>JALAZF010000389.1:1142500-1845000 GCA_022829125.1 Lathyrus tuberosus | reverse complement strand
AAAACGGTATGTCCCGCCCGGTATGCAAATCAGCCTCCGTGTAAGTGCGCGAAATATTTGATGTCACAAAAGCTGGAAAAAAATAGCGTCAATACGTTATCAGACAACAACCAACAACAACAACAAAAAACAAGCACAACAACAACAACAAAACACATCAACAAGCACGACAAAATACAACAACAAACAACAACAACAAACAACAACAACAAACAATAACAACAAATATAAACAAACAACAACAAGCAACAATCAACAACAACAACAACAACAAGATTTAACTATTAAAAAGTCATACCTATGCTTTAGGAGTTGCGGTCGGTGGGGTGGTATCCCAAAGCGGTCAGCCTATTGTTTTCTTCGGTAAAACGGTATGTCCCGCTCGATATGCAAATCAGCATCCGTGTAAGTGCACGAAATGTTTGATGTCACAAAAGCGGAAAAAAATGGCGTCAATATCTTAACAGACAACAAGCAACAACAACAACAAAAAACAAGCACAACAACAACAACAAAACACAACAACAAGCACGACAAAATACAACAACAAACAACAACAACAAGGACAACCACAACAACAACAACAACAATAACAACAAACAATAACAACAAATATAAACAAATAACAACAAGCAACAATCAACAACAACAACAACAAGATTTAACTATTAAAAAGTCATACCTAAGCTTTAGGAGTTGCGGTCGGTGGGGTGGTATTCCAAAGCCGTCAGCCTATTGTTTTCTTTGGTAAAACGGTATGTCTCGCTCGATATGCAAATCAGCATCCGTGTAAGTGCACGAAATGTTTGATGTCACAAAAGCGGAAAAAAATAGCGTCAATATCTTAACAGACAACAAGCAACAACAACAACAACAACAACAAAAAACAAGCACAAAAACAACAACAAAACACAACAACAACAAGCATTACAAAATACAACAACAAACAACAACAACAACAACAACAAACAACAACCACAACAAACAACAACAACAAACAACAACCACAACAAACAACAACAAACAACAAGGAACAACAAGATTTAACTATTAAAAAGTCATACCTATTATTTTCTTCGGTAAAATGGTATGTCCCAGTATGCGAATCAACCTCCGTGCAAGTGCGCGAAATGTTTGATATCACAAAAGCGAGAAAAAAAGTAGCGTCAATACCTTATCAGACAACAACAAGCAACAACAACAACAAAAAACAAGCACAACAACAACAAAACACAATAACAACAAGCACGACAAAATACAACAACAGCAAGCACAACCACAACAACAACAACAAACATAGACAAACAACAACAGGAAACAAGCAACAACAACAACAAGATTTAACTATTAAAATGTCATACCTAAGCTTTAGGAGTTGTGGTCGGTTCGGTGGTATCCCAAAGCAGTCAGCCTATTGTTTTCTTCAGTAAAACGGTATGTCCCGCCCGGTATGCAAATCAGCATCCGTGTAAGTGCGCGAAATGTTTGATGTCACAAAAGCAGGAAAACAAATAGCATCAATATCTTATCAGACAACAAGCAACAACAACAACAACAACAAATAAGCACAACAACAACAAAACACAACAAGTACGACAAAATACAACAGACAACAACAACAACAACAACAACAAGCACAACAACAACAACAACAACAAACAACAACAACAACAAACAATAACAAACAACAAGCAACAAGGAACAACAAGATTTAACAATTAAAAACTCATACCTAAGCTTCAGGAGTTGCGGTCGGTGCGGTGGTGTCCCAACGCGGTCATCATATTATTTTCATCGGTAAAACGGTAAGTACCGGTATGCAAATCAACCTCCGTGTTAGTGCGCAAAATGTTTGATGTCACAAAAGCGAAAAAAAAATAGCGTCAATATCTTATCAGACAACAACAAGCAACAACAACAACAAAAAACAAGCACAAAAACAACAACAAAACACAACAACAACAAGCACGACAAAATACAACAACAAACAACAACAACAAACGCAACCACAACAACGACAACAACAACGAACAACAACAACAACAACAACAACAACAAACATCAACAAACAACAAGCAACAAGCAACAGCAACAACAACAAAAAGATTTAACTATTAAAATATCATACCTAAGCTTCAGGAGTTGCGGTCGGTTCGGTGGTATCCCAAAGCGGTCAGCCTATTATTTTCTTCGGTAAAACAGTATGTCCCGCCCGGTATGCAAATCAGCCTCCGTGTAAGTGCGCGAAATGTTTGATGTCACAAAAGCGGGAAAAAAATAGCGTCAATACGTTATCAGACAACAACAAAAAACAAGCACAACAACAACAACAAAACACAACAACAAGCACGACAAAATACAACAACAAACAACAACAAGAAGCACAACTTCAACAACAACAACAACAAAAAACAATAACAACAACAAATATCAACAAACAACAACAAGCAACAATCAACAACAAGAACAACAAGATTTAACTATTAAAAAGTCATACCTAAGCTTTAGGAGTTGCGGTCGGTGGGGTGGTATCCCAAAGCGGTCAGCCTATTGTTTTCTTCGGTAAAACAGTATGTCTCGCTCGATATGCAAATCAGTATCCGTGTAAGTGCACGAAATGTTTGATGTCACAAAAGCGGAAAAAAATAGCGTCAATATCTTAACAGACAACAAGCAACAACAACAACAACAACAAAAAACAAGCACAAAAACAACAACAAAACACAACAACAACAAGCATTTCAAAATACAACAACAAACAACAACAACAACAACAACAACCACAACAAACAACAACAAACAACAAGGAACAACAAGATTTAACTATTAAAAAGTCATACCTATTATTTTCTTCGGTAAAATGGCATGTCCCGGTATGCGAATCAACCTCCTTGCAAGTGTGCGAAATGTTTGATATCACAAAAGCGAGAAAAAAAGTAGCGTCAATACCTTATCTAACAACAACAAGCAACAAAAAACAAGCACAACAACAACCAAACACAATAACAACAAGCACGACAAAATACAACAACAAACAACAACAACAACAACAAGCACAACCACAACAACAACAAACATCAACAAATAACAACAGGCAACAAGCAACAACAACAACAAGATTTAACTATTAAAATGTCATACCTAAGCTTTAGGAGTTGTGGTCGGTTCAGTGGTATCCCAAAGCAGTCAGCCTATTGTTTTCTTCAGTAAAACGGTATGTCCCGCCTGGTATGCAAATCAGCCTCCGTGTAAGTGCGCGAAATGTTTGATGTCACAAAAGCAGGAAAACAAATAACGTCAATATCTTATCAGACAACAAGCAACAACAACAACAACAAATAAGCACAACAACAACAAAACACAACAAGTATGACAAAATACAACAGACAACAACAACAACAACAACAAGCAAAACAACAACAACAACAACAAACAACAACAACAACAAACAATAACAAACAACAAGCAAAAAGGAAAAACAAGATTTAACAATTAAAAAGTCATACCTAAGCTTCAGGAGTTGCGGTCGGTGCGGTGGTGTCCCAACGCGGTCATCATATTATTTTCATCGGTAAAACGGTATGTACCGGTATGCAAATCAACCTCCGTGTAAGTGCGCAAAATGTTTGATGTCACAAAAACGGAAAAAAAAAAGCGTCAATATCTTATCAGACAACAACAAGCAACAACAGCAACAAAAAACAAGCACAAAAACAACAACAAAACACAACAACAACAAGCACGACAAAATACAACAACAGACAACAACAACAAGCGCAACCACAACAACGACAACAACAAACAACAACAACAAACATCAACAAACAACAAGCAACAAGCAACAGCAACAACAACAAAAAGATTTAACTATTAAAATATCATACCTAAGCTTCAGGAGTTGCGGTCGGTTCGATGGTATCCCAAAGCAGTCAGCCTATTGTTTTCTTCGGTAAAACGGTGTGTCCCGCCCGGTATGCAAATCAGCCTCCGTGTAAGTGCGCGAAATGTTTGATGTCACAAAAGCGGGAAAAAAATAGTGTCAATACGTTATCAGACAACAACCAACAACAACAACAAAAAACAAGCACAACAACAACAACAAAACACAACAACAAGCACGACAAAATACAACAACAAACAACAACAACAAGGACAACCACAACAACAACAACAACAACAACAACAAACAATAACAACAAATATAAACAAACAACAACAAGCAACAATCAACAACAACAACAACAAGATTTAACTATTAAAAAGTCATACCTAAGCTTTAGGAGTTGCGGTCGGTGGGGTGGTATTCCAAAGCGGTCAGCCTATTGTTTTCTTCGGTAAAATGGTATGTCTCGCTCGATATGCAAATCAGCATCCGTGTAAGTGCACGAAATGTTTGATGTCACAAAAGCGGAAAAAAATAGCATCAATATCTTAATAGACAACAAGCAACAACAACAACTACAACAACAAAAAACAAGCACAAAAACAGCAACAAAACACAACAACAACAAGCATTACAAAATACAACAACAAACAACAACAACAACAACAAACAACAACCACAACAAACAACAACAACAAACAACAACCACAACAAACAACAACAAACAACAAGGAACAACAAGATTTAACTATTAAAAAGCCATACCTATTATTTTCTTCGGTAAAATGGTATGTCCCGGTATGCGAATCAACCTCCGTGCAAGTGCGCGAAATGTTTGATATCACAAAAGCGAGAAAAAAAGTAGCGTCAATACCTTATCAGACAACAACAAGCAACAACAACAACAAAAAACAAGCACAACAACAACAAAACACAATAACAACAAGCACGACAAAATACAACAACAACAAGCACAACCACAACAACAACAAACATAGACAAACAACAACAGGAAACAAGCAACAACAACAACAAGATTTAACTATTAAAATGTCATACCTAAGCTTTAGGAGTTGTGGTCGGTTCGGTGGTATCCCAAAGCAGTCAGCCTATTGTTTTCTTCAGTAAAACGGTATGTCCCGCCCGGTATGCAAATCAGCCTCCGTGTAAGTGCGCGAAATGTTTGATGTCACAAAAGCAGGAAAACAAATAGCATCAATATCTTATCAGACAACAAGCAACAACAACAACAACAACAAATAAGCACAACAACAACAAAACACAACAAGTACGACAAAATACAACAGACAACAACAACAACAACAACAACAAGCACAACAACAACAACAACAACAAACAACAACAACAACAACAAACAATAACAAACAACAAGCAACAAGGAACAACAAGATTTAACAATTAAAAAGTCATACCTAAGCTTCAGGAGTTGCGGTCGGTGCGGTGGTGTCCCAACGCGGTCATCATATTATTTTCATCGGTAAAACGGTAAGTACCGGTATGCAAATCAACCTCCGTGTTAGTGCGCAAAATGTTTGATGTCACAAAAGCGGAAAAAAAAATAGCGTCAATATCTTATCAGACAACAACAAGCAATAACAACAACAAAAAACAAGCACAAAAACAACAACAAAACACAACAACAACAAGCACGACAAAATACAACAACAAACAACAACAACAAACGCAACCACAACAACGACAACAACAACAAACAACAACAACAACAACAAACATCAACAAACAACAAGCAACAAGCAACAGCAACAACAACAAAAAGATTTAACTATTAAAATATCATACCTAAGCTTCAGGAGTTGCAGTCGGTTCGGTGGTATCCCAAAGCGGTCAACCTATTGTTTTCTTCGGTAAAACAGTATGTCCCGCCCGGTATGCAAATCAGCCTCCGTGTAAGTGAGCGAAATGTTTGATGTCACAAAAGCGGGAAAAAAATAGCGTCAATACGTTATCCGACAACAACCAACAACAACAACAAAAAACAAGCACAACAACAACAACAAAACACAACAACAAGCACGACAAAATACAACAACAAGAAGCACAACTACAACAACAACAACAACAAAAAACAATAACAACAACAAATATCAACAACCAACAACAAGCAACAATCAACAACAAGAACAACAAGATTTAACTATTAAAAAGTCATACCTAAGCTTTAGGAGTTGCGGTCGGTGGGGTGGTATCCCAAAGCGGTCAGCCTATTGTTTTCTTCGGTAAAACGGTATGTCTCGCTCGATATGCAAATCAGCATCCGTGTAAGTGCACGAAATGTTTGATGTCACAAAAGCGGAAAAAAATAGCGTCAATATCTTAACAGACAACAAGCAACAACAACAACAACAACAAAAAACAAGCACAAAAACAACAACAAAACACAACAACAACAAGCATTTCAAAATACAACAACAAACAACAACAACAACAACCACAACAAACAACAACAAACAACAAGGAACAACAAGATTTAACTATTAAAAAGTCATACCTATTATTTTCTTCGGTAAAATGGTATGTCCCGGTATGCGAATCAACCTCCTTGCAAGTGCGCGAAATGTTTGATATCACAAAAGCGAGAAAAAAAGTAGCGTCAATACCTTATCTGACAACAACAAGCAACAAAAAACAAGCACAACAACAACAAAACACAATAACAACAAGCACGACAAAATACAACAACAAACAACAACAACAACAAGCACAACCACAACAACAACAAACATCAACAAACAACAACAGGCAACAAGCAACAACAACAACAAGATTTAACTATTAAAATGTCATACCTAAGCTTTAGGAGTTGTGGTCGGTTCGGTGGTATCCCAAAGCAGTCAGCCAATTGTTTTCTTCAGTAAAACGGTATGTCCCGCCCGGTATGCAAATCAGCCTCCATGTAAGTGCGCGAAATGTTTGATGTCACAAAAGCAGGAAAACAAATAGCGTCAATATCTTATCAGACAACAAGCAACAACAACAATAACAACAAATAAGCACAACAACAACAAAACACAACAAGTACGACAAAATACAATAGACAACAACAACAACAACAACAACAAGCACAACAACAACAACAACAAAC
Source organism: Lathyrus tuberosus (assembly GCA_022829125.1). NCBI lineage: Eukaryota > Viridiplantae > Streptophyta > Magnoliopsida > Fabales > Fabaceae > Lathyrus > Lathyrus tuberosus. The sequence continues at coordinate 1,837,993 of JALAZF010000389.1, read as the reverse complement.
AACAACAACAACAACAAACAATAACAAACAACAAGCAACAAGGAACAACAATATTTAACAATTAAAAAGTCATACCTAAGCTTCAGGAGTTGCGGTTGGTGCGGTGGTGTCCCAACGCGGTCATCATATTATTTTCATCGGTAAAACGGTATGTACCAGTATGCAAATTAACCTCCGTGTAAGTGCGCAAAATGTTTGATGTCCCAAAAGCGGGAAAAAAAATAGCGTCAATATCTTATCAGACAACAACAAGCAACAACAGCAACAAAAAACAAGCAAAAAACAACAACAAAACACAACAACAAGCACGACAAAATACAACAACAACAAGCGCAACCACAACAACGACAACAACAAACAACAACAACAACAAACATCAACAAACAACAAGCAACAAGCAACAGCAACAACAACAAAAAGATTTAACTATTAAAATATCATACCTAAGCTTCAGGAGTTGCGGTCGGTTCGGTGGTATCCCAAAGCGGTCAGCCTATTGTTTTCTTCGGTAAAACGGTATGTCCCGCCCGGTATGCAAATCAGCCTCCGTGTAAGTGCGCGAAATGTTTGATGTCACAAAAGTGGGAAAAAATGGCGTCAATACGTTATCAGATAACAACCAACAACAACAACAAAAAACAAGCACAACAACAACAACAAAACACAACAACAAGCACGACAAAATACAACAACAAACAACAACAAGAAGCACAACCACAACAACAACAACAACAACAACAACAAACAATAACAACAACAAATATCAACAAACAACAACAAGCAACAATCAACAACAACAACAAGATTTAACTATTAAAAAGTCATACCTAAGCTTTAGGAGTTGCGGTCGGTGGGGTGGTATCCCAAAGCGGTCAGCCTATTGTTTTCTTCGGTAAAACGGTATGTCTCGCTCGATATGCAAATCAGCATCCGTGTAAGTGCACGAAATGTTTGATGTCACAAAACCGGAAAAAAATAGCGTCAATATCTTAACAGACAACAAGCAACAACAACATCAACAACAATAAAAAACAAGCATAAAAACAACAACAAAACACAACAACAACAAGCATTACAAAATACAACAACAAACAACAACAATAACAACAACAAACCACAACCACAACAAACAACAACAAACAACAAGGAACAACAAGATTTAACTATTAAAAAGTCATACCTATTATTTTCTTCGGTAAAATGGTATGTCCCGGTATGCGAATCAACCTCCGTGCAAGTGCACGAAATGTTTGATATCACAAAAGCGAGAAAAAAAGTAGCGTCAATACCTTATCAGACAACAACAAGCAACAACAACAACAAAAAACAAGCACAACAACAACAACAAAACACAATAACAACAAGCACGACAAAATACAACAACAAACAACAACAACAACAAGCACAACCACAACAACAACAAACATCAACAAACAACAACAGGCAACAAGCAACAACAACAACAAGATTTAACTATTAAAATGTCATACCTAAGCTTTAGGAGTTGTGGTCGGTTCGGTGGTATCCCAAAGCAGTCAGCCTATTGTTTTCTTCGGTAAAACGGTATGTCCCGCCCGGTATGCGATTCAGCCTCCGTGTAAGTGCGCGAAATGTTTGATGTCACAAAAGCATGAAAACAAATTGCGTCAATATCTTATCAGACAACAAGCAACAACAACAACAACAACAACAAATAAGCACAACAACAACAAAACACAACAAGTACGACAAAATACAACAGACAACAAAAACAACAACAACAACAACAACAAGCACAACGACAACAACAACAACAAACAACAACAACAACAAACAATAACAAACAACAAGCAACAAGGAACAACAAGATTTAACAATTAAAAAGTCATACCTAAGCTTCAGGAGTTGCGGTCGGTGCGGTGGTGTCCCAACGCGGTCATCATATTATTTTCATCGGTAAAACGGTATGTACCGGTATGCAAATCAACCTCCGTGTAAATGCGCAAAATGTTTGATGTCACAAAAGCGGAAAAAAAAATAGCGTCAATATCTTATCAGACAACAACAAGCAACAACAACAACAAAAAACAAGCACAAAAACAACAACAAAACACAACAACAACAAGCAAGACAAAATACAACAACAAACAACAACAACAAGCGCAACCACAACAACGACAACAACAACAAACAACAACAACAACAACAAACATCAACAAACAACAAGCAACACGCAACAGCAACAACAACAAAAAGATTTAACTATTAAAATATCATACCTAAGCTTCAGGAGTTGCGGTCGGTTCAGTGGTATCCCAAAGCGGTCAGCCTATTGTTTTCTTCGGTAAAACAGTATGTCCCGCCCGGTATGTAAATCAGCCTCCGTGTAAGTGCGCGAAATGTTTGATGTCACAAAAGCGGGAAAAAAATAGCGTCAATACGTTATCAGACAACAACCAACAACAACAACAAAAAACAAGCACAACAACAACAACAAAACACAGCAACAAGCACGACAAAATACAACAACAAACAACAACAAGAAGCACAACCACAACCACATCAACAAACAACAACAAGCAACAATCAACAACAACAACAAGATTTAACTATTAAAAAGTCATACCTAAGCTTTAGGAGTTGCGGTCGGTGGGGTGGTATCCCAAAGCGGTCAGCCTATTATTTTCTTCGGTAAAACGGTATGTCTCGCTCGATATGCAAATCAGCATCCGTGTAAGTGCACGAAATGTTTGATGTCACAAAAGCGGAAAAAAATAGCGTCAATATCTTAACAGACAACAAGCAACAACAACGACAACAACAACAACAAAAAACAAGCACAAAAACAACAACAAAACACAACAACAACAAGCATTACAAAATACAACAACAACAACAACAACAACAAACAACAACCACAACAAACAACAACAAACAACAAGGAACAACATGATTATCTATTAAAAAGTCATACCTATTATTTTCTTCGGTAAAATGGTATGTCCCGGTATGCGAATCAACCTCCTTGCAAGTGCGCGAAATGTTTGATATCACAAAAGCGAGAAAAAAAGTAGCGTCAATACCTTATCAGACAACAACAAGCAACAACAAGCACCAAAAAACAAGCACAACATCAACAAAACACAATAACAACAAGCACGACAAAATACAACAACAAACAACAACAACAACAAGCACAACCACAACAACAACAAACATCAACAAACAACAACAGGCAACAAGCAACAACAACAACAAGATTTAACTATTAAAATGTCATACCTAAGCTTTAGGAGTTGTGGTCGGTTCGGTGGTATCCCAAAGCAGTCAGCCTATTGTTTTCTTCGGTAAAACGGTATGTCCCGCCCGGTATGCAAATCAGCCTCCGTGTAAGTGCGCGAAATCTTTGATGTCACAAAAGCGGGAAAACAAATATCGTCTATATCTTATCAGACAACAAGCAACAACAACAACAACAACAAATAAGCACAACAACAACAAAACACAACAACTACGACAAAATACAACAGACAACAACAACAACAACAACTAGCACAACAACAACAACAACAACAAACAACAACAAACAACAAGCAACAAGGAACAACAAGATTTAACAATTAAAAAGTCATACCTAAGCTTCAGGAGTTGCGGTCGGTGCGGTGGTGTCCCAACGCGGTCATCATATTATTTTCATCGGTAAAACAGTATGTACCGGAATGCAAATCAACCTCCGTGTAAGTGCGCAAAATGTTTGGTGTCACAAAAGCGGAAAAAAAATAGCGTCAATATCTTATCAGGCAACAACAAGCAACAACAACAACAAAAAAGAAGCACAAAAACAACAACAAAACACAACAACAACAAGCACGACAAAATACAACAACAAAAAACAACAACAAGCGCAACCACAACAACGACAACAACGACAAACAACAACAAACAACAACAACAACAAACTTCAACAAACAACAAGCAACAAGCAACAGCAACAACAACAAAAAGATTTAACTATTAAAATATCATACCTAAGCTCCAGGAGTTGCGGTCGGTAAGGTGGTATCCCAAAGCAGTCAGCCTATTGTTTTCTTCGGTAAAACGGTATGTCCCGCCCGGTATGCAAATCAGCCTCCGTGTAAGTGCGCGAAATGTTTGATGTCACAAAAGCGGGAAAAAAATAGCGTCAATACGTTATCAGACAACAACCAACAACAACAACAACAAAAAACAAGCACAACAACAACAACAAAACACAACAACAAGCACGACAAAATATAACAACAAACAACAACAACAAGCACAACCACAAGAACAATAACAACAACAAACAATAACAACAAATATAAACAAATAACAACAAGCAACAATCAACAACAACAACAACAAGATTTAACTATTAAAAAGTCATACCTAAGCTTTAGGAGTTGCGGTCGGTGGGGTGGTATCCCAAAGCGGTCAGCCTATTGTTTTTTCGGTAAAACGGTATGTCTCGCTCGGTATGCAAATCAGCATCCGTGTAAGTGCAAGAAATGTTTGATGTCACAAAAGCGGAAAAAAATAGCATCAATATCTTAACAGACAACAAGCAACAACAACAACAACAACAACAACAAAAAACAAGCACAAAAACAACAACAAAACACAACAACAACAAGCATTACAAAATACAACAACAAACAACAACAACAACAACAAACAACAACCACAACAAACAACAACAAACAACAAGGAACAACAAGATTTAACTATTAAAAAGTCATACTTATTATTTTCTTCGGTAAAATGGTATGTCCCGGTATGCGAATCAACCTCCGTGCAAGTGCGCGAAATGTTTGATATCACAAAAGCGAGAAAAAAAGTAGCGTCAATACCTTATCAGACAACAACAAGCAACAACAACAACAAAAAACAAGCACAACAACAACAAAACACAATAACAACAAGCACGACAAAATACAACAACAACAAACAACAACAACAAGCACAACCACAACAACAACAAACATCAACAAACAACAATAGGCAACAAGCAACAACAACAACAAGATTTAACTATTAAAATGTCATACCTAAGCTTTAGGAGTTATGGTCGGTTCGGTGGTATCCCAAAGCAGTCAACCTATTGTTTTCTTCGGTAAAACGGTATGTCCCGCCCGGTATGCAAATCAGCCTCCGTGTAAGGGCGCGAAATGTTTGATGTCACAAAAGCGGGAAAACAAATATCGTCAATATCTTATCAGACAACAAGCAACAACAACAACAACAACAACAAATAAGCACAACAACAACAAAACACAACAACTACGACAAAATACAACAGACAACAACAACAACAACAACAACAACTAGCACAACAACAACAACAACAAACAACAACAAACAACAAGCAACAAGGAACAACAAGATTTAACAATTAAAAAGTCATACCTAAGCTTCAGGAGTTGCGGTCGGTGCGGTGGTGTCCCAACGCGGTCATCATATTATTTTCATCGGTAAAACGGTATGTACCGGAATGCAAATCAACCTCCGTGTAAGTGCGCAAAATGTTTGATGTCACAAAAGCGGAAAAAAATAGCGTCAATATCTTATCAGGCAACAACAAGCAACAACAACAACAAAAAAGAAGCACAAAAACAACAACAAAACACAACAACAACAAGCACGACAAAATACAACAACAAACAACAACAACAACAAGCGCAACCACAACAACGACAACAACGACAAACAACAACAAACAACAACAACAACAAACTTCAACAAACAACAAGCAACAAGCAACAGCAACAACAACAAAAAGATTTAACTATTAAAATATCATACCTAAGCTCCAGGAGTTGCGGTCGGTAAGGTGGTATCCCAAAGCAGTCAGCCTATTGTTTTCTTCGGTAAAACGGTATGTCCCGCCCGGTATGCAAATCAGCCTCCGTGTAAGTGCGCGAAATGTTTGATGTCACAAAAGCGGGAAAAAAATAGCGTCAATACGTTATCAGACAACAACCAACAACAAAAAACAAGCACAACAACAACAACAAAACACAACAACAAGCACGACAAAATACAACAACAAACAACAACAACAAGCACAACCACAAGAACAATAACAACAACAAACAATAACAACAAATATAAACAAACAACAACAAGCAACAATCAACAACAACAACAACAAGATTTAACTATTAAAAAGTCATACCTAAGCTTTAGGAGTTGCGGTCGGTGGGGTCGTATCCCAAAGCGGTCAGCCTATTGTTTTCTTCGGTAAAACGGTATGTCTCGCTCGGTATGCAAATCAGCATCCGTGTAAGTGCAAGAAATGTTTGATGTCACAAAAGCGGAAAAAAATAGCGTCAATATCTTAACAGACAACAAGCAACAACAACAACAACAACAAAAAACAAGCACAAAAACAACAACAAAACACAACAACAACAAGCATTACAAAATACAACAACAAACAACAACAACAACAACAAACAACAACCACAACAAACAACAACAAACAACAAGGAACAACAAGATTTAACTATTAAAAAGTCATACTTATTGTTTTCTTCTGTAAAATGGTATGTCCCGGTATGCGAATCAACCTCCGTGCAAGTGCGCGAAATGTTTGATATCACAAAAGTGAGAAAAAAAGTAGCGTCAATACCTTATCAGACAACAACAAGCAACAACAACAACAAAAAACAAGCACAACAACAACAAAACACAATAACTACAAGCACGACAAAATACAACAACAAACAACAACAACAAGCACAACCACAACAACAACAAACATCAACAAACAACAACAGGCAACAAGCAACAACAACAACAAGATTTAACTATTAAAATGTCATACCTAAGCTTTAGGAGTTGTGGTCGGTTCGGTGGTATCCCAAAGCAGTCAGCCTGTTGTTTTCTTCGGTAAAACGGTATGTCCCGCCCGGTATGCAAATCAGCCTCCGTGTAAGGGCGCGAAATGTTTGATGTCACAAAAATGGGAAAAAAATAGCGTCAATACGTTATCAAACAACAACCAACAACAACAACAACAAAAAACAAGCACAACAACAACAACAAAACACAACAACAAGCACGACAAAATACAACAACAAACAACAACAAGAAGCACAACCACAACAACAACAACAACAAAAAACAATAACAACAACAAATATCAACAAACAACAACAAGCAACAATCAACAACAAGAACAACAAGATTTAACTATTAAAAAGTCATACCTAAGCTTTAGGAGTTGCGGTCGGTGGGGTGGTATCCCAAAGCGGTCAGCCTATTGTTTTCTTCGGTAAAACGGTATGTCTCGCTCGATATGCAAATCAGCATCCGTGTAAGTGCACGAAATGTTTGATGTCACAAAAGTGGAAAAAAATAGCGTCAATATCTTAACAGACAACAAGCAACAACAACAACAACAACAACAACAAAAAACAAGCACAAAAACAACAACAAAACACAACAACAACAAGCATTACAAAATACAACAACAAACAACAACAACAATAACAACAACAACAACAACAACAAACAACAACCACAACAAACAACAACAAACAACAAGGAACAACAAGATTTAACTATTAAAAAGTCATACCTATTATTTTCTTCGGTAAAATGGTATGTCCCGGTATGCGAATCAACCTCCTTGCAAGTGCGCGAAATGTTTGATATCACAAAAGGGAGAAAAAAAGTAGCGTCAATACCTTATCTGACAACAACAAGCAACAAAAAACAAGCACAACAACAACAAAACACAATAACAACAAGCACGACAAAATACAACAACAAACAACAACAACAACAAGCACAACCACAACAACAACAAACATCAACAAACAACAACAGGCAACAAGCAACAACAACAACAAGATTTAACTATTAAAATGTCATACCTAAGCTTTAGGAGTTGTGGTCGGTTCGGTGGTATCCCAAAGCAGTCAGCCTATTGTTTTCTTCAGTAAAACGGTATGTCCCGCCCGGTATGCAAATCAGCCTCCATGTAAGTGCGCGAAATGTTTGATGTCACAAAAGCAGGAAAACAAATACGGTCAATATCTTATCAGACAACAAGCAACAACAACAACAACAACAAATAAGCACAACAACAACAAAACACAACAAGTACGACAAAATACAATAGACAACAACAACAACAACAACAACAAGCACAACAACAACAACAAACAACAACAACAACAAACAATAACAAACAACAAGCAACAAGGAACAACAAGATTTAACAATTAAAAAGTCATACCTAAGCTTCAGGAGTTGCGGTCGGTGCGGTGGTGTCCCAACGCGGTCATCATATTATTTTCATCGGTAAAACGGTATGTACCGGTATGCAAATCAACCTCTGTGTAAGTGCGCAAAATGTTTGATGTCACAAAAGCGGAAAAAAAATAGCGTCAATATCTTATCAGACAACAAGCAACAACAGCAACAAAAAACAAGCACAAAAACAACAACAAAACACAACAACAACAAGCACGACAAAATACAACAACAAACAACAACAACAAGCGCAACCACAACAACGACAACAACAAACAACAACAACAACAAACATCAACAAACAACAAGCAACAAGCAACAGCAACAACAACAAAAAGATTTAACTATTAAAATATCATACCTAAGCTTCAGGAGTTGCGGTCGGTTCGGTGGTATCCCAAAGTGGTCAGCCTATTGTTTTCTTCGGTAAAACGGTATGTCCCGCCCGGTATGCAAATCAGCCTACGTGTAAGTGCGCGAAATGATTGATGTCACAAAAGCGGGAAAAAAATAGCGTCAATACGTTATCAGACAACAACCAACAACAACAACAAAAAACAAGCACAACAACAACAACAAAACACAACAACAAGCACGACAAAATACAACAACAAACAACAACAAGAAGCACAACCACAACAACAACAACAACAACAAACAATAACAACAACAAATATCAACAAACAACAACAAGCAACAATCAACAACAACAACAAGATTTAACTATTAAAAAGTCATACCTAAGCTTTAGGAGTTGCGGTCGGTGGGGTGGTATCCCAAAGCGGTCAGCCTATTGTTTTCTTCGGTAAAACGGTATGTCACGCTCGATATGCAAATCAGCATCCGTGTAAGTGCACGAAATGTGTGATGTCACAAAAGCGGAAAAAAATAGCGTCAATATCTTAACAGACAACAAGCAACAACAACAACAACAACAACAAAAAACATGCATAAAAACAACAACAAAACACAACAACAACAAGCATTACAAAATACAACAACAAACAACAACAACAACAACAACAAATAACAACCACAACAAACAACAACAAACAACAAGGAACAACAAGATTTAACTAATAAAAAGTCATACCTATTATTTTCTTCGGTAAAATGGTATGTCCCGGTATGCGAATCAACCTCCGTGCAAGTGCACGAAATGTTTGATATCACAAAAGCGAGAAAAAAAGTAGCGTCAATACCTTATCAGACAACAACAAGCAACAACAACAACAAAAAACAAGCACAACAACAACAAAACACAATAACAACAAGCACGACAAAATACAACAACAAACAACAACAACAACAAGCACAACCACAACAACAACAGGCAACAAGCAACAACAACAGGCAACAAGCAACAACAACAACAAGATTTAACTATTAAAATGTCATACCTAAGCTTTAGGAGTTGTGGTCGGTTCGGTGGTATCCCAAAGCAGTCAGCCTATTGTTTTCTTCAGTAAAACGGTATGTCCCGCCCGGTATGCAAATCAGCCTCCGTGTAAGTGCGCGAAATGTTTGATGTCACAAAAGCAGAAAAACAAATAGCGTCAATATCTTATCAGACAACAAGCAACAACAACAACAACAACAACAAATAAGCACAACAACAACAAAACACAACAAGTACGACAAAATAGAACAGACAACAACAACAACAACAACAAGCACAACAACAACAACAACAACAAACAACAACAACAACAAACAATAACAAACAACAAACAACAAGGAACAACAAGATTTAATAATTTAAAATTCATACCTAAGCTTCAGGAGTTGCGGTCGGTGCGGTGGTGTCCCAACGCGGTCATCATATTATTTTCATCGGTAAAACGGTATGTACCGGTATGCAAATCAACCTCAGTGTAAGTGCGCAAAATGTTTGATGTCACAAAATCGGAAAAAAAAATAGCATCAATATCTTATCAGACAACAACAAGCAACTACAAGCAACAAAAAACAAGCACAACAACAACAAAACACAATAACAACAAGCACGACAAAATACAACAACAAACAACAACAACAACAAGCACAACCACAACAACAACAAACAACAACAGGCAACAAGCAACAACAACAACAAGATTTAACTATTAAAATGTCATACCTAAGCTTTAGGAGTTGTGGTCGGTTCGGTGGTATCCCAAAGCAGTCAGCCTATTGTTTTCTTCGGTAAAACGGTATGTCCCGCCCGGTATGCAAATCAGCCTCCGTGTAAGTGCGCGAAATGATTGATGTCACAAAAGCGGGAAAAAAATAGTGTCAATACGTTATCAGACAACAACCAACAACAACAACAAAAAACAAGCACAACAACAACAACAAAACACAACAACAAGCACGACAAAATACAACAACAAACAACAACAAGAAGCACAACCACAACAACAACAACAACAACAAACAATAACAACAACAAATATCAACAAACAACAACAAGCAACAATCAACAACAACAACAAGATTTACCTATTAAAAAGTCATACCTAAGCTTTAGGAGTTGCGGTCGGTGGGGTGGTATCCCAAAGCGGTCAGCCTATTGTTTTCTTCGTTAAAACGGTATGTCTCGCTCGATATGCAAATCAGCATCCGTGTAAGTGCACGAAATGTGTGATGTCACAAAAGCGGAAAAAAATAGCGTCAATATCTTAACAGACAACAAGCAACAACAACAACAACAACAACAAAAAACAAGCATAAAAACAACAACAAAACACAACAACAACAAGCATTACAAAATACAACAACAAACAACAACAACAACAACAACAAACAACAACCACAACAAACAACAACAAACAACAAGGAACAACAAGATTTAACTATTAAAAAGTCATACCTATTATTTTCTTCGGTAAAATGGTATGTCCCGGTATGCGAATCAACCTCCGTGCAAGTGCACGATATGTTTGATATCACAAAAGCGAGAAAAAAAGTAGCGTCAATACCTTATCAGACAACAACAAGCAACAACAACAACAAAAAACAAGCACAACAACAACAAAACACAATAACAACAAGCACGACAAAATACAACAACAAACAACAACAACAACAAGCACAACCACAACAACAACAGGCAACAAGCAACAACAACAGGCAACAAGCAACAACAACCACAAGATTTAACTATTAAAATGTCATACCTAAGCTTTAGGAGTTGTGGTCGGTTCGGTGGTATCCCAAAGCAGTCAGCCTATTGTTTTCTTCAGTAAAAAGGTATGTCCCGCCCGGTATGCAAATCAGCCTCCGTGTAAGTGCGCGAAATGTTTGATGTCACAAAAGCAGAAAAACAAATAGCGTCAATATCTTATCAGACAACAAGCAACAACAACAACAACAACAACAAATAAGCACAACAACAACAAAACACAACAAGTACGACAAAATAGAACAGACAACAACAACAACAACAACAAAACAACAAGCACAACAACAACAACAACAACAACAAACAACAACAACAACAAACAATAACAAACAACAAGCAACAAGGAATAACAAGATTTAACAATTAAAAAGTCATACCTAAGCTTCAGGAGTTGCGGTCGGTGCGGTGGTGTCCCAACGCGGTCATCATATTATTTTCATCGGTAAAACGGTATGTACCGGTATGCAAATCAACCTCCGTGTAAGTGCGCAAAATGTTTGATGTCACAAAAGCGGGAAAAAAAATAGCATCAATATCTTATCAGACAACAACAAGCAACAGCAACAACAAAAAACAAGCACAAAAACAACAACAAAACACAACAACAACAAGCACGACAAAATACAACAACAAACAACAACAACAAGCGCAACCACAACAACGACAACAACAACAAACAACAACAACAACAACAAACATCAACAAACAACAAACAACAAGCAACAAGCAACAGCAACAACAACAAAAAGATTTAACTATTAAAATATCATACCTAAGCTTCAGGAGTTGCGGTCGGCTCAGTGGTATCCCAAAGCGGTCAGCCTATTGTTTTCTTCGGTAAAACAGTATGTCCCGCCCGGTATGCAAATCAGCCTCCGTGTAAGTGCGCGAAATGTTTGATGTCACAAAAGCGGGAAAAAAATAGCGTCAATACGTTATCCGACAACAACCAACAACAACAACAAAAAACAAGCACAACAACAACAACAAAACACAACAACAAGCACGACAAAATATAACAACAAACAACAACAAGAAGCACAACCACAACAACAACAACAACAACAAAAAACAATAACAACAACAAATATCAACAAACAACAACAAGCAACAATCAACAACAAGAACAACAAGATTTAACTATTAAAAAGTCATACCTAAGCTTTATGAGTTGCGGTCGGTGGGGTGGTATTCCAAAGCGGTCAGCCTATTGTTTTCTTCGGTAAAACGGTATGTCTCGCTCGATATGCAAATCAGCATCCGTGTAAGTGCACGAAATGTTTGATGTCACAAAAGCGGAAAAAAATAGCGTCAATATCTTAACAGACAACAAGCAACAACAACAACAACAAAAAACAAGCACAAAAACAACAACAAAACACAACAACAACAAGCATTACAAAATACAACAACAAACAACAACAACAACAACAAACAACAACCACAACAAACAACAACAAACAATAAGGAACAACAAGATTTAACTATTAAAAAGTCATACCTATTATTTTCTTCGGTAAAATGGTATGTCCCGGTATGCGAATCAACCTCCTTGCAAGTGCGCGAAATGTTTGATATCACAAAAGCGAGAAAAAAAGTAGCGTCAATACCTTATCAAACAACAACAAGCAACAACAAGCAACAAAAAACAAGCACAACAACAACAAAACACAATAACAACAAGCACGACAAAATACAACAACAAACAACAACAACAACAAGCACAACCACAACAACAACAAACAACAACAGGCAACAAGCAACAACAACAACAAGATTTAACTATTAAAATGTCATACCTAAGCTTTCGGAGTTGTGGTCGGTTCGGTGGTATCCCAAAGCAGTCAGCCTATTGTTTTCTTCGGTAAAACGGTATGTCCCGCCCGGTATGCAAATCAGCCTCCGTGTAAGTGCGCGAAATGTTTGATGTCACAAAAGCGGGAAAACAAATATCGTCAATATCTTATCAGACAACAAGCAACAACAACAACAACAACAAATAAGCACAACAACAACAAAACACAACAACTACGACAAAATACAACAGACAACAACAACAACAACAACAACAACTAGCACAACAACAACAACAACAACAAACAACAACAAACAACAAGCAACAAGGAACAACAAGATTTAACAATTAAAAAGTCATACCTAAGCTTCAGGAGTTGCGGTCGGTGCGGTGGTGTCCCAACGCGGTCATCATATTATTTTCATCGGTAAAACGGTATGTACCGGAATGCAAATCAACCTCCGTGTAAGTGCGCAAAATGTTTGATGTCACAAAAGCGGAAAAAAATAGCGTCAATATCTTATCAGGCAACAACAAGCAACAACAACAACAAAAAAGAAGCACAAAAACAACAACAAAACACAACAACAACAAGCACGACAAAATACAACAACAAACAACAACAACAAGCGCAACCACAACAACGACAACAACGACAAACAACAACAAACAACAACAACAACAAACTTCAACAAACAACAAGCAACAAGCAACAGCAACAACAACAAAAAGATTTAACTATTAAAATATCATACCTAAGCTTCAGGAGTTGCGGTCGGTAAGGTGGTATCCCAAAGCAGTCAGCCTATTGTTTTCTTCGGAAAAATGGTATGTCCCGCCCGGTATGCAAATCAGCCTCCGTGTAAGTGCGCGAAATGTTTGATGTCACAAAAGCGGGAAAAAAAATAGCGTCAATACGTTATCAGACAACAACCAACAACAACAACAACAAAAAACAAGCACAACAACAACAACAAAACACAACAACACGCACGACAAAATACAACAACAAACAACAACAACAAGCACAACCACAATAACAATAACAACAACAAACAATAACAACAAATATAAACAAACAACAACAAGCAACAATCAGCAACAACAACAAGATTTAACTATTAAAAAGTCATACCCAAGCTTTAGGAGTTGCGGTCGGTGGGGTGGTATCCCAAAGCGGTCAGCCTATTGTTTTCTTCGGTAAAACGGTATGTCTCGCTCGGTATGCAAATCAGCATCCGTGTAAGTGCACGAAATGTTTGATGTCACAAAAGCGGAAAAAAATAGCGTCAATATCTTAACAGACAACAAGCAACAACAACAACAACAACAACAAAAAACAAGCACAAAAACAACAACAAAACACAACAACAACAAGCATTACAAAATACAACAACAAACAACAACAACAACAACAAACAACAACCACAACAAACAACATCAAACAACAAGGAACAACAAGATTTAACTATTAAAAAGTCATACCTATTATTTTCTTCGGTAAAATGGTATGTCCCGGTATGCGAATCAACCTCCGTGCAAGTGCACGAAATGTTTGATATCACAAAAGCGAGAAAAAAAGTAGCGTCAATACCTTATCAGACAACAACAAGCAAAAACAACAACAAAAAACAAGCACAACAACAACAAAACACAATAACAACAAGCACGACAAAATACAACAACAAACAACAACAACAACAAGCACAACCACAACAACAACAGGCAACAAGCAACAACAACAGGCAACAAGCAACAACAACAACAAGATTTAACTATTAAAATGTCATACCTAAGCTTTAGGAGTTGTGGTCGGTTTGGTGGTATCCCAAAGCAGTCAGCCTATTGTTTTCTTCAGTAAAACGGTATGTCCCGCCCGGTATGCAAATCAGCCTCCGTGTAAGTGCGCGAAATGTTTGATGTCACAAAAGCAGGAAAACAAATAGCGTCAATATCTTATCAGACAACAAGCAACAACAACAACAACAACAACAACAACAACAAATAAGCACAACAACAACAAAACACAACAAGTACCACAAAATACAACAGACAACAACAACAACAACAACAACAAGCACAACAACAACAACAACAACAACAAACAACAACAACAACAAACAATAACAAACAACAAGCAACAAGGAACAACAAGATTTAACAATTAAAAAGTCATACCTAAGCTTCAGGAGTTGTGGTCGGTGCGGTGGTGTCCCAACTCGGTCATCATATTATTTTCATCGGTAAAACGGTATGTACCGGTATGCAAATCAACCTCCGTGTAAGTGCGCAAAATGTTTGATGTCACAAAAGCGGAAAAAAAAATAGCGTCAATATCTTATCAGACAACAACAAGCAACAACAACAACAAAAAACAAGCACAAAAACAACAACAAAACACAACAACAACAAGCACGACAAAATACAACAACAAACAACAACAACAAGCGCAACCACAACAACGACAACAACAACAAACAACGACAACAACAACAAACATCAACAAACAACAAACAACAAGCAACAAGCAACAGCAACAACAACAAAAAGATTTAACTATTAAAATATCATACCTAAGCTTCAGGAGTTGCGGTCGGTTCAGTGGTATCCCAAAGCGGTCAGCCTATTGTTTTCTTCGGTAAAACAGTATGTCCCGCCCGGTATGCAAATCAGCCTCCGTGTAAGTTCGCGAAATGTTTGATGTCACAAAAGCGGGAAAAAAATAGCGTCAATACGTTATCAGACAACAACCAACAACAACAACAAAAAACAAGCACAACAACAACAACAAAACACAACAACAAGCACGACAAAATACAACAACAAACAACAACAAGAAGCACAACCACAACAACAACAACAACAAAAAACAATAACAACAACAAATATCAACAAACAACAACAAGCAACAATCAACAACAAGAACAACAAGATTTAACTATTAAAAAGGCATACCTAAGCTTTAGGAGTTGCGGTCGGTGGGGTGGTATTCCAAAGCGGTCAGCCTATTGTTTTCTTCGGTAAAACGGTATGTCTCGCTCGATATGCAAATCAGCATCCGTGTAAGTGCACGAAATGTTTGATGTCACAAAAGCGGAAAAAAATAGCGTCAATATCTTAACAGACAACAAGCAACAACAACAACAACAAAAAACAAGCACAAAAACAACAACAAAACACAACAACAACAAGCATTACAAAATACAACAACAAACAACAACAACAACAACAACAAACAACAACCACAACAAACAACAACAAACAATAAGGAACAACAAGATTTAACTATTAAAAAGTCATACCTATTATTTTCTTCGGTAAAATGGTATGTCCCGGTATGCGAATCAACCTCCTTGCAAGTGCGCGAAATGTTTGATATCACAAAAGCGAAAAAAAAAGTAGCGTCAATACCTTATCAGACAACAACAAGCAACAACAAGCAACAAAAAATAAGCACAACAACAACAAAACACAATAACAACAAGCAGGACAAAATACAACAACAAACAACAACAACAACAAGCACAACCACAACAACAACAAACATCAACAAACAACAACAGGCAACAAGCAACAACAACAACAAGATTTAACTATTAAAATGTCATACCTAAGCTTTAGGAGTTGTGGTCGGTT
Organism: Lathyrus tuberosus; assembly: GCA_022829125.1. Classification (NCBI taxonomy): domain Eukaryota; kingdom Viridiplantae; phylum Streptophyta; class Magnoliopsida; order Fabales; family Fabaceae; genus Lathyrus; species Lathyrus tuberosus. The sequence continues at coordinate 1,821,137 of JALAZF010000389.1, read as the reverse complement.
CGGTGGTATCCCAAAGCAGTCAGCCTATTGTTTTCTTCGGTAAAACGGTATGTCCCGCCCGGTATGCAAATCAGCCTCCGTGTAAGTGCGTGAAATGTTTGATGTCACAAAAGCGGGAAAACAAATATCGTCAATATCTTATCAGACAACAAGCAACAACAACAACAACAACAAATAAGCACAACAACAACAAAACACAACAACTACGACAAAATACAACAGACAACAACAACAACAACAACAACAACTAGCACAACAACAACAACAACAAACAACAACAAACAACAAGCAACAAGGAACAACAAGATTTAACAATTAAAAAGTCATACCTAAGCTTCAGGAGTTGCGGTCGGTGCGGTGGTGTCCCAACGCGGTCATCATATTATTTTCATCGGTAAAACGGTATGTACCGGAATGCAAATCAACCTCCGTGTAAGTGCGCAAAATGTTTGATGTCACAAAAGCGGAAAAAAAATAGCGTCAATATCTTATCAGGCAACAACAAGCAACAACAACAACAAAAAAGAAGCACAAAAACAACAACAAAACAAAACAACAACAAGCACGACAAAATACAACAACAAACAACAACAAAAAGCGCAACCACAACAACCACAACAACGACAAACAACAACAAACAACAACAACAACAAACTTCAACAAACAACAAGCAACAAGCAACAGCAATAACAACAAAAAGATTTAACTATTAAAATATCATACCTAAGCTTCAGGAGTTGCGGTCGGTAAGGTGGTATCCCAAAGCAGTCAGCCTATTATTTTCTTCGGTAAAACGGTATGTCCCGCCCAGTATGCAAATCAGCCTCCGTGTAAGTGCGCGAAATGTTTGATGTCACAAAAGCGGGAAAAAAAATAGCTTCAATACGTTATCAGACAACAACCAACAACAACAACAACAAAAAACAAGCACAACAACAACAACAAAACACAACAAGCACGACAAAATACAACAACAAACAACAACAACAAGCACAACCACAATAACAATAACAACAACAAACAATAACAACAAATATAAACAAACAACAACAAGCAACAATCAACAACAACAACAACAAGATTTAACTATTAAAAAGTCATACCTAAGCTTTAGGAGTTGCGGTCGGTGGGGTGGTATCCCAAAGCGGTCAGCCTATTGTTTACTTCGGTAAAACGGTATGTCTCGCTCGGTATGCAAATCAGCATCCGTGTAAGTGCACGAAATGTTTGATGTCACAAAAGCGGAAAAAAATAGCGTCAATATCTTAACAGACAACAAGCAACAACAACAACAACAACAACAAAAAACAAGCACAAAAACAACAACAAAACACAACAACAACAAGCATTACAAAATACAACAACAAACAACAACAACAACAACACACAACAACCACAACAAACAACAACAAACAACAAGGAACAACAAGATTTAACTATTAAAAAGTCATACTTATTGTTTTCTTCGGTAGAATGGTATGTCCCGGTATGCGAATCAACCTCCGTGCAAGTGCGCGAAATGTTTGATATCACAAAAGCGAGAAAAAAAAGTAGCGTCAATACCTTATCAGACAACAACAAGCAACAACAACAACAAAAAACAAGCACAACAACAACAAAACACAATAACAACAAGCACGACAAAATACAACAACAAACAACAACAACAAGCACAACCACAACAACAACAAACATCAACAAACAACAACAGGCAACAAGCAATAACAACAACAAGATTTAACTATTAAAATGTCATACCTAAGCTTTAGGAGTTGTGGTCGGTTCGGTGGTATCCCAAAGCAGTCAGCCTATTGTTTTCTTCGGTAAAACGGTATGTCCCGCCTGGTATGCAAATCAGCCTCCGTGTAAGTGCGCGAAATGTTTGATGTCACAAAAGCAAGAAAACAAATAGCATCAATATCTTATCAGACAACAAGCAACAACAACAACAACAACAACAAATAAGCACAACAACAACAAAACACAACAAGTACGACAAAATACAACAGACAACAACAACAACAACAACAACAAACAACAGCAACAACAACAAACAATAACAAACAACAAGCAACAAGGAACAACAAGATTTAACAATTAAAAAGTCATACCTAAGCTTCAGGAGTTGCGGTCGGTGCAGTGGTGTCCCAACGCGGTCATCATATTATTTTCATCGGTAAAATGGTATGTACCGGTATGCAAATCAACCTCCGTGTAAGTGCGCAAAATGTTTGATGTCACAAAAGCGGAAAAAAAAAAATAACGTCAATATCTTATCAGACAACAACAAGCAACAACAGCAACAAAAAACAAGCACAAAAACAACAACAAAACACAACAACAACAATAACAAGCACGACAAAATACAACAACAAACAACAACAACAAGCGCAACCAAAACAACGACAACAACAAACAACAACAACAACAAACATCAACAAACAACAAGCAATAAGCAACAGCAAAAACAACAAAAAGATTTAACTAATAAAATATCATACCTAAGCTTCAGGAGTTGCGGTCGATTCGGTGGTATCCCAAAGCGGTCAGCCTATTGTTTTCTTCGATAAAACGGTATGTCCCGCCCGGTATGCAAATCTGCCTCCGTGTAAGTGCGCGAAATGTTTGATGTCACAAAAGCAAGAAAAAAATAGCGTCAATACGTTATCAGACAACAACCAATAACAACAACAAAAAACAAGCACAACAACAACAACAAAACACAACAACAAGCACGACAAAATACAACAACAAACAACAACAAGAAACAATCAATAACAACAACAACAACAACAAACAACAACAACAACAACAACAAACAATAACAACAACAAATATCAACAAACAACAACAAGCAACAATCAACAACAACAACAACAAGATTTAACTATTAAAAAGTCATACCTAAGCTTTAGGAGTTGCGGTCGGTGGGGTGGTATCCCAAAGCGGTCAGCCTATTGTTTTCTTCGGTAAAACAGTATGTCTCGCTCGATATGCAAATCAGCATCCGTGTAAGTGCACAAAATGTTTGATGTCACAAAAGCGGAAAAGAAATAGCATCAATATCTAAACAGACCACAAGAAGCAACAACAACAACAACAACCACAAAAAACAAGCACAACAACAACAACAAAACACAACAACAACAAGCACGATAAAATACAACAGACAACAACAACAAGCGCAACAACAACAAAAAAAAACAACAACGAACAACAAGCAACAAAGAACAACAAGATTTAACTATTAAAAAGTCATACCTATTATTTTCTTCGGTAAAACGGTATGTCCCGGTATGCAAATCAGCCTCCGTGTAAGTGCGCGAAATGTTTGATGTCACAAAAACGGGAAAAAAAATAGCGTCAATACCTTATCAAACAACAAGCAACAACAACAACAAAAAACAAGCACAACAACAACAAAACACAACAAGCACGATAAAATGCAACAACAAACAACAACAATAACAACAACATACAAGATTTAACAATTAAAAAGTCATACCTAAGCTCTAGGAGTTGCGGTCGGTGCGATGGTATCCCAAAGCAGTCAGCCAATTGTTTTGTTCGGTAAAACGGTATGTCCCGCCCGGTATGCAAATCATTCTCTGTGTAAGTGTGCGAAATATTTGATGTCACAAAATGCGGAAAAAAAATAGCGTCAATATCTTAACAGGCAACAAGCAACAACAACAACAACAACAACAACAACAACAAAAAACAAGCACAAAAACAACAACAAAACACAACAACAACAAGCATTACAAAATACAAAAACAAACAACAACAACAACAAGCACAACAACAACAACAACAGCAACAACAGACAACAACCACAACAAACAACAACAAACAACAAGGAACAACAAGATTTAACTATTAAAAAGTCATACCGATTATTTTCTTTGGTAAAATGGTATGTCCCGGTATGCAAATCAACCTCCGTGTAAGTGCGCGAAAAATTTTTAATATCACAAAAGCGAGAAAAAAATAGCGTCTATACCTTATCAGACAACAACAAGCAACAACAACAACAAAAAACAAGCACAACAACAACAAAACACAATAACATCAAGCACGACAAAATACAACAACAAACAACAACAACAAGCATAACCACAACAACAACAAACATCAACAAACAACAACAAGCAACAAGCAACAACAACAACAAGATTTAACTATTAAAATGTCATACCTAAGCTTTAGGAGTTGTGGTCGGTTCAGTGGTATCCCAAAGCAGTCAGCCTATTGTTTTCTTCGGTAAAACGGTATGTCCCGCCCGGTATGCAAATCAGCCTCTATGTAAGTTCGCGAAATGTTTGATGTCACAAAAGCGGGAAAACAAATAGCGTCAATATCTTATCAGATAACAAGCAACAACAACAACAACAACAAATAAGCACAACAACAACAAAACACAACAAGTACGACAAAATACAACAGACAACAACAACAACAACAAGCACAACAACAACAACAACAAACAACAAACAACAACAAACAACAAGCAACAAGGAACAACAAGATTTAACAATTAAAAAGTCATACCTAAGCTTCAGGAGTTGCGGTCGGTGCGGTGGTGTCCCAACGCGGTCATCATATTATTTTCATCGGTAAAACGGTATGTACCGGTATGCAAATCAACCCTCGTGTAGGTGCGCAAAAAATGTTTGATGTCACAAAAGCGGAAAAAAAATAGCATCAATATCTTATCAGACAACAACAAGCAACAACAACAACAAAAAACAAGCAAAAAAACAACAACAAAACACAACAACAACAAGCACGACAAAATACAACAACAAACAACAACAACAACAACAAGCGCAACCACAACAACGACAACAACGACAAACAACAACAAACAACAACAACAACAAACTTCAACAAACAACAAGCAACAACAACAAAAAGATTTAACTATTAAAATATCATACCTAAGCTTCAGAAGTTGCGGTCGGTAAGGTGGTATCCCAAAGCGGTCAGCCTATTGTTTTCTTCGGTAAAACGGTATGTCCCGCCCGGTATGCAAATCAGCCTCCGTGTAAGTGCGCGAAATGTTTGATGTCACAAAAGCTGGAAAAAAATAGCGTCAATACGTTATCAGACAACAACCAACAACAACAACAAAAAACAAGCACAACAACAACAACAAAACACAACAACAAGCACGACAAAATACAACAACAAACAACAACAAGAAGCACAACCACAACAACAACAACAATAACAAACAATAACAACAAATATAAACAAACAACAACAAGCAACAATCAACAACAACAACAACAAGATTTAACTATTAAAAAGTCATACCTAAGCTTTAGGAGTTGCGGTCGGTGGGGTGGTATCCCAAAGCGGTCAGCCTATTGTTTTCTTCGGTAAAATGGTATGTCTCGCTCGGTATGCAAATCAGCATCCGTGTAAGTGCACGAAATGTTTGATGTCACAAAAGCGGAAAAAAAAATAGCATAAATATCTTAAGAGACAACAAGAAGCAACAACAACAACAACAACCACAAAAAACAAGCACAACAATAACAACAAAACACAACAACAACAAGCACGATAAAATACAACAGACAACAACAAGCACAACAACAACAAACAACAACAAGCACAACAACAAAAAACAACAACAAACAACAAGCAACAAGGAACAACAAGATTTAACTATTAAAAAGTCATACCTATTGTTTTCTTCGGTAAAACGGTATGTCCCGGTATGCAAATCAGCCTCCATGTAAGTGCGCGAAATGTTTGATGTCACAAAAACGGGAAAAAAAGCGTCAATACCTTATCAAACAACAAGCAACAACACCAACAACAAAAAACAAGCACAACAACAACAAAACACAACAACCACGATAAAATACAACAACAAACAACAACAACAACAAACAACAAGATTTAACAATTAAAAAGTCATACCTAAGCTTTAGGAGTTGCGGTCGGTGCGATGGTATCCCAAAGCGGTCAGCCTATTGTTTTTTTCGGTAAAATGGTATGTCCCGCCCGGTATGCAAATCAGTCTCCGTGTAAGTGCGCGAAATGTTTGATGTCACAAAATGCAGAAAAAAATAGCGTCAATATCTTAACAGACAACAAGCACCAACAACAACAACAACAACAACAAAAAACAAGCACAAAAACAACAACAAAACACAACAACAACAAGCATTACAAAATACAACAACAAACAACAACAACAACAAGCACAACAACAACAACAACAACAAACAACAACCACAACAAACAACAACAAACAACAAGGAACAACAAGATTTAACTATTAAAAAGTCATACCTATTGTTTTCTTCGGTAAAATGGTATGTCCCGGTATGCAAATCAACCTCCGTGTAAGTGCGCGAAATGTTTGATATCACAAAAGCGAGAAAAAAAATAGCGTCAATACCTTATCAGACAACAACAAGCAACAACAACAACAAAAAACAAGCACAACAACAAAACACAATAACAAAAAGCACGACAAAATACAACAACAAACAACAACAACAAGCACAACCACAACAACAAACATCAACAAACAACAACAGGCAACAAGCAACAACAACAACAAGATTTAACTATTAAAATGTCATACCTAAGCTTTAGGAGTTGAGGTCAGTTCGGTGGTATCCCAAAGCAGTCAGCCTATTGTTTTCTTCGGTAAAACGGTATGTCCCGCCCGGTATGCAAATTAGCCTCCGTGTAAGTGCGCGAAATGTTTGATGTCACAAAAGCGGGAAAACAAATAGCGTCAATATCTTATCAGACAACAAGCAACAACAACAACAACAAATAAGCACAACAACAACAAAACACAACAAGTACGACAAAATACAACAGACAACAACAACAACAACAAGCACAACAACAACAACAAACAACAACAACAACAACAAAAAACAACAAACAACAAGCAACAAGGAACAACAAGATTAAACAATTAAAAAGTCATACCTAAGCTTCAGGAGTTGCGGTCGGTGCGGTGGTGTCCCAACGCGATCATCATATTATTTTCATCGGTAAAACGGTATGTACCGGTATGCAAATCAACCTCCGTGTAAGTGCGCAAAATGTTTGATGTCACAAAAGCGGAAAAAAAAATAGCGTCTATATCTTATCAGACAACAACAAGCAACAACAACAACAAAAAACAAGCACAAAAACAACAACAAAACACAACAACAACAAGCACGATAAAATACAACAACAAACAACAAAAACAAGCGCAACCACAATCACGACAACAACAACAAGCAACAATCAACAATAACAAGATTTAACTATTAAAAAGTCATACCTAAGCTTTAGGAGTTGCGGTCGGTGGGGTGGTATCCCAAAGCGGTCCGCCTATTGTTTTCTTCGGTAAAACAGTATGTCTCGCTCGAAATACAAATCAGCATCCGTGTAAGTGCACGAAATGTTTGATGTCACAAAAGCTGGAAAAAAATAGCGTCAATACGTTATCAGACAACAACCAACAACAACAACAAAAAACAAGCACAACAACAACAACAAAACACAACAACAAGCACGACAAAATACAACAACAAACAACAACAACAAGCACAACCACAACAACAACAACAACAAACAATAACAACAAATATAAACAAACAACAACAAGCAACAATCAACAACAACAACAACAAGATTTAACTATTAAAAAGTCATACCTAAGCTTTAGGAGTTGCGGTCGGTGGGGTGGTATCCCAAAGCGGTCAGCCTATTGTTTTCTTCGGTAAAACGGTATGTCTCGCTCGGTATACAAATCAGCATCCGTGTAAGTGCACAAAATGTTTGATGTCACAAAAGCGGAAAAAAAAATAGCATCAATATCTTAAGAGACAAAAAGAAGCAGCAACAACAACAACAACAACCACAAAAAACAAGCACAACAACAACAACAAAACACAACAACAACAAGCACGATAAAATACAACAGACAACAACAACAAGCACAACAACAACAAACAACAACAACAACAACAACAAAAAACAACAACAAACAACAAGCAACAAGGAACAACAAGATTTAACTATTAAAAAGTCATACCTATTATTTTCTTCGGTAAAACGGTATGTCCCGGTATGCAAATCAGCCTCCATGTAAGTGCGCGAAATGTTTGATGTCACAAAAATGGGAAAAAAAAAGCGTAAATACCTTATCAAACAACAAGCAACAACACCAACAACAAAAAATAAGCACAACAACAACAAAACACAACAACCACGATAAAATACAACTACAAACAACAACAACAACAAACAACAAGATTTAACAATTAAAAAGTCATACCTAAGCTTTAGGAATTGCGGTCGGTGCGATGGTATCCCAAAACGGTCAGCGTATTGTTTTTTTCGGTAAATCGATATGTCCCGCCCGGTATGCAAATCAGTATCTTAACAGACAACAAGCACCAACAACAACAACAACAACAACAAAAAACAAGCACAAAAACAACAATAAAACACAACAACAACAAGCATTACAAAATACAATAACAAACAACAACAACAACAAGCACAACAACAACAACAACAACAAACAACAACCACAACAAACAACAACAAACAACAAGGAACAACAAGATTTAACTATTAAAAAGTCATACATATTGTTTTCTTCGGTAAAATGGTATGTCCCGGTATGCAAATCAACCTCCGTGTAAGTGCGCGAAATGTTTGATATCACAAAAACGAGAAAAAAAATAGCGTCAATACCTTATCAGACAACAACAAGCAACAACAACAACAAAAAACAAGCACAACAACAAAACACAATAACAAAAAGCACGACAAAATACAACAACAAACAACAACAATAAGCACAACCACAACAACAACAAACATCAACAAACAACAACAGGCAACAAGCAACAACAACAACAAGATTTAACTATTAAAATGTCATACCTAAGCTTTAGGAGTTGAGGTCAGTTCGGTGGTATCCCAAAGCAGTCAGCCTATTGTTTTCTTCGGTAAAACGGTATGTCCCGCCCGGTATGCAAATCAGCCTCCGTGTAAGTGCGCGAAATGTTTGATGTCACAAAAGCGGGAAAACAAATAGCGTCAATATCTTATCAGACAACAAGCAACAACAACAACAACAACAAATAAGCACAACAACAACAAAACCCACCAAGTACGACAAAATACAACAGACAACAACAACAACAAGCACAACAACAACAACAACAACAAACAACAACAACAACAACAACAACAAACAACAACAAACAACAAGCAACAAGGAACAACAAGATTTAACAATTAAAAAGTCATACCTAAGCTTTAGGAGTTGCGGTCGGTGCGGTGGTGTCCCAACGCGGTCATCATATTATTTTCATCGGTAAAACGGTATGTACCGGTATGCAAATCAACCTCCGTGTAAGTGCGCAAAATGTTTGATGTTACAAAAGCGGAAAAAAAATAGAGTCAATATCTTATCAGACAACAACAAGCAACAACAACAACAAAAAATAAGCACAAAAACAACAACAAAACACAACAACAACAAGCACGTTAAAATACAACAACAAACAACAACAACAAGCGCAACCACAACAACGACAACAACAAGCAACAATCAACAACAACAACAAGAAGATTTAACTATTAAAAAGTCATACCTAAGCTTTAGGAGTTGCGGTCGGTGGGGTGGTATCCCAAAGCGGTCAGCCTATTGTTTTCTTCGGTAAAACAGTATGTCTCGCTCGATATGCAAATCAGCATCCGTGTAAGTGCACGAAATGTTTGATGTCACAAAAGCGGAAAAAAAATAGCATCAATATCTAAAGAGACCACAAGAAGCAACAACAACAACAACAACTACAAAAAACAAGCACAACAACAACAACAAAACACAACAACAACAAGCACGATAAAATATAACAGACAACAACAACAAGCACAACAACAACAACAAACAACAACAACAACAACAAAAAACAACAACAAACAACAAGCAACAAGGAACAACAAGATTTAACTATTAAAAAGTCATACCTATTGTTTTTTCGGTAAAACGGTATGTCCCGGTATGCAAATCAGTCTCCGTGTAAGTGCGCGAAATGTTTGATGTCACAAAAACGGGAAAAAAATAGCATCAATACCTTATCAAACAACAAGCAACAACAACAACAAAAAACAAGCACAACAACAACAAAACACAACAAGCACGATAAAATACAACAACAAACAACAACAATAACAACAACAAACAAGATTTAACAATTAAAAAGTCATACCTAAACTCTAGGAGTTGCGGTCGGTGCGATGGTATCCCAAAGCAGTCAGCCTATTGTTTTGTTCGGTAAAACGGTATGTCCCGCCCGGTATTTAAATCAGTCTCCGTGTAACTGTGCGAAATGTTTGATGTCACAAAATGCAGAAAAAAAATAGCGTCAATATCTTAACAGGCAACAAGCAACAACAACAACAACAACAACAAAAAACAAGCACAAAAACAACAACAAAACACAACAACAACAAGCATTACAAAATACAAAAACAAACAACAACAACAACAATAACAAGCACAACAACAACAAAAACAACAACAACAACAAACAACAACCACAACAAACAACAACAAACAAGGAACAACAAGATTTAACTTTTAAAAAGTCATACCTATTGTTTTCTTTGGTAAAATGGTATGTCCCGGTATGCAAATCAACCTCCGTGTAAGTGCGCGAAATGTTTGATATCACAAAAGCGAGAAAAAAAATAGCGTCAATACCTTATCAGACAACAACAAGCAACAACAACAACAAAAAACAAGCACAACAACAACAAAACACAATAACAACAAGCACGACAAAATACAACAACAAACAACAACAACAACAACAAGCACAACCACAACAACAACAAACATCAACAAACAACAACAAGCAACAAGCAACAACAACAACAACAAGATTTAACTATTAAAATGTCATACCTAAGCTTTCGGAGTTGTGGTCGGTTCGGTGGTATCCCAAAGCAGTCAGCCTATTATTTTCTTCGGTAAAACGGTATGTCCCGCCCGGTATGCAAATCAGCCTCCGTGTAAGTGCGCGAAATGTTTGATGTCACAAAAGCGGGAAAACAAATAGCGTCAATATCTTATCAGACAACAACAAGCAACAACAACAACAAAAGAACAAGCACAAAAACAACAACAAAACACAACAACAACAAGCACGACAAAATACAACAACAAACAACAATAACAAGCGCAACCACAACAACGACAACAACAACAAACAACAACAACAACAAACATCAACAACAACAACAAACAATAACAAACAACAAGCAACAAGGAACAACAAGATTTAACAATTAAAAAGTCATACCTAAGCTTCAGGAGTTGCGGTCGGTGCGGTGGTGTCCCAACGCGGTCATCATATTATTTTCATCGGTAAAACGGTATGTACCGGTATGCAAATCAACCCTCGTGTATGTGCGCAAAAAATGTTTGATGTCACAAAAGCGGAAAAAAAATAGCGTCAATATCTTATCAGACAACAACAAGCAACAACAACAACAAAAAACAAGCACAAAAACAACAACAAAACACAACAACAACAAGCACGACAAAATACAACAACAAACAACAACAACAACAACAAGCGCAACCACAACAACGACAACAACGACAAACAACAACAAACAACAACAACAAACTTCAACAAACAACAAGCAACAAGCAACAGCAACAATAACAAAAAGATTTAACTATTAAAATATCATACCTAAGCTTCAGGAGTTGCGGTCGGTAAGGTGGTATCCCAAAGCGGTCAACCTATTGTTTTCTTCGGTAAAACGGTATGTCCCGCCCGGTATGCAAATCAGCCTCCGTGTAAGTGCGCGAAATGTTTGATGTCACAAAAGCTGGAAAAAAATAGCGTCAATACGTTATCAGACAACAACCAACAACAACAACAAAAAACAAGCACAACAACAACAACAAAACACAACAACAAGCACGACAAAATACAACAACAAACAACAACAACAAGCACAACCACAACAACAACAACAAACAATAACAACAAATATAAACAAACAACAACAAGCAACAATCAACAATCAACAACAAGATTTAACTATTAAAAAGTCATACCTAAGCTTTAGGAGTTGCGGTCGGTGGGGTGGTATCCCAAAGCGGTCAGCCTATTGTTTTCTTCGGTAAAACGGTATGTCTCGCTCGGTATGCAAATCAGCATCCGTGTAAGTGCACGAAATGTTTGATGTCACAAAAGCGGAAAAAAAAAATAGCATCAATATCTTAAGAGACAACAAGAAGCAACAACAACAACAACAACCACAAAAAACAAGCACAACAACAACAACAAAACACAACAACAACAAGCACGATAAAATACAACAGACAACAACAACAAGCACAACAACAACAAACAACAACAACAACAACAACAAAAAACAACAACAAACAACAAGCAACAACGAACAACAAGATTTAACTATTAAAAAGTCATACCTATTGTTTTCTTCGGTAAAACGGTATGTCCCGGTATGCAAATCAGTCTCCGTGTAAGTGCGCGAAATGTTTGATGTCACAAAAATGGGAAAAAAAATAGCATCAATACCTTATCAAACAACAAGCAACAACAACAACAAAAAACAAGCACAACAACAACAAAACACAACAAGCACGATAAAATACAACAACAAACAAAACAATAACAACAACAAACAATATTTAACAATTAAAAAGTCATACCTAAGCTCTAGGAGTTGCGGTCGGTGCGATGGTATCCCAAAGCAGTCAGCCTATTGTTTTGTTCGGTAAAACGGTATGTCCCGCCCGGTATGCAAATCAGTCTCCGTGTAAGTGTGCGAAATGTTTGATGTCACAAAATGCGGAAAAAAAATAGCGTCAATATCTTAACAGGCAACAAGCAACAACAACAACAACAACAACAACAAAAAACAAGCACAAAAACAACAACAAAACATAACAACAAGCATTACAAAATACAAAAACAAACAACAACAACAACAACAAACACAACAACAACAACAACAACAAACAACAACCACAACAAACAACAACAAACAAGGAACAACAAGATTTAACTTTTAAAAAGTCATACCTATTGTTTTCTTTGGTAAAATGGTATGTCCCGGTATGCAAATCAACCTCTGTGTAAGTGCGCGAAATGTTTGATATCACAAAAGCGAGAAAAAAAATAGCGTCAATACCTTATCAGACAACAACAAGCAACAACAACAACAAAAAACAAGCACAACAACAACAAAACACAATAACAACAAGCACGACAAAATACAACAACAACAACAACAACAACAAGCACAACCACAACAACAACAACAAGCACAACCACAACAACAACAAACATCAACAAACAACAACAAGCAACAAGCAACAACAACAAGATTTAACTATTAAAATGTCATACCTAAGCTTTAGGAGTTGTGGTCGGTTCGGTGGTATCCCAAAGCAGTCAGCCTATTGTTTTCTTCGGTAAAACGGTATGTCCCGCCCGGTATGCAAATCAGCCTCCGTGTAAGTGCGCGAAATGTTTGATGTCACAAAAGCGGGAAAACAAATAGCGTCAATATCTTATCAGACAACAACAAGCAACAACAACAACAAAAAACAAGCACAAAAACAACAACAAAACACAACAACAACAAGCACGACAAAATACAACAACAAACAACAATAACAAGCGCAACCACAACAACGACAACAACAACAAACAACAACAACAACAAACATCAACAACAACAACAACAACAAACAATAACAAACAACAAGCAACAAGGAACAACAAGATTTAACAATTAAAAAGTCATACCTAAGCTTCAGGAGTTGCGGTCGGTGCGGTGGTGTCCCAACGCGGTCATCATATTATTTTCATCGGTAAAACGGTATGTACCGGTATGCAAATCAACCCTCGTGTATGTGCGCAAAAAATGTTTGATGTCACAAAAGCGGAAAAAAAATAGCGTCAATATCTTATCAGACAACAACAAGCAACAACAACAACAAAAAACAAGCACAAAAACAACAACAAAACACAACAACATCAAGCACGACAAAATACAACAACAAACAACAACAACAACAAGCGCAACCACAACAACGACAAACAACAACAAACAACAACAACAAACTTCAACAAACAACAAGCAACAAGCAACAGCAACAATAACAAAAAGATTTAACTATTAAAATATCATACCTAAGCTTCAGGAGTTGCGGTCGGTAAGGTGGTATCCCAAAGCGGTCAGCCTATTGTTTTCTTCGGTAAAACGGTATGTCCCGCCCGGTATGCAAATCAGCCTCCGTGTAAGTGCGCGAAATGTTTGATGTCACAAAAGCTGGAAAAAAATAGCGTCAATATGTTATCAGACAACAACCAACAACAACAACAAAAAACAAGCACAACAACAACAACAAAACACAACAACAAACACGACAAAATACAACAACAAACAACAACAACAAGCACAACCATAACAACAACAAACAATAACAACAAATATAAACAAACAACAACAAGCAACAATCAACAATCAACAACAAGATTTAACTATTAAAAAGTCATACCTAAGCTTTAGGAGTTGCGGTCGGTGGGGTGGTATCCCAAAGCGGTCAGCCTATTGTTTTCTTTGGTAAAACGGTATGTCTCACTCGGTATGCAAATCAGCATCCGTGTAAGTGCACGAAATGTTTGATGTCACAAAAGCGGAAAAAAAAAATAGCGTCAATATCTTAAGAGACAACAAGAAGCAACAACAACAACAACAACAACCACAAAAAACAAGCACAACAACAACAACAAAACACAACAACAAGAAGCACGATAAAATACAACAGACAACAACAACAAGCACAACAACAACAAACAACAACAACAACAACAAAAAACAACAACAAACAACAAGCAACAAGGAACAACAAGATTTAACTATTAAAAAGTCATACCTATTGTTTTCTTCGGTAAAACGGTATGTCCCGGTATGCAAATCAGTCTCCGTGTAAGTGCGCGAAATGTTTGATGTCACAAAAACGGGAAAAAAAATAGCATCAATACCTTATCAAACAACAAGCACCAACAACAACAAAAAACAAGCACAACAACAACAAAACACAACAAGCACGATAAAATACAACAACAAACAAAACAATAACAACAACAAACAATATTTAACAATTAAAAAGTCATACCTAAGCTCTAGGAGTTGCGGTCGGTGCGATGGTATCCCAAACCAGTCAGCCTATTGTTTTGTTCGGTAAAACGGTATGTCCCGCCCGGTAGGCAAATCAGCCTCCGTGTAAGTGCGCGAAATGTTTGATGTCACAAAAGCGGGAAAACAAATAGCGTCAATATCTTATCAGACAACAAGCAACAACAACAACAACAAATAAGCACAACAACAACAAAACACAACAAGTACGACAAAATACAACAGACAACAACAACAACAAGCACAACAACAACAACAACAACAACAAACAACAACAACAACAACAACAAACAACAACAAACAACAAGCAACAAGGAACAACAAGATTTAACAATTAAAAAGTCATACCTAAGCTTCAGGAGTTGCGGTCGGTGCGGTGGTGTCCCAACGCGGTCATCATATTATTTTCATCGGTAAAACGGTATGTACCGGTATGCAAATCAACCTCCGTGTAAGTGCGCAAAATGTTTGATGTTACAAAAGCGGAAAAAAAATAGCGTCAACATCTTATCAGACAACAACAAGCAACAACAACAACAAAAAATAAGCACAAAAACAACAACAAAACACAACAACAACAAGCACGTTAAAATACAACAACAAACAACAACAACAAGCGCAACCACAACAACGACAACAACAAGCAACAATCAACAACAACAACAAGAAGATTTAACTATTAAAAAGTCATACCTAAGCTTTAGGAGTTGCGGTCGGTGGGGTGGTATCCCAAAGCGGTCAGCCTATTGTTTTCTTCGGTAAAACAGTATGTCTCGCTCGATATGCAAATCAGCATCCGTGTAAGTGCACGAAATGTTTGATGTCACAAAAGCGGAAAAAAAATAGCATCAATATCTAAAGAGACCACAAGAAGCAACAACAACAACAACAACTACAAAAAACAAGCACAACAACAACAACAAAACACAACAACAACAAGCACGATAAAATACAACAGACAACAACAACAAGCATAACAACAACAACAAACAACAACAACAACAACAAAAAACAACAACAAACAACAAGCAACAACGAACAACAAGATTTAACTATTAAAAAGTCATACCTATTGTTTTTTCGGTAAAACGGTATGTCCCGGTATGCAAATCAGTCTCCGTGTAAGTGCGCGAAATGTTTGATGTCACAAAAACGGGAAAAAAATAGCATCAATACCTTATCAAACAACAAGCAACAACAACAACAAAAAACAAGCACAACAACAACAAAACACAACAAGCACGATAAAATACAACAACAAACAACAACAATAACAACAACAAACAAGATTTAACAATTAAAAAGTCATACCTAAACTCTAGGAGTTGCGGTCGGTGCGATGGTATCCCAAAGCAGTCAGCCTATTGTTTTGTTCGGTAAAACGGTATGTCCCGCCCGGTATTTAAATCAGTCTCCGTGTAAGTGTGCGAAATGTTTGATGTCACAAAATGCAGAAAAAAAATAGCGTCAATATCTTAACAGGCAACAAGCAACAACAACAACAACAACAACAAAAAACAAGCACAAAAACAACAACAAAACACAACAACAACAAGCATTACAAAATACAAAAACAAACAACAACAACAACAATAACAAGCACAACAACAACAAAAACAACAACAACAACAAACAACAACCACAACAAACAACAACAAACAAGGAACAACAAGATTTAACTTTTAAAAAGTCATACCTATTGTTTTCTTTGGTAAAATGGTATGTCCCGGTATGCAAATCAACCTCCGTGTAAGTGCGCGAAATGTTTGATATCACAAAAGCGAGAAAAAAAATAGCGTCAATACCTTATCAGACAACAACAAGCAACAACAACAACAAAAAACAAGCACAACAACAACAAAACACAATAACAACAAGCACGACAAAATACAACAACAAACAACAACAACAACAACAAGCACAACCACAACAACAACAAACATCAACAAACAACAACAAGCAACAAGCAACAACAACAACAACAAGATTTAACTATTAAAATGTCATACCTAAGCTTTAGGAGTTGTGGTTGGTTCGGTGGTATCCCAAAGCAGTCAGCCTATTATTTTCTTCGGTAAAACGGTATGTCCCGCCCGGTATGCAAATCAGCCTCCGTGTAAGTGCGCGAAATGTTTGATGTCACAAAAGCGGGAAAACAAATAGCGTCAATATCTTATCAGACAACAACAAGCAACAACAACAACAAAAAAACAAGCACAAAAACAACAACAAAACACAACAACAACAAGCACGACAAAATACAACAACAAACAACAATAACAAGCGCAACCACAACAACGACAACAACAACAAACAACAACAACAACAAACATCAACAACAACAACAACCAATAACAAACAACAAGCAACAAGAAACAACAAGATTTAACAATTAAAAAGTCATACCTAAGCTTCAGGAGTTGCGGTCGGTGCGGTGGTGTCCCAACGCGGTCATCATATTATTTTCATCGGTAAAACGGTATGTACCGGTATGCAAATCAACCCTCGTGTATGTGCGCAAAAAATATTTGATGTCACAAAAGCGGAAAAAAAATAGCGTCAATATCTTATCAGACAACAACAAGCAACAACAACAACAAAAAACAAGCACAAAAACAACAACAAAACACAACAACAACAAGCATGACAAAATACAACAACAAACAACAACAACAACAACAAGCGCAACCACAACAACGACAACAACGACAAACAACAACAAACAACAACAACAAACTTCAACAAACAACAAGCAACAAGCAACAGCAACAATAACAAAAAGATTTAACTATTAAAATATCATACCTAAGCTTCAGGAGTTGCGGTCGGTAAGGTGGTATCCCAAAGCGGTCATCCTATTGTTTTCTTCGGTAAAACGGTATGTCCCGCCCGGTATGCAAATCAGCCTCCGTGTAAGTGCGCGAAATGTTTGATGTCACAAAAGCTGGAAAAAAATAGCGTCAATACGTTATCAGACAACAACCAACAACAACAACAAAAAACAAGCACAACAACAACAACAAAACACAACAACAAGAACGACAAAATACAACAACAAACAACAACAACAAGCACAACCACAACAACAACAACAAACAATAACAACAAATATAAACAAACAACAACAAGCAACAATCAACAATCAACAACAAGATTTAACTATTAAAAAGTCATACCTAAGCTTTAGGAGTTGCAGTCGGTGGGGTGGTATCCCAAAGCGGTCAGCCTATTGTTTTCTTCGGTAAAACGGTATGTCTCGCTCGGTATGCAAATCAGCATCCGTGTAAGTGCACGAAATGTTTGATGTCACAAAAGCGGAAAAAAAAAATAGCATCAATATCTTAAGAGACAACAAGAAGCAACAACAACAACAACAACCACAAAAAACAAGCACAACAACAACAACAAAACACAACAACAACAAGCACGATAAAATACAACAGACAACAACAACAAGCACAACAACAACAAACAACAACAACAACAACAACAAAAAACAACAACAAACAACAAGCAACAACGAACAACAAGATTTAACTATTAAAAAGTCATACCTATTGTTTTCTTCGGTAAAACGGTATGTCCCGGTATGCAAATCAGTCTCCGTGTAAGTGCGCGAAATGTTTGATGTCACAAAAACGGGAAAAAAAATAGCATCAATACCTTATCAAACAACAAGCAACAACAACAACAAAAAACAAGCACAACAACAACAAAACACAACAAGCACGATAAAATACAACAACAAACAAAACAATAACAACAACAAACAATATTTAACAATTAAAAAGTCATACCTAAGCTCTAGGAGTTGCGGTCGGTGCGATGGTATCCCAAAGCAGTCAGCCTATTGTTTTGTTCGGTAAAACGGTATGTCCCGCCCGGTATGCAAATCAGTCTCCGTGTAAGTGTGCGAAATGTTTGATGTCACAAAATGCGGAAAAAAAATAGCGTCAATATCTTAACAGGCAACAAGCAACAACAACAACAACAACAACAAAAAACAAGCACAAAAACAACAACAAAACATAACAACAAGCATTACAAAATACAAAAACAAACAACAACAACAACAAACACAACAACAACAACAACAACAACAAACAACAACCACAACAAACAACAACAAACAAGGAACAACAAGATTTAACTTTTAAAAAGTCATACCTATTGTTTTCTTTGGTAAAATGGTATGTCCGGGTATGCAAATCAACCTCCGTGTAAGTGCGCGAAATGTTTGATATCACAAAAGCGAGAAAAAAAATAGCGTCAATACCTTATCAGACAACAACAAGCAACAACAACAACAAAAAACAAGCACAACAACAACAAAACACAATAACAACAAGCACGACAAAATACAACAACAACTACAACAACAACAAGCACAACCACAACAACAACAAACATCAACAAACAACAACAAGCAACAAGCAACAACAATAAGATTTAACTATTAAAATGTCATACCTAAGCTTTAGGAGTTGTGGTCGGTTCGGTGGTATCCCAAAGCAGTCAGCCTATTGTTTTCTTCGGTAAAACGGTATGTCCCGCCCGGTATGCAAATCAGCCTCCGTGTAAGTGCGCGAAATGTTTGATGTCACAAAAGCGGGAAAACAAATAGCGTCAATATCTTATCAGACAACAACAAGCAACAACAACAACAAAAAACAAGCACAAAAACAACAACAAAACACAACAACAACAAGCACGACAAAATACAACAACAAACAACAATAACAAGCGCAACCACAACAACGACAACAACAACAAACAACAACAACAACAAACATCAACAACAACAACAACAACAACAAACAATAACAAACAACAAGCAACAAGGAACAACAAGATTTAACAATTAAAAAGTCATACCTAAGCTTCAGGAGTTGCGGTCGGTGCGGTGGTGTCCCAACGCGGTCATCATATTATTTTCATCGGTAAAACGGTATGTACCGGTATGCAAATCAACCCTCGTGTATGTGCGCAAAAAATGTTTGATGTCACAAAAGCGGAAAAAAAATAGCGTCAATATCTTATCAGACAACAACAAGCAACAACAACAACAAAAAACAAGCACAAAAACAACAACAAAACACAACAACAACAAGCACGACAAAATACAACAACAAACAACAACAACAACAAGCGCAACCACAACAACGACAACAACGACAAACAACAACAACAAACTTCAACAAACAACAAGCAACAAGCAACAGCAACAATAACAAAAAGATTTAACTATTAAAATATCATACCTAAGCTTCAGGAGTTGCGGTCGGTAAGGTGGTATCCCAAAGCGGTCAGCCTATTGTTTTCTTCGGTAAAACGGTATGTCCCGCCCGGTATGCAAATCAGCCTCCGTGTAAGTGCGCGAAATGTTTGATGTCACAAAAGCTGGAAAAAAATAGCGTCAATATGTTATCAGACAACAACCAACAACAACAACAAAAAACAAGCACAACAACAACAACAAAACACAACAACAAGCACGACAAAATACAACAACAAACAACAACAACAAGCACAACCACAACAACAACAACAAACAATAACAACAAATATAAACAAACAACAACAAGCAACAATCAACAATCAACAACAAGATTTAACTATTAAAAAGTCATACCTAAGCTTTAGGAGTTGCAGTCGGTGGGGTGGTATCCCAAAGCGGTCAGCCTATTGTTTTCTTCGGTAAAACGGTATGTCTCGCTCGGTATGCAAATCAGCATCCGTGTAAGTGCACGAAATGTTTGATGTCACAAAAGCGGAAAAAAAAAATAGCATCAATATCTTAAGAGACAACAAGAAGCAACAACAACAACAACAACCACAAAAAACAAGCACAACAACAACAACAAAACACAACAACAACAAGCACGATAAAATACAACAGACAACAACAACAAGCACAACAACAACAAACAACAACAACAACAACAACAAAAAACAACAACAAACAACAAGCAACAACGAACAACAAGATTTAACTATTAAAAAGTCATACCTATTGTTTTCTTCGGTAAAACGGTATGTCCCGGTATGCAAATCAGTCTCCGTGTAAGTGCGCGAAATGTTTGATGTCACAAAAACGGGAAAAAAAATAGCATCAATACCTTATCAAACAACAAGCAACAACAACAACAAAAAACAAGCACAACAACAACAAAACACAACAAGCACGATAAAATACAACAACAAACAAAACCATAACAACAACAAACAATATTTAACAATTAAAAAGTCATACCTAAGCTCTAGGAGTTGCGGTCGGTGCGATGGTATCCCAAAGCAGTCAGCCTATTGTTTTGTTCGGTAAAACGGTATGTCCCGCCCGGTATGCAAATCAGTCTCCGTGTAAGTGTGCGAAATGTTTGATGTCACAAAATGCGGAAAAAAAATAGCGTCAATATCTTAACAGGCAACAAGCAACAACAACAACAACAACAACAAAAAACAAGCACAAAAACAACAACAAAACATAACAACAAGCATTACAAAATACAAAAACAAACAACAACAACAACAAACACAACAACAACAACAACAACAACAAACAACAACCACAACAAACAACAACAAACAAGGAACAACAAGATTTAACTTTTAAAAAGTCATACCTATTGTTTTCTTTGGTAAAATGGTATGTCCGGGTATGCAAATCAACCTCCGTGTAAGTGCGCGAAATGTTTGATATCACAAAAGCGAGAAAAAAAATAGCGTCAATACCTTATCAGACAACAACAAGCAACAACAACAACAAAAAACAAGCACAACAACAACAAAACACAATAACAACAAGCACGACAAAATACAACAACAACTACAACAACAACAAGCACAACCACAACAACAACAAACATCAACAAACAACAACAAGCAACAAGCAACAACAACAAGATTTAACTATTAAAATGTCATACCTAAGCTTTAGGAGTTGTGGTCGGTTCGGTGGTATCCCAAAGCAGTCAGCCTATTGTTTTCTTCGGTAAAACGGTATGTCCCGCCCGGTATGCAAATCAGCCTCCGTGTAAGTGCGCGAAATGTTTGATGTCACAAAAGCGGGAAAACAAATAGCGTCAATATCTTATCAGACAACAAGCAACAACAACAACAACAACAAATCAGCACAACAACAACAAAACACAACAAGTACGACAAAATACAACAGACAACAACAACAACAACAAGCACAACAACAACAACAACAAACAACAAACAACAACAAACAACAAGCAACAAGGAACAACAAGATTTAACAATTAAAAAGTCATACCTAAGCTTCAGGAGTTGCGGTCGGTGCGGTGGTGTCCCAACGCGGTCATCATATTATTTTCATCGGTAAAACGGTATGTACCGGTATGCAAATCAACCTCCGTGTAAGTGCGCAAAATGTTTGATGTCACAAAAGCGGAAAAAAAAAATAGCGTCAATATCTTATCAGACAACAACAAGCAACAACAACAACAAAAAACAAGCACAAAAACAACAACAAAACACAACAACAACAAGCACGACAAAATACAACAACAAACAACAATAACAAGCGCAACCACAACAACGACAACAACAACAACAACAAACATCATCAACAACAACAAACAATAACAAACAACAAGCAACAAGGAACAACAAGATTTAACAATTAAAAAGTCATACCTAAGCTTCAGGAGTTGCGGTCGGTGCGGTGGTGTCCCAACGCGGTCATCATATTATTTTCATCGGTAAAATGGTATGTACCGGTATGCAAATCAACCCTCGTGTATGTGCGCAAAAAATGTTTGATGTCACAAAAGCGGAAAAAAAATAGCGTCAATATCTTATCAAACAACAATAAGCAACAACAACAACAAAAAACAAGCACAAAAACAACAACAAAACACAACAACAACAAGCACGACAAAATACAACAACAAACAACAACAACAACAAGCGCAACCACAACAACGACAACAACGACAAACAACAACAAACAACAACAACAAACTTCAACAAACAACAAGCAACAAGCAACAGCAACAACAACAAAAAGATTTAACTATTAAAATATCATACCTAAGCTTCAGGAGTTGCGGTCGGTAAGGTGGTATCCCAAAGCGGTCAGCCTATTGTTTTCTTCGGTAAAACGGTATGTCCTGCCCGGTATGCAAATCAGCCTCCGTGTAAGTGCGCGAAATGTTTGATGTCACAAAAGCTGGAAAAAAATAGCGTCAATACGTTATCAGACAACAACCAACAACAACAACAAAAAACAAGCACAACAACAACAACAAAACACAACAACAAGCACGACAAAATACAACAACAAACAACAACAACAAGCACAACCACAACAACAACAACAACAAACAATAACAACAAATATAAACAAACAACAACAAGCAACAATCAACAATCAACAACAACAAGATTTAACTATTAAAAAGTCATACCTAAGCTTTAGGAGTTGCGGTCGGTGGGGTGGTATCCCAAAGCGGTCAGCCTATTGTTTTCTTCGGTAAAACGGTATGTCTCGCTCGGTATGCAAATCAGCATCCGTGTAAGTGCACGAAATGTTTGATGACACAAAAGCGGAAAAAAAATAGCATCAATATCTTAAGAGACAACAAGAAGCAACAACAACAACAACAACCACAAAAAACAAGCACAACAACAACAACAAAACACAACAACAACAAGCACGATAAAATACAACAGACAACAACAACAAGCACAACAACAACAAACAACAACAACAACAACAACAAAAAACAACAACAAACAACAAGCAACAAGGAACAACAAGATTTAACTATTAAAAAGTCATACCTATTGTTTTCTTCGGTAAAACGGTATGTCCCGGTATGCAAATCAGCCTCCATGTAAGTGCGCGAATTGTTTGATGTCACAAAAACGGGAAAAAAAAGCGTCAATACCTTATCAAACAACAAGCAACAACACCAACAACAAAAAACAAGCACAACAACAACAAAACACAACAACCACGATAAAATACAACAACAAACAACAACAACAACAAACAACAAGATTTAACAATTAAAAAGTCATACCTAAGCTTTAGGAGTTGCGGTCGGTGCGATGGTATACCAAAGCGGTCAGCCTATTGTTTTTTTCGGTAAAACGGTATGTCCCGCCCAGTATGCAAATCAGTCTCCGTGTAAGTGCGCGAAATGTTTGATGTCACAAAATGCGGAAAAAAAATAGCGTCAATATCTTAACAGACAACAAGCACAAACAACAACAACAACAACAACAATAAAAAACAAGCACAAAAACAACAACAAAACACAACAACAACAAGCATTACAAAATACAACAACAAACAACAACAACAACAAGCACAACAACAACAACAACAACAAACAACAACCACAACAAACAACAACAAACAACAAGGAACAACAAGATTTAACTATTAAAAAGTCATACCAATTGTTTTCTTCGGTAAAATGGTATGTCCCGGTATGCAAATCAACATCCGTGTAAGTGCGCAAAATGTTTGATATCACAAAAGCGAGAAAAAAAATAGCGTCAATACCTTATCAGACAACAACAAGCAACAACAACAACAAAAAATAAGCACAACAACAAAACAAATAACAAAAAGCACGACAAAATACAACAACAACAACAACAACAAAACACAACAAGCACGATAAAATACAACAACAAACAACAACAACAACAAACAACAAGATTTAACAATTAAAAAGTCATACCTAAGTTTTAGGAGTTGCGGTCGGTGCGAAGGTATCCCAAAGCGGTCAGCCTATTGTTTTCTTCGGTAAAACGGTATGTCTCGCCCGGTATGCAAATCAGTCTCCGTGTAAGTGCGCGAAATGTTTGATGTCACAAAATGCGGGAAAAAAAATAGCGTCAATATCTTAACAGACAACAAGCTACAACAAAAAACAAGCACAAAAACAACAACAAAACACAACAACAACAAACATTACAAAATACAACAACAAACAACAACAACAACAACAACAAGCACAACAACAACAAACAACAACCACAACAAACAACAACAAACAACAAGGAACAACAAGATTTAACTATTAAAAAGTCATACCTATTGTTTTCTTCGGTAAAATGGTATGTCCCGGTATGCAAATCAACCTCCGTGTAAGTGCGCGAAATGTTTGATATCACAAAAGCGAGAAAAAAAGTAGCGTCAATACCTTATCAGACAACAACAAGCAACAACAACAACAAAAAACAAGCACAACAACAACAAAACACAATAACAACAAGCACGACAAAATACAACAACAAACAACAACAACAAGCACAACCACAACAACAACAAACAACAACAGGCAACAATCAACAACAACAACAAGATTTAACTATTAAAATGTCATACCTAAGCTTTAGGAGTTGTGGTCGGTTCGGTGGTAACCCAAAGCAGTCAGCCTATTATTTTCTTCGATAAAACGGTATGTCCCGCCCGGTATGCAAATCAGCCTCCGTGTAAGTGTGCGAAATATTTGATGTCACAAAAGCGGGAAAACAAATAGCGTCAATATCTTATCAGACAACAAGCAACAACAACAACAACAAAAAATAAGCACAACAACAACATAAAAACACAACAAGTGCGACAAAATACAACAACAGACAACAACAACAACAACAACAACAAACAACAACAAACAACAAGCAACAAGGAACAACAAGATTTAACAATTAAAAAGTCATACCTAAGCTTCAGGAGTTGCGGTCAGTGCGGTGGTGTCCCAACACGGTCATTCTATTATTTTCATCGGTAAAACGGTATGTACCGGTATGCAAATCAACCTCCGAGTAAGTGCGCAAAATGTTTGATGTCACAAAAGCGGAAAAAAAATAGCGTCAAAACCTTGTCAGACAACAAGCAGCAACAACAAAAAAAAACAAGCACAAAAACAACAACAAAACACAACAACAAGATTTAACTATTAAAAAGTCATACCTAAGCTTTAGGAGTTGCGGTCGGTTAGGTGGTATCCCAAAGCGGTCAGCCTATTGTTTTCTTCGGTAAAACGGTATGTCTCGCTCGGTATGCAAATCAACGTCCGTGTAAGTGCACGAAATGTTTGATGTCACAAAAGCGAGAGAAAAAAATAGCATCAATATCTTAAGAGACAACAAGAAGCAAAATAACAACAACAACCACAAAAAACAAGTACATAAACAACAACAAAACACAACAACAACAAGCACGATAAAATACAACAGACAACAACAAAAAGCACAACAACAACAAACAACAACAACAACAACAAAAAACAACAACAAACAACAAGCAACAAGGAACAGCAAGATTTAACTATTAAAAAGTCATACCTATTGTTTTCTACGGTAAAACGGTATGTCCCAGTATGAAAATCAATCTCCGTGTAAGTGCGCGAAATGTTTGATGTCACAAAAGCGGGAAAAAAATAGCGTCAATACCTTATCAGACAACAACTAGCAACAAAAACAACAAAAAACAAACACAACAACAACAACAAAACACAACAAGCATGACAAAATACAACAACAAATAACAACAGCAAACAACAACAACAACAAACATCAACAAACAACAACAACAACAAGATTTAACAATTAAAAAGTCATACCTAAGTTTTAGGAGTTGCGGTCGGTGCGATGGTATCCCAAAGCGGTCATCCTATTGTTTTCTTCGGTAAAACGGTATATCCCGCCCGATATGCAAAACAGCCTCCGTGTAAGTGCCCGAAATGTTTGATGTCACAAAATGCGGGAAAAAAATAGCGTCAATATCTTAACAGACAACAACAAGCAACAACAACAACAACAACAAAAAACAAGCACAAAAACAACAACAAAACACAACAACAACAAGCATTACAAAATACAACAAACAACAAAAACAACAAGCACAACAACAACTACAAATAACAACCACAACAAACAACAACAAATAACAAGGAACAACAAGATTTAACTATTAAAAAGTCATACATATTGTTTTCTTCGATAAAATGGTATGTCCCGGTATGCAAATCAACTTCCGTGTAAGTGCGCGAAATGTTTGATATCACAAAAGCGAGAAAAAAAATAGCGTCAATACCTTATCAGACAACAACAAGCAACAACAACAAAAAACAAGCACAACAACAACAAAACACAATAACAACAAGCACGACAAAATACAACAACAAACAACAACAATAAGCACAACCACAACAACAACAAACATCAACAAACATGCAACAAACAACAACAACAACAAGATTTAACTATTAAAATGTCATACCTAAGCTTTAGGAGTTGTGGTCGGTTCGGTGGTATCCCAAAGTAGTCAGCCTATTGTTTTCTTCGGTAAAACGGTATGTCTCGCCCGGTATGCAAATTAACCTCCGTGTAAGTGCGCGAAATGTTTGATGTCACAAAAACGGGAAAACAAATAGCGTCAATATCTTATCAGACAACAAGCAACAACAACAACAAAAAATAAGCACAACAACAACAACAAAACACAACAAGTACGACAAAATACAACAACAGACAACAACAACAAGCACAACAACAACAACAAAAACAAACAAACAACAACAACAACAACAAACAACAACAAACAACAACAACAAACAACAACAAGATTTAACAATTAAAAAGTCATACCTTAGCTTCAGGAGTTACGGTCGGTGCGGTGGTGTCCCAACGCAGTCATCCTATTATTTTCATCGGTAAAACGGTATGTACCAGTATGCAAATCAACCTCCGTGTAAGTGCGCAAAATATTTGATGTCACAAAAGCGGGAAAAAAATAGCGTCAATACCTTATCAAACAACAACAAGCAACAACAACAACAAAAAACAAACACAAACACAACAACGACAACAACAAGAAACAACAACAAACATCAACAAACAACAAGCAACAAGCAACAGCAACAACAACAAAAAGATTTAACTATTAAAATATCATACCTAAGTTTCAAGAGTTGCGGTCGGTTCGGTGGTATCCCAAAGCGGTCAACCTATTGTTTTCTTCGGTAAAACGGTATGTCCCGCCCGGTATGCAAATCAGCCTCTGTGTAAGTGCGCGAAATGTTTGATGTCATAAAAGCGGGAAAAAAATTGCGTCAATACCTTATCAGACAACAACAACCAACAACAACAACAACAAAAAACAAGCACAACAACAACAAAACACAACAACAACAAGCACGACAAAATACAACAACAAACAACAACAACAAGCACAACCACAACAACAACAGCAAACAACAACAACAAACAACAAGCAACAAGCAACAACAACAACAAGATTTAACTATTAAAAAGTCATACCTAAGCTTCAGGAGTTGCGGTCGATGGGGTGGTATCCCAAAGCGGTCAGCCTATTATTTTCTTCGGTAAAACGGTATGTCCCGCTCGGTATGCAAATCAGCCTCCGTGTAAGTGCACGAAATGTTTGATGTCACAAAAGCGGAAAAAAAATAGCATCAATATCTTAACAGACAACAACAAGCAACAACAATGACAACAACCACAAAAAAACAAGCAGAACAACAACAAAACACAACAACAATAAGCACGATAAAATACAACAACAGACAACAACAACAAGCACAACAACAACAACAACAACAACAAAAAACAACAACAAACAACAACAAACGACAAGCAATAAGGAACAACAAGATTTAACTATTAAAAAGACATACCTATTGTTTTCTTCGGTAAAACGGTATTTCCTGGTACGCAAATCAGTCTCCGTGTAAGTGCGCGAAATGTTTGATGCCACAAAAGCGGGAAAAAAAATAGCGTCAATACCTTATCAGACAACAACTAGCAACAACAATAACAACAAAAAACAAGCACAACAACAACAAAACACCACAACAACAGGCACGACAAAATACAACAACAAACAACAACAACGACGACAAGTACAACAACAAACAACAACAAGAAGCAACAAGCAACAAGCAACAACAACAAGATTTAACTATTAAAAAGTCATACCTAAGCTTCAGGAGTTGCGGTCGGTGCGGTGGTGTCCCAAAGCGGTCAGTCTATTGTTTACTTCGGTAAAACGGTATGTCCCGGTATGCAAATCAGCCTCCGTGTAAGTGCGCGAAATGTTTGATGTCACAAAAAGGGGAAAAAATAGCGTCAATACCTTATCAAACAACAACAACAAAAAACAAGCACAACAACAACAAAACACAACAAGCACGATAAAATACAACAAACAACAAACAACAAACAACAACAACAAACAACAACAACAACAATAACAACAACAACAAACAAGCAACAAGCAACAACAAGATTTAACTATTAAAAAGTCATACCTATGCTTTAGGAGTTGCGGTCGGTGCGGTGGTGTCCCAACGCGGTCATCATATTATTTTCATCGGTAAAACGGTATGTACCGGTATGCAAATCAACCTTCGTGTAAGTGCGCAAAATGTTTGATATCACAAAAGCGGAAAAAAAATAGCATCAATATCTTAACAGACTACAAGAAGCAACAACAACAACAACAACCACAAAAAACAAGCACAACAACAACAAAACACAACAACAACAAGCACGATAAAATACAACAAACAACAACAACAACAACAAACAACAACAACAACAAAAAACAACAACAAACAACAAGCAACAAGGAACAACAAGATTTAACTATTAAAAAGTCATACCTATTGTTTTCTACGGTAAAACGGTATGTCCCAGTATGAAAATCAATCTCCGTGTAAGTGCGCGAAATGTTTGATGTCACAAAAGCGGGAAAAAAATAGCGTCAATACCTTATCAGACAACAACTAGCAACAAAAACAACAAAAAACAAACACAACAACAACAACAAAACACAACAAGCATGACAAAATACAACAACAAATAACAACAGCAAACAACAACAACAACAAACATCAACAAACAACAACAACAAGATTTAACAATTAAAAAGTCATACCTAAGTTTTAGGAGTTGCGGTCGGTGCGATGGTATCCCAAAGCGGTCAGCCTATTGTTTTCTTCGGTAAAACGGTACATCCCGCCCGGTATGCAAATCAGCCTCCGTGTAAGTGCCCGAAATGTTTGATGTCACAAAATGCGGGAAAAAAATAGCGTCAATATCTTAACAGACAACAAGCAACAACAACAACAACAACAAAAAACAAGCACAAAAACAACAACAAAACACAACAACAACAAGCATTACAAAATACAACAAACAACAAAAACAACAAGCACAACAACAACTACAAATAACAACCACAACAAACAACAACAAACAACAAGGAACAACAAGATTTAACTATTAAAAAGGCATACATATTGTTTTCTTCGATAAAATGGTATGTCCCGGTATGCAAATCAACTTCCGTGTAAGTGCGGGAAATGTTTGATATCACAAAAGCGAGAAAAAAAATAGCGTCAATACCTTATCAGACAACAACAAGCAACAACAACAAAAAACAAGCACAACAACAACAAAACACAATAACAACAAGCACGACAAAATACAACAACAAACAACAACAACAAGCACAACCACAACAACAACAAACATCAACAAACAACATGCAACAAACAACAACAACAACAAGATTTAACTATTAAAATGTCATACCTAAGCTTTAGGAGTTGTGGTCGGTTCGGTGGTATCCCAAAGTAGTCAGCCTATTGTTTTCTTCGGTAAAACGGTATGTCTCGCCCGGTATGCAAATTAACCTCCGTGTAAGTGCGCGAAATGTTTCATGTCACAAAAACGGGAAAACAAATAGCGTCAATCTCTTATCAGACAACAAGCAACAACAACAACAACAACAAAAAATAAGCACAACAACAACAACAAAACACAACAAGTACGACAAAATACAACAACAGACAACAACAACAAGCACAACAACAACAAAAACAAACAAACAACAACAACAACAAACAACAACAAGATTTAACAATTAAAAAGTCATACCTTAGCTTCAGGAGTTACGGTCGGTGCGGTGGTGTCCCAACGCAGTCATCCTATTATTTTCATCGGTAAAACGGTATGTACCGGTATGCAAATCAACCTCCGTGTAAGTGCGCAAAATATTTGATGTCACAAAAGCGGAAAAAAAATAGCGTCAATACCTTATCAGACAACAACAAGCAACAACAACAACAAAAAACAAACACAAACACAACAACGACAACAACAAGAAACAACAACAAACATCAACAAACAACAAGCAACAAGCAACAGCAACAACAACAAAAAGATTTAACTATTAAAATATCATACCTAAGCTCCAGGAGTTGCGGTCGGTTCGGTGGTATCCCAAAGCGGTCAACCTATTGTTTTCTTCGGTAAAACGGTATGTCCCGCCCGGTATGCAAATCAGCCTCTGTGTAAGTGCGCGAAATGTTTGATGTCACAAAAGCGGGAAAAAAATTGCGTCAATACCTTATCAGACAACAACAACCAACAACAACAACAACAAAAAACAAGCACAACAACAACAAAACACAACAACAACAAGCACGACAAAATACAACAACAAACAACAACAACAAGCACAACCACAACAACAACAGCAAACAACAACAACAAACAACAAGCAACAAGCAACAACAACAACAAGATTTAACTATTAAAAAGTCATACCTAAGCTTCAGGAGTTGCGGTCGATGGGGTGGTATCCCAAAGCGGTCAGCCTATTATTTTCTTCGGTAAAACGGTATGTCCCGCTCGGTATGCAAATCAGCCTCCGTGTAAGTGCACGAAATGTTTGATGTCACAAAAGCGGAAAAAAAATAGCATCAATATCTTAACAGACAACAACAAGCAACAACAATGACAACAACCACAAAAAAACAAGCAGAACAACAACAAAACACAACAACAATAAGCACGATAAAATACAACAACAGACAACAACAACAAGCACAACAACAACAACAACAACAACAAAAAACAACAACAAACAACAACAAACGACAAGCAATAAGGAACAACAAGATTTAACTATTAAAAAGACATACCTATTGTTTTCTTCGGTAAAACGGTATTTCCTGGTACGCAAATCAGTCTCCGTGTAAGTGCGCGAAATGTTTGATGCCACAAAAGCGGGAAAAAAAATAGCGTCAATACCTTATCAGACAACAACTAGCAACAACAATAACAACAAAAAACAAGCACAACAACAACAAAACACCACAACAACAGGCACGACAAAATACAACAACAAACAACAACAACGACGACAAGTACAACAACAAACAACAACAAGAAGCAACAAGCAACAAGCAACAACAACAAGATTTAACTATTAAAAAGTCATACCTAAGCTTCAGGAGTTGCGGTCGGTGCGGTGGTGTCCCAAAGCGGTCAGTCTATTGTTTACTTCGGTAAAACGGTATGTCCCGGTATGCAAATCAGCCTCCGTGTAAGTGCGCGAAATGTTTGATGTCACAAAAAGGGGAAAAAATAGCGTCAATACCTTATCAAACAACAACAACAAAAAACAAGCACAACAACAACAAAACACAACAAGCACGATAAAATACAACAAACAACAAACAACAAACAACAACAACAAACAACAACAACAACAATAACAACAACAACAAACAAGCAACAAGCAACAACAAGATTTAACTATTAAAAAGTCATACCTATGCTTTAGGAGTTGCGGTCGGTGCGGTGGTGTCCCAACGCGGTCATCATATTATTTTCATCGGTAAAACGGTATGTACCGGTATGCAAATCAACCTTCGTGTAAGTGCGCAAAATGTTTGATATCACAAAAGCGGAAAAAAAATAGCATCAATATCTTAACAGACTACAAGAAGCAACAACAACAACAACAACCACAAAAAACAAGCACAACAACAACAAAACACAACAACAACAAGCACGATAAAATACAACAGACAACAACAACAACAACAAACAACAACAACAACAAAAAACAACAACAAACAACAAGCAACAAGGAACAACAAGATTTAACTATTAAAAAGTCATACCTATTGTTTTCTACGGTAAAACGGTATGTCCCAGTATGAAAATCAATCTCCGTGTAAGTGCGCGAAATGTTTGATGTCACAAAAGCGGGAAAAAAATAGCGTCAATACCTTATCAGACAACAACTAGCAACAAAAACAACAAAAAACAAACACAACAACAACAACAAAACACAACAAGCATGACAAAATACAACAACAAATAACAACAGCAAACAACAACAACAACAAACATCAACAAACAACAACAACAAGATTTAACAATTAAAAAGTCATACCTAAGTTTTAGGAGTTGCGGTCGGTGCGATGGTATCCCAAAGCGGTCAGCCTATTGTTTTCTTCGGTAAAACGGTACATCCCGCCCGGTATGCAAATCAGCCTCCGTGTAAGTGCCCGAAATGTTTGATGTCACAAAATGCGGGAAAAAAATAGCGTCAATATCTTAACAGACAACAAGCAACAACAACAACAACAACAAAAAACAAGCACAAAAACAACAACAAAACACAACAACAACAAGCATTACAAAATACAACAAACAACAAAAACAACAAGCACAACAACAACTACAAATAACAACCACAACAAACAACAACAAACAACAAGGAACAACAAGATTTAACTATTAAAAAGGCATACATATTGTTTTCTTCGATAAAATGGTATGTCCCGGTATGCAAATCAACTTCCGTGTAAGTGCGGGAAATGTTTGATATCACAAAAGCGAGAAAAAAAATAGCGTCAATACCTTATCAGACAACAACAAGCAACAACAACAAAAAACAAGCACAACAACAACAAAACACAATAACAACAAGCACGACAAAATACAACAACAAACAACAACAACAAGCACAACCACAACAACAACAAACATCAACAAACAACATGCAACAAACAACAACAACAACAAGATTTAACTATTAAAATGTCATACCTAAGCTTTAGGAGTTGTGGTCGGTTCGGTGGTATCCCAAAGTAGTCAGCCTATTGTTTTCTTCGGTAAAACGGTATGTCTCGCCCGGTATGCAAATTAACCTCCGTGTAAGTGCGCGAAATGTTTCATGTCACAAAAACGGGAAAACAAATAGCGTCAATCTCTTATCAGACAACAAGCAACAACAACAACAACAACAAAAAATAAGCACAACAACAACAACAAAACACAACAAGTACGACAAAATACAACAACAGACAACAACAACAAGCACAACAACAACAAAAACAAACAAACAACAACAACAACAAACAACAACAAGATTTAACAATTAAAAAGTCATACCTTAGCTTCAGGAGTTACGGTCGGTGCGGTGGTGTCCCAACGCAGTCATCCTATTATTTTCATCGGTAAAACGGTATGTACCGGTATGCAAATCAACCTCCGTGTAAGTGCGCAAAATATTTGATGTCACAAAAGCGGAAAAAAAATAGCGTCAATACCTTATCAGACAACAACAAGCAACAACAACAACAAAAAACAAACACAAACACAACAACGACAACAACAAGAAACAACAACAAACATCAACAAACAACAAGCAACAAGCAACAGCAACAACAACAAAAAGATTTAACTATTAAAATATCATACCTAAGCTCCAGGAGTTGCGGTCGGTTCGGTGGTATCCCAAAGCGGTCAACCTATTGTTTTCTTCGGTAAAACGGTATGTCCCGCCCGGTATGCAAATCAGCCTCTGTGTAAGTGCGCGAAATGTTTGATGTCACAAAAGCGGGAAAAAAATTGCGTCAATACCTTATCAGACAACAACAACCAACAACAACAACAACAAAAAACAAGCACAACAACAACAAAACACTACAACAACAAGCACGACAAAATACAACAACAAACAACAACAACAAGCACAACCACAACAACAACAGCAAACAACAACAACAAACAACAAGCAACAAGCAACAACAACAACAAGATTTAACTATTAAAAAGTCATACCTAAGCTTCAGGAGTTGCGGTCGATGGGGTGGTATCCCAAAGCGGTCAGCCTATTATTTTCTTCGGTAAAACGGTATGTCCCGCTCGGTATGCAAATCAGCCTCCGTGTAAGTGCACGAAATGTTTGATGTCACAAAAGCGGAAAAAAAAAATAGCATCAATATCTTAACAGACAACAACAAGCAACAACAATTACAACAACCACAAAAAAACAAGCAGAACAACAACAAAACACAACAACAATAAGCACGATAAAATACAACAACAGACAACAACAACAAGCACAACAACAACAACAACAACAAAAAACAACAACAAACAACAACAAACGACAAGCAATAAGGAACAACAAGATTTAACTATTAAAAAGACATACCTATTATTTTCTTCGGTAAAACGGTATTTCCTGGTATGCAAATCAGTCTCCGTGTAAGTGCGCGAAATGTTTGATGCCACAAAAGCGGGAAAAAAAATAGCGTCAATACCTTATCAGACAACAACTAGCAACAACAACAACAACAAAAAAACAAGCACAACAACAACAAAACACCACAACAACAGGCACGACAAAATACAACAACAAACAACAACAACGACGACAAGTACAACAACAAACAACAACAAGAAGCAACAAGCAACAAGCAACAACAACAAGATTTAACTATTAAAAAGTCATACCTAAGCTTCAGGAGTTGCGGTCGGTGCGGTGGTGTCCCAAAGCGGTCAGCCTATTGTTTACTTCGGTAAAACGGTATGTCCCGGTATGCAAATCAGCCTCCGTGTAAGTGCGCGAAATGTTTGATGTCACAAAAAGGGGAAAAAATAGCGTCAATACCTTATCAAACAACAACAACAAAAAACAAGCACAACAACAACAAAACACAACAAGCACGATAAAATACAACAAACAAAAACAACAAACAACAACAACAAACAACAACAACAACAATAACAACAACAACAAACAAGCAACAAGCAACAACAAGATTTAACTATTAAAAAGTCATACCTATGCTTTAGGAGTTGCGGTCGGTGCGGTGGTGTCCCAACGCGGTCATCATATTATTTTCATCGGTAAAACGGTATGTACCGGTATGCAAATCAACCTTCGTGTAAGTGCGCAAAATGTTTGATATCACAAAAGCGGAAAAAAAATAGCATCAATATCTTAACAGACTACAAGAAGCAACAACAACAACAACAACCACAAAAAACAAGCACAACAACAACAACAAAACACAACAACAACAAGCACGATAAAATACAACAGACAACAACAACAAGCACAACAACAACAACAACAAACAACAACAACAACAACAAAAAACAACAACAAACAACAAGCAACAAGGAACAACAAGATTTAACTATTAAAAAGTCATACCTATTGTTTTCTACGGTAAAACGGTATGTCCCAGTATGAAAATCAATCTCCGTGTAAGTGCGCGAAATATTTGATGTCACAAAAGCGGGAAAAAAATAGCGTCAATACCTTATCAGACAACAACTAGCAACAAAAACAACAAAAAACAAACACAACAACAAAACACAACAAGCATGACAAAATACAACAACAAATAACAACAGCAAACAACAACAACAACAAACATCAACAAACAACAACAACAAGATTTAACAATTAAAAAGTCATACCTAAGTTTTAGGAGTTGCGGTCGGTGCGATGGTATCCCAAAGCGGTCAGCCTATTGTTTTCTTCGGTAAAACGGTATATCCCGCCCGGTATGCAAATCAGCCTCCGTGTAAGTGCCCGAAATGTTTGATGTCACAAAATGCGGGAAAAAAATAGCGTCAATATCATAACAGACAACAAGCAACAACAACAACAACAACAAAAAACAAGCACAAAAACAACAACAAAATACAACAACAACAAGCATTACAAAATACAACAAACAACAAAAACAACAAGCACAACAACAACTACAAATAACAACCACAACAAACAACAACAAACAACAAGGAACAACAAGATTTAACTATTAAAAAGGCATACATATTGTTTTCTTCGATAAAATGGTATGTCCCGGTATGCAAATCAACTTCCGTGTAAGTGCGCGAAATGTTTGATATCACAAAAGCGAGAAAAAAAATAGCGTCAATACCTTATCAGACAACAACAAGCAACAACAAAAAACAAGCACAACAACAACAAAACACAATAACAACAAGCACGACAAAATACAACAACAAACAACAACAACAAGCACAACCACAACAACAACAAACATCAACAAACAACATGCAACAAACAACAACAACAACAAGATTTAACTATTAAAATGTCATACCTAAGCTTTAGGAGTTGTGGTCGGTTCGGTGGTATCCCAAAGTAGTCAGCCTATTGTTTTCTTCGGTAAAACGGTATGTCTCGCCCGGTATGCAAATTAACCTCCGTGTAAGTGCGCGAAATGTTTGATGTCACAAAAACGGGAAAACAAATAGCGTCAATATCTTATCAGACAACAAGCAACAAGAACAACAACAACAAAAAATAAGCACAACAACAACAACAAAACACAACAAGTACGACAAAATACAACAACAGACAACAACAACAAGCACAACAACAACAAAATCAAACAAACAACAACAACAACAAACAACAACAAACAACAACAAGATTTAACAATTAAAAAGTCATACCTTAGCTTCAGGAGTTACGGTCGGTGCGGTGGTGTCCCAACGCAGTCATCCTATTATTTTCATCGGTAAAACGGTATGTACCGGTATGCAAATCAACCTCCGTGTAAGTGCGCAAAATATTTGATGTCACAAAAGCGGAAAAAAAATAACGTCAATACCTTATCAGACAACAACAAGCAACAACAACAACAAAAAACAAACACAATCACAACAACGACAACAACAAGAAACAACAACAAACATCAACAAACAACAAGCAACAAGCAACAGCAACAACAACAAAAAGATTTAACTATTAAAATATCATACCTAAGTTTCAAGAGTTGCGGTCGGTTCGGTGGTATCCCAAAGCGGTCAACCTATTGTTTTCTTCGGTAAAACGGTATGTCCCGCCCGGTATGCAAATCAGCCTCTGTGTAAGTGCGCGAAATGTTTGATGTCACAAAAGCGGGAAAAAAATTGCGTCAATACCTTATCAGACAACAACAACCAACAACAACAACAACAAAAAACAAGCACAACAACAACAAAACACAACAACAACAAGCACGACAAAATACAACAACAAACAACAACAACAAGCACAACCACAACAACAACAGCAAACAACAACAACAAACAACAAGCAACAAGCAACAACAACAACAAGATTTAACTATTAAAAAGTCATACCTAAGCTTCAGGAGTTGCGGTCGATGGGGTGGTATCCCAAAGCGGTCAGCCTATTATTTTCTTCGGTAAAACGGTATGTCCCGCTCGGTATGCAAATCAGCCTCCGTGTAAGTGCACGAAATGTTTGATGTCACAAAAGCGGAAAGAAAAAAATAGCATCAATATCTTAACAGACAACAACAAGCAACAACAATGACAACAACCACAAAAAAACAAGCAGAACAACAACAAAACACAACAACAATAAGCACGATAAAATACAACAACAGACAACAACAACAAGCACAACAACAACAACAACAACAAAAAACAACAACAAACAACAACAAACGACAAGCAATAAGGAACAACAAGATTTAACTATTAAAAAGACATACCTATTGTTTTCTTCGGTAAAACGGTATTTCCTGGTATGCAAATCAGTCTCCGTGTAAGTGCGCGAAATGTTTGATGCCACAAAAGCGGGAAAAAAAATAGCGTCAATACCTTATCAGACAACAACTAGCAACAACAACAACAACAAAAAAACAAGCACAACAACAACAAAACACCACAACAACAGGCACGACAAAATACAACAACAAACAACAACAACGACGACAAGTACAACAACAAACAACAACAAGAAGCAACAAGCAACAAGCAACAACAACAAGATTTAACTATTAAAAAGTCATACCTAAGCTTCAGGAGTTGCGGTCGGTGCGGTGGTGTCCCAAAGCGGTCAGCCTATTGTTTACTTCGGTAAAACGGTATGTCCCGGTATGCAAATCAGCCTCCGTGTAAGTGCGCAAAATGTTTGATGTCACAAAAAGGGGAAAAAATAGCGTCAATACCTTATCAAACAACAACAACAAAAAACAAGCACAACAACAACAAAACACAACAAGCACGATAAAATACAACAAACAACAAACAACAAACAACAACAACAAACAACAACAACAACAATAACAACAACAACAAACAAGCAACAAGCAACAACAAGATTTAACTATTAAAAAGTCATACCTATGCTTTAGGAGTTGCGGTCGGTGCGGTGGTGTCCCAACGCGGTCATCATATTATTTTCATCGGTAAAACGGTATGTACGGGTATGCAAATCAACCTTCGTGTAAGTGCGCAAAATGTTTGATATCACAAAAGCGGAAAAAAATAGCATCAATATCTTAACAGACAACAAGAAGCAACAACAACAACAACAACCACAAATAACAAGCACAACAACAACAACAAAACACAACAACAACAAGCACGATAAAATACAACAGACAACAACAACAAGCACAACAACAACAACAACAAACAACAACAACAACAAAAAACAACAACAAACAACAAGCAACAAGGAACAACAAGATTTAACTATTAAAAAGTCATACCTATTGTTTTCTACGGTAAAACGGTATGTCCCAGTATGAAAATCAATCTCCGTGTAAGTGCGCGAAATATTTGATGTCACAAAAGCGGGAAAAAAATAGCGTCAATACCTTATCAGACAACAACTAGCAACAAAAACAACAAAAAACAAACACAACAACAAAACACAACAAGCATGACAAAATACAACAACAAATAACAACAGCAAACAACAACAACAACAAACATCAACAAACAACAACAACAAGATTTAACAATTAAAAAGTCATACCTAAGTTTTAGGAGTTGCGGTCGGTGCGATGGTATCCCAAAGCGGTCAGCCTATTGTTTTCTTCGGTAAAACGGTATATCCCGCCCGGTATGCAAATCAGCCTCCGTGTAAGTGCCCGAAATGTTTGATGTCACAAAATGCGGGAAAAAAATAGCGTCAATATCTTAACAGACAACAAGCAACAACAACAACAACAACAAAAAACAAGCACAAAAACAACAACAAAACACAACAACAACAAGCATTACAAAATACAACAAACAACAAAAACAACAAGCACAACAACAACTACAAATAACAACCACAACAAACAACAACAAACAACAAGGAACAACAAGATTTAACTATTAAAAAGGCATACATATTGTTTTCTTCGATAAAATGGTATGTCCCGGTATGCAAATCAACTTCCGTGTAAGTGCGCGAAATGTTTGATATCACAAAAGCGAGAAAAAAAAATAGCGTCAATACCTTATCAGACAACAACAAGCAACAACAACAAAAAACAAGCACAACAACAACAAAACACAATAACAACAAGCACGACAAAATACAACAACAAACAACAACAACAAGCACAACCACAACAACAACAAACATCAACAAACAACATGCAACAAACAACAACAACAACAAGATTTAACTATTAAAATGTCATACCTAAGCTTTAGGAGTTGTGGTCGGTTCGGTGGTATCCCAAAGTAGTCAGCCTATTGTTTTCTTCGGTAAAACGGTATGTCTCGCCCGGTATGCAAATTAACCTCCATG
This sequence comes from Lathyrus tuberosus, assembly GCA_022829125.1. Lineage (NCBI taxonomy): Eukaryota > Viridiplantae > Streptophyta > Magnoliopsida > Fabales > Fabaceae > Lathyrus > Lathyrus tuberosus. The sequence goes on along the minus strand of JALAZF010000389.1, from coordinate 1,780,198 downwards.
TAAGTGCGCGAAATGTTTGATGTCACAAAAACGGGAAAACAAATAGCGTCAATATCTTATCAGACAACAAGCAACAACAACAACAACAACAAAAAATAAGCACAACAACAACAACAAAACACAACAAGTACGACAAAATACAACAACAGACAACAACAACAAGCACAACAACAACAAAAACAAACAAACAACAACAACAACAAACAACAACAAACAACAACAACAAACAACAACAAGATTTAACAATTAAAAAGTCATACCTTAGCTTCAGGAGTTACGGTCGGTGCGGTGGTGTCCCAACGCAGTCATCCTATTATTTTCATCGGTAAAACGGTATGTACCGGTATGCAAATCAACCTCCGTGTAAGTGCGCAAAATATTTGATGTCACAAAAGCGGAAAAAAAATAGCGTCAATACCTTATCAGACAACAACAAGCAACAACAACAACAAAAAACAAACACAAACACAACAACGACAACAACAAGAAACAACAACAAACATCAACAAACAACAAGCAACAAGCAACAGCAACAACAACAAAAAGATTTAACTATTAAAATATCATACCTAAGTTTCAAGAGTTGCGGTCGGTTCGGTGGTATCCCAAAGCGGTCAACCTATTGTTTTCTTCGGTAAAACGGTATGTCCCGCCCGGTATGCAAATCAGCCTCTGTGTAAGTGCGCGAAATGTTTGATGTCACAAAAGCGGGAAAAAAATTGCGTCAATACCTTATCAGACAACAACAACCAACAACAACAACAACAAAAAACAAGCACAACAACAACAAAACACAACAACAACAAGCACGACAAAATACAACAACAAACAACAACAAGCACAACCACAACAACAACAGCAAACAACAACAACAAACAACAAGCAACAAGCAACAACAACAACAAGATTTAACTATTAAAAAGTCATACCTAAGCTTCAGGAGTTGCGGTCGATGGGGTGGTATCCCAAAGCGGTCAGCCTATTATTTTCTTCGGTAAAACAGTATGTCCCGCTCGGTATGCAAATCAGCCTCCGTGTAAGTGCACGAAATGTTTGATGTCACAAAAGCGGAAAAAAAAAATAGCATCAATATCTTAACAGACAACAACAAGCAACAACAATGACAACAACCACAAAAAAACAAGCAGAACAACAACAAAACACAACAACAATAAGCACGATAAAATACAACAAAAGACAACAACAACAAGCACAACAACAACAACAACAACAAAAAACAACAACAAACAACAACAAACGACAAGCAATAAGGAACAACAAGATTTAACTATTAAAAAGACATACCTATTGTTTTCTTCGGTAAAACGGTATTTCCTGGTATGCAAATCAGTCTCCGTGTAAGTGCGCGAAATGTTTGATGCCACAAAAGCGGGAAAAAAATAGCGTCAATACCTTATCAGACAACAACTAGCAACAACAACAACAACAAAAAAACAAGCACAACAACAACAAAACACCACAACAACAGGCACGACAAAATACAACAACAAACAACAACAACGACGACAAGTACAACAACAAACAACAACAAGAAGCAACAAGCAACAAGCAACAACAACAAGATTTAACTATTAAAAAGTCATACCTAAGCTTCAGGAGTTGCGGCCGGTGCGGTGGTGTCCCAAAGCGGTCAGCCTATTGTTTACTTCGGTAAAACGGTATGTCCCGGTATGCAAATCAGCCTCCGTGTAAGTGCGCGAAATGTTTGATGTCACAAAAAGGGGAAAAAATAGCGTCAATACCTTATCAAACAACAACAACAAAAAACAAGCACAACAACAACAAAACACAACAAGCACGATAAAATACAACAAACAACAAACAACAACAACAAACAACAACAACAACAATAACAACAACAACAAACAAGCAACAAGCAACAACAAGATTTAACTATTAAAAAGTCATGCCTATGCTTTAGGAGTTGCGGTCGGTGCGGTGGTGTCCCAACGCGGTCATCATATTATTTTCATCGGTAAAACGGTATGTACCGGTATGCAAATCAACCTTCGTGTAAGTGCGCAAAATGTTTGATATCACAAAAGCGGAAAAAAAATAGCATCAATATCTTAACAGACTACAAGAAGCAACAACAACAACAACAACCACAAAAAACAAGCACAACAACAACAACAAAACACAACAACAACAAGCACGATAAAATACAACAGACAACAACAACAAGCACAACAACAACAACAACAAACAACAACAACAACAACAAAAAACAACAACAAACAACAAGCAACAAGGAACAACAAGATTTAACTATTAAAAAGTCATACCTATTGTTTTCTACGGTAAAACGGTATGTCCCAGTATGAAAATCAATCTCCGTGTAAGTGCGCGAAATATTTGATGTCACAAAAGCGGAAAAAAAATAGCGTCAATACCTTATCAGACAACAACTAGCAACAAAAACAACAAAAAACAAACACAACAACAAAACACAACAAGCATGACAAAATACAACAACAAATAACAACAGCAAACAACAACAACAACAAACATCAACAAACAACAACAACAAGATTTAACAATTAAAAAGTCATACCTAAGTTTTAGGAGTTGCGGTCGGTGCGATGGTATCCCAAAGCGGTCAGCCTATTGTTTTCTTCGGTAAAACGGTATATCCCGCCCGGTATGCAAATCAGCCTCCGTGTAAGTGCCCGGAATGTTTGATGTCACAAAATGCCGGAAAAAAATAGCGTCAATATCTTAACAGACAACAAGCAACAAGAACAACAACAACAACAAAAAACAAGCACAAAAACAACAACAAAACACAACAACAACAAGCATTACAAAATACAACAAACAACAAAAACAACAAGCACAACAACAACTACAAATAACAACCACAACAAACAACAACAAACAACAAGGAACAACAAGATTTAACTATTAAAAAGGCATACATATTGTTTTCTTCGATAAAATGGTATGTCCCGGTATGCAAATCAACTTCCGTGTAAGTGCGCAAAATGTTTGATATCACAAAAGCGAGAAAAAAAATAGCGTCAATACCTTATCAGACAACAACAAGCAACAACAACAAAAAACAAGCACAACAACAACAAAACACAATAACAACAAGCACGACAAAATACAACAAACAACAACAACAAGCACAACCTCAACAACAACAAACATCAACAAACAACATGCAACAAACAACAACAACAACAAGATTTAACTATTAAAATGTCATACCTAAGCTTTAGGAGTTGTGGTCGGTTCGGTGGTATCCCAAAGTAGTCAGCCTATTGTTTTCTTCGGTAAAACGGTGTGTCTCGCCCGGTATGCAAATTAACCTCCATGTAAGTGCGCGAAATGTTTGATGTCACAAAAACGGAAAAACAAATAGCGTCAATATCTTATCAGACAACAAGCAACAACAACAACAACAACAAAAAATAAGCACAACAACAACAACAAAACACAACAAGTACGACAAAATACAACAACAGACAACAACAACAAGCACAACAACAACAAAAACAAACAAACAACAACAACAACAAACAACAACAAACAACAACAACAAACAACAACAAGATTTAACAATTAAAAAGTCATACCTTAGCTTCAGGAGTTACGGTCGGTGCGGTGGTGTCCCAACGCAGTCATCCTATTATTTTCATCGGTAAAACGGTATGTACCGGTATGCAAATCAACCTCCGTGTAAGTGCGCAAAATATTTGATGTCACAAAAGCGGAAAAAAAATAGCGTCAATACCTTATCAGACAACAACAAGCAACAACAACAACAAAAAACAAACACAAACACAACAACGACAACAACATGAAACAACAACAAACATCAACAAACAACAAGCAACAAGCAACAGCAACAACAACAAAAAGATTTAACTATTAAAATATCATACCTAAGTTTCAAGAGTTGCGGTCGGTTCGGTGGTATCCCAAAGCGGTCAACCTATTGTTTTCTTCGGTAAAACGGTATGTCCCGCCCGGTATGCAAATCAGCCTCTGTGTAAGTGCGCGAAATGTTTGATGTCACAAAAGCGGGAAAAAAATTGCGTCAATACCTTATCAGACAACAACAACCAACAACAACAACAACAAAAAACAAGCACAACAACAACAAAACACAACAACAACAAGCACGACAAAATACAACAACAAACAACAACAAGCACAACCACAACAACAACAGCAAACAACAACAACAAACAACAAGCAACAAGCAACAACAACAACAAGATTTAACTATTAAAAAGTCATACCTAAGCTTCAGGAGTTGCGGTCGATGGGGTGGTATCCCAAAGCGGTCAGCCTATTATTTTCTTCGGTAAAACGGTATGTCCCGCTCGGTATGCAAATCAGCCTCCGTGTAAGTGCACGAAATGTTTGATGTCACAAAAGCGGAAAAAAAAAATAGCATCAATATCTTAACAGACAACAACAAGCAACAACAATGACAACAACCACAAAAAAACAAGCAGAACAACAACAAAACACAACAACAATAAGCACGATAAAATACAACAACAGACAACAACAACAAGCACAACAACAACAACAACAACAAAAAACAACAGCAAACAACAACAAACGACAAGCAATAAGGAACAACAAGATTTAACTATTAAAAAGACATACCTATTGTTTTCTTCGGTAAAACGGTATTTCCTGGTATGCAAATCAGTCTCCGTGTAAGTGCGCGAAATGTTTGATGCCACAAAAGCGGGAAAAAAAATAGCGTCAATACCTTATCAGACAACAACTAGCAACAACAACAACAACAAAAAAACAAGCACAACAACAACAAAACACCACAACAACAGGCACGACAAAATACAACAACAAACAACAACAACGACGACAAGTACAACAACAAACAACAACAAGAAGCAACAAGCAACAAGCAACAACAACAAGATTTAACTATTAAAAAGTCATACCTAAGCTTCAGGAGTTGCGGTCGGTGCGGTGGTGTCCCAAAGCGGTCAGCCTATTGTTTACTTCGGTAAAACGGTATGTCCCGGTATGCAAATCAGCCTCCGTGTAAGTGCGCGAAATGTTTGATGTCACAAAAAGGGGAAAAAATAGCGTCAATACCTTATCAAACAACAACAACAAAAAACAAGCACAACAACAACAAAACACAACAAGCACGATAAAATACAACAAACAAAAACAACAAACAACAACAACAAACAACAACAACAACAATAACAACAACAACAAACAAGCAACAAGCAACAACAAGATTTAACTATTAAAAAGTCATACCTATGCTTTAGGAGTTGCGGTCGGTGCGGTGGTGTCCCAACGCGGTCATCATATTATTTTCATCGGTAAAACGGTATGTACCGGTATGCAAATCAACCTTCGTGTAAGTGCGCAAAATGTTTGATATCACAAAAGCGGAAAAAAATAGCATCAATATCTTAACAGACTACAAGAAGCAACAACAACAACAACAACCACAAAAAACAAGCACAACAACAACAACAAAACACAACAACAACAAGCACGATAAAATACAACAGACAACAACAACAAGCACAACAACAACAACAACAAACAACAACAACAACAACAAAAAACAACAACAAACAACAAGCAACAAGGAACAACAAGATTTAACTATTAAAAAGTCATACCTATTGTTTTCTACGGTAAAACGGTATGTCCCAGTATGAAAATCAATCTCCGTGTAAGTGCGCGAAATATTTGATGTCACAAAAGCGGGAAAAAAATAGCGTCAATACCTTATCAGACAACAACTAGCAACAAAAACAACAAAAAACAAACACAACAACAAAACACAACAAGCATGACAAAATACAACAACAAATAACAACAGCAAACAACAACAACAACAAACATCAACAAACAACAACAACAAGATTTAACAATTAAAAAGTCATACCTAAGTTTTAGGAGTTGCGGTCGGTGCGATGGTATCCCAAAGCGGTCAGCCTATTGTTTTCTTCGGTAAAACGGTATATCCCGCCCGGTATGCAAATCAGCCTCCGTGTAAGTGCCCGAAATGTTTGATGTCACAAAATGCGGGAAAAAAATAGCGTCAATATCTTAACAGACAACAAGCAACAACAACAACAACAACAAAAAACAAGCACAAAAACAACAACAAAACACAACAACAACAAGCATTACAAAATACAACAAACAACAAAAACAACAAGCACAACAACAACTACAAATAACAACCACAACAAACAACAACAAACAACAAGGAACAACAAGATTTAACTATTAAAAAGGCATACATATTGTTTTCTTAGATAAAATGGTATGTCCCGGTATGCAAATCAACTTCCGTGTAAGTGCGCGAAATGTTTGATATCACAAAAGCGAGAAAAAAAATAGCGTCAATACCTTATCAGACAACAACAAGCAACAACAACAACAAAAAACAAACACAAACACAACAACGACAACAAGAAACAACAACAAACATCAACAAACAACAAGCAACAAGCAACAGCAACAACAACAAAAAGATTTAACTATTAAAATATCATACCTAAGTTTCAAGAGTTGCGGTCGGTTCGGTGGTATCCCAAAGCGGTCAACCTATTGTTTTCTTCGGTAAAACGGTATGTCCCGCCCGGTATGCAAATCAGCCTCTGTGTAAGTGCGCGAAATGTTTGATGTCACAAAAGCGGGAAAAAAATTGCGTCAATACCTTATCAGACAACAACAACCAACAACAACAACAACAAAAAACAAGCACAACAACAACAAAACACAACAACAACAAGCACGACAAAATACAACAGCAAACAACAACAAGCACAACCACAACAACAACAGCAAACAACAACAACAAACAACAAGCAACAAGCAACAACAACAAGATTTAACTATTAAAAAGTCATACCTAAGCTTCAGGAGTTGCGGTCGATGGGGTGGTATCCCAAACCGGTCAGCCTATTATTTTCTTCGGTAAAACGGTATGTCCCGCTCGGTATGCAAATCAGCCTCCGTGTAAGTGCACGAAATGTTTGATGTCACAAAAGCGGAAAAAAAAAATAGCATCAATATATTAACAGACAACAACAAGCAACAACAATGACAACAACCACAAAAAAACAAGCAGAACAACAACAAAACACAACAACAATAAGCACGATAAAATACAACAACAGACAACAACAACAAGCACAACAACAACAACAACAACAAAAAACAACAACAAACAACAACAAACGACAAGCAATAAGGAACAACAAGATTTAACTATTAAAAAGACATACCTATTATTTTCTTCGGTAAAACGGTATTTCCTGGTATGCAAATCAGTCTCCGTGTAAGTGCGCAAAATGTTTGATGCCACAAAAGCGGGAAAAAAAATAGCGTCAATACCTTATCAGACAACAACTAGCAATAACAACAACAACAAAAAACAAGCACAACAACAACAAAACACCACAACAACAGGCACGACAAAATACAACAACAAACAACAACAACGACGACAAGTACAACAACAAACAACAACAACAAGCAACAAGCAACAAGCAACAACAACAAGATTTAACTATTAAAAAGTCATACCTAAGCTTCAGGAGTTGCGGTCGGTGCGGTGGTGTCCCAAAGCGGTCAGCCTATTGTTTACTTCGGTAAAACGGTATGTCCCGGTATGCAAATCAGCCTCCGTGTAAGTGCGCGAAATGTTTGATGTCACAAAAAGGGGAAAAAATAGCGTCAATACCTTATCAAACAACAACAACAAAAAACAAGCACAACAACAACAAAACACAACAAGCACGATAAAATACAACAAACAACAACAACAAACAACAACAACAACAATAACAACAACAACAAACAAGCAACAAGCAACAACAAGATTTAACTATTAAAAAGTCATACCTATGCTTTAGGAGTTGCGGTCGGTGCGGTGGTGTCCCAACGCGGTCATCATATTATTTTCATCGGTAAAACGGTATGTACCGGTATGCAAATCAACCTTCGTGTAAGTGCGCAAAATGTTTGATATCACAAAAGCGGAAAAAAAATAGCATCAATATCTTAACAGACTACAAGAAGCAACAACAACAACAACAACCACAAAAAACAAGCACAACAACAACAAAACACAACAACAACAAGCACGATAAAATACAACAGACAACAACAACAAGCACAACAACAACAACAACAAACAACAACAACAACAACAAAAAACAACAACAAACAACAAGCAACAAGGAACAACAAGATTTAACTATTAAAAAGTCATACCTATTGTTTTCTACGGTAAAACGGTATGTCCCAGTATGAAAATCAATCTCCGTGTAAGTGCGCGAAATATTTGATGTCACAAAAGCGGAAAAAAATAGCGTCAATACCTTATCAGACAACAACTAGCAACAAAAACAACAAAAAACAAACACAACAACAAAACACAACAAGCATGACAAAATACAACAACAAATAACAACAGCAAACAACAACAACAACAAACATCAACAAACAACAACAACAAGATTTAACAATTAAAAAGTCATACCTAAGTTTTAGGAGTTGCGGTCGGTGCGATGGTATCCCAAAGCGGTCAGCATATTGTTTTCTTCGGTAAAACGGTATATCCCGCCCGGTATGCAAATCAGCCTCCGTGTAAGTGCCCGAAATGTTTGATGTCACAAAATGCGGGAAAAAAATAGCGTCAATATCTTAACAGACAACAAGCAACAACAACAACAACAACAACAACAAAAAACAAGCACAAAAACAACAACAAAACACAACAACAACAAGCATTACAAAATACAACAAACAACAAAAACAACAAGCACAACAACAACTACAAATAACAACCACAACAAACAACAACAAACAACAAGGAACAACAAGATTTAACTATTAAAAAGGCATACATATTGTTTTCTTCGATAAAATGGTATGTCCCGGTATGCAAATCAACTTCCGTGTAAGTGCGCGAAATGTTTGATATCACAAAAGCGAGAAAAAAAATAGCGTCAATACCTTATCAGACAACAACAAGCAACAACAACAAAAAACAAGCACAACAACAACAAAACACAATAACAACAAGCACGACAAAATACAACAACAAACAACAACAACAAGCACAACCACAACAACAACAAACATCAACAAACAACATGCAACAAACAACAACAACAACAAGATTTAACTATTAAAATGTCATACCTAAGCTTTAGGAGTTGTGGTCGGTTCGGTGGTATCCCAAAGTAGTCAGCCTATTGTTTTCTTCGGTAAAACGGTATGTCTCGCCCGGTATGCAAATTAACCTCCATGTAAGTGCGCGAAATGTTTGATGTCACAAAAACGGGAAAACAAATAGCGTCAATATCTTATCAGACAACAAGCAACAACAATAACAACAACAAAAAATAAGCACAACAACAACAACAAAACACAACAAGTACGACAAAATACAACAACAGACAACAACAACAACAAAAACAAACAAACAACAACAACAACAAACAACAACAAACAACAACAACAAACAACAACAAGATTTAACAATTAAAAAGTCATACCTTAGCTTCAGGAGTTACGGTCGGTGCGGTGGTGTCCCAACGCAGTCATCCTATTATTTTCATCGGTAAAACGGTATGTACCGGTATGCAAATCAACCTCCGTGTAAGTGCGCAAAATATTTGATGTCACAAAAGCGGAAAAAAAATAGCGTCAATACCTTATCAGACAACAACAAGCAACAACAACAACAAAAAACAAACACAAACACAACAACGACAACAAGAAACAACAACAAACATCAACAAACAACAAGCAACAAGCAACAGCAACAACAACAAAAAGATTTAACTATTAAAATATCATACCTAAGTTTCAAGAGTTGCGGTCGGTTCGGTGGTATCCCAAAGCGGTCAACCTATTGTTTTCTTCGGTAAAACGGTATGTCCCGCCCGGTATGCAAATCAGCCTCTGTGTAAGTGCGCGAAATGTTTGATGTCACAAAAGCGGGAAAAAAATTGCGTCAATACCTTATCAGACAACAACAACCAACAACAACAACAACAAAAAACAAGCACAACAACAACAAAACACAACAACAACAAGCACGACAAAATACAACAACAAACAACAACAAGCACAACCACAACAACAACAGCAAACAACAACAACAAACAACAAGCAACAAGCAACAACAACAACAAGATTTAACTATTAAAAAGTCATACCTAAGCTTCAGGAGTTGCGGTCGATGGGGTGGTATCCCAAAGCGGTCAGCCTATTATTTTCTTCGGTAAAACGGTATGTCCCGCTCGGTATGCAAATCAGCCTCCGTGTAAGTGCACGAAATGTTTGATGTCACAAAAGCGGAAAAAAAAAATAGCATCAATATCTTAACAGACAACAACAAGCAACAACAATGACAACAACCACAAAAAAACAAGCAGAACAACAACAAAACACAACAACAATAAGCACGATAAATACAACAACAGACAACAACAACAAGCACAACAACAACAAAAAACAACAACAAACAACAACAAACGACAAGCAATAAGGAACAACAAGATTTAACTATTAAAAAGACATACCTATTGTTTTCTTCGGTAAAACGGTATTTCCTGGTATGCAAATCAGTCTCCGTGTAAGTGCGCGAAATGTTTGATGCCACAAAAGCGGGAAAAAAAATAGCGTCAATACCTTATCAGACAACAACTAGCAACAACAACAACAACAAAAAAACAAGCACAACAACAACAAAACACCACAACAACAGGCACGACAAAATACAACAACAAACAACAACAACGACGACAAGTACAACAACAAACAACAACAACAAGCAACAAGCAACAAGCAACAACAACAAGATTTAACTATTAAAAAGTCATACCTAAGCTTCAGGAGTTGCGGTCGGTGCGGTGGTGTCCCAAAGCGGTCAGCCTATTGTTTACTTCGGTAAAACGGTATGTCCCGGTATGCAAATCAGCCTCCGTGTAAGTGCGCGAAATGTTTGATGTCACAAAAAGGGGAAAAAATAGCGTCAATACCTTATCAAACAACAACAACAAAAAACAAGCACAACAACAACAAAAGACAACAAGCACGATAAAATACAACAAACAAAAACAACAAACAACAACAAACAACAACAACAACAATAACAACAACAACAAACAAGCAACAAGCAACAACAAGATTTAACTATTAAAAAGTCATACCTATGCTTTAGGAGTTGCGGTCGGTGCGGTGGTGTCCCAACGCGGTCATCATATTATTTTCATCGGTAAAACGGTATGTATCGGTATGCAAATCAACCTTCGTGTAAGTGCGCAAAATGTTTGATATCACAAAAGCGGAAAAAAAATAGCATCAATATCTTAACAGACTACAAGAAGCAACAACAACAACAACAACCACAAAAAACAAGCACAACAACAACAACAAAACACAACAACAACAAGCACGATAAAATACGACAGACAACAACAACAAGCACAACAACAACAACAACAAACAACAACAACAACAACAAAAAACAACAACAAACACCAAGCAACAAGGAACAACAAGATTTAACTATTAAAAAGTCATACTTATTGTTTTCTACGGTAAAACGGTATGTCCTAGTATGAAAATCAATCTCCGTGTAAGTGCGCGAAATATTTGATGTCACAAAAGCGGAAAAAAAATAGCGTCAATACCTTATCAGACAACAACTAGCAACAAAAACAACAAAAAACAAACACAACAACAAAACACAACAAGCATGACAAAATACAACAACAAATAACAACAGCAAACAACAACAACAACAAACATCAACAAACAACAACAACAAGATTTAACAATTAAAAAGTCATACCTAAGTTTTAGGAGTTGCGGTCGGTGCGATGGTATCCCAAAGCGGTCAGCCTATTGTTTTCTTCGGTAAAACGGTATATCCCGCCCGGTATGCAAATCAGCCTCCGTGTAAGTGCCCGAAATGTTTGATGTCACAAAATGCGGGAAAAAAATAGCGTCAATATCTTAACAGACAACAAGCAACAACAACAACAACAACAAAAAACAAGCACAAAAACAACAACAAAACACAACAACAACAAGCATTACAAAATACAACAAACAACAAAAACAACAAGCACAACAACAACTACAAATAACAACCACAACAAACAACAACAAACAACAAGGAACAACAAGATTTAACTATTAAAAAGGCATACATATTGTTTTCTTAGATAAAATGGTATGTCCCGGTATGCAAATCAACTTCCGTGTAAGTGCGCGAAATGTTTGATATCACAAAAGCGAGAAAAAAAATAGCGTCAATACCTTATCAGACAACAACAAGCAACAACAACAACAAAAAACAAACACAAACACAACAACGACAACAAGAAACAACAACAAACATCAACAAACAACAAGCAACAAGCAACAGCAACAACAACAAAAAGATTTAACTATTAAAATATCATACCTAAGTTTCAAGAGTTGCGGTCGGTTCGGTGGTATCCCAAAGCGGTCAACCTATTGTTTTCTTCGGTAAAACGGTATGTCCCGCCCGGTATGCAAATCAGCCTCTGTGTAAGTGCGCGAAATGTTTGATGTCACAAAAGCGGGAAAAAAATTGCGGCAATACCTTATCAGACAACAACAACCAACAACAACAACAACAAAAAACAAGCACAACAACAACAAAACACAACAACAACAAGCACGACAAAATACAACAACAAACAACAACAAGCACAACCACAACAACAACAGCAAACAACAACAACAAACAACAAGCAACAAGCAACAACAACAAGATTTAACTATTAAAAAGTCATACCTAAGCTTCAGGAGTTGCGGTCGATGGGGTGGTATCCCAAAGCGGTCAGCCTATTATTTTCTTCGGTAAAACGGTATGTCCCGCTCGGTATGCAAATCAGCCTCCGTGTAAGTGCACGAAATGTTTGATGTCACAAAAGCGGAAAAAAAAAATAGCATCAATATATTAACAGACAACAACAAGCAACAACAATGACAACAACCACAAAAAAACAAGCAGAACAACAACAAAACACAACAACAATAAGCACGATAAAATACAACAACAGACAACAACAACAAGCACAACAACAACAACAACAACAACAAAAAACAACAACAAACAACAACAAACGACAAGCAATAAGGAACAACAAGATTTAACTATTAAAAAGACATACCTATTATTTTCTTCGGTAAAACGGTATTTCCTGGTATGCAAATCAGTCTCCGTGTAAGTGCGCGAAATGTTTGATGCCACAAAAGCGGGAAAAAAAATAGCGTCAATACCTTATCAGACAACAACTAGCAACAACAACAACAACAAAAAAACAAGCACAACAACAACAAAACACCACAACAACAGGCACGACAAAATACAACAACAAACAACAACAACGACGACAAGTACAACAACAAACAACAACAACAAGCAACAAGCAACAAGCAACAACAACAAGATTTAACTATTAAAAAGTCATACCTAAGCTTCAGGAGTTGCGGTCGGTGCGGTGGTGTCCCAAAGCGGTCAGCCTATTGTTTACTTCGGTAAAACGGTATGTCCCGGTATGCAAATCAGCCTCCGTGTAAGTGCGCGAAATGTTTGATGTCACAAAAAGGGGAAAAAATAGCGTCAATACCTTATCAAACAACAACAACAAAAAACAAGCACAACAACAACAAAACACAACAAGCACGATAAAATACAACAAACAAAAACAACAAACAACAACAAACAACAACAACAACAATAACAACAACAACAAACAAGCAACAAGCAACAACAAGATTTAACTATTAAAAAGTCATACCTATGCTTTAGGAGTTGCGGTCGGTGCGGTGGTGTCCCAACGCGGTCATCATATTATTTTCATCGGTAAAACGGTATGTATCGGTATGCAAATCAACCTTCGTGTAAGTGCGCAAAATGTTTGATATCACAAAAGCGGAAAAAAAATAGCATCAATATCTTAACAGACTACAAGAAGCAACAACAACAACAACAACCACAAAAAACAAGCACAACAACAACAACAAAACACAACAACAACAAGCACGATAAAATACAACAGACAACAACAACAAGCACAACAACAACAACAACAAACAACAACAACAACAACAAAAAACAACAACAAACAACAAGCAACAAGGAACAACAAGATTTAACTATTAAAAAGTCATACCTATTGTTTTCTACGGTAAAACGGTATGTCCCAGTATGAAAATCAATCTCCGTGTAAGTGCGCGAAATATTTGATGTCACAAAAGCGGGAAAAAAATAGCGTCAATACCTTATCAGACAACAACTAGCAACAAAAACAACAAAAAACAAACACAACAACAAAACACAACAAGCATGACAAAATACAACAACAAATAACAACAGCAAACAACAACAACAACAAACATCAACAAACAACAACAACAAGATTTAACAATTAAAAAGTCATACCTAAGTTTTAGGAGTTGCGGTCGGTGCGATGGTATCCCAAAGCGGTCAGCCTATTGTTTTCTTCGGTAAAACGGTATATCCCGCCCGGTATGCAAATCAGCCTCCGTGTAAGTGCCCGAAATGTTTGATGTCACAAAATGCGGGAAAAAAATAGCGTCAATATCTTAACAGACAACAAGCAACAACAACAACAACAACAAAAAACAAGCACAAAAACAACAACAAAACACAACAACAACAAGCATTACAAAATACAACAAACAACAAAAACAACAAGCACAACAACAACTACAAATAACAACCACAACAAACAACAACAAACAACAAGGAACAACAAGATTTAACTATTAAAAAGGCATACATATTGTTTTCTTCGATAAAATGGTATGTCCCGGTATGCAAATCAACTTCCGTGTAAGTGCGCGAAATGTTTGATATCACAAAAGCGAGAAAAAAAATAGCGTCAATACCTTATCAGACAATAACAAGCAACAACAACAACAAAAAACAAACACAAACACAACAACGACAACAAGAAACAACAACAAACATCAACAAACAACAAGCAACAAGCAACAGCAACAACAACAAAAAGATTTAACTATTAAAATATCATACCTAAGTTTCAAGAGTTGCGGTCGGTTCGGTGGTATCCCAAAGCGGTCAACCTATTGTTTTCTTCGGTAAAACGGTATGTCCCGCCCGGTATGCAAATCAGCCTCTGTGTAAGTGCGCGAAATGTTTGATGTCACAAAAGCAGGAAAAAAATTGCGTCAATACCTTATCAGACAACAACAACCAACAACAACAACAACAAAAAACAAGCACAACAACAACAAAACACAACAACAACAAGCACGACAAAATACAACAACAAACAACAACAACAAGCACAACCACAACAACAACAGCAAACAACAACAACAAACAACAAGCAACAAGCAACAACAACAACAAGATTTAACTATTAAAAAGTCATACCTAAGCTTCAGGAGTTGCGGTCGATGGGGTGGTATCCCAAAGCGGTCAGCCTATTATTTTCTTCGGTAAAACGGTATGTCCCGCTCGGTATGCAAATCAGCCTCCGTGTAAGTGCACGAAATGTTTGATGTCACAAAAGCGGAAAAAAAAATAGCATCAATATATTAACAGACAACAACAAGCAACAACAATGACAACAACCACAAAAAAACAAGCAGAACAACAACAAAACACAACAACAATAAGCACGATAAAATACAACAACAGACAACAACAACAAGCACAACAACAACAACAACAACAACAACAAAACAACAACAAACAACAACAAACGACAAGCAATAAGGAACAACAAGATTTAACTATTAAAAAGACATACCTATTATTTTCTTCGGTAAAACGGTATTTCCTGGTATGCAAATCAGTCTCCGTGTAAGTGCGCAAAATGTTTGATGCCACAAAAGCGGGAAAAAAAATAGCGTCAATACCTTATCAGACAACAACTAGCAATAACAACAACAACAAAAAACAAGCACAACAACAACAAAACACCACAACAACAGGCACGACAAAATACAACAATAAACAACAACAACGACGACAAGTACAACAACAAACAACAACAACAAGCAACAAGCAACAAGCAACAACAACAAGATTTAACTATTAAAAAGTCATACCTAAGCTTCAGGAGTTGCGGTCGGTGCGGTGGTGTCCCAAAGCGGTCAGCCTATTGTTTACTTCGGTAAAACGGTATGTCCCGGTATGCAAATCAGCCTCCGTGTAAGTGCGCGAAATGTTTGATGTCACAAAAAGGGGAAAAATAGCGTCAATACCTTATCAAACAACAACAACAACAAAAAACAAGCACAACAACAACAAAACACAACAAGCACGATAAAATACAACAAACAACAACAACAAACAACAACAACAACAATAACAACAACAACAAACAAGCAACAAGCAACAACAAGATTTAACTATTAAAAAGTCATACCTATGCTTTAGGAGTTGCGGTCGGTGCGGTGGTGTCCCAACGCGGTCATCATATTATTTTCATCGGTAAAACGGTATGTACCGGTATGCAAATCAACCTTCGTGTAAGTGCGCAAAATGTTTGATATCACAAAAGCGGAAAAAAAATAGCATCAATATCTTAACAGACTACAAGAAGCAACAACAACAACAACAACCACAAAAAACAAGCACAACAACAACAACAAAACACAACAACAACAAGCACGATAAAATACAACAGACAACAACAACAAGCACAACAACAACAACAACAAACAACAACAACAACAACAAAAAACAACAAGCAACAAAGAACAACAAGATTTAACTATTAAAAATCATACATATTGTTTTCTTCGGTAAAACGGTATGTCCCGGTATGAAAATCACTCTCCGTGTAAGTGCGCGAAATGTTTGATGTCACAAAAGCGGAAAAAAAATAGCGTCAATACCTTATCAGACAACAACTAGCAACAACAACAACAAAAAACAAGAACAACAACAACAACAAAACACAACAAGCAATACAAAATACAACAACAAACAACAAGATTTAACTATAAAAAAGTCATACCTAAGCTTTAGGAGTTGCGGTCGGTGCGATGGTATTCCAAAGCGGTCAGCCTATTGTTTTCTTCGATAAAACGGTATGTCCCGCCCGGTATGTAAATCAGCCTCCGTGTAAGTGCGCGAAATGATTGATGTCACAAAATGCAGGAAAAAAAATAGCGTCAATATCTTAACAGACAACAACAACAACAACAAAAAACAAGCACAAAAACAACAACAAAACACAACAACAACAAGCATGACAAAATACAACAAACAACAACAACAACAAGCACAACAACAACAACAACAAACAACAACCACAACAAACAACAACAAACAACAAGGAACAATTTTTAACTATTAAAAAGTCATACATATTGTTTTCTTCGGTAAAATGGTATGTCCCGGTATGCAAATCAACCTCCGTGTAAGTGCGCGAAATGTTTGATATCACAAAAGCGAAAAAAAATAGCGTCAATACCTTATCAAACAACAAGCAACAACAGCAACAAAAAATAAGCACAACAACAACAACAAAACACAATAACAACAAACACGACAAAATACAATAACAAACAACAACATCAAGCACAACAACAACAACAAACATCAACAAACAACAACAGGCAACAAGCAACAACAACAAGATTTAACTATTAAAATGTCATACCTAAGCTTCAGAAGTTGTGGTCGGTTCGGTGGTATCCCAAAGCAGTCAGCCTATTGTTTTCTTCGGTAAAACGGTATGTCCCGCCCGGTATGCAAATCAGCCTCCGTGTAAGTGCGCGAAATGTTTGACGTCACAAAAGCAGGAAAACAAATAGCGTCAATATCTTATCAGACAACAAGCAACAACATCAACAACAACAACAAAAAATAAGCACACCAACAACAACAGAACACAACAAATATGACAAAATACAACAACAGACAACAACAACAACAACAACAAGCTCAACAACAACAACAACAAACAACAACAACAACAAACAACAACAAACAACAAGCAACAAGGAACAACAAGATTTAACAATTAAAAAGTCATACCTAAGCTTCAGGAGTTGCGGTCGGTGCGGTGGCGTCCCAACGCGGTCATCCTATTGTTTTCATCGGTAAAACGGTATGTACCGGTATGCAAATCAACCTCCGTGTAAGTGCGCAAAATGTTTGATGTCACAAAAGCGGAAAAAAAAATAGCATCAATACCTTATCAGACAACAACAAGCAACAACAACAACAAAAAACAAGCACAAAAACAACAACAAAACACAACAACAACAAGCTCGACAAAATACAACAACAAACAACATCAACAAGCGCAACCACAACAACGACAACAACAACAACAGCAAACAACAACAACAAACATCAACAAACAACAAGCAACAAGCAACAGCAACAACAACAACAAAAACAAAAAGATTAAACTACTAAAATATCATACCTAAGCTTCAGGAGTTGCGGTCGGTTCGGTGGTATCCCAAAGCGGTCAGCCTATTATTTTCTTCAGTAAAACGGTATGTCCCGCCCGGTATGCAAATCAGCCTCCGTGTAAGTGCGCGAAATGTTTGATGTCACAAAAGCGGAAAAAAATTGCGTCAATACCTTATAAGACAACAACAAGGAACAACATCAACAACAACATCAACAAAAAAAACAAGCACAACAACAACAACAAAACACAACAACAAACACGACAAAATACAACAACAAACAACAACAACAACAAGCACAACAACAAACAACAACAAACAACAACAAACAACAACAAATTACAATAAGCAACAAGCAACAAGCAACAACAACAAGATTTAACTATTAAAAAATCATACCTAAGTTTCAGGAGTTGCGGTCGGTGCGGTGGTGTCCCTCAGCGGTTATCCTATTGTTTTTTATGAAGAGTTATAATTTAAAATTTGAGAACAATATATAAAGATCAATAAACTAAATATAATAAAATATTTTTTTAAATTAACCTTGACAACATAAAAGAAACTCAACTTTTCAAACCTCTTCAATGATATCAACAAGCCTTGCTGAGAATATTAATACAGGAATGTTTGTTCCTGAAAATTACAAAATGGAAAATGGGATCCCAGATGTAAGATGAACATACCAAGATGCAAGAACTCATAAATGCCAAGGCAAGATAGAAAATATACCTTCAAAAAATTCAAAAAGCTCAGAAATAGCTTCCATGACTTAAAAACAATGTTCCGATCACATAAAAATAACAACCTTAAAATTCAGTTTGGGCTTCACTACAGCATCAATTCCTGCATAAAAGCAAGAAAGTGAACATTTCTAAAGATTCAAACACTTTCATTAAACACTTTAAGGACACAACTTTGTACCTTTCATTACATCATAAGCAAAAGTAGGAACTTGGGATATATTCAAACCACTTGTTTTCTCAAAAGGGAAACAAAATTGATGAGAATATAGATTTTCTAGTTTAAATAATACATCAATATCTTCATCCATTTCTTTAACTACCTTAAGGAGAAAGGCACGTGAATCGGAAGCAGTCTTTATGTCTTCGAGTACATAAATAGTTTCACTCTTAGAGTATGAAAATCCAACAGCAGCTGGAGAGTCCAAATATATAATCCTGGAAACCAATAATACAAAATTAGAATCATAAATAACACAAATTCACAAAATAAAACATAACTAGTTATGAGAAGAAATCATCTTTCCCTTTTAAAATTCAAGTTCGTTCGAAAAAATTGATACCTTGGTCTAGCTCTATGGATTGAGATGTAGAGTTGGCAAGCTTCCCTTTGTTTTTGCTGCTTCAAAATTGAAAGGGCCTGAAAAACATAAAAACAAAGCATATTATGTGTTTGATTAAATGTCTATAAACAAATTAATAATTATTTTCCTGATGTAGTTTTCTTGAAGCGATTTTCCTGAAGCTTGTAACAGGCTGAAGGGAGAGGGAAGAAACTATATCAAACAAGATCAAATTTACCTCCAACAAAAGTTGACTAAAGTCTAAAAGTTCATAAATTTACCATCCAACAGAACCAAAAGAAACCCAAAAAAAAAAACACTAACCTAGAGGTGCAACCATTTGTAACTAACTTTGGAATCAAAACAGAATTCAGTTACAGAAATGAAATCACCAATTCTCTCTAGTGTAGTTTCTAATTCTAACACTTATGGTAAAGATCATAGTCAGATTTGTAGACAAATCCAGATTGGTTTTAGTTTATTTCTCAAATAACTCCGGATATGTGCTAATGTAATAGTTAAATGTGAATCAAGAAAACAGATTCATATGCATTATAAAAAACAGAATATAAATACACAAAGACAACCTTAGGAAATTCCAGGGGACAAAAGAAAAGACAAAAATGATAAAATGAAATAAGAGCACCTCAAGAAATATGGAATTAGATAGGAGATAACATAAACAAACTTATTCAATTTTATACATTTAAATTGGGTTATCAATCCCACAATATCCAAGAAGGGCTAATGGCTTACAAATGAAGCTTTGGAAAGTAGATTCCTTCCATTCCATTGCACACCACCATTAACTTCTCAGGAACCACGCCATTTTGGCTATACTCCACTGATCTGTCTCAAAAGATATCAAATCGTAAGATTCAAATTATAAAATAAAATGCCAAATACCCCAAATTAGAAGGGAAAAACAGCAATGGATGATTAATAATATGTACTTGATTTTTGACTTGTATGCTGTTGATTCTGGTAGTTTACAATTGATACTTTTCTTGCAATCTGGACAATAGTAATCGGTATTTTCCAGATCCTGCAACCAGAAGCCGCGTATTTATATTTAGTTTTAACCACTTTGTGAACCAACATAGATTTTTAAAAGCAATCATTGTGAAATCAATATATAGTGCCATATTAACCACAACACAGCACCTTGAAATGTTCGGTAGAAATTTTGTCACACTCAGCATGCACCCATACATTGCAACCATCACAACATACCTGATTCAAAGAGTTCCCAAAAGATATCAAAATTTTGAATTTATTGTATTAAAGTATATTAAAATAAATATTGGGAAAGAAACTAAATTTACAAAACAGACAATCTCACCCAATTCCCACCATCAGAATGGTGCCAAATCTTTTTGCAAATTCCACAATATTGTTTTGATTTTCGTAACTGTAAGAGCAGAATATAATTTTTTTTTTCAAATCATCTATCCATTTTGAAATTATTTAGTGAAAATGTTGAAGCACTAAAATAAGCCATTCTGTATAACCTTGGAACAGTGTTTGCAATGAAATTGTGGTGCATAACTTGAACCCTTAACCTTCTTCAAGGTTTTGCATGGCAATATCAAACCACAGCTGTCACAACATCTAGTATCCTGCACAATATATTCAGTGGATAGAAACAAACAAATAACCGAGTTGATGGAGATACAATTTTATACAGTTAACTCTAATCCAAATCTTCTTTTCAGCAAAATTACTGGACAAAGTAATAGAGAGTAGTTGTTATGCAACGTGTCATTGATCTGTTACAGCTATATGCCAGCTGTACAGTTAGTTAGATCTTAGGCTACTATATATACCATGCCTTTGTAATCTTTCAACCTAAGATCAATATATGAGATTTTCATCTTTCTTCTTTTCTCTCTCTCTTATGGTATTGTATCATGGTATCTAGAGCTTCTTTTTTTCTGATCCAGTAATCTTCATTCATGGCGTCACCGTTTCGCAGCGACGGCGCCTTTCCTTCCGCTCACGTCAAGCTCTCCGTTAAGCTTGATGATAAAAATTTCAAACAGTGGAAGCAGCAAATCGATGGAGTTGTGCGTGGCCACAAGCTTCAACGCTTTGTCACTGTTCCGGTGATTCCGCAGCGTTCGCCGGTGACTTCTGATCCGAATCTTAGTGAAGTCACTGATGCGTATCTTGATTGGGAGCAACAGGATGCTCTTGTCTGCACGTGGCTTCTCTCCACGATTTCTGACTCGCTTCTTCCCAAACTTGTGGATTGTACTCACGCGTGGCAGGTTTGGACGGAAGTTCACCGCTACTTCGCCGTGCAGCTCACGACGAAGGCTCGTCAGCTACGATCTGAACTTCGCCGTCTTTCCAAAGGTAATCTCAATATTGAAGCGTTCATGGCGCGAGTTCGCGAAATCAATGAATCGTTGATTTCAGTTGGAGATCCTGTTCCGATTCGTAATCTAATTGAAATTGTGCTGGATGCGCTTCCTGAGGAGTATGATTCGATTGTTGCGGCTGTCAATAGTAAGGAAGATCTCAGTACGTTGGAGGATCTTGAATCCAGTCTTCTTGCTCATGAGTCTCGATTGGAGAAACACAGGAAATCGATTCTCACTGAACCTGCTTCTGTCAATCTAACGCAGGTTCCGTCGTCTGAATCTTCTTCTCCTGCTGACTCTGTTTCGCAAGCTTCTGACTCCTTTCCAACTGGTACTAGTCACGTTAATGCTCACGCAGAAAGCAGTGGTTACAACAGAGGAGGTCGTTCAGGGCGTGGTGGCGGTCGTTTTGGTCGTAACGGCGGTCGTTTTGGCAAAACTCAGTGTCAAATCTGTCGCAAAAGTGGACACGATGCCTCTGTTTGCTACTACAGGTACACTCAGTCCTTTTCAAAGCCGTTTCCACCGCAACAAGCTCCCTTCAATCCATTTCTGGCGAATGCTCGTCCTGTGTATGCTCCTGTCTTTGGTTATTCCTCACCTAGACCAGCTGCACCACGACTTTCTCCTCCTCAAGCCTTTGTGGCTAGTTCTGATCCCAACTTCAGCAACCAATGGTGGTATCCTGACTCAGGTGCCTCACACCATGTTACACCTGACTCTTCCAACGTGCCTGATGCTCAATCTGTGACTGGTTCTGAACAAGTCTTCATGGGAAACGGCCAAGGTTTGTCCATTAACTCTATAGGTTCCATGAAATTTCCCTCCTCTCATCTGTCTCACACACCTCTCATACTTCACAACTTACTTCTTGTTCCTCACATCACCAAAAACCTCATCAGTGTAAGTAAATTTGCACAAGATAACAAAGTTTTCTTTGAATTTCACCCTTCCTTTTGTCTTGTCAAATCTCAGGGTTCTTCTGAGGTGCTTCTTCATGGTATTGTTGGAGATGATGGTCTTTACAAGTTTCAGATTCCTTCCTCTCAAGTGTCAAAGCCTTTGTCTAGTCTCCATTCTAGCTCAGCTTTAGATTTCAATAATTGTAATCCTAGGGCTTCATGTAATACTGTCTCTCATTCCAATGATATTAGTCATACTATTACTGATTGTAATCCTTCTTTTTCTATGAATAAAAATGATGTTTCTGCTGTTAATTTGCCTATTGTTTACTCTACTGCTAAGTCTGTTCCTACTCTCAGTAAGTATGCTTTATGGCATACCAGGTTGGGTCATCCCCATCATCAAGTTCTTGCTGAAGTGCTCAAAACCTGCTGCATATCTCTCCCTTCTAAGTCTGCAGCAGAGTTTTGTTCTGCTTGTTCCTTAGGCAAATCTCACAGACTTCCTACTTCTCTCTCCACTACTGTTTATAATCATCCTTTTGAATTAGTGGTTTGTGATTTATGGGGTCCTGCACCTATTAAATTTTCAGGTGCCTATACCTACTTTCTCACTTGTGTAGATGCCTTTTCTAGGTTCACTTGGATCTTTCCTCTTAGGCTAAAGTCTGATACCTTCTCTCAGTTTGTTCAGTTCAAAACTATGGTGGAACTTCAGTTCAACCATAAAATCAAAGTTGTTCAAACTGATGG
The DNA here is from genome assembly GCA_022829125.1 of Lathyrus tuberosus. NCBI lineage: Eukaryota > Viridiplantae > Streptophyta > Magnoliopsida > Fabales > Fabaceae > Lathyrus > Lathyrus tuberosus. The sequence continues at coordinate 1,756,400 of JALAZF010000389.1, read as the reverse complement.
AGGTGGTGAGTTTAGACCTCTCACCAAATATCTCAATGATCTTGGCATTGTGCATCGTTTCACTTGTCCTCATACCCACCATCAGAATGGCATTGTTGAGCGCAAGCATAGACACATAGTTGAAACAGGCTTAGCCTTGCTTGCTCACTCTACCTTGCCCCTTCAAATGTGGGATCATGCCTTTATCACAGCCATTTATCTCATAAACAGACTTCCTAGTGCGTCTCTTGAGCATAAAACTCCCTATTTCAAACTGTTTCACAAGTTTCCTGATTATGCTCACTTAAGAGTTTTTGGTTGTGCCTGTTTTCCCTTTCTTCGCCCTTACAACTCTCACAAATTGGACTTTAGGTCCCAAGAGTGTGTTTTTCTTGGTTATTCTACCATTCACAAGGGCTACAAGTGCCTATCTGCCACTGGCAAGATTTATGTCTCTAGAGATGTCATTTTCAATGAGTCTAAATTTCCCTATCCTACTCTCTTTCCATCTCCTGCCATTGATCAATCTTCTTCACTCCCCTCTACTCCTTCTTATTGGTCCTTCCCTCTTGTTCCTAATGTTTCTAACTCTGTCACTAGGGTTGTTTCTGCTGTGCCTATCACTCATGTTCCTTCTGTTCCCACTACACCCTCTCATACACCTTCTGCTGAACTTAGCAATTTCAGTCTTACTCCTGCCAACTCTGCTATTTCTCCTATCTCTGGTTCACCTTCAGTAACTGCAGAATCTGCTACTTCTTCTCCCATTCCTACTACACCTGTCAATTCTTTGTCTGTCACTCCTCTGCAGTCTGATATTGCAGAGGCTCCCACTATTTCCCCTTTTTCTCCTGCCTCTGAGTCCTCCATCAATACTGTACCTCTTCTGCCTAACCCTTCCATTCATCCTCACAATATTCACTCCATGCAAACAAGGTCTAAAAGTGGTATTACTAAACCTAGACTTAAACCTACCCTCTTACTTACTCATATGGCACCTAATTCTGTTGGACAAGCCTTGGCCTCTCCTCATTGGCTTCAGGCCATGAAAGATGAGTACACTGCACTGTTAAAGAATCAGACCTGGAACTTGGTGTCTCCACCTGATTCTAGGAAGCCAATTGGCTGCAAGTGGGTATTTAGGGTCAAGGAGAACCCTGATGGAACCATCAACAAATACAAGGCCAGATTAGTGGCCAAAGGGTTTCATCAGCAGGCTGGCAGTGATTTTACAGAGACATTTTCTCCTGTGGTCAAGCCGGTAACTGTCAGGACTGTACTCACTCTTGCTGTGACTCACGGGTGGTCTATACAGCAAATTGATGTGAACAATGCCTTTTTAAATGGCACACTTGTAGAGGAAGTTTACATGCAGCAGCCACCTGGCTTTGAAGCTGCAGACAAGACTTTGGTGTGCAAATTAAACAAAGCCATTTATGGCCTCAAGCAGGCTCCTAGAGCCTGGTTTGATAAACTCAAGGGCTCTCTCGTAAGTCATGGTTTTCATGCTAGCAAGTGTGATCCTAGCCTTTTTATTCTCCATACTGGCAGCCTAAGTATTATGGTGTTGGTGTATGTTGATGATATAATCATCACTGGTAATTCTTCTGCCTTCATCAGTGGTCTAATCACCCAGCTAAATTCTGATTTCTCACTTAAACAGCTTGGCAATTTGGATTATTTTCTTGGCATAGAAGTAACTCATCTGCCCAATGGCTCCTTGCTTCTATCCCAAGCCAAATACTTGACAGATTTGCTAGCCAAAGTTAACATGATCAATGCCAATGGCATGCCCACGCCTATGGTCTCTACCAGTAAACTCTCTAGGTTTGGTTCTGAACCTGTCTCTGATCCCACCCAGTTCAGGTCTGTGGTGGGTGCCCTTCAGTATGCTACCCTCACTAGGCCAGAGATCTCCTTTTCTGTCAATAAGGTGTGCCAATTTCTGTCAAATCCTTTGGAAGAGCATTGGAAAGCAGTTAAAAGGATACTGAGATACCTCAGTGGGACTCTGCACTATGGTTTACTGATTCAGCCTGCAGCAACTCACAAACCTCTGTCATTACTTGGTTTCTGTGATGCTGACTGGGCATCTGACCCTGATGACAGAAGGTCAACATCAGGAGCTTGCTTGTTTCTAGGTCCTAATCTCATCTCTTGGTGGTCCAAGAAACAGCAGCTGGTGGCAAGGTCCAGTGCTGAAGCTGAGTACAGGAGTATGGCACAGTTAGCATCTGAAATAATCTGGGTTCAATCTTTACTGCAGGAACTTCACTGCAGATTTCTTACTCCTAAATTGCTGTGTGATAACCTCAGCACTGTGACACTTGCACACAATCCTGTCTTGCACAACAGGACAAAACATATGGAACTGGATATATTTTTTGTAAGGGAGAAAGTGATCTCTAAGAGCCTAATTGTGGAGCATGTTCCTGCCCAAGATCAGTGGGCAGATTTGTTGACCAAACCTCTCTCAGCCATCAAGTTTTTACCTCTGCGTGATAAACTGCGAGTGTTCAATAAACTTAGTTTATTAAACACACCCTCAGTTTCTAAGGGGGACTAATAGAGAGTAGTTGTTATGCAACGTGTCATTGATCTGTTACAGCTATATGTCAGCTGTACAGTTAGTTAGATCTTAGGCTACTATATATACCATGCCTTTGTAATCTTTCAACCTAAGATCAATATATGAGATTTTCATCTTTCTTCTTTTCTCTCTCTCTTATGGTATTGTATCACAAAGCAACATACAAACTAACAAGAACACAGCAAAAGATTTACAATCCACATTTCAGTATGGACTATTGGAATTTTGCATACAGATTTATAGAAAGATATTCATAAAAAGAATTGTTGAACATTTATTCTAGACAGGAGAAGAACAATTTGAAGTCAATGTCAATCTTATCCAAGATCATAAATATTTGTAGATAAAAAAATCTACAGGTCCGTAGCAACTGGAACAGTAGAAGTGTTACATCCCTGTTTCAACTAGTTTCATCAATAAACTCATATCCTACACTTGTTAGAAATAGAATTTATAAAGCTCAGACAAATGGACCTGTCAGTTTGCGATTTTAATTTGGCTATAAACCTTATTTGTTTCAAGATTACGATACATGTTGGGACAGAAAAGAGTTAGATCAGTGTCTTTTGTTCGGTTGGATACTTTGGAATTTGGAGTAATAGATACCAAATGTAGATGCATACAATTATTAGTCTTTTTAAGTTTGCATTGTCCATTGGGTCCATAGTACAAAATGATGGAGAAATAGAAGTAAATCGTTGAATTCAAGTTGAGTGGTTGAAATGAAGGAGGCCTCGTGTGTTTTATGCGACACGATAGTACAGCTCAAATTGAAGGGAAAATTTTATCGGAGATTTTTAAGACCGGTGATTTTGTAGAGGACAAAATGCTAGGGGGTAAAGAATCAACACCAGAATAAACTAAGTGTAGCAAAGATGAAAATGTTGCATTGAACGAGTGGTAAAACTAGACAAGATTGAAAATGACAATATTAGAGAGTGTGTTGCGGTAGCACCTATAGTAAAAAAAGATGGTGGAAAATAGGCTTAGGTGGTGGATATGTGGATTTTGTAGTAAGGAAAGTAGATCAAATGGAGAGTAGTCAAACAACTACATGTAGAAGAAGACCTAGAGATAAACTATTAAGGAAGATCTCGGGATTAGAGAGTTGAATAGAAACATGGTTTTTGATAGAACGTTATGGTGTAGTTTGATCCATGTGGCTGACTCCACTTAGTGGGATAAGGCTTGGTTGTTGTATTATGGACATGAAAAACTAAAAAATCTTGTGAAAACAGAACGCATGCAGGTTAATGGGGTCAAAATTTACCCAGTTCAAATTTTGTAACGCTAAAGCTGGTATTTGTCAACGCTTTGTACTAAATCGCAAATCTCATAACAAAAAGTGGTTCGTTCAAAATTTCATTATGTTATAGCCGCCATTTGCATGGTAGTTAAAATCCTGATTTGAATCATAAAATCCCACGATTTTACGATTCTGCACACAGAATCCTATTTTGGTGGAATCACCCATGTTAATTGTTGAATTGTATAATCCACGATTTTTTAAATGTTTCTATGATTATGCTTAAGAATAAATTTAAATTTCTATAAGTACTTGAAGTGTGATTTAGGATTTTAATTATCTTGTGAGTTATGCTTATGAATTTAAATTTACACATGTGTTTCAAGTGATTTATGTGTTATGTAAGGTTTTAATCATCTTCTTGTGAGCTATGCTTTTGAGTTGAAATTGAAACATGTATTTCAAGTGATTTGAAGTTTTCTTTGTCTTACTGATGCTATTTTATATGCTTATACATGAATTTATATGCAAATATATGAGTTTTATGTATTTTGTATAGTCTTACTATTAGTGTTATGATTCCAAGTTTTACTATTAAACTTCCCCTTCCCGATTTTGCATAAAATTTCGCTTTTAACTACCTTGGATATACGACAATACTACCCCAACAACAACAACAATAACCCACTTATATCTAAGGGAATAGTTGAAGTTGTTGGTACTAGTACAGTACTCGCCTTGCAGCTTAATTGAAGTATTAAGCTTAAAGGAAATAAAAAGACAGCATACTCCTCCTGATCCCTGTATGGCTGAACTTTATTATCCTACACATAATCATATAATTATACATAATTTATATATTGTATTTAATCATCCTATGTTATCTTTGAGTCAATTTAAATAGTTTTATTTTTCATGTTTTTTATAACTAAAATTAGGGTAACTTTCAAATTGTTGTCTATTAATTAATGTTTTTCAATATTATTCATTGTTAAAATTAATACTACAATAGATACATATATCTCATTAGTTTGCTACCAAAAAAAGATTTGAGTAAAAACTATTCAAGTGAACTAAAAATGTATAGACAAATAAATAGACATCCTGAAGTCCTTGCTTGACTAAAATAAAAACCTTATGCAAACACAGTTTATAAATGCTCTTATCTAATCAGCTGATGAAAAACACAAATGTAAAAAATTAATTTCACCTGATCCTGGCAGTAGTATTCCTGATCAATATTTGAAATCATGACCTCTTCAACTCCATCAGGTTGAGCTTCTACATTAGTCACTTCATCTGCTCGCAAATGTGATTCCAGAATACCATCTTTTGCAGACTTTGCCTCTTCCAGGGCCATGCGAAAGTCACTTGGTTTGCATTTGAACAACTGGGTCTGCCCCTGAAATCTGGATAAAGATTTAAAACAAATTACTGATTAAATCCCCAATATTCCAACAGAAACAACTGCAGCTACTGCAATCTAACAATACACACCTGTTCATGAACTCCGAGAAGGGGAATATCATCCCCTGTTTCACCCATGCATAATCCTGCCAATTCATTATTCTTTTAGAGTTCAACACCAAAATCATAAATCAAAAAACTCAAATTTACAATGATAAATAGACTAGACTCTCATAAAAAGAATTACCCTTTGAGTTCCATTTTTCGAATAACCAAAAAACATTACACAGAGCGCATAAGGAACACAACAGTTCAAGACGGATTTAGGAGCCTCTAAGAGGGGATCAATCACCACAGCAGGCCAAGCTGGATATCTCTTCCCACATTTGGCCCAAACAATATCACCAAGAGCAAAATCTTCTGGCCTATAAACCTCTCTCCTCTTTCCATCATTCCCGTTAGTCTTTTGATCTGTATCCTCAAAACTAAGACCAGAACCAGAAGCATTACTATCAGTCTTCATTGTCTTTCTACCCACGCTAGACAAATGACCACCCTCCCTATCCTCTACCTTCATTTCAGCAGAATTTTTCAAAGAACTCACGTCACTATACTTAACTTGATCATTCTCGACAAAACTCTTATCATCTTCAAAGCTGGAATCTCCATCACCGTCCTCCGTTTTCATTCCTCGATCCTTCCAATTATCAAGAACCACAGAGTCATTGAACCTCGATGGAAGCGTCTGAAGGCGACCACGTGAGGACCGCAATAACGGAGGCGGAACCTCCCCAGAGCCCCGCTCTTTCATCTTTTTCCCATTTAATGCCACAGAATTCGAATTATACTCAACCTGGCCACCACCATCACATGCAGAATGCGAAACTTCACTATTCCAAGAAGCAGAACCACTGCTGAAATCTTCAGCGTCACCCAAAGAGCAAAACTCATTAACCTTACGCTTCTTCTCAATCCCAGAACACCCTCCATGTCCTTCCGAATCAGGTTCTTCCAATTTACACCGTTTTAATTTCGGCATTTCAATTTTCGCAGTACGCTTAATTAACATATTGTTGTAACCGTCCAAAATAACGATTCTCGTTCATCAAAAAACCCTAATTTCAAATATCAAAGCAATGTTATCAAGATTCTCGCAATTCGAGTCCCCTAAAACCTCCCTGTACAAAAACAATCCACGAGTCACAAATCTGGAACCTCGATTCCGTAAACCTAATGCAAAAACCCTGAAATCGAACAATGAAGCAAACAAAATAATGAAAACCCAAAAACTGATCGGTTTTATATTGTTCCTTCCGAAAAACTCGGAGAAAACGAAAAGGCACAAGAATTCACCGTTGGATTCGATCTCCGAAGCGATTAGGGGAAAACGCGGAATGAGAAATACTGTGAAAACAAAATTTTGCAGAGAAACAATGAATTTGAATTTGTTGAGAGAACAACAAAACAAAGAAGCAGAAGAAGCTTGTGTTGTGGTCTGTGTGTGCCACAAGAAACGGGTTCGTTAGGAGTATATGGAATTTGTTCATTATATTTTATTTTGATTGGATTTTTTTTTATCCAATCTAGTTTAAATAAATAAAAAATAATAATGGTGTCTATTAGAGTATTAGTATTATAGTTTTTAAAAAATAAATTAAGGATATAAATTTATACATTTCTAAACAAAAGAATTCCTTCGAAATAAATAAAAAATAATGGTGTCTATTATTATAGTTTTTAAAAAATAAATTAAAGATATAAATTTTATACTTTTAAAAACGAAGAAAATTTAAATATAATTTCTTAAATATATTTTCAATGAAAATATGATAAATGTGCTTAAATATTTTTAGGGATAACCTCCTCGGCTGTTTCAGGGATAACCTTTATCAGTTCACCGAAAACCTCATGGGCTCAACAAAGTATCACCAGAAATTCTGCAGAATATGGAAAAACTGGCCAGAGACTTACTTGAGTGATGGAGGTTCTAAGCGGCGGAGAAAGGCTGACGGCGGCAGACGAACTTTGAAGATCGGAGAGAGAGCTGCGAGAGACTTGGAAGATTTTAAGAGTAAGAGTATAGGGGAGCGTGCAAATGAAGTGACCTCCCCCTATTTATAAACCCTAGTGCGCGAAGTGAGGCATCATTAGGCACTCAAGTACCCATACTCGTAGTCGCCCTAGGCATTTATTGTTCTTGACACGTGGCCCTATATGACACCACGTGTATCCCTTCATATTCCTCTCCTGCGCGAGATCATATGTGCCTGTTCCCTACCGTTTTCGTCACACCGTCGGCCACAATGCCCGACCTTAGGCGCCACCAGGAACGTTTTCTCGGGAGAAGTAGGAAAAGAGACATGCCTACATCTGACAGGGAGGTCTCCCCGCGAGCAACTGTCCACGCCATGGACGCTTGGTCGGCCACGTCGACGATCCTCTTCGAGCGGCCCCTACTCCTAGGCACACGCATTGTCCCGCGAGCTCAGCGCTTCGGGCATGCGCGACACTCCCTTGGGCAATCCCTACGCCTCTCATCGACACTAGAACAGACTCTTAAGTCATTACTCTGCTTCAGAGCAATGACTTGGGGGGCTCCTGTTCTGGACTGGGCCGGAGGCTGCCCCACTGTCGGGCACGATCCAACCCATCTCCCCTGTCGGGGAGGGCCCAATGAAGGCCCAATTCATTAATTCACACGGGGAGCGCTCACGCGTCCCCCCACGGTCTCCACGTGCCCCTCACGCGGGGACACGTCATCAGGCAGCTACCCGTATCCAAGAGAAAAGGTCACCCACCTTCTGAAGATCACGGGGCAGTTGACCCATGACGAAGACCATGTGCTGATCTTCCCTACGCCACGTAGACCCTGGCAATTACTCGTATTGGGCCTAGCAATCTAACCCAATGCAAAGTAATTGTTGGCCCAGCGCTGGGGGCTCACTATAAATACTCACTATCACTAGAGGGTCAGGCATTCAGATTTCTACACCTTTTCTGTATTTGCCTTCTCTCTCTTGTTGAAACTGACTTTAGAATCGGAGTGCCTTACAGGTACACCCCCTCCTCTTCTCCACCACCAGCGAATTCGGAGCTCACGACGTATGATGTTAAATTATTACTTTTAGTATTATTAATCATTGACATTATTAGTATCGTTATTAGCAATTTCTCCTTTATATAGGATTATTTCTATTAGTTTGAGCGTCAGTTGAAACTCTTCCATATTTATAATTAATTAGCAAAACTAGCATTTTCATCATTAATTTATCTTTTAAACAATAATAAGTTTTTCAAAGTATATGGGTAATTATTTGGAATAATTGTTAATATCACACCATCTTAAAATAATCGTTAAGAATCGGTAAGAATTGTGGTTTCTAGCTTTGGGTCTAAGTCATTTCTAATTTTTCTCCTTAGTAATTTCAATTAAGTGTCATTAATGAGTTTTCAATTTTAGATTTAGTTAAATGGGTATAAAACAAAATGTTATTTTTTAATATTATTTCTTTCTTATTATAAGTCAGATGAGTAAAAAAAAAATTCTTACAAAATTCGCAGAAACACGGATCAAACACGGAACAAAGGAAAATAAAATCTTCTTCAACAATTACAATTTTGAGCCATGATTCTTTCTAAAAAAACCAATGTCATCAATATATTTCAATTACAAATTTGCATAAACAAAAATCAGTTGTTCCAAATTCAAGTCAATCTTTTAAAATAATCAAATTCCATTGATTCGTAATCAATTCCGAAACAGGTAAAAAATCATCTAATAATAAATTCAGAATTAATCAAATAAAAATCGTAAACTTGATTTTTTCCTATAAAAATAGAAAAACGTGAGAATTAGAGGGGGATTTTTTTGGAGCACGAACTTGCTGCGTGGAATCTTGGATTGACCTGCAGAACAAAGAAAGGAAGGGATTAAAGACTAAATCGGAAAAGAAAAGGAAAATTATACGAAAAGAATCACTGCACGGACGGTAAGAAATTACGTAGCTTTTTTTTCGTTTCTTTGCTTGATCAGTTGTTGAGATTTTATTGTTGTTGGTTGTGAATTGGGGTTTTTTTTCTTTCTCTTCTGGACTTAGAGCAACTGGGCCTAGCGCCCAGTTCACTATCTACACCCCCACCAATGGCCCAGTTGCTGTTTAAAAGGGTTTTACACCCTCTGGTTCTTTTTTTATTTAATTAATTTCATTTTTTAATATAATTTAATTATTAATTATTTGAGGGTTAATTAGGAGATTTAGGTTTTTAGGACAAATTAAGGGTTTAGGGATTTATTTTGGGATTTGTGTTTTTTTATTTATTTTTTATTTTTATTAAACATTTTTTTTTTTTTTTAATCCTAAGAAAAAACCACCATTGAATCAATTCCTTGATTCAAGTTGTGAGATAAAATTTTCATTTTCTTTTGATTTGTTAATTTAGTTTTTTTTTTAACTTTGTTTATTTGGTTGTAATTAAGTTTTTAATGATTCATGTAATTTAAAAATATTATTTGTATTTTTAATTTCAAGGAGAAATTATTTTAACAAAAAAAGGATAAATATGGGGTGTGGATTTAAAAAAAAAAAAAAGTTTAATCTTATTTTGGATAAAAAATATTTTCTTAAAGAATTTTTGGAATTTGGATTTTATTTTGGGGACTATTTTGTTCTTTGACATACTAAATTATTCAACTTTGGGGTTCAACTTCTTTTCTTTTAATTAGAAAAAGTGTTTTTTTGGGATTTTTAAGGTTTTTAGGGATTTATACATGGGGATAAAGCTCTTGGTCCGAGAGCCTAAATAAAGGATGGGATAAGGGATTTGGATTTAGGAATAGAACTCTTGATATCCGAGAGTATAAACAAAAGGATTAAGGGATAAAGCTCTTGGTCCGAGAGCCTAAATAAGGGATGGGATACGGATTTTGGGATAAAACTCTTCCTCCGAGAGTATAAATAATGGATAAGGGATTTAAGGGATAGAACTCCTCATATAGGAGTATAAACACTAGATTTAAGGGATAGAACTCTTTATCTAAGAGTATAAATAGTGGATGGGATTTAGGGATAGGTTTTGGGATTTAGGAATAGGATTAGGGGGTAGAAATAGGGGAGGTGAACTACGGTTACTCTGATCCTTCATTTTTTAGGGTACGTAGGCATAGGGTTGCAAACCAACCCTAGCGAGTATAATTAGGAAAAACTTAGGGTTTTTTTTTTCATTTAGACAAACAAACATGCCCTAAACTCAAAGGTGGATCCCATTGAGTACAATGGAAGTAAGGGGTGCCTAACACCTTCCCTTTACTTAACCGACTCCCGAACCGTAAGAATCTCTACCTTAGGATAGGATATTTAGGTTTATCATTATTTTCCTTTAAAAAATATGGTGGCGACTCGAATATTTTTGTCGGCCGCGACAATCGTCATCCGAAAGCAATACCGCACGAAAAGAAAAGTGGTAGCGATCTCGTCTTGATCGAAATTCAACAAAAGAATTCCAAGATCTTTAGACTTTCATCGATCAAAAATAAAAAGAAATGGATGAAGAGAAAGCCAAATTAAACCACACAAATATGTGATCTAAGGCTAAGAACAAAGGAAAGGGGAAGAAAAAGGAAAAGGAACCAAAACAGCCCCAAAAACAAGCCAAAATATGCATTCTGTTTCGAAGTAACCAGTTACAGCATAACTGCTAACCAGTTACTTAGTTCAAAATAAGTGCAATTTTTCAAAATTTACATAGTGTAACCGGTTACAGCATAACTGCTAACCGGTTACACAGCACCAGAATGCAGAAAAATGTGCAAAATTCAGCATGATCCATTTCCAAAACTTTTTACAAACACCTTATGATCATGGAACTGAAATTGCACAAAATTTAAAGTAAAATAACAGCCAAAACCAGCAATCAACACAAATTGCAAGATCCAAAGATCAATCAAACAAGATCAACAAAGGATCTACATTATGGAAGATGAAGATGAAGCTTCAACAATGGTGGAAGATGAATTACCACTCCAAATCAGAAAATTCCTTTGAATTGCAGCAAGATCTACACTCCAAAACCTTGATCTACTGTGATTGATGAACAAAATAATAAATGATGAAGGTTTAGCTCAAAGTTAAGGAAGAATCAATGTGAATTCTTGCTAACTTTCAAAAGAAGAAAGAAGAGCTTTGGTGAATTTGTGGTTTGGGAGAGAGAAATTGCAAGGGGTTTGTTGGCTATCAAAAGCTTGAAGAATGAATGAAATGAAGCCTCTATTTATAGAATTTAGGCTTGGGAAATTTGGTGGTTTGGAATTAGGCTTGGATGATCAAAATTAGGATTGGAATTCAAATTTGGAGGGAAATCACAAAAGAGTGGTGATTAGTGATGGTACATGGTGGGAAATGATCAAAGTGATGTAGGGAATTAAAAGGAGATGGTCTAGAATATTCCAAATGTGATAAAGGGTTGAGATTGGTGTCAATTGCTGAATTTGAATTTTCCACCATTTTTCAAATTTTCACGATGGTAACCGGTTACAGCATAACTGCTAACCGGTTACTCAGTGCAAAATTTGTGAAAAATGAGCATTTTGTTGCACTGTTGTGGTTCCGGCTCGATTCTCTTGCTTGTCAAAGAAGGCATGGAAATAAACACATGAACCTTGGAGTCTCTTGAGTAAAAATCAATTAAATCTTGGAAACTCTTGATCAAGTAATTTTTGAATTAATTGCAGATCAACTTTGACTTTTCTCGGATAAAATTCATTCGAGTCGTGGGACTGATTTTTTTTGGTATTTTTAACCTGTTCTTCCCCTGAAAATGTTAGTGAAAGAAAACAAAATATTTTTGGATTTTAATTAATGGTTAGTAAACATAAACAAATTAAACAAATCAAACGTACACAAACTCAAAGATCCCTGCAAGGCACAATCCTATCAAAGAGGGAACCAATATGTGATCTTGTTTGTGGTATACAAAAATGCAAATGACATGTGGGATCTTAGGGGTAAAAATTAGGGTATTACTGTGTGTGTTAAGGAAATTTTAGTAAGATGGTTTTATATTTGGACCTAAGAGGATTACAAAAGAAAGCGAAGTAAACGCGGTGTGGAAAGCGGTATCGATGGTATGTTAAGAGGAAGTGGCAACGGAGCATATTTTGGACGAATGTGTGATATAATCCTTAAGATGTTGTTGAAACTAAAATTAAGGAAGTGTAATCACGGATGGTTCACCTGTGAGGAGCCTGTTAGTATGACGTGGAATGAGAAAGTTACACCTTGGTATTAAGAACAAGTGTAGTAGTAGCACCGTGGTCACAAGTGTACGTGATGGAATCTTATTCTTGTGACAAGTGTGAGGGGATGTACTTTGTGGAACAGTGAGTATTGTATTTTAGGAAGTAAGATTGTGGTAAAACAACGAAAAGCAAGACAAGACTTATCACAGACTAAGGGTAAATGATGGAACGATTTATACCGGAAAGGTCTTGTAGATAGTTAATGAGAATTGTCGGTTGCGAATCTTCCATTAAGTAATTTGGTGTAAGTGGGATGTTCAATGGATAGTGAAGGGTAATAAATCCCGGTTAATATGTACGTAATGATGGAAAGGTTCTTCCAGAGGATGCATTACCCCGATTTATTTTCAAGTATAGAGAAACTTCTGTAATTGTGAATAATCGAAATATTCGGGATCTACCTTTTGTTGGACTAAGAACGTTGTTGTTTTATTTCCCACCAAGAAGTTCAAGTGAGAGAACAAGGTTGTATGTTGGGTTTTGTTTGTGGACGAATCAAGTATGAATCGTGATTAAAAACCCAAGAATGTCGTCATTATTGGTCTCCCGCTAGCGTAGTTGTTTAAGCAGAAAAGAAACAATCCCGCTGAAGTTTTGTAGGGTAACCGCGTCAAAATTTGGAATTTTTCCTTGTCACTTGGTTGGAGTGTGTCGTCTGAATGTTTTGACCTTGTCGGTTTTACCTAGAGTTGACCATGGTTGGTGAATGTTATATAAGTTAAGAAGCCGCGAGTTGAGAATAATATTTCAAGTTAGAACAAGCCGGATTGATGGTTTGAGTTGCGATGACTTTTGAATTTTGAGTGGTTAACCGATTAACACGTGCAAGGATGGTATTTTGCGCTGAACTTTGAGAAGTTAACCGATTAACTCAGACGGTTAATTGATTAACGTGTGGGTAAATTGTGAAATCCCTTAGGAACCATAATTTGTGTTTTGTTAACTTTTGGAGAAATGATCTTGTGAAATTGTGTTAAGTGTGGGAAAGTCTTAAGTGTATTGTTATCATTACTGTAGAGAGTCTTAAGGACGAGGTTGGAAATACTCGTGAAGTGTCGAGCTCGCAAGGAATAATTCGGCGCGTTTTTGGTGTTATTAAGTTATGAGCGGTTGGTCAGGGTTTCGTATTTGTTATCTTCCGTGAGTTCATGGTTTGGATTTAGACTGTGGGAGTGGTACTAGTTGTATGCGGTTGTGTTTTACCCAGAGGAGGAATTTTGAAGGTTATCCTTCCAAGTAAGAGTGAGAATTGGGTGTTCCGATGTTAAGCATGTACCTTGAGAAGCGTGATATGGACTTCCACGGTGTATATGCGTGCGGAGTATCGTAGGAGAATTGGTGAGTAGTATGAAAACTCACGATTGTGCTTTGAATGGTTTAAGTTCTGATAAGTGGTGACTCACTTATGATTACAGTTCTATGATGGTGCTATGTAATATTAGTGGAGTTTTGGTGACGACATAAACCTTGAGTAAGTCAGAAAACTGTAAGAATAATTGATATGGAATGTGGTAACCAGAACCGGAGGTTGTTAAACTATTTTGGATATATTAGTTCGAGTTTATAATGGACTTGGAGTTGTATATGTTACGGTTGTAGCAGTGTAACTCCTGCATCTTTATCGTCTAGAGAGTGTTGGACAGATGTTATTATATTGTGTGTTAGCAAAGGAATTGTTCTACCATAGGACGTCAGTAAGTTCTTGTGCCGATTGGTTATTAAGGATCCCAGTGGATAAGTGTGTTTCTCCGTGGACTATTAGCTACCTGGTAGTACTTGAGAAGTCGTGGCTTTCCTTGGGGAGACTTCGGATTGCGCAGTCGAAGGTAATAGATGTAAGAGTTCAGTCGGAATGGTAAGAACTTGAAGATTATTGCTAGTAAGTATGGAAATAAGGAGATCTTGTTTTAAGGGTGTTACCTTTCGGTGTGATACGAAAGAGATGAAATATCGGATGTGATGGGTACAATGTACACCGTCAGAGCAGATGGAACTGGTAAGAAGTTTGATAATTCATGGAATTAATGATTTTAGTCTGTGAAGTCAAGTTGGATTATGAGTACGTCAGAAAGTTTAGCGGAAGTAAAGATAAGTGTGGATCTAAGACAATGATACAAGTTGCAGTTGTTGTTGAGTAGAGGAAATTCGGGGGCGAATTTCAATTTAAGTGGGGGAGAGTGTAATACCCCATATTATCTAAATGCTCAGTTGGATATCAGATGAGATCAGATGAGTATCTATGTACTCTATCTTTGGATAATTGGATTAATAGAATCCTCTAAGTGTTTTAAGTATTATCAATTGGGATCAATAGAGCAACTGGTGAACTCTAAAGAGATCAATTATTTTATGAAAGAGACAGATCAATAATTACTAGTTCAAGGGAGTATATTAAGGTAACTCTAATAATTGATCAATTGGTGTAAGACGATAAAATATCAATTGGAGATATTTTACTCTATTGGATTATATTATATAATATTGGTTTATATATATATATATATATATATATATATATATATATATATATATATATATATATATATGTGTGTGTGTGTGTGTGTGTGTGTGTGTGTGTGTGTGTGTGTGGTAAGAGAAAGAAATAGAAAGAAGAAAAACAGAAAAAAGAAGAGAAGAGGAAAAGAGAGGAAAAAGGGAGAAGAAAAAGAAACCATGGAAGAAGAAGAAAAGCTTATGGATCATCTTCAAGATTCATCATCTTCTTCAACCTCCTCTTCGATTACCAGGTGGGTTCTAGATAGAGGCTTTAGAGTAGAATTTCTTGAGGTTTTAGAGTTAGGTTGGATTTTGGGAAAAATGGATGTTTTTGCAAAATCAAAGAATATAACGATTGAAGTGTGTTATAAATTGCGTAGCATGATCAAAATATGTGTAGAATCATCTATTGATAATTGTTATGAAGTTTGGATTGGTTTGATTTGGGTTGAAAATCTTAGGGTTTTGTGTAGAAACTATGCATTAATGTTGGATATCATGTTTTATGAAGTTTGTTGGATAAACCATGATAGAACCATGATAATGTACCTCTATTGGTTGTTTGGGTATGGTGTTGGGGATGAATTTGGAGGTTAGAAGTTGTTGTCAAAGGGTTTATTTTTCTGCATAACGCAGAGCGCGCTTAGTGCGGTATCCCCGCTTAGCACGGTCTGGAGAATTTTCACCCCTTCCAGGCAGCGAGGAGCGCGCTTAGCGCGGGTGGGGCCCGCTTAGCGTGACCTGGAACAAAAGAAACTATTCTTTAAAAATCCATAACTTTTGATCCGTAACTCGGATTGAGACGTTCTTGGTATCATTGGAAAGCTGTGACAATCCTCTACCCAATAGGGGTATGATGTGGGATTAATTATTTAGTGGAAAATGAATGAAGTAATGTTTATTTGATATGTTGAAATTCCATATCTTTTGGATCGTAAATCCGATCGAGGCATAATTACAGCCGATGTAAAGTTGTGGAAATATCCTACGGGATAAAAGTGAAAAGTATTGTTTTTGATATCAGATTAAATGAATCTGAGGGAACCGAAAGCGACGTTTTATGTGTCGTGTTATGATATGGTAATGTGAGACCATGATTTTAACCAAGGATGCTTGGTAGAGGATAGTAGAGGCTTGTATGCCTTAAAAATGTGTGTGAACTACTATGTGGATTATGTTTGACATGTTATGCTATTATATATGTTTACTTGTAATATTTGTGACTATACCATATCTATCTAATTGTGAATTGTGAATGAAAGAAAATATGTATGCTTAAAATGAATTAGGAAGAGTGAGGAAACTTTACCCCAAAATAAAATGGCATAGTTAATGATAGTGGAACCTAGTAATGACTAGGAAATTGATGAATAACTTAATGACAACGCTCGTGCAGAAGAGGCTGAGACGTGTGTCCAATACTGAATGATATAGAAAAGAGTGAGACACTAGTATGGAACATGTGTATTAACCATTGTGGTTTTGTGAAAAGACAAAAGAGGTCTTAAGGCGAATGTGGTCATGTGATTGTCGAATACTATCACGTTTGTGTATATGATCACGTAATCGTAACCATTTTCTTTTGAGTTGCCCTTGAGAGGCTTTCATGAGTCTCGAGCTCCTCTGAAGTGCATGCATGATTACTTGGCAGGTTTGATTCCCGTGTGTAGTACGAATGGAACCTACGGGTAGAGACTTGTGATGGTTAATAGGCCATGAGAAGTGATGGATCATGGTTAACAGGCCGATAATCCCGAATCCATTTCGTATGTCAAGTAACTACAAGGATCCATGACTCGGGTCGACTTCTAGACGTAGAAGCAGACGGGAAAAGGGGATGCCTTGGTACAGGTTATCGATTAGTGAGATTCTTGAGTTAACAGGCTCAGGACGTTTTTACTTTCGTGTGAATTTATGAGTTAACAAACTCATGACATGTTTCCATATAGTGTGAGATTGTGAGATTGAGAACTCAAGGTCATTTCCCTTCCCCTTGACTTGAGTTAGGATCGGTTAAAACCTTGTACAGCCGAGAGAATCCATAAGATAGGGAACTCACTGAGGTTTGATGTATCTCACCCCACTATTGTTGTTATATTACAGGGGTGGTTTGCAGGTTTGATTTACAAGTGGAGCTATGCTTGGATGTTACAAGAGAATCTCAGTATTAGTTTTTCCGCTGTGTAATCTGTTGTATACAATTGAGGATATTGTATATTGATCTTAGTTTTTATTATTTTGGATAGTTTCCATGTCTTGTGCCAAATGTTGTATTTGTGTTTAGAAATGGACAAGTTTGTGAATTATGCCAATAGGCACTTATGATGGTGTCAGTACCAAATAAAAACACTTGTATGATATTATTCTAGATAAATATTATACAGGGCGTTACAAAGTCTGGCACTGAAGAGTTTTTTTTAAAGAATAATAGGGAGCCAACACGGCCGCCCGTGTCAGCTGACACGGCCCGTGTTGGCTTGGACGCCTCATCTTCTTATTTTCTTGGATTTTTACCTTTGTGTTCAATGAGGGTATTTTGGGCATTTCCCTATTAATGTATTGGGCCTGAGAGTATTTTAGACACTTTCTGAGAAGGAGAAAAAGACTTTTGACATTACGAAAGATTTTACAATAAAGTTTGGATGCTATCAAGTGATTCGGGGAAGGAAGATTTTTCATGAGCCATCGCAATTGAAGATCGAATTCATCCGTTATTCTTGTAATGTCTATCTCTTATTTTGTAATTTCTTTTAGTACTATGAGCGGCTAAACCCCCCAATGCTAGGGGGTGTCCCTTAATTGCATTTGTAATGACTCTGATTTCCATTGTTCTATGAGATATTGCTTTTTCCTTAATATTTTGTTATGCAATGTTTTTAATGCTTTTTCGATCGGACAAATTGAAATTGATTTACAGTTAGGGTTTAGGTCGGACCAACCAACCTAACGCTTTTGCATAATAATATTACAATAGATATTGCCTAGGAATGAGGATACCCTGTAATAACCGATATATTCTTGGTAAAATATAATGCTTATGATTCTTTCATGACCGCAAAGGAATTAGGGTAGAGACAGAATCTCAAAGGTTTTTCTGCTAAGGAATTAGGGAAAAATAATCTTAAGAATCGGTAAGGTTTGTTTAGAGTAATTTCTCCTAGAATATTGATTGAGGGTTTTTGCAGTGCAATTCATACACTTTCCTCTAGCATGCCCTCTCATATCTGTCTTAAGTAAATTTTATAATTCTGTTTACTTTATTATTATTAGTTATAATTTCTCAAACAATCAAACCCCAAGGAAACTTTTGTTTAATTGAATTAGCATCTGTACTTACAATAATGCACAGTCCTTGAGATCGATTATGGGGATAAGCCCTATTATACTACATCGTAAAAATAGTACACTTGCTATTTTAACGATCATCGTCGGTAGGCAACTTTGCAAGACTCAATCTCCAAAAAACCAAAGAATTAGAATGAGGAATGAAGGAGCACCAAATGAGTCTACCCCAATATGAAACCTGAGAGCGACCTTAACAATGCTTGAAAGCATCTTTAGCAGTGACAAGACCACTGTCATTAAAATACCATATGAGCTTATCCTCCTGCGTGACATTAAGAAGTAAATTCGCAATCATCAAAGGCAGATCATGATGCAATTGAGCCAACTTGTCAGGAAGAAAAATACTATTATTATGAATAATATCACTCTACATAACTTTCAAATTATGGTGTTTGTCTTCAGGAATTTGAAGAAAAGAAACCAAAGGTTGCCCACACCAATTATCCTTCCAAAGATTGATTCTCCTCCCATTTCCAATTTGCCAAACAGAATTTTCCATCACAGAATTCTGGCAGACTTTAGTACCAGTCCAGATTGAGGAGGAGACATGGTACCACACCTGCCTCCCATTTTTACACACCCTAGCCTTCAAAATAGAACAACAATTATCGGTCTCATTAAAGACATACCAACATTGCTCAAGATTAGTTGCTTCGTTAATTTTTCTAAGAGATCTTAAACCCACACCATCACTAGTGTAGTCATTACAACATTGATTCCAAGCCACTGTCACTAGCTTCCTTCTTTGAATGTTTGCAATCCAGATAAAATTTCTACACCACTTTCCACCATGTGAATGAGACTAGAAGGCTAAGAATAAATTCTGATAAAATACAAGAGCATGATATGAATAACCGATCTGACCAATTGAATTCTACCGGCTATAGTCAACAAACTGGCCTTCCAAGCCGCAATTTTATTTTTGATTTTATACACAACTGGGAGAAAATGAATGGCTTTGGGCCTCCCTTTGAAGATGGAAACCCCCAAATAAGAGAAAGGCAAGTGTCCCACCAAGAACCCAATCCCATTGGCAAGAAAACAATGCATATCAGAAGACACCGAACCAACAAACAAAATATAGTTGGAAGGAATGCAAACCTGACTAGAGCAAGAGGCATACTTCATGAAAAGGTCAGCAATAACATCAAGAGAACTAGTGCACCCTTTGATAAATAACATGATATCGTCAACATACAAAGGATGAAAAGGAATCTTCATACCCCTGGAAGCTTGAATAAACTTAATTTTATTCATTGAAACCAGTTTAGACAGACCTCTGCTAAGCACGTCTTCAGCAATGCAAAATAATAACGGAGACAGAGGGTCACCCTGCCTGACACCTCTCTGACAACTGAAAAAACAATTCAGCTCACCATTAATGGATATAGAGACCTTGGCTGACTCAAGAATTCTTTTAATCCATATACAAAAGGTGTCATTGAAACCAAACCTCTTAAGCACCATTAAAAAAAACTCAACCCAAAGTGTCGAAAGCCTTAGCAATGTCCACCTTCAACATTAGATTTCCTCTCAGAGATTTTTTATGCATTATGTTTGCAACTTCGGAAGTAAGACAAATACAATCTTTTATACTTCTTCCTTGAATGAAACCCTTCTGCTCCTTGGAGATGATGAAATGAAACACCCTAGCCAATCTATCAGCCAGAACTTTAGTTATGATCTTAAATTTGAAATTAGTTAGGGCAATTGGTCTGTACTATTCAATCCTCTCTGCTCCTTGACTTATGAATCAGCACAACCGTATTAGAATTATAGTTGAAAGTAATCCAACTTTCCGTAAAAAAACTGCAGAGTAGCTTTAACGATGTTATCTTTAAAAAACCATATACATTATTTATTCAATACATTTAATTTAAAAAATAATTTTTTTATATAAATAGATCCAACGAAAGTAATACTTAATGATACATTTAATACATTTTCCAAAATTTCATCAAGGACCCCAACATGCATATCAACTTGGCTAAGGAGACCGCAACCCATCATACCACAACACACATGCCATATCGGTTATGATTACCTCGGCATATAAGTCGCCTCAATATTTCATGTCACCTCAATTATGAAGACTTTGTTTTGCATACCTTAGTATATCATGAAGTCATCTCGGTTATAAATATAAGATACTTTTATTCTACATATCACAATTGCATACCAAGTCATTGTATATCTTAGAAACTAGGAATTAAGGTCATCCACATCCCTGATATTCATTTTGGTATCTTAAATGGACCTTATCTAATTTTCTATATTATTTTACATTTTTCACTAATTAGAGTCACCCAACAATATTTTTTAAATATTCATATTATTTATTCAATAGTTTAAATATGAGTCACACTAACTACATGACTATATGATATACGTTTAAGTATTGGTAAAAAAAAAAAACTAAGAAAAAACTAAGACACGATGACTTTTGTTGCCAACGATAGCTTTATTACACCACTCAATGCATAATTAAATATTTACTTTCACTTTCACATATATCATTGGTTATTGTGAAACCACTCCCAAAATCTATCCATATTAATCTGTTTCAATTTTTTAAAAATGGATTTTTTTTCATTGTATTTTTAAAAATAGATTTTATAAAATTGTTTTTAAAATATTAAAAAGAAAAATATATATTCATTTTTTCTAAATTGAAAGATTAATTTTGACATCATATAACATAAACATATATTATTAAAGATCAAAAGATAATTAAAATCGCAATTTTTTCAAAAAATTGTTTCTCAAAAATGATTTTAATGAAAATCTATTTGAAATAGCTTCAAAATTAAGTGATTTTTAAAAAATTGATATCCAAAAAAAGTTTCAATAAAATAATGAAATATCTAAAATAACATTTCAAGAATAAATATCAAACCGAATTTTCATTTGCAACTTTTATTAAAAGTTTCTTTGTAAAATTTTTTTTATATAAAATTATGTTCCACTATAAAAATCATTTAAAAAAAATAAAATAAACCGGCCCTTAATTATATGTATATACTCAATAAATCAAATATTTAGACGATGTCAAATTAGCAATCTTGTTGACCTCAACAATATTCCCATTTTGATATACTAATTAGAAATAAGCACAATAACTTAAAAAATAAAAATAAAAAGGAGAATTGCTATTATAAATTCATGAATATTCAATGTTCATGTGTGTGTTACAAAATGATAAGAAAAGTGAAATGAAGTAAATGCTAATAAATGTAGAGAAAATAGTCCCACATAGAAAGATTTATTCACTTTCAAAGCCTTTATAAAGAGTTAAGAACATTAACTCAACAAAAGAACAAAAGAGGATAAAGTGTCACATAGACATATGTGGTGGTCCCAAGCATTATGCCACTTGTCTCCTCTATACACCCCACGCTGGTGGCGACACCAGCTCCGGGTCCAATGATGTGGGCGCAGAGGCGCTAGTAGTAGCTTATAGGTAGCACTTGAGCACTTAGGCATGAGCAATCGGGCTACTATGTGTTGCGGAATGAAAATATGCAACGCTTGGAAACAATGCAACTTTTATTGAAAATAAAGGTCAAAGAGGAAAGTACGAAGAAGTTTTTAATTTCTAAATACTTTGATTTTAAATTTATAGATTCCAAGCTCATTCTTCCCCAAGTGCAAAAGTGAGTTACAGGTTCTCGTGAATAAAATTAAAAGCTGTGAAAATAAACATTCCTAAGACCTTTCAAGTTGGTGCAATCATTGCAAAATTACCACCTTCGTGGAAAGGCTATAGAGAGAAATTGTTGCACAGTTCTGAGGACTTCTCTCTAGAGAAAATCCAAAAACACCTTTGAATTAAGGAGGAATCGAAGGAAATGGAGAAATCAGAATCTGTTGGTCTTTTCAAAGCCAATGTTGTGACCGCCAAAGGAAAAAGAAACATGATGGCATGAAGAGTCATCTTGGACCTAAAAAGGAACATAACAAGTTCACAAATTCTGAAGATTCGAAAGGTCTGAAAAGCGGTTGTTTTTGCATGTGCAAAACCCAGACACTATGCACGAGATTAAAGGCACAACAAGTCAAAAAATGAGATCAATGTAGTTCATACAAATTACGACATAATCGATTCAGTGAGCGAAATAATGGCAATCAAAGACAAAGTGCATGGATGGTGGTATGACATGTGTGCTGCAGTACATGTCTCTTATGACAAGGCTGGTTTTAAAACCTATTTTGAGGCAATTGATGGACAGGAAGTACAAATGGAAAATGAAGTACTATCAAAAGTTATTGGAACCGGATCCGTCGAACTTAACTTCACTTTTGGAAAGAAAGTCACTCTTATTAATGTGCTTCATGTCCCTGACATGAATATGAATCTTGTTAGTGGGAACTTGTTGGGTAAATCGGGAATTAAATCTATATATGAATCAGGAAAACTTATATTGACCTGTAATGGTGTATTTATAGGAAAAAGATATTTCGCTGAGGGAATGATCATACTCTGTACTACCGACAATATTATTAATGAAATTTCTAATTCTACTTACATGCTTGAGTGTTTCTTTATGCCATAATTGATTAACAGATACCAATATTAGTTCTATGAAGAGACTAATTAAATCTGGTTTGATCTCATGTAATATAAATGATTTCGAAAAATATGAATTATGTGTTAAATCAAAGATGATTAAGAAACCTTTCAAAAGTGTTCAAATAAATACAAATCTCCTTGATCTTGTACATTCAGGTTTGTGTTAATTTAATGGGAAGTTAACCCGTGGGGGAAATATATATTTCATTACATTCATCGATGATTCTTATAGGTTCACATATGTATATCTTTTAAGGCATAAAGACGATGCCTTTAATGCCTTTAAACTTTACAAAGCAAAAGTAGAAAATCAATTGAATAAAAGTATCAAAGTCCTTAGGAGTGATAGGGGCGGTGAATACTTTTCTACAGAATTTGATACGTTTTGTGAAGAACATGGCATTATACATGAATGTTCTGGACCTCGCACACCACAACAAAATGGTGTAGCCGAGAGAAAGAATCGAACATATCAAGAGATGATGAATGCCATGTTAATACATTCTAAATTGCCATTTAATTTGTGGGGTGAGACCTTACTAACCGTTTGCCACATAATTAACAAAATTGTATTGAAGAAAACTGGTATTTCCCCATATGAGTTATGGAAAGACAAAGCACCAAATATCGGTTACTTTAGAGTGTATGGGTGTGTATCCTACTGTAAAAACATGAATCCTAAGATAACTAAATTGGGTCCTCGAGGGATAAAATATGCCTTTATAAGATATGCACCAAATAGTAAAACATATGGACTTTTAAACTTAGAGTCTAATGTAATTGTTGAATCCTGGGATGTAGAATTCTTTGACAACTTTATTACTAAGGATAAAGAATCTGAGTCTCCCGCAAACCAAGAATCTCATGAGAAAGATTCTTCTTGGAGTATCGAGATACAACCCAAAAGTACTTCTCGGATCATTGAAACACGACCCGAGCCTATGATAAGGAAGAGAGTCTGAAAAGCAAAGGATCTAGGACCAAACAAAATTGATTCTCAACTTATTTCTTTTTCTCTAGTTTTAGGAAACTGTGAGAATTATGTTCAGAATATTCCTATTATTCTTCAAGTAGAATATGATCCTAAAACATACAAGGAAGCAGTGGCTTCAAGGGACTCTTCCTTTTGGAATGATGTTATCCACAATGAAATGGATTCAATCATGTCAAATCACACTTGGGAACTTGTTGAATTATCTAAGGAATCAAGGCCCATTGGATGCAAGTGAGTGTTTAAAAAGAAGTATCATAGTGACGGTACATTAAAAACATATAAGGCAACATTAGTAGCAAAGGGATTTAGACAAAAAGAGGGTGTTGATTACTTTAACACATATGCATCAGTGTAAAGAACAACAATAATTAGAGTATTGTTCTCCTTAGCCTCTTTGAATGACCTTATAGTTCATAAAATGGATGTTGAAACAACATTCTTAAATGGATATCTTGATGAGAAAATATACATGGAACAACCATAAGGTACGTGCTTTCTGGAAATGAACAAATGGTGTGTAAGCTTATCAAATCGCTATATGGACTAAAACAAGCACCAAAACAATGACATTAAAAATTTGATTATGTCATACTTTCAAATGGATTTACTCATAATTCTTGTGACAAGTGTTTATACAAAAAGGTACGAAAAAAATATTGTAATATCCCTTTGTCTATACGTTGATGACATGTTTATAATTAGAAACAACATGGATAAAATTTTAGAGACAAAAAGGTTTCTAACTTACACATTCAAGATGAAAGATCTTGGATTAGTTGACACAATTTTAGGGATCAAAGTAAAGAGAAATAATGGGGGTTAAGGACTTAGTCAAACACATTATATTGAAAAAATGCTTGACAAGTTCAAACACCTAAACATTAAGAAAGTAACCACTTCATTTGATCATGTTGTTAAACTTTAAAAGAACAATGGAAGAGCAGTGGCTCAATTGGAGTATGCAAGTGCAATAGGGTGTCTTACGTACTTAATGCAATGTACAAAATAAAGAACATTACAAGGCAATCACAAGGATTTCCGGCTATCTATAAAAGACCAAAAATCTTGGCATTCACTATGGCAGGTTTCCCTCCATTCTAGAAGGATATACTGGTGCAAGTTGGATATCCAATGTTAGAGATCATAAATCCACAACTGGGTGGATATTTACACTAGCTGGATGAATAGTTTATTGTAAGAGCAAGAAACAAACATGCACTACTCTTTCAACCATTGAATTAGAGTTTGTGGCTCTTGCTTCTGTTGGTCAAGAAGTGAAATGGTTGAGGGACCTTCTGTTAGAAGTTCCATTGGCAAAAGACAATGTTTCAAAGGTGTTGATACACTGGGATAGCCAAGCCACTTTAGCTAGAGCATTTAGCAAAGTGTAGAATGGAAAGTCTAGACACATAGGACTTAGACATTCCTTTGTGAGAAAATTGATTAAAGATGGAATCATTTCACTCTTCTATATATGAACGAGCTATAATTTGGATGATCCATTTACTAAGCCACTGGCCAGAGACTTAGTAAAAACAACCTCGAGAGGCATGGGGTTGAAATTCCTTGAGTAAGAGTTCTGACAGCGACGACAACCCAATCTTACGCTAATAGAACATTAACCTCAAGATTCAATGGGTAACAACAAGTCGTTGATTTGGATGTTTGTCGAAAATTTCATGATAATATTGACCTTTAAAATGAGGGTTGAGTTTTTATTTAAACCCTTAATGAAGTTCAATATCGAGAGAATGTTGCGGAATAAAAATAGACAACGCTTGGAAACAATGCAACTTTCAATGGAAATACTGTTAAAAGGTGTTGTCTCACAAGGTTACGTCATTCCAAATTCAAAAAATCACATCGCCAAACCGAATACCTCTTGAAAAAAATTTGAAACTCTCTTTGCCACAAATCGAGTTTTTCATTGGTCTTGCACAAATTCGATATAACGCTGAATTATCCTGAATATTTCTGCGTTCCAACTCTAAGACATATTTGAGAGTGCTTAAAATACTTTAAAAAAAGTGATATCATTCACGATTCAAATTTGGATCAATTCAACTTTACCGATATTTCTAACCATTGCAATACATTTTTATTCGTCTTTCCTTAAAAATATCAAAAGTTTGAAAAAAGAGAATGAAATTTAGTGATTGGCAAGTTTTATTTATGTGACCTCTTTATTAAATCTGTCGAAGGAACACATACAAACACATTAATATATTTAAAAGACAACTAAAAATGAATAGTTTTATAAAGGATTTCTTACAACATGAGTTTGATATATTATAAAGTGAACAAATCTATCTTTTTTCTCTTTGTTACATGCTAACTAGAAAAATATATGATGGAAGTTCTCAAGTTTGTTTATACTATTATCCTTTTTCTTTCTCTATTTCTTCTTGCAACCGACTCAATCCGTAAGCTGTTTTTTATCCTAAGTTTTATTCATAACTTTGTATCTAATATTTTATGCCTTTTAATATAGTTTTTTTTTCTTTTTCATTGCAACATATTTTGAATGTTATAAAGACTCTGACTGTCCAAAACATATGCGGTTTCCAAAGTTTGTGTTGAGATGTATTGTAAACCGATGTATATGTATTGGTACAGAATGATATATACCCACAAGGCCATATACATTGAAGAATGAGTTCTTGAATTAGAAAACAATCTAAGAAATCAAAGATTCATTTTTCTATTCTAGAATTTGTCATCTCCATCTCTTATCAAAAGATCTTTGATATTAAAGTTGTAAAATAATGTGTTATTTAAAAGTCAGTAATTCTAATTTCATGTTATAATAGTATTCTACATATTATCTTGCTGATAGATTAGTTATTTTATAACCTTGTATGCGGTAATGCCTTAAAGCTTTTAGAAGATATGAAAAACTAGAACGTTATAATAAATTATTATAACTAGTTATTTGTTAGCAAGCAAAACAGATCCAAGAGAATTATTAAAAAATCTGGTTGGTTAAATAATTGTGTTCCTTAAAATTATTATTATCTTTAAATTTGTATTTTAAATTTCTTCAAGTGGGCCTGGCTAGCAGCAAAGATCTTTTAGAATGTTTAGTACTTAAATGTAATTCTTTTTAATTAATCGTATGAATATTCAGAATTAAAATTTTATTAGTCTTTTATTTTTATTTTCTCTTAATTCTAACGGTGAAACCTTAATTTGGGGAATAGTTGTACAATCCAGTTATCATTGGTGTTTGCATCTTTTTTTTCTATCCCTCTCAAAATCACAAACCCTATTCCTAAAAATGTTGATGATTCACTTCAAGGCACAACCTAGCATCTTGAAGACCTCATCCACAACAACTAGAACTTTGAATTAGTCATAAAAGCTAACAATCACTTTATTGCTTTGCAGTTGGAACAACTTGAAAACAACAACCAAAACTTTTCATTGTGGCTGAGTCACATAGAAATTATTCTGGACTGAATAGACACTTGGCTCACAGCAGGGCAAGGCCCAACCCAGTCCAGCTTTTGGCAAGACCTAATAACGAGATTCAGACAATTTAGCCGTTGGGCACAATATAGTCGTTGGACACGATATAGCCGTTAGGGAGAATATAGCCGTTGGAGATGTCCTCCTCACGCGCTAGACAGTTCACGCGACCAACTGCCCCTCTGGAATTCACGGGGACAGTTGAACCAGGTCCTATGGTCACGCGCTAGACCTTCCACCTGGCAGTCTCCTATTGATCGATCAGATATTTCGGCCACATGGGAGACCTTGGCCCCGCGCTGGGGGTTTTCTATAAATACCCTCTCACTTGAGAGGGTCAGGTTTTTTTTTCAATATCCAATATTCATTCTAACTCATACCTAAACACTTTGTACTTGCTTTCTCTAGCCCAAATTTACTTTGGCATCGGAGTACCTTGCAGGTACACCCCCCATCTCTCCTACAAACATCATTGCTGCCCTACACGGAAGGCCACGAGGATTCATTCTGATCACACCAGATCAGAAACCTACTGCTGCAACATTAACAGCCATAAAAGACAACTTTGCAGCAGTCAAAGACAACTTTGCAACACTCACATCTCTCATGACTCAACAGTTTGTTGTCATGGCACCTTCTACATCACAAAACAAATTGGCTGCAAGTATAACATCATTACCTTTAAACCCCACTAGTTCGGAAAATGTGGTAATCAGTACCTCATTTCCACTTATGCATATACCCTTACTCACTTCCCTTCCCCACACAAAACCAACCCTAACCATTACTCAAATAACCACCCCACCACCATCGCCACCACTTTCTTTTGCCTAATCATAACCCACTTTACACTCTACTCAATCAGTTTTTACATCTTTCCCAACGACCCTTTTTCCCCTACAGTACACCTAACAAAACCCCTTGTTTCCCACATTTTCGCAGAATAACAATATTTTGCAGCCATCATTTCGAACCCCCCAAAATTGAACTAGGGATTTTCGATGGTACTGATGCCTTAGAATGCCTATTTCAAGCAGAACAATTCTTTACTTTTTATAACATTCCTTATGAAAATTGATTTCCTATGGTTGCATTTTATATGAAAGGGGATGCCCTGGAATGGTATAAGTGGATGTTTCAAAACCACGAACTAACCGATTAGCAAACATTTTTTAGAGCTCTTGAACTACGTTTCAGCCCCTTAACATATGAAAACTATCAGGCCTAACTCTTTAAACTAAGACAACATGGTTCAATTTTCGAATACCAAGGAAAATTTGAAAATTTGAGAAATAGATTAGGGTTACCACCAGATGCACTACTTAATTGTTTTATTTCGGGATTAATTTCAGAAATTCAAAATGAATTAGTTATTTAATGTCCCTACTCTATTTCACATGTTGTGGCATTCGAAAACTAATTGAAGCCAAAATTAAATATTCAAAACGTAAGTTTACCAGATCACTACTACAAATAATGCTTTTAACGTCGCACACGAAAGAGATGTAACCTCTATTTCCGAGGTGACGTAACAAAGGGTGACATGAAAAATGTCACTTAACACCTCGGTTTAAGAAAAACTGAGGGGTAATGTTATTTGATCATGGGTTCGAACCCCAACATCTGCATTTTTATTATTTATAAAAAAAATGTCTCATACCTCTCAATTTATCAATTAAATCAAGGGGTAAGATAGATTATTGTTTTTTAAATTAAAACTCGTTACATTGTTTACACAAAATATTAATAAAATAATTTATTTACAAACTACAATGTTTACCAAGAATATTACATTTTTTATACAGAATATTAAAATAAAAATTAATTATTCCATGAAGATCATATGTTAGATCTTCAAATCCTTGATATTTGGGCAAGATCGAATACTAGTTGCAACTATATTCTCAATGACTTTACCTCTCATAGATTTGTTTCAGATATAAAACAAAAAAGGGTTGATAAAAAAAGGTTAGATAAATAAATGATTTTTGCTCAAATAAATATTTAAGAACATAAACCTTAAACCCAAATAATTTTCTGCTCTTGCATCCATCTTAGCGATATTTTCATGAAAAATGATATTGCAAACCTTAAAGAGGTGGATGTAGATAGTTTCAAGCGCTTCATGATGCTTCACTTGCTTCTTCATATTCAGAGATATGCTTTTATAATGGAATTTTTTTATGTTTCACGTGGATCACTAATGGTAGTGTCTTGAGTGTTGATATGTCATGAAATGAATGACATATATTTGATCAACATAATCACTACTGGTTTTTTATTTTTAATTCAGGTAAAATACTTTAACCCTTATTTTAATAGAAAACTGAGATAAATAACTTTTTTTTTTTACATTTCATTGATTACAAAGAATATTTACAAATAAAAAAATATAATAAAAAAGAAAGGTCTCTGGATTGTTGGTTCCTGGTTTTTCCCCTCAGTTATGTGAAAAAATTGAGGTAATATGTTGTTTTTATATTAAAAATAAAATAAAATATCGCGCCTTGAAATCATATCACTATAATAATAATTATTGATCGTACCTGGATCAGACAATTTCTAGTGGCCAACGACGTCGTCTGGGCTTCAGCTCCGGTGAGGTTGAAAAACGGCCGGGGGGGGGGGGGTTGTACCTGCAAGGTACTCCGACGCTCAAGTAAGATAACTGTCAGAGAATAGCAAGTACAGAAATGAGAGTAGAAGTGAACATAACCTGACATCTCAAGTGAGAGGGTATTTATAGAGAGCCCCCAGCGTGGGGCCAACGGTCACTAGCATTGGGCTGGATTGCCAGGCCCAATCCAAGCAACTGCCAGGGCTTACGTGGCGTAGTGAAGGCCAGCACGTGGTCTTCGCCCTGGGGTAACTGTTCCTTGATCTTCGGAATTAGGGCAGACCGATTCCGTCGGGAGTGGGCAGTTACATGAGAATGTGTCCTCGCGGGGAGAAGTCTTGCGTGTCGAGGAGAGACATGTCTTCGCGAGGAGGACTTGCTTGCGGATGGGGACGACTCCTCACGGGGAGTAGCGTCCTCGTGTCGAGGAGGGGTGAGCTCCGGGGAAGGCTCAGCGCCTCTGCCCAAAGCTCAACGCCGTTTGTGCCCGACACCGCTGAAGTGGCACGTGCCCGACATTGACTGGACTGAGGCCTTCGTTGGGCCGCCTTAGAACGTGTGGGTCGGGCCTGCTCGGCTGAGGAGCGTACCTCCGGCCTAGTCCAGAACAGGAGCCCCCCAAGTCGTTGCTCTGAGGCATCAGAGTGATGACTTAAGGGTCAAGGCTATGTCGAGGGCGTGCCCGGTCGGGAAAGGGGCTTCGAGAGAGGAACAATTGGTGAACCAGGCAGAGACAAATAGGCATGCTCGTGCGAGACTGGCCGCAGAGGGGCAACGTCGCGGGGATACGAGGAGTCAAGGCCGAGGTGAATGAAGAGACGCGTGTTGGGGAATGTACAGACGTGTCTGGGGAAGTGTGTACCACGCGTCACACCTCATTATTGCATAGGGCGGCTACCCTAGGGTAGCGTAATCGATTACCTAGGGACTCCTCGAAGCTCGTGAGGAGCTTATAAAAGGGGCGAGTTCGCGCCATTCGCACGTTCCCACCTTTTTCGCTCCTCATCTCATCTAGTCACCGTTGCTGCTCTGCCGCCGTACACCGCCGTGCACCGCCGTCTTTGCTGTTCTAGTCCGCTCTCCTCCACCGCTCAAGTAAGCTCTTAATCCCTTATGGTTCCTTTTTTTCTTTCTCTTAGTAGTTTTCCGGCGAGTTGAGGGCGTTCCTGGCACTTCGTTAGGGTTCTGGCCGGGAACGGCGAGACGTTCCTAGGGTTCCGGTGGGTTTTGACGGTGGTTTGGGATGAACATCCCGAGGACAAGATGAATGTCCCGAGGACTCTTATGAATACACTGAGGACACGTGATGAATGTCACGGGGAAGTGAGATGGGAGGATCGGGGAGCGAAAAGAGAAAGGACGGGGTGATGGCCCCGGGCAGTTCGCCGTGTCCCAGAATATTTTCTTGCTCGCTGCCCTTTCACTTGATCGGCGGTGGAAGGGTGGACTTGGTCGCGACCAACGAATTCACCTATTTCCTCTGCTTTTTAGGTAAAAATGGCCGCGAGGATTCTGAGAATTCTCTACGTAGACACCGAACCAGACGTGGATGGACCCGCTCAGATCCCCAGGGAGACGACCGTGCGTCCGGCCGATGAATGGGCTGGGGAAGAGCCTCTGCATATAGGGTCGTGTTTCTCCGTCGACGACACAGACGCTTTTGCCTTTTTCAAGAACGTCCCCGAAGGAGAGGAGGCCACGTGGACGGCTTACCAGCCCCAGGCACACCATCGCATTTGCTCTAACTATCGCAGGCTGCGGTTTCCCATGTACGAGTTCGCCTTTAAAGAGGCCGGCATTCGCCTCCCCTTCAATAGCTTTCAACTAGGGGGTTTCAACCGTCTGCACTTGGCGCCGTCGCAGCTTCATCCTAACGCGCTTGTTTTCATGTGGGCGTTTGAAATCGTCTGTGACTATCTCCAGATTGGGATCACCCTCAAGCTCTTCTTCCGCGTCTTCCATTTGCAACGTTCAACGGACAATGGGCGACATAGTTGGGTTTCTTTCAAATAACCCAGGAAGTTGTTCAAGGTGTACGCGGACTCAATAAGGGGCTTCAAGAGTAGGTTCTACTATGTCATGCCCACGACGCACTCGGCAGTGGGTACGCTCTATGACATTGTGCCCAACGGATCCGGGGGAGAGAGGTTCGTGTCCAAGTGTCCCCTGGAGTGGGAGGACGCCCAATTCGCGCTCGGTATGGAGGATTACCTCGTGAAGCATAGCGAGCTGTCAGAGGATGACAGGGGGGCGTACGCCACGTTGGTCGCGTATGTCAATGGTTTCAACCGGGCAGAGTGCGTTGGTAGGGATGGAAACTACCTCCTCGACTCCCAAGGGAGGGTTGTGACCACGGCTCGCTATATAAACACTCGGGAGCTCCTCGAATGCAAGTCTCCCGACGAGGCCAAGAGGTTCTTAGGTGGGATCTCCTCGTCCTGTTCGGGCCTTCATTTAGCTTTGTCTCTTTGTGCTAACTCTTTCCATGTTTTCTCTTGCAGCTCAAATGTTTAACGCCATCGAGCGTATCATGAAGTTGGCCGCCGAGCGGGCACCCAAGCGTACCAAGAGCCGTGTCTGAGAGATTATTCAGACTGCGGCGCTGGCTGGGACGATGAGTGGCTCCTCCTCGCCATAGTGCAGCCAGTCCCCTCCTCCGGAGAACATCCCTGCCAAGAAAGCAAGGACCGAGGGGCCTGTCCTCGTGGATCTCGTGGACCCTGTCTCGCCGGAGAAGTTTCAGATGCCCGCTTGCCACCTCCAGCAGAATTTCTTCGGGGGAAGCCCCCCTGTCATTGCTGATGCCGAGGTGAAGGCAGTTCTGGGTATGGACGGGGTGGCCAGGGGAGAGGCGCTTGTTGAGGACCTTGCGGCCATGATGCGGGTCTTCGAGACTGCCTTGATATTGAATGATGGGGCCCCCTCTGCCTCTGAGCTATAGAAGCTGAAAGACGACTACACTGCCTTCGAGAAGGAGAAGGATAAGGTTGCGACTGATCTGCTGAAGGCCCAGGCCGAGTGCGAGGACCACGCCAACACCCTCCGCGAGCTGAATGAGGTCAAGTCTTCCCTGAAGGCGACTCAAGAGGAGCTTGATCGCTCTCGGGAAAGGGTCGGGGAGTTGGAGGCTGCTGTCCGTCCCGCAGAGAATGAATCTCCCGTGGAGAAAAACCTTACTGACCGCGCCGTTTTGATTGGAAAAATTCGGGAGCTTCAGGCAGATAGTCTGGAAGCTCTGGAGATAGGCTTTAAGAATGCTGTGGAGCAGATCGGCGTTGAGAATCCAGGCGTTCCGCTGGTGCTCGACAGAATCAACCCATTCCTTCGTGTGGTCGCCGGCAAGCTCAATCTTCTAGAGGAGGGGGAGGAGGAAGATGGAAGGTGGGTCGAGATGAGATCGTCATGTAGTTCTTTTGATCGTTTGGCCTGCGCGCCATTTTCTCTGTAATGATTTGTGCCCGACATATGTGGCAGGGGCTTTTTGACATTTTTGTAATATTTGTACACTGGGATTTTGTTCGCTTCTAAGTATTTTCGTTTATCCGCTATTGTCGTTGCTTGTATGGTTTTGAATGTGTGTGGTGCATTTGTTATACTTTATTTTTGTCTAAGTAATAAGACTTTGGGATTTGCTCGACCTTGATAGTCCCTGACCGCGTGGAGAGCTGGTCGGGAGGCCGGAGGCGTATTCCTACCTTTAATGAGGCTAAGAGCTCAGTCGAGGTCTTAGCTTCGTGGCATGAACTTCCCATCGCGAGCTGGGTGTTCTGCCCGATTGGTACAACGACGGTGGGCCTCGATCGAGGTATCCCCGTCGGATCAAAGGTCCTTGCGCACACACAACGCGGTCTCTGATCATCATGATCTGTATAGGGGTATCGCGCTCGTACCTTAGCGTGTCCCCGTGATCGCGGTGCTAGCGAGCCGCGGGCTGTGCTTAATTGTAGTACTGTTTGAGCTTCTCAGCATTCCATGGTCGAGCAAGTTCTTCCCCGTGCAAATTTTCGAGGAAGTAGGCTCCTGTCCCCGTTTTCCCGCGGATGCGGTACGGGCCCTCCCAGTTCGCGGCAAGTTTGCCTTCTTTGCGAGTCCTTCTGGTTCCTGCGTAGGACAAGGGTGCCTACCTGAAAATCACGTTTGATAACTTCGTTGTTATAACGTAGTGTTATTTATGTTTAAGTGAAGCTTCTCGGAGAGAAGCGCCCGAGCATGTTTCTTCGACGAAGTCGAGCTCTTCCCTCAAGGCTTCGTCGTTCGCGTCCCCGTCGAGGGGGGCTTCTGTCCTCCTCGAGGGTTCCCTGATCTCCACGAGGATCACCGCTTCTGTTTCGTAGGTCAAACGAAAAGGGGTCTTCCCAGTTGTGGAGTGTGGGGTCGTTTGGTAGGCCCAGAGGACGCTGTGTAGCTCCTCGACCCACTGTTGTTTGACGTCACCTAATCGACGTCTCAATCCTCAGAGGATTACTCTGTTCGCCGCCTCAGCCTGCCCGTTCGTTTGGGGATGCTCGACCGACGTGAAGTGCTGCTTCGTGCCTAATTTGGTGACGAAGTCTTGGAAGTTCTTGTCGGTGAACTGTGTCCCGTTGTCGGTGACAATGGCTTGAGGCACGCCGAATCGGGCGAGGATGTTTCTTTTGTAAAAACGCAGTATGTTAAAGGCCGTGATTTTGGCCAATGCTTCCGCCTCGATCCACTTCGTGAAGTAATCCACCCCGACGATGAGGTATTTGTTTTGATATGATCCTATGACGAAGGGTCCAAGGATGTCCATTCCCCACCATGCGAACGGCCACGGGGAGGATAGCGTTTTGAGCTCGCTAGGAGGAGCGAGGTGCATGTCCTCGTGTCGCTAGCATCTATCGCACTTCTTGACGTGTTCCTTGGCATCTTGTTGCATGGTTGGCCAGTAGTACCCTGCTCGAAGCGCCTTACGGGCTAACGAACGACCGCCGAGGTGCTGTGCGTTGATTCCCTTGTGGATTTCCTGGAGGATGTCGGGGACCTTAGTCTCCTCGACGCACCTGAGGAGGGGGATAGAGAACCCTCGCCGGTATAGCTTATCCTCGACTACAGTGTACGAGCACGCCCGCCTCTTGACCATTCCTGCTTCTTTGGGATCTTCCGGAAGTTTGCCTGTCATGAGGTATTCATATACTGGGGTCATCCAGCAGTTGCTGTCCCCAATGGCGTTGATGTCCGAAACCATGGCCAGTTTGTCGATGCTCGGGTGGGAAAGCACTTCTTGTATGACGGATTTGTTCCCGCCTTTCTTCTTTGTGCTCGCCAATTTGGACAAGACATCTGCTCGGGCATTGTGTTTGCGGGGGATGTGAGTTACTTCCGCGGAGGTGAACTTTTTCATCTTTTCTTTTACCAAGGCCAAGTATTCTATGAGGCTGTCGTTCTTGGCTTAGTACTCTCCTCGGACTTGCGAGGCCACGAGCTGGGAATCAGTGAAGAGTTTGACCTCCTTGGCGCCGAGGTCCTACGCCAGCCGAAGTCCTGCGAGGAAGGCCTCGTATTCAGCTTGGTTGTTCGATGTCGGGAAGGACAGTTCGAGGGATACCTTGATCAAGATGCCTTCCTCGTTTTCGAGGATGATGCCCGCCCCGCTTCACTTTGGGCTGGACGCCCCGTCAATATAGATCGTCCATTTCTATGATCCGTTGGTCGAAGGTTTCGGGACGGTCATCTCTGCTACGAAGTCTGCCAGTACCTGCGCCTTCAGGGCTTTCCTCCCTTTGTATTGGATGTCAAACTCGGCGAGCTCGAGTGACCATCTGAGCATCCTCCCTGCCATGTCCGGCCGCCCGAGGAGCTGCCTTATAGGCTGTTCGGTCCTTACGGAGACGGTGTGGGCGAGGAAGTAGTGGTGTAGCCTCCTGGCCGCGGTAACGAGGCCCAGGGCGACTTTCTCAATCTGCTGATATCTGAGCTCGGGGCCTTGGAGGGCTTTGCTCGTGAAGTAAACTGGCTTCTGCCCGTCCGGGGTTTCTCGAATGACGACGGCGCTGACTGCTTCACTCGTGATCGCAAGGTACAAGAAGAGTGTCTCCCCGTTCTCAGGCCGTGAGAGGACGGGGGGTTGTGATAGGACTTATTTTAAGTGGACGAGTGCCTGTTCGCATTCCTCGCTCCAATCAAACTCCGCTTTTTGTCGAAGAAGTTTGAAAAATAGGAGTGCGTACTGCGCGGATTTGGCGACGAAGCGGGAAAGGGCGGTGAGCATCCCGTTCAATAATTGTATCGACTTCTTTGAGTCTGGGGTAGGGAGCTCGGAGAAAGCCCTACACTTGTCGGGGTTGGCCTCGATTCCTCGCTCTGTGAGGTAAAACCCGAGGAACTTACCTGCCCGAACGCCGAAGGTGCATTTGTCGGGGTTAAACCTCATGCGGCATTTCCTCGCCGTGTCGAACACTTTCTTGAGGTGCGCGACGTGATCGACTTCTTCTGCGGATTTGATGATCATGTCATCCATGTAGACCTCGAGCATGTCTCCGATTTCAGCCCGAAAAACCTTGTTCATCATCCGTTGGTAGGTCGCACCGACGTTCTTCAGACCGAAGGGCATTACGTTGTAGTAGTAGTTGCCCGACGCGGTCATGAAGGCCGTGTGTTGTTTGTCGACCTTGTCCATGGGAATTTGATTGTATCCTGAGTAAGCATCCATGAAGGATAGTAGTTTGTAACTTGCAAAATTGTCGACCAGTTGGTCAATGTTAGGCAAAGGATAACAGTCTTTCGGGCAAGCCCGGTTAAGATCGGTATAATCAACGCACATTCTCCATTTTCCATTATTCTTTTTAACAAGTACAACGTTGGACAGCCAGGTCGTGTATTTGGCCTCCGAAATAAAATTTGCCTCTAGGAGGTCTTTTACATCTTTTTCAGCAGCCTCCGCTTTTTCGGGAGACTGCTTACGCCTATGTTGTGCTATGGCTCTAGCGGCCGGATCTACTGCGAGCTGATGACAAGCCACCTCGGGGTCGAGGCCAGGCATCTCGGACGCGCTCCACGCGAAGAGGTCAGCGTTCTCCCTTAGACATGCGCTCAGCTGCTCCTTTGCCAGGTCGGGGATCCCGGTGCCAATCTTCATGTTACGATCTGGATCGTCCCCGAGTACCATGAGCTCAAAGTCTCCGTCGGGGATGGGGCGCGTTGGGTAGAGAGGCCGCCCGTTGTTCTCCGCCTGGAGGTCGAGGTCCTCTGCCCCGACTTCGTCGGGCTCGCCCGGGAACCTGCTGTCGAGTTCGACCGCGTTGACGCGCGGGAGAGGTATCTGCTCGGCGTCCTGGGGTGGCTTGGCCAGGGTCTTGGGTTTGGGGCCGATGGAACTCAGGCCTTTGATGGTGGCGTCGAAGCACCTTCTGGCCACGTCGATGTCCCGGTACATCGTCACTACTCGTCCCCTGGTCGTGTAGTACTTCATTTTGAGGTGGACCGTTGATGGTACCGCCGTAAGTTCAGCCAGGGTGGTCCTCCCGAGGATGCAGTTGTAAAGGGACTGGCATTCGACCACCAGAAAACGGATCTTCACCTGCCGGGCAGTGTCTTCGGCCCTGAATGTAACCATTAGCTCCACATAACCCCATGGTCTGGTGGTGGTTCCACTGAACCCCTGTAGATCTGAACCGACGTACGGGGTCAGATGCCTCTCGTCGAGCTGAAGGGTCCCGAACAGATGAGCATACATGATGTCGACCGAACTCCCCTGGTCGACTAGGATCCTTCGAATGTCAAAGTTTGCCATCTGCGCCCTGATCAGGAGGGGAATAGTGGCGTTTGGTGCTCCCCCGGGGAGTTCCTCGAGGTAGAAGGTGATGGGGTTGGAGTTTCCCCACACTTTCTCGAGGGTGGTCGCCTTCGCCGATGTCGCGGATTCGAGCTCGTCAAATTTCCGCTTGATCGATTCGACAGACAGCTTCTCTGGTCCTCCCCCGGAGATGACCATCGCCCTGGGGAAGCTTTCCCAGGTGCTATGGGCAGTAACGGGGTCCTCGTGGGGAAATGTCGCCCACATGTTGCGAATTGCTTCTTGTCCTTCAATGATTGGGGGGACAAAGAAGCCTTCGGGTCGGGTGACACTGAGGGCGACCTGAAGGTGACTCTCGTCGGGCGGAGGCGTCGTATCCTCGACGTTCTGGGCTTCCCTGGAGCTGGGACGAGGAGTATCACTCTTCTGGGCGTATTTCTTCAAGTGCCCTTCCTTGATCAGAATTTCGATCGCATCCTTGAGATGGATGCAGTCTTCAGTAACATGTCCGTGGCTCCGGTGGAACCTGCAGTACTTTGATTTATCAACGTTCGATTTGGGAGCAGCTGGCTTCGGGAAGCGAACTCCCCCTTTCACAAACTCGGAATTCTGGCATTCAGAGAGGATTCGAGCCTGGGGAACATTGAGCGGGGTGTACTCCGTGAATCGGCCAGCTGGTCTGCGCGGTTCCCAAGGATCATGGTTGCGGTTCTCTTTCTTTCTTTCTCCTCCTCGTCGGGGAGAAGAGTCTTCATCTTTGTGGCCGCGGGGGCCTTCTCTGTGTCTCGTCTCAAGGGCGATCTGAGCTGCCTCTGTCTCCTCGAGTTCGATGTACTTCTGAGCTCGAGCAAGAAGGTCCTCGAGATGTCGGGGTCTGCGGAGGCCTATGGATTTGGCAAAGTCAGATCCGACGCGCAGTCCATGGAGAATTAAATATTTCTTCATGTCGTCGGTCGTATAGACCTCGACAGCTTCTTTGTTGAATCTCTCAATGTAGTTTCGGAGAGATTCGTTCTTCCCTTGGAAGATGCTTTCTAGGGCAGCCTCCGTCTTCGGGTGTCGACGAGACGCGGTGAAGTGTTTAGTGAAGCGTTGCCTAAGTTGCTTCCAGGATGTGTAACGACCCGAAAATCTAAATTATTTATTTATTTATTTAATTTGGAAGGAATTAAGAGGTTTTTGGTAATTTTGGAGAATTTTGGATTAAAGGAGTATTTTTAATAATTTTAATATAATGAATAATCATTTATTAGATTATTATTATTATTATTAAAAAGAATAAGGAAAAAGGGCAAGGTGGTCTTTAAGGAAAAGGAGTAAGGGTAAGTGGGGAAATCCATAAACTGGGGTATATGACTAAAAGAGAAAAGGAACGATCATTCTAACTGATCGTGTTTTGGTGAAGGAAACTGAAGCAGAGAAGAGGAAGAGGAAACCTAAGGGGCTGAGGAACTTCGAGAAGAATCTTGAAGAAGGAAAAGAAAGGTTTCTGATTACTATAAGGTATGGGGAGAATTCCTAATTCTTTGTAGTTTATGAGGTGGGAGATGAATAGATTAGGTTTTGGGTGAAATTGTGTTTGATTTTGATGATTTTGATGTGAAATGTATGATGTGATGAGAATATGATGAACTTCACTGGTACGTGTTGACATATGTGTGTCTTATGAGTATTTTGATCAAATTTCGTGTAGAACATTGGATTTAGGGGATATGGGGATCAAAAATGCAGAAAATCAGATTTTTGGAAAAAGTTTTGTCGCACTCTGACACGGGCGGCCGTGTAAGCTTTCTGGTTGTGTATGAAAAGTTGAAATTTTGGAAATTGGTCCCAGACTTCCTGACACGGGCCGTGTCACGGGACACGGGCGGCCGTGTCAGACTGCTGTATTGCTACTTTTTTTGATGTTTTAGAATCGTGTCTCAGGTTTCCTGACACGGGTCGTGTCACAGGACACGGGTAACCATGTCAGGCTTCTGTTTTGCCGTTTTTGTCGATTCTTTCATGGGTTTTTTAATGTTTTCTTGTGGATTCATTGTTGTATAGTTGTTGACAATATATGAGAGATAAAAACATGATTATATGATGAATTCTTGTTGAAATGATGTGATGACGAATATAATTACATGATGAATTATTGTTGAATATGATATGGCGATAAATATGATTGTATGGTGATTCTTTCTTGTTGATTATATGGTGATTTTTGGTGAAATATGAAATGCATGATGCACATGTGGATTTTTTATGATTTGAGGAGTTTGGCATCATTGCATTTTCATAGCATTTTTATGTTGGGGCTTCGGCCTATTGGTAGCTTCAATCCCATAGTGCGGATTGGAGTGATATGTTGTTATGTTGTGCTCCCATTGTGGAGGGTTGATGGCCAGTGTCCATCACATGGAGAAAAGTCGGTACCGCACTGCATACGTTGCATTTTCATTGAAGTTGACATTGCATTTTCTTATGAGGTAATTGTGATGAGTTGTATTATGAATTCTAAGTTGATGATGACATGAATGAATGTAGATGATGATCTGTTGTTGTTGCTGTTTAATTTATTTAATTTACATGTCTTGTATTACTATATCGAATTATGTTTTTCTCACCCTGCCTGCTTGGAAATGTTGCCTCTTATGTGGGTAACTTGCAGATAACCCAGAGTAGCTTTGAGGTGACGAAGGAGGTAGCTTTGGAGTGTCTCGTTTATGTCGTTTAAGTTTAGAGGTGTCCTGCTCTGTGTCATGTAACATCGGGTTGGGATTGATTGCGAACCTTGTTTTCTTTTGAATTTTATATTGACGAGATGATGTTGTTTTGACTGGATAATTCTTATGAAGCTTTTTAATTGAATCTAATATGAAATAAAAGTTGATTTCTGCTACGTAGATGTTAATCTTTGGATATTGATGAATGAATAACCCGTGTTATGGGACAGGACAATGAGTGTTTTATGATGTTTTTGAATATGTACACCCTTGTTGGTGGATTTCACTCTGATAAATAATTTAATTCGTTAAAATTGATTATGGGGTTGAAGGGTGTTACATTAGTGGTATCAGAGAAGGTCGGTCTGTCCGGCCAAGTTGTCTATGTTGTTTACTCCTTAGTACGTGACATGTGTGCGAACACTGTCGGTACTTGTTTGTTTCTAATTGTTGGCTTCCGGTGTTGGTTTGAATCAAGTAGGGGAGAAGCTATTGCTTCTCTGGAATGTTTGGTGGTGAAGTGTTGGCTCAGTGTGTCTAGGACTGTAAGAGTGTAAATGTTGTTAGGACGGTGATGTTTCCGATCCCAGAGGGAATGCGGAGATAAGCTTGAGTCAACAATGGAATTGCACATGAGGTAACTATGTGCACAAGATGCAAGGAACGCTATTGGAGTTGGTAGGCATGGTTTATGCCCCATCATGATTTTCGGCTATCTATTGACAAATTGAGGAACTAATAACCCTTAATCTCTTGTTAATAGTAGACGGAATCGTGTTGGATGGAATGGATGTGTCTTGCCAGCTTAGATGGTGTGTACAGTGAAGTAAGATGGAGTTAAGCTGAGTGCTTACAGAGGGATTTTATGAGTCGATGCCGATTATTATATTTGAAGGTGAATAGAGTTCGAGTTTCTTATCTGCCGGTCAAGTTTGAAATTCCTAGGGAGATAACAAGCCAGTATGGTTGATGTTGCCTCTCGGAGGATAGAGAGTAAGGTGACGAATAGTGATATGCAAGAGAAGTATAATCGCGATTTGCCTCTAGAGTGTAGATTAGAGTTGGAGACAGTGGAGAGAGGGTGTTTTACCGGATGAACGAGGAAGATGACTCTTAGAGAGTGAAGCTTATATGAGTGTATGTGTATGATGACGGTTTTATAAGATGTGAGGAGATTAATGACGGCACGTTAAGAAGATGATTGAAAATGAGGGTCTACTCCTGAAAAAGAAAATTGACGATTTGATGGATCAACTGATAGGCTAATATGTCTTTAGTATAATTGGATTGATGTTGGATTAATTTTTTTTGGGGAATTGGATGAAAAACAAGAATAGTTGGAAGATATTAGAAGCAAGGGAGAGGTAGAACTCATATTTATCGATTTCGGTTTCTATTTTCGTAGTTATGGAACAGCCTTCAGAAAAAGGGGCATAACTTTTCTCTCGTAAATCCGATGGAAGCGATTCTGGAAATTTTGGAAAGCTTGCGAAATTCCCTTCAGTTTGCATATAAATTTTGTCTTCGGCATGTTTTTGAAGAGAGAGGAAAATGTGTTTGAATATTTGGGTCTGGTGCTGATTTTTGGTGGGAATTTGTATACGGGATTTCTTGACCAGCCTCCATTGCTTGG
Source organism: Lathyrus tuberosus (assembly GCA_022829125.1). Taxonomy (NCBI): domain Eukaryota; kingdom Viridiplantae; phylum Streptophyta; class Magnoliopsida; order Fabales; family Fabaceae; genus Lathyrus; species Lathyrus tuberosus. The sequence continues at coordinate 1,714,300 of JALAZF010000389.1, read as the reverse complement.
ACGATAACTTTTACTCGTAACTCGGATTTAAGCGATTATTGAATTTCTGGAATCTACATGAAATTTTCTTCATTTTGGAATATGGTTTTATACCAGGGAGGTCTGTATTGAGGGAGATAATCATGTTTGAAGTTGAACGATTCTTGCTAAAAATGGGTAAGATGAGGACAAGTGTAAGATGTTGTTGAGGAGTGAAATGTTGGTATTAGAAAGAATGCGACGATATCGGGGAAATGCAGTGAAATGCAGCTTATGTTGAAGGGGGATGATTAGAGTGGCGGTAGCTTTTGTGATGATAATGTTACGAGAAAAAAAACAATTCAAGAGAGGAATTGGTAGCATGCTTGTAAAGAAACCAACTTAGGTCAGGAAGAATTAAAAAGGGTTTTTATGGCAACCGGATATGAAAAGGATATTATTGAGATTTGCGATTCGGAATGAGATTCAAATGTGAAAATATATGGGTCCTTGATGTAGAGAGATTTGAAAGGAAAACCCAATATCTATGGATGTCGTTAAAGTCTTCTATGTGGGTAAAGACTTCGATGGAATGGTATGATTCGTGATACGTTTGGTATTATAGCATGTCCTAAGTTGGAGATATCTAACAATTGTGTAATGCCAAGCGAGTATGAGAGAGACTTGTATTGCCAGTTGGCGGTGTGTGAAGTAAATTGGCATTCTATCGGGAAGCTAGCCGTTCCCATTGATTTAAGAGAGTCAGAGGCTAAACGTGAAGCTTGTGGGGCTGATAGGTGATCAGAGTGTGCAGCTGAAGCGTAATGTGTATCATGTGAATACAACTTATTGGAGTCAAGGGTCAAACATCAGAAGCTTGCGAGAATGATGCACGTCATTGGACATTCTAGAATGAAAGTGATATGAGAAAAGTTTTCGTGTTACTACCATGTCGCTAGAAGTGTTGAGGTATATGTTCGTTTGAAGAATATCAATATTATGGAATGAATGTGGTACGACAGAACTATCGGAGTCATAGGTTATGTTGATGTTCTTATGACAGTGTTGAGGGCAATAGTAATGACATGGTTGTGTTCCGGCCTAAAAGTGAATGAGATTATAAAGCGATGAGACAAGGAGTGCAATTAATCTGTATGTTTATAACTCAGGAGTATTACGTCTTGTGGGTCGTTATGGTTAACGATGTGGAATTTGGATTAGTGGAATGCGAGTGGTTGTTGAATGAGGGCTCTAATTGAAAGGAGTAATTTTCTTGGACTGTAATTCCTAGTGTTGAAATTGTTGTGAATTTTTCTAAGGATAGTATGGTGTTGCAATAAAGAATTCTGAAGTCCGTGGTTGAGATTCGAAGTTTCGTGGTTTAGATGATTACTATCAAAGAATCATTGTAGATTTTCCTAAGTGCGGTTACCATTAACTTGGTGAACGCGCAAAGGCCGAGCTTATGTGTGAGAGGTGGCATGTGGAGAGAATTCGGATGATTAAAGAAGTTGACTACTGCTTCGGTATTGATTCTGATTAATTAGAATGTGTTTTATCTGGTGCATTGTGATACGTTTAAGATGGGTCTTAAGAGTGTTGTTACTTATGAGTCAAGACTAATGGAAAACCAAGGGAGGAAATAATCCTACGCATGATTAGGAACCAACAACTGTAATGTTAGTGATGAGATTTGGAGCTATTAATGGTTTGACTTGAGTTATTAAAGGCTATGACTTAGATTTGAATTGAGATTGATTGATCAAATGGCGTTGGTTAACCAAGGAGTTAGTAGTGAAATCTCAAGTTGATGAGAAAGGCGCATGACATTCGGAAACAAAGCATGTGTTTCAGAACCTAAAAAGAATATTTAGTAAGAGAGATATTGGATTTGGTTATGCTTGTTTGACTTAATGGAAATGGGATAGCAATTCAGTGTATTTTGTGATTGGGTTACTGAATATTGCAAGAGATAAGGACTAGATTTGGGTGATTGTGGATAGGTTAGCTAAATCGGCGCATTTCTTGCCGATGAAGATTAATCGTTCTATGCAGAAGTTATCTGAGTTGTATTTTGATGAGATTATGAAGTTTCATGGGATGCCTTCGATTGTTGTGTCATATAAAGACCCGTGGCTTACGTCGAGGTTTGGTAAGAGTTTACAAGATACTTTGGGTACTAAGTTAAGGATGAGTTCTATTTATCATTCGCAGACGGAATGGTCAGACGGAAAGAGCAACCTAATCTTTAGAAGATTCACTAAGGACTTGTGTGCTGGCCCAAAGAGGATCTTTGGATAGTCACTTGCGAATTTACACGATGAGTTTCATGTGACACAGTTGAGGAAAATATATTTCGGATCCGTCACATGTGATTCAAAGGGATGATGTTTAGGTGATGGATAACTTGACAAGTGGAAGCTTTGCCTGTGAGGATGGATAGCCAGGAGTTGAAGCGACTGTGAGGTAAAGAGATTGCTTTAGTAAAGGTGTTGAGGGGCGGACCAGCTGGTGAGAGTTGGACTTGGGAGTGTGAGGACCAGATGAAGGAGTCATATCCGACTCTGTTTACTTCAAGTAATTTTTGAGGACGAAAATTCTTAAAGTAGGGGAGAGTTGTAACGACCCGAAAATTTAAATTATTTATTTATTTATTTAATTTGGAAGGAATTAAGAGGTTTTTGGTAATTTTGGAAAATTTTGGATTAAAGGAGTATTTTTAATAATTTTAATATAATGAATAATCATTTATTAGATTATTATTATTATTATTATTAAAAAGAATAAGGAAAAAGGGCAAGGTGGTCTTTAAGGAAAAGGAGTAAGGGTAAGTGGGGAAATCCATAAACTGGGGTATATGACTAAAAGAGAAAAGGAACGATCATTCTAACTGATCGTGTTTTGGTGAAGGAAACTGAAGCAGAGAAGAGGAAGAGGAAACCTAAGGGGCTGAGGAACTTCGAGAAGAATCTTGAAGAAGGAAAAGAAAGGTTTCTGATTACTCTAAGGTATGGGGAGAATTCCTAATTCTTTGTAGTTTATGAGGTTGGAGATGAATAGATTAGGTTTTGGGTGAAATTGTGTTTGATTTTGATGATTTTGATGTGAAATGTATGATATGATGAGAATATGATGAACTTCACTGGTACGTGTTGACATATGTGTGTCTTATGAGTATTTTGATCAAATTTCGTGTAGAACATTGGGTTTAGGGGATATGGGGATCAAAAATGCAGAAAATCAGATTTTTGGAAAAAGTGGGTTTTGTCGCACTCTGACACGGGCCGTGTCACAGGACACGGGCGACCGTGTCAGCTTTCTGGTTGTGTATGAAAAGTTGAAATTTTGGAAATTGGTCCCAGACTTCCTGACACGGGCCATGTCACGGGACACAGGCGGCTGTGTCAGACTGCTGTATTGCTACTTTTTTGATGTTTTGGAATCGTGTCTCAGATTTCTTGACACGGGCCGTGTCACAGGACACGGGTAACCGTGTCAGGCTTCTGTTTTGTCGTTTTTGTCGATTCTTTCATGGGGTTTTTGATGTTTTCTTGTGGATTCATTGTTGTATAGTTGTTGACAATAAACATGATTATATGATGAATTCTTGTTGAAATGATGTGATGACGAATATAATTACATGATGAATTATTGTTGAATATGATATGGCGATAAATATGATTGTATGATGATTCTTTCTTGTTGATTATATGGTGATTTTTGGTGAAATATGAAATGCATGATGCACATGTGGATTTTTGATGATTTGAGGAGTTTGGCATCATTGCATTTTCATAGCATTTTTATGTTGGGGCTTCGGCCTATTAGTAGCTTCAATCCCATAGTGTGGATTGGAGTGATATGTTGTTATGTTGTGCTCCCATTGTGGAGGGTTGATGGCCAGTGTCCATCTAATGGAGAAAAGTCGGTACCGCACTGCATACGTTGCATTTTCATTGAAGTTGACATTGCATTTTCTTATGAGGTAATTGTGATGAGTTGTATTATGAATTCTAAGTTGATGATGACGTGAATGAATGTAGATGATGATCTGTTGTTGTTGCTGTTTAATTTATTTAATTTCCATGTCTTGTATTACTATATCGAATTATGTTTTTCTCACCCTGCCTGCTTGGAAATGTTGCCTCTTATGTGGGTAGCTTGCAGATAACCCAGAGTAGCTTCGAGGTGACGAAGGAGGTAGCTTTGGAGTGTGTCGTTTATGTCGTTTAAGTTTAGAGGTGTCATGCTCTGTGTCATGTAACATCGGGTTGGGATTGATTGCGAACCTTGTATTCTTTTGAATTTTATATTGACGAGATGATGTTTTTTTGACTGGATAATTCTTATGAAGCTTTTTAATTGAATCTAATATGAAATAAAAGTTGATTTCCGCTACGTAGATGTTAATCTTTGGATATTGATGAATGAATAACCCGTGTTATGGGACAGGACAATGAGTGTTTTATGATGTTTTTGAATATGTACACCCTTGTTGGTGGATTTCACTCTGATAAATGATTTAATTCGTTAAAACTGATTATGGGGTAGAAGGGTGTTACATGATCGACCCATGTGCCAGACCCTTATACCAAGTCATGGCTCCCTTCCGCAGGGTGGTGGGGAACAGCCTGCACCTGATGGCTCCCCTGACATTTCGGAAGTCGAGCATTGCTTCGAAACTCTCGACGTGATCGTCGGGGTCGGTCAGGCCGTCATAGGTCCCCAATGGCGGGGGTTTCTCCATGCCTGCGGGGATTGGGGCGTTCATGATTTCCCATGACAGAGGGGTCCTCTGGTCCTCGTCGTCGCTACCAGCCGGGGATCTCGAAGGTGATCGATGATGCCGTGGAGGGGAGTTCCTCGAACGGTTCTTTGGTCTTTCTTCGATTTGCTTGGACTTCTTGGAAGTGGTGGAGGCCCTGGGTTCCTTCCGAGGCGGGGAACGAGGGCGTTTCTAGGAGATCGTTGACTGGGGGCGCTCGAGACGTGGTCGACGACCCTGGCGTACCGGCGACGGGGTCCGAGATTCTTCGGAAGGAGTCCTTCGCGAGGAAGGAGAACGACGAGGTGACGGGGGACGACGATGTCTTCGCGGGGAAGATCATTGTGCCCGTCCTTGCTCTAACGCTTCAATTCTGGTATTCTGGTGTACGATCAGCTGATTGGTCTGATTGATCAAGGCAAATAGGGCCACGGTGCTCGGGTCCGCATTGGGCGGAGGAGCAACTGGTTGGAAAATGGCTTGCTGATCGTCTTGGCGGGCGGCGTTGTAAGCCACATCTTGGGAGTCCGGGGAGGCGGTCTGCCCATCTCTTATGTCGCCTTCGCCGCCGTTGAGGATGACGGCGTCCTCACGGTGGTTCCCGTTCTCGAGTTGTGCGAGCACGGTGTCCAGAGCCTGGGTAACTGACGGATTGGCCATGTTGGTGATGAATGAGAGTTGCTTTGGTTTAACGAGGGAAAAACAGGGAAGCAAAGGGTTCCCACAGACGGCGCCACTGATCGTACCTGGATCAGACAATTTCTAGTGGCCAACGACGTCGTCTGGGCTTCAGCTCCAGTGAGGTTGAAAGACGGCCCAGGGGGGTGTACCTACAAGGTACTCCGACGCTCAAGTAAGATAACTGTCAGAGAATAGCAAGTACAGAAATGAGAGTAGAAGTGAACGTAACCTGGCCCTCTCAAGTGAGAGGGTATTTATAGAGAGCCCCCAGCACGGGGCCAACGGTCACTAGCACTGGGCTGGATTGCCAGGCCCAATCCAAGCAATTTCTAGGGCTTACGTGGCGTAGTGAAGGCCAGCACGTGGTCTTCGCCCTGGGGTAACTGCTCCTAGATCTCTGGAATTAGGGCAAACCGATTCCGCCGGGAGTGGGCAGTTACATGAGAACGTGTCCTCGCGGGGAGAAGTCTTGCGTGTCGAGGAGAGACATGTCTTCGCGAGGAGGACTTGCTTGCGGATGGGGATGACTCCTCGCGGGGAGTACCGTCCTCGTGTTGAGGAGGGTTGAACTCCGGGGAAGGCTCAGCGCCTCTGCCCGAAGCTCAACGCCGTTTGTGCTCGACACCGCTGAAGTGGCACGTGCCTGACATTGACTGGACTGAGGCCTTCGTTCGGTCGCCTTAGAATGTGTGGGCCGGGCCTGCTCGGTTGAGGAGCGTACCTCCGGCCCAGTCCAGAACAATTATCATCCTAATTCAAAATGTAATGTATCTTTTGGAGTTTCAAGGAGGCGCTTGAGCTTCTCTGATTGTTTCACTTTCTCTTTTTCAATTTATTTATACACTATTCAGGTTTCATTTCATTTCCATCACTTTGTGTCTTCAAAACAGTTTAAAAGTCTTTTCTTTTTATTAAAAAAATATCTACAAAAACCTTCAATGAAGATAAAAATCTTTTGTTCGTTATCAATGAAAAGTTTTTTGATTTCGAAGAGTTGGAAGACTAAGGCTTTGATCTAATGAAAACTACTTCCAAACATAAGTTGAAAGGTTACTTTGACATGCTTCATGGACCTATCTACACTAATCTCGTAATAGAGTTCTGGTTAAATGTCTCCGTTAGGCAATCTGGTGAGGATGCTAAGTTAATGCAGTCTATTATATATGGCTTTTCTATCACCATTACTCCATCACTTATTGCTCATACAATAAAGTTTGAAGAGAAAGGTAGTTGTGTTGAACAATATCGGTTCAACAATGTCTTCTCAAACCACCTTCTCCTAATTTATGCCAACTACAATAACCTCACTAGTCCTGCTACTCTCATCCCAATTGCAAAAGTTTGGCATCTACTTCTAGTGTCAAATCTCCGTCCAAGAGAGAAACAATTAGAAACGCTTACTTCAGATGACAAGCATCTTTTGTACTTCCTTATCTATAACTTCAAAATTAATCTTCCTCTTACTATTTTAAACTTCTTAATGAAAATGGTTATAACCTCTCACAAGGAAATAACTTTCCTCATACCATATAGAAGAGTTCTTTCTGAAGTTTTCTCTCAGTTAGGGATAGTTAAAAGGGTAAAAAGAGCAAGATTAACTATTGAAGTTGAGTGGAGTCAGAAGTTTGAATATGTCGAATAGTTTTTCGTTGTCCTATTTTTTTGTTATCTGTTGTTCTTCTTCTCTGATTATCAATGAAATTTTTCCTTTCTTTATCAACCGTATTATTGTGTAATCTTTTTTTATTAATAACAAAGATTTTGAGTTTTTCTAGTTAACTTAGAAAAAAATGAAGAAAAAATTTTTAACAAAGAAAAAATGGAATCTGTAAAGGCGGCAAGTGAGAAACACTAATTAAACCATTGAAAAAACAAAAAAAATGAAGTAACAGGGATTCGAAGCGTCCCTAAAATTTATATTCCCTCAGTTTTTTCAAAAGATCGCGGTAATAGGTTATATTAAAAATAAAATAATGTTCCTTGTAGATATATTCCATCGGTTTTATGGATAACCGAGGTAAAAGGTTGTTAGCATGACGCTACCATGAACTATACTCTCGATTTTTAGCATTTCGAGGTGAAAGCTTCGTCATAAAAATGTTATTTGTAGTAGTGGATCCCCAAATCCTAACAACCATAACCCCCCAATTTCACAACAGAATTACCCTAACCAACTATACACTAGCCCAAACACTACAATACTTCCTAAACTCCTCGCCACAACTATACCTAACATAGGCACAAATCATCTACCAATACGAAGAATCACTTTGTCCAAAGGAAGGAACGAGAATACTATGATTATGCTTTAATTGTGATGAGAAATTCATTCCAGGACATAAATGTGCAGTAGGCAAATTTATTTTACTTATGGCTGATGAAGATTTCCCTATGAAAAGTCAAGACACTAGTGAAGTTTTTGAAGTTAAGAAAATTGAGTCAGAATCGGAAGAAACATATTTTCAACTTTCACCACAAGTTGTTAGTGGTCACTTTCCCCAAAAAAATTAAAATTAAAATTAAAAGGTTTGTTTAATTGGTTTATCAGTAACTGTGCTAATTGATAATGACATCACTCACAATATACTTCAATCACGTATAGCCCAACATCTTAAAATTCCCACCAAATCCATACCTAATTTCTAATGTTATGGTTGGCAATGGCTCCCAATTAACATGTTTTGGACTATGCCCTCAAGTTCCCATTACATTGCAAAACTATTTTAATACCTAAAATCTCATTCAACTATAACAATAAAGACATCACTATTACAGGTGATCCAAAATCATCTCCAACACACTCCACCTATAATAAACTTTGTCACCTACTTCGCACATATTCCATTTCTTCAATGCATCTTTTGCTTTACCAACCTACAAATGATCCAAATCAAACTATAATAAACCATCCAAAGCAAGCCCTAGACTCTCTCCTCACATCCTTACCCATAGAAATCACAAAGATTATCAAATCTCATTCTTCTGTTTTTCAACACCCTCAAGGCTTACCCTCCAAAACACCACTTGATCACCACATCCTTCTTACACCAAAAACTTCCCCCATTATCATTAAACCTTATCGATACCCCCACTCACTAAGAGAAGTCATGACCATAATCATTAATGATATGCCTCAAGAGGGAATAATCAAGCCATGTAATAGCCCTTACTCTTCCTCAGTATTGCTAGTGTGAAAAAAAGATGGAACTTGGCATTTTTTGCGTTGACTACCGAGCACTTTATGCAGTTACAATCCGTGCCCAATTTCCTATCGCAACCATAGATGAACTATTTGATAAGCTAGGTTCTACATATATTTTTTCTAAGCTTGACTTAAATTCACGCTACCGCTAAATTAGAGTGACACCAGAAGACACTCACAAAATAGCATTCAGAATCTTTGATGGGCACTACCAGGTTTTAGTTATGCCATTCAGTTTGACTAATGCTCATAGTAATTTTCAATCAGCGGTGAATGATCCTTCTAACACAAGATGGCCAATTGTTATACAAGGAAAATATATCCTTGATAGTGATGAAATTCAATATTTAAATTTTGGTACCCCCTATTTCGCAACACATGAACGTCTCTCTTCAGAAGAAAATGATTCCAATGATGATGTGCATCTTATTCATCATGATCATCAAGTGGGGATATGGAAAAACTAGTAAGTAAATATTTTATATCACTTAGTAATATATATTTACTCATTTATCTTTTTATATTCTTTTTACTATAGATTTAACGTTGTTCACTACTACGAAAAACCCATTTAACAACGGTTGGGAATGACATATAATGACGCGGGCGAAGGCGTTGTTATGTAGATTGTCGTTGTAAGTTCGCTATTTCTACAACGGTCTGGAAACCGTTGTTGAAAGGTAGGACGCGCGCCATATATCACAATGGTTATGATAATAAACCGTTGCGATACATACACTTAGGTTCTGGGTTCGAAACCCATCAGTAGCGAATTTATATAAAACATAAATTACTTATGATATCGGTTACAATATATAACCGTTGTTGTAAGTACCCTAAGTTTATTATATTAAATGTAGATTGCTTGTTTTCCAAATACCTCACTAAATAAATATACATGGATTAAATTTGATGAAGATGTCTATAATCTGCAAATTAACCTGTTCTTGAAAACCAACTTAAACAAACCAATGTTGTTTTCTGATTGCATTCGTCTCATCGTGCATTTCACGCTCTTTTACATATATTGTGGTTTATTGATCTGACTCCTTCGATATATCGCTATCTTCGATTATAGTTAAATTTCCATAACAAGACATTGGATAATTTACCTCATCTTTGATTTAACTATATTGGAAGATGGCGATGCATCTAAAGAGCCAGATCATTATACCATAATCTATATATAAAAGAACGCGAGATAAATGATGAGAGGCATGCAATCAGAAAACAACATTGGTTTGTTTAAGTTAGTTTTCAAATACAACTTAATTTGCAGATTATAAGTATCTATGTCAAATTAACTGAATGTATTTTAAGTGAGGGTTAGTGAAACAAACAATCTACATAGAATATAATAAACTCAAACAAAATTCTATACCAGATCCAGATATTATAAACTCATATAATACGCTTGCTACTGTTTGCCTACTTTTTACCGAATCAACTCTACTATAATTTTTTATAATATGTTTCTTTTGAATAATAGGGCAAATGTGTCACATGCAAGTATACATGCTTGGTAATGTAGCAAGTGATAAAATAAAGGTCGAACCCACAGGGAAGTGTAAAGTATTTGAACTACTAATATTAACTTTCTTTGTTTAAGAAAAGTATGAGCAAGGTAACAGAAATATGAGAATAAGGAACAAGAGCACACACATACAACTAAAATAACTTAAAACTAAAGGAGTTAAAAATGTCAGAGAGAATAGTTGATGAGCTAAATCCATTAGTATATAATGCTTGAAATGTCTTTGTGATGTGAAGTGTCGTGCCTCAAAAGGTCAGAACGTGATCTACGGGTGTATCTCTACAACATCAAAAACATGTATAACTAGGGCAAGGGAACAAATCTCTAAGTCTCACTTGTAACCCTAAAATACGTCTGGTTTTAATTCTGAAAAGTCTTTGTGGTCTCAACTTCTTATTTCTAAGCAAGTTGAATTAAGTGAATATCTCTATCCTACTTTATTAACCATTTTTGTTATGAAATCCACTTGTTTATTGGATCTCTCTCAACAACAAGCTTGTACTTTTTTCCTAGTTGATCACTCTAAGAACCAAGTTTATAGCATAAAAACACATAACAAAATAAGACACTATCCAACACATCATATTAACATAAAAACACTTTTATACTAACTTCATTAGTCTCATCAAACAAAGATTTAGCTCATAGTGAGCTGAATACAAACTACTGGAATGAAATTAGGAGGGAACATCATCTTACAAAGTGTAGTAAAGAAATGCAACCTACTAATAACTTGGAGATCTCTTGTGTTGGATAAACAGCAACAGCTCTCTTCAGTCATGACAGTTCTCAGCAGAGTGTACAGGTCTGGAGAGAAAGAGAATACTCTTTACTAATACTTAAACTCTAGAACTGAAAATACTAAGAACACTGAAAATAAAATATTGTTGTGTGTGGAATTTCTTGTCTCTGCGCTTTCAATGCACTAGTTCTCTTTAAATAGTGATGAGTGGAAGTGGTGGTTCCTCCTTTCTTGGATCGTGGGTCTCTTGAGGAAAATAAGGTTAGGCCCAAATCAATTCCTTCATGTGGGACAGTTGTCCATCAATCCTTCCTTTGCAAGCAATCTGGTACAGATGTAGGTGGGAGACACATTTGCTTTTAGCAGGCGGCTGGAGCAGGCTGGTGGAGCAGAGCAGACGGCTGGTGCTGCAGAGCAGATGGCTGGTGATGCTGGTGCTGGGCGTCCTCTGCTGAGTGGTCCCCACCGTACTACCTTTTTTCCTTTAGCTTGCTTGATCTTATCCCTTCCTTTTGCTCCATCGCTCTTCACAGTGCTGCCACGTGAGCCCTAAGCGTTCATGGTTTTTTTATCATTAATTCTCTAACTCTCTTGGTGAAATGGCTAATTAAACCATCATTCATCCAAATAGCTCCTAATGCTGCTCCAGATTCTGGCAACTGGGGTCATGCCTCTTCTCATCATCATCTTTCTTCCTTTTAAAATACAAACACAATGAAAACGTAAAAGAAACATATAAAGTGCTTAAAGCTTTAATAGTGCAAAAACATCTTAAAATCATGCTGTAAAAATGAAATCATGAACTAGAATTGTCACAAAAATTGGTTAAGATTAACACACTAAAATAGTGTTATCACTCCCCCAAACTTGAATGATCGCCTCTCCTCAGGTGATGTGACAGCGGAAGGCACAGGGAAGTGTAATTGGCTCTCAACAACTTCAGTCAGGCTTTAGCAGAGTAATGAGGTTTTGGAAAGGTAAAGAAGCGGTATTGGTGCGAGTTGCTCAGTTTTGAAATTGTCCCAAAGTTTTGCTATCCCAAAGGGGAACTGACGTCTCATGTCACGACCTTACTCTTCCAGAAAACAAGCCACAATTCCCTCCTTTTGATCCTTCTTTGTGTACTTTCTTGAGTGGGGTCTATTCTTTTGGTTTCACTAGGGAATTCTGTCCTGATTCTCACTTGATATTTTTGACTAACACATCTGGGATCACACTTCTTTCACTTTTTTTTAGCAACACGTCTCATCTCAGAATCTTCTCATGCGAGTTCAACTGTTTTTTATGACGAGGACGCTTGCTGTTCCTCCAGTTTCGGGCACAGGAACTTTATTAGTGGTCTTTTCCATCTCTTTACACACTTTTGTGTGTCTTTGTGTGGAGTATGTCCCTTTTGTGGTCGTCTCAATCATTGTTTAAATCTTCTTGTCCTTCCCTTTGTGATTCCTAGGATTTCAACCTTTCCCTTGATTTTCACACTTCAGTTTCTTTTGGAAAAAATTTCCAGGCTGGTTTAAGAGACTAGTACCGTCGTGACTGAGAACATCACTCTCCTCTTGTCAAACTCATTTGGTGAAACTCCCACACCTTACTTCTCTAACACCTAACAACTTTATAACCCTTGCACCCAGAAATTAAAAGTTTTCGCTCCTGACTTAGTTGGATCTCCACATTCCCTGGTTCTTCCTTATTCTAGGCTATGATTCTCACTATTTTCACACCATTTTAACATGAAAGAAATAATCACCAAAAAGTGCCATGCACATCATTCAAACAAAACATTCAAACAAAACATCAAACTGCAGGTCAATATGTTCTGGGAGCGTTACAGCATTCCCGCAAGAAAATTAAAAACATTTGGCTCAAAACATGGCCAACCAGACAGAATATCCAAACTTAACATAAAACATCAGTCATAGGCAGAAACATCAGTAAAAGACAGAAACAGGGATAGATTAAGTGAAAATAGGCTGATTACTGATGCCCTCCCCCAAACTTAGTAAGGACAGTGTCCTCACTGTTTAGCAATGAGAGGAGGCAAGTCAGTACTCGCCTATTTACACTTTTACTAATTTAGGCCCTTAGCCTGGAGCTTTTCCTTGGAGCCTGCAGAGGTTGCTTCTTCGTTTTCTTCTTGCTCCCCTGCACTCCTGGGTCTTTGTCTTTTCCTTCTTCAGCTGTAACAGCAGTAGCCTTCTTTCCAGTAGTCTTCTTAGGACTCTTTGCCTTGTATTGTGGTTGTTCTCCACCTTCCTTTTGCTGCTCCGTTGGGACATTGTCTTCTTTAACTGCTTCGGGTTCCACTACAGGGAGAGGTTCTGGCTCAGTTCCTGTTTCTTCTGCTTGACCACTATCAGCTTCGTCGTCTTCTTTTGCAACTTCCTCTTTCTCAGTTTCTGTAGAGGAGTAATATTTCCTTATTCCTTCCAAATCCTTCTCCTCAGCCCTTCCTTCGGATTGCACCTCTTCAACATTCTCCTTTTTCTTACTTCTTTCTTCCTCCTCAGTAGCTTCCCCCTTGTTCAAGTCCTCAGCATCTTTTTCTGCTTCTGATAACATGGTTTCTAATGCTTCATCTTTCTCTGTGCCTTCTTCCTCCTGGTCTGATTTGTTTAGGTCAAATTTGTTGGTGTTTGTCATATGGCTGGCAGGCGGTGTCATGGCTACCACGGGCTCCTTCTTCTTCTTTCACTCAGCCTTGAGCTTCTTCTTTGGTGTTTCCTCCATTTCTGAAGGTGGAGACGGATAAGCCTTTCTCAACTTTTTCTTCTTCTTCACCTGTCTTTGGTTGGTGTCTACTGACACTCCCTTGCTAGTCTCACCAACATTTTTTTCTTTTCCTCTTTTTCCTTCTTCTTCTTCTTTCCCTTCTCTTTTTTCATAGATTTTTTTTCTCCTTCAGCAGTAGCAGTAGCAGCCATTGGTTCCATTTTTCCCAAGATATGGTCTGGAAACTCTGGAGCCTTCAACACATGAGATGGGGCTTGCATAGTCCACATTGCTTCCAACCACTGTGTCTTGGCCTTTTGGTAGGCAAAAAATGCCCGTTGATCCCTACGCATCTGCTTCAACATTTCTAATGCAGGGTCTGGCTGCTCTTCGGTTGCATATGAGGTTTGACTAGTAGCTGCTCTTTTCCTTATTCCTTTAGGCTTCATGAGTGTCATGATGAGTGTCTTGTCCAGGGGCTGTTGAGGGGCTCCAAAATTGTCTGAGTCATACTCAGACACACCATGTCTTCGGCACAGAGTTGTGATTAAACACGGGAAGAAGAGCATCCCTTCCTTTTTCTTTGAACATACGTGGATTTCCTGCACTATTATCTTTCCTACATTGATGGGTCTTAAGCCGGTGATACAGTGTAAGAGAACCAAGTTAGCCCTAGAAACCGTCTCATTGTGAGCGGTTGGTGTGAGGGATATTCTCCCAGCTACCTTGTTTTAATGATGTCAACAAACATATTAGATTATAATTTGAGCGGTATCACTTCACGTGTCGGGCATATAGCGTCTAACCATTATCGTTCATATGTCTAGATGCATAGGATCTTGTCCTCTCCAAAAATAAATGTCCACTATCATTTTAGTTGTGTCTAGTATGTGTCTCTGATCTTGGTCTGGTAAAAATGCTCAGAAAAATTGAATTTCCTGAAAATTTGCACTTCATGTACTGACCCTTCCAGTCCATGCGCTAACCCCGAATTTCATGCGCTAACCTCCAAAACTTGTGAGAAAGCGCACAAATCTGTGGACACCAAATTCTTCTTTTATGCGTCGACGCATGAAGGCTGGAGGTCGATGCATGACTTCAAATTCTGCATTTTTTCACTTAATTACTTTTATGTTATTTTTCTGTTATTATTTTTGTTGGTCATTTTTTTTCATATAAATAGTTTTGGTCATCCTTTTTATTCAAAACAAGAAACGTGAAAGATATATGTCATTTCTCTCTTCATCTTCATCTTCTTCATTGTGCAAACAAACAATCACACATAATCATCTTTGTTTGTGTTGCCCATTGATCGAAGTGATAACGTTCAGAATTTAGGAAGTGTAATCTTCATCTTCTGGGTTGAGAGTTTGGCAGGTGTTTCTTGAATAAAACCAGTTGGTTTTGTCCTCCAAGAATCAGATAGATTTTGGGGGGGTTTTTGCACAAACTGTTCTTTCTACAGGGTTTTTGTGTTCGAATTCTTGGTAGATCGCAATTGACCGAGTGAAGGTAACTGAAGAACGGTGGTTTCTTTTGGTTTAGTAGCGTGGAACGGTAATTGGATCAACCATATTCGAAGCACTTGATTCATCTTGAATCAAGGGAAGAGAAAATTCTGCATCAACGATCGAAGACGTTCGAGGGTTTGGATGTTCATTGTTTTCTCTTGTAATAAACAATTTGCAACAACTATATATATATATCTATATATATCTCAATTCCATTTGTGGAGTTGGGGGCAGACGTACCCAAAGCGAGGACGATTAGGGAACAGCCTAATCAAATCGCGTTTGTTCTCTCTTTCCTTATCTCTTTTACAATTCAGTTCGTTCGAATTTGTGAAGTCGCAAGTCATCAAAATTTCTGTTGTAGAGTAATTGTAAGCTGATAAATTGTTTTATTAAACAGATACAATTCCTTGAATTGTATCTTGGAGCAGCTTTACATTACCCTTCACTGAAATTCTGCACTTAGTGTGTTTTCGCACACTAGGTGTTTGATAATTTGTTTCAAAGCAAAATTCGAACTTGTTGTCTTTAAATTGCTTATCACTTTACCTCATTGGTTTGGAATATACATCAACCAAGTGATATTTTGTTGATTGCGTATCTTAAGTGTAATATTCAAAACTGAATTTTTCTCTTATGTACTCATCCGTTATATATTCGTGCATATCCGATCCTTTTGGTAGAAGGTTCGTTGTAGACGTTTTATCCAGTGGTAGCTTCCGTTTAAACAATTTTTAAAAACAAATTTTGTAAAACATTTGCATGTAAAACTCAAGGGAGTTGACGAGTATTATCGAGTCTCCCATTGTGAAACGGCCAAAGCCATGTGGGATGCTTTACAAGTAGCCCACGACGGCACTAATGATGTTAAGTTGGCTCGTATTAATACACCAACGCAAGAGTTCAATTTGTTTTATATGAAGCAAGGGGAAACCATTGCGGATATGCAAAAATGATTCACTCACATCATCAACAAACTGCATGTTCTTGGTAAACCAATTCCAAATGAGGTTTCTACTAACAAAATTCTGAGGTGTCTTAACAGGGAATGGCAACCGAAGGTCACCGCTATCGAGGAGGCCAATGATCTTGCTACAATAGACCTCACGACACTGTTTGGGAAACTTGATGAGCATGAGCAAGTGCTCATTAGCTTGGATAAACATGAAAAGAGTATCAAGAAAGAGAAGGCAAAAGATACGGAGAAGAAGTCGATAGCTCTTTAGGCTTCTTGTTCAAAGTCCACACATCAAGAGCCAAGTGATGATGAAACCAATAATGACAAAGATGCAGAATCCGGTGATTATATGGGCTTATTTGTGAAAAGATACAATAGATATATTCGTAAGAACGATATTCAACACTCGGATAGAAATCTAGTCAAGTTTAGGAAGCAATCTAGAAGCGAAGGAAATAAAAATGGCAAGGTAAAAGGTACGTGCTACAACTGTGGAAAATCTAGGCACTACAAGTCGGATTGTCCATCTCTAAAGAAAGAAAAAGATAAGGATAATGACAAGAGTCGCTCAAACAAAAAGTCCAACAAGTCTCGACGAGCATACATCGCTTGGGAAAGCGATAGTGAGTCGGAGAAAGATGATTCCTCAAGTGACGAAAGTGAATCCGTTAACTTTTGTCTTATGGCACGCCACAACAAAGCAAAAGAGGAAAAACATTCTAAATATGATCATGTTAATTCTATGTCTCATTTAGAGTTACAAAAGGCTTTTGACATGTTACACTATGAGGCTAAGGAAGCATTTCAACGTTTAGCCTCAAACAAAAGGATTTTCACATATTTGGAGAAGAAGGTTTCCGATTCCGAAAAGGAATTAGAAGCTCTAAAAAACTCTATAGTGGACACATCAAAATCCAAGGTTGAAAAGGATCCTACCTCTTGGTTCAATTGGGGATGTGACACTTGTCATATTTGGCAACGAGAGGTGAGAACCCTCAAGGCCAAATTGGACAAGGCTCTTAAGCCAAAAGTTACGTTTGCTATTAATCGATCACATTTTCGTGAGAGCATGAATAATCCATATCAAAAGTATACCTATGTGATTCGAGATAGTGATAGCAAAAGTAAATTCCAAATGAATCATAATTGTCTTTACTGTTGTAAGCCTGGTCATACTATTGCTAAATGCCGCTTCAGAAGGTTTCTTGTTCCGAAAGGCATCTACCGATGGTTGCCCAAGTGCGGTTTTGGTTTCACTCACCTTAAAGAACCCAATGAGAATTAGGTACCTACTCTCCCTTGATTGTTTTTGTAGGTACAAAGTCTTGAGACCACCGAAAGAAGATGGGTTCTGGATAGTGGCTGCTCGAGACACATGACAGGAGACATATCTCTTTTTATCGACTTTGTGGCGAAGAAAAAGGGGTTTGTCACCTACGGAGATAACAACAAGGGACAAATTCTCGGCAAAGGTAGTGTAGGTAACCCCTTATCTACTACTATCTCTGATGTACTGCTTGTGGAAGGCCTTAGACACAACCTTTTAAGCATTAGTCAACTATGTGACAAGAATTATAAAGTATCTTTTTCAAAGGATTGTTGCATAGTTGAAGATTGCGACAAAAAGAACGTGTTTAAGGGCTTGAGGGTGAACAACGTCTACATGCTAGACTTAAATGAGGTATCGTTGAATGGAGACAAGTGTCTAGTCGCTATGAATGAAGATACATGGTTATGGCATAGACGGTTGGCTCACATCAATTTTGATTTGCTTAACAAAATTGTCTCTAAAGACCTAGTCATCAGTTTGTCCAAAATTAAATTCACAAAGGATCACCTTTGTGATGCGTGCCAAATAGGGAAGCAAACAAGGATCTCATTCAAATCCAAAAACATCATTTCAACTATGAGACCCCTTGAGCTCCTCCATATGGACCTCTTTGGACCATCTAGGGTTAAAAGTCTAGGTGGTAACTATTATGGGCTTGTTATAGTCGATGATTTTTCTAGGTTTTGCTGGACAATTTTCTTAGCAAATAAGAGTGATACTTTTTCGGCCTTTGAACGATTTGCCAAGTTATCTCAGAATAAGTTAAACACAAACATTGGGTCAATTAGAAGTGACCATGGGGGTGAGTTTGAAAATCATTTATTTGAAGCATTTTGTGATTCCAACGGAATTGATCATAATTTTTCCGCACCACGTACTCCTCAACAAAATGGGGTAGTGGAACATAAAAATAGAGTTTTGGAAGAACTTGGAAGGACTATGATCAATGATGGTGGATTACCAAAATACTTTTGGGCCGATGCCATAAGTACGACTTGTTATGTTTTGAATAGGATGCGCATCCGACCTATTTTAAACAAGACACCGTATGAGCTTTTAAAAGGGCGTAAGCCAAACATCTCTCACCTTCATGTATTTGGTTGCAAATGCTTTGTGTTAAACAATGGGAAAGAATCTCTTGGTAAATTTGATGCCAAGGCCGACGAGGGTATTTTTCTTGGATACTCTCAGTCAAGTAAAGCATATAGAATTTATAATAAGAGGTTACGTATAGTTGAAGAGTCAGTTCATGTTACTTTTGACGAGTCTTATCCGAGAAATGTCGGAGAAGGTAGTTCTTTTCATGGTGCAGATGTACCTACTGAAGACATACTCAAGGACACTGATAAGGGATTGATCAGCCTAAAGCAGTGCGTATTGAGGAGGAAAAGGATCACCAACCAGTGAAAAGTGAGGATGATCATCATGCTAATAAAGATGAATTTCCTCCAGCTTGGAAGTCTTCAAAAGACCATCCAATTGACAACATTCTTGGTGATATCTCTAAGGGAGTAACTACTCGCTCTAAACTTAGTAATTTTTGTTATTACTCTGCTTTTGTTTCCCAAGTTGAACCTAAAAACGCTAAGGATGCGTTACTCAATGAGCATTGGTTTCTATCAATGCAAGATGAACTAAATCAATTCTGGAGAAATGAGGTTTGGGACCTTGTCCCCCCTCCGCGAGATCATCGAGTAATCGGCACCCGATGGGTGTTTAGGAATAAACTTGATGAAAATTGAGTAATAACACGTAACAAAGCTAGGCTTGTAGCTCAAGGCTATAACCAAGAGGAAGGAATCGACTATGAGGAAACTTATGCGCCGGTTGCCCGACTCGAGGCCATACGCCTTCTACTTGCCTATGCTTGCACAAAGAACTTTAAATTATTCCAAATGGATATTAAAAGTGCGTTCCTTAACGGATACATAAATGAAGAGGTTTATGTAGCCCAACCTCCGGGTTTTGAATCCCACGAATATCCTGATCATGTCTATAAACTTAAACGTGCTTTGTACGGACTTAAACAAGCCCCTAGGGCTTGGTATGAACGTCTAAGCAAATTTCTACTAGATCAAGGGTATTCAAGACGAAAGGTTGACACAACCCTCTTTATTAAATGTCAAGGAAAACACTTAATTTTGGTACAAATTTATGTTGACGATATCATATTTGGGTATACTAACATGACCTTGGTCAAGGAGTTTTCTAGTTTGATGCAGGGGGAGTTTGAAATGAGCATGATGGGGGAGCTCAATTATATCCTCGGATTGAAAATCAAACAACTTGAAGAGGGCACATTCGTGAGTCAAACGAAATATTGTCTTGAGTTACTAAAACGTTTTGATATGCTGAACTGCAAAGCAATAGATACTCCTATGCCTACAAGTGCTAATCTTGATCGTGACGAAAAGGGTAAGGATGTTGAGGTAAAGAAGTATCGAGGTATGATAGGGTCTCTTCTTTATCTTACCGCATCACGTCCCGATATAATGTTTAGTGTATGCATGTGTGCGAGGTATCAGGCACATCCCAAGGAATCCCATCTAAAGGCAGTTAAGCGCATACTTCGATACCTTTCTGGTACTCCAAAGTATGGGTTGTGGTATTCCAAAGGTAGTGTTTGTTCCTTAGTTGGCTACTCCGATTCCGACTTTGCTGGGTGCAAGTTGGATAGGAAAAGTACTAGTGGCACGTGTCACTTTTTCGCAAATTCCTTGGTGAGTTGGCACAGCAAGAAACAGGTTTCCGTTGCTTTGTCAACAGCCAAGGCGGAATACGTTGCCGCCGGTAGTTGTTATGCTCAAGTCTTATGGCTTAAACAATAATTACTTGATTTCAACTTAAAACTTGAACGTATTCCAATTTTGTGTGATAACACTAGTGCGATTAATCTAACTAAGAACCCCGTATTGCATTCACGCACCAAGCATATCGAAATACGCCATCATTTTCTTAGGGATCATGTAGAGAAAGGTGATGTAATTTTTGAGCACGTTGACACTAAGAATCAACTTGCTGATATTTTCACAAAACCATTAGCTACAGAGCCTTTCTTTCACATCCTTAGAGAACTTGGCATTCTCGATATCTTGGATCGTGCTTAATAATCCTTTAGAGTATTGATCTTCACATATATATATGCTTGTTTATTCTTTTCACTAACAATACAAAGAGATATTTAGCCATATGTGAGGGATCTTATCGTCATGATGATCAAGGTAATATCGTTCCAATTTATAGATGTTTATCAATATTTTGTGCCATATTAATTACTCTAATCTTGATGTTTAATGCATTTTGAGCACTTATCGTTCATGTGGAGGTTTCGTACTGTGTTTGTACCCAGTGGAGATAAGGCTCCACCGAGATATAACCTGGTTTTCCTAGAGACTCTATTCCTTTCCTGTGAACATGTTTCCAAGCATGCACTATTTTCGTCTTTAGTGCCCTGTCATTTTCTCCTTCCTTGAAGAAAAGACCTTCCAGATGAGCATTACGCGGGATATGCCTCATCGGGTATCCAAATTGACGACGAACTAAAATTGGATGATAATTGATTCCTCCCTTAGTTCCAATAAGGGGTACATTTGGGAAATTTCCACAACAGACAATGATTCTGATCCCGCCATAGATTCGATTGTACCAATCGATGTTAGAGTTGGTGAGAGACATGATTCTCTACGACCAACGTAAAGTTTCTTTTGATCCCAAAATGCAGCAGACTTGGGCAAGTGAGAAGTGAACCATTTATACAGCAGGGGCACACAGCATGTAATCATTCCTCCGCTATACAAATTCCTTAAGTGTACCGAATGATAAGCATCTGCGAGCAAGGTTGGTACAGGGTTTCCAATCAGAAAAATCTTAATGGCGTTGATATCTACAAAGTTATCAATGTTGGGAAACAAAAATAACCCGTAGGTGAGCAAAACAAAGATGCTCTCGAAAGCGGCCACGTTCCCTATACTAGCAAAATACAGGGCTTTCTTGGACAAGAACTGGGCTGGAAAACCCAGGATTCCCCCCTTAGTGGTCATGTGAGTCCTGACCTCTGACTCGTCCAAATAGATTGCTCTCGCAATGGTTGGATCCTTTGGAATCTCCTCTAGTCCAGAAAATGGAGCTTGATCAGTAATGTGTAAATCAGTCAAGTGAGAGTATTCCTCCAGCGTTGGTGCAAGTTGGTAATTCGGGAATGTGAAACAGTGATAGACCGGATCGTAAAACTGGATTAGTGTGGACAGGATTCCTTCAATAACGTGGACCCTTAATATGGACAGCAGTCCTCCATACTTGGCTCTGAAAGCCTCGTGGTTGGTGATCATTCTCACCAGACCTCTTAAATCCTTTAGTTTTGGAACCTTGAAGGTGTACTTATGAGTTTTCCTTCTACCAAAATCCATTAGCGCAATCTCCTTTCACTCTGACATTTGCAATCATTGTCTTAGTTTAATTTGAAAAAGAGAGACTAGAAGAGAAGATTTTTTTTTGTTTTAATGTTTTTTAAATGAATGTATGAATGCAACACACAAAACATAGAAAAAACATGGGGTCAAAGGGTCGGTGTCATGAAGTCAAGGCTCTACCCCCCCCCCAAAGGTTTATACTGGTGATTTTTTGTACCTGTCCGCAAAATCATTGACCCCTCTTGGGATAACAACAGCAAGCAAATCGCCACCGAGCTGATGTATCCTAGAGTGATCTCAGATGAGGGTAGTATCACATGACAACTATTTCCGATAGCTTCCGCACTACAAAATGGTTTAAGTCTACTAAAAACCTCAGCTTCTCAGATAACCCAGTCGACCACACTACTTTCAACAACCGAAGTCGTATAGGCAATGTACCTGTAAAGGGAGTCTCCATTGAGTTTGATGGTCGATCGGGGACTGTTAACTGGGATTCACTCCCTGCAAGATTACCCGCATTGCCATCACCTATCTTAGGTGTATACTCAATCTTTCCACATGCGGCATCACACGCATTCCCATTAGCAGAAAAATAAACACAGATATCAATTAGGAACAACAGTATATATATTTGTCTTAATCATCCTAGACCTCTAGTCTTATGATCCTATACAAACAATGACTCCCCAGCAGAGTTGCCACTAAGAAGAAGGCCCCACGGTGGGCACCATTTTTCTATAGCGCGATTTTTGTGGCCCTGAGTCACTCTCGCTTGGGTACTACAGTTCGATTCATTTTTTATCCTTTTGAGCTGATTAAGGAAGGGAAATAGATGTCTCCAATTAACCCTGCTTGCATACTGAGTTTAAACAGCGGTCTGTTAGGTTACAGATGTGATTAAGATGTGGGTCTCTCTTTGGTTTATTTTGTTCAAGATTCGAATGTCTGGATCATTTGCGAGGTTTTTGGTAAGACGTTAGGATTTAGTGCTTTTGGGTTGATATATGGGGGTATGGGATTTTGGGTTTTTGATTAGTATGCTCGCTAAGATTTTTGTAATCTTATGCCTACGTATTCCCGAAACAGGGAAATCAGAGTTATCGTAGTTCCTCCTATTCTATGGGAGGAAAAAGGTTGTTTTGGTGTCTTGTTCAAAGCCCAAGACTTGAAGTAAAAGGGGTGATTTGTATCTTGTTCAAAGCCCAAGATGTGAAGCTGAAGGGTCTATTTGTATCTTGTTCAAAGCCCAAGATGTGAAGCTAAAGGTTTGACTGAGAGAGAAATTGTCCTCTCTAAAGGGGAGTTGTTAACGTTTGTATGCTATGAGCAAGGCACAACTTTGATGCTAAAAGGTTGATTGACTCAACCGAGGTTTTCTTTATACAAAGCCTAAGAGGAGGCGGGGAGTTTGACTTCTCCGAGGAAAATGTTCTTTCTGTATTGTACAACGCCCAAGATTGAGGCTAAAAGGGTTCACTCAACGAGAGAGGGTTTTCATGTGTCTTGTACAAAGCCCAAGACAGAGGCTAAAGAGGACTGAATCCACAAGAGAGTCTTTTATACTCAACAAGAGAGTGGTTATGTGTCTCGTACGAAGCCCGATATTGAGGCTAAGAGGGGATTTAACTCAACAAGAGAGCCTTTTATACTCAACAAGAGAGTGTTTATGTGTCTTGTACAAAGTCCAAGACGGGGGCTGAAAAAGTGTGACTCAACAAGAGAGTCTTTTATACTCAACAAGAGAGTGATTTATATGTGTCTTGTATGAAGCCCAAGACGGAGGCTAAAAGTTTTACTCAACAAAAGAGTCTTTTATACTCAACAAGAGAGTGTTTTACTGTCTCGTACGAAGCCCGAGATAGAGGCTAAAAGGGTGACTCAACAAGAGAGTCTTTTATACTCGACAAGAGAGTGCTTTATATTTCGTACGAAGCCCGAGATGGAGGCTAAAAGGGTTGACTCAACAAGAGAGTCTTTTATATTCAACAAGAGAGTGTTTTTCTATCTCGTACAAAGCCTGAGATTGAGGCGAAAAGGTTGGCTCAACAAGAGAGTCTTTTATATGTCTTGTACAAAGCCTAAGACGGAGGCTGAAAGTTTGACTCAACAAGAGAGTCTTTTATACTTAACAAGAGAGTGCTTTATATCTCGTACGAAGCCCGAGATAGAGGCTAAAAAGGGTTGACTCAACAAGAGAGTCTTTTATACTCAACAAGAGAGTTTGAAAAGGTTAGCTCCACTGGGGAGAATCGTTTGTACAAAGCCCAAGAGGAGGCTATTTGTGCTGGTGACTGTTTCAGTCGAGTGACAGGCCCAGTGTGTTGGATAAAAGAGAAAATCAGTTCTTATAAAGATCATAGGTAAGGTTGAGCTTTGGTATTGATAAGAGGATCAGGGTTATTTCCTGTTCTTTAAGGAAATGGGAAATCCCACGGGTATTGAGATTGTCCAAGTCTACTGGTGTTTTGAGAAATCGATTCTCAGATAGTGAAGGATCTTTGTATGATGCCCAGAGAAGGCTGGTATGTTAAGGGATGAAGGTCAACCCGTTAACTGGTCTGACACTTGACTCAGAAAGATAGCTCTAGCAAATTGATGACTAGGTTCTGTTCCTATACCTGTAAAGGTCTCTAGGTCCTTGCACTATGCCCAAGAGAAGACATGGGAACTTCTAAGAAGCCGACGGGTCCTTGTACAACGCCCAAGAGGAGGCGGGGATGCTTTTAGGAAGCCTGTGGGTCCCCAAACCCCGATAAGTTCAAGACATGCTATTCACCGAGAATAGATCATGTCAGGAAAGTTCGAGAATTTGGAAGAAACTCAAGAGATGCCATTCACGGAGAAAAGATCATCTCTGGGGAGTTAGAGTTTCTTTGATAATTTCTAAGAGTGACAGTTTGAGAAAGGGTTCACCGAGAATGCTTCCTTTCACGTCTCCATATTGTTTAACCCCAAGAGGAGGGAAGACTGTATCTGGTAATCCTATAGGGATCTAGTTTTGTTTGTTTTTAAGAGTGACCAACAGGGCTTTACCTAGTGCTAGACGTAGTTGCCGGGGAAAACTCTAAATAGCTATACTAGTATTTCACAATGGATATTTGACAAGTATATAAAAGTTTGTGAAAGAAGACTTACAATGAAGCAGCCCCACAATACAATTATACATATATGAAAGCGGATAAACACTTACCGGTTGTAGAGCTTCCATGCAGTTTGGTTAGTTGTTCAATAAAGAAAGTTGGATAACAACATATTCAAAATCAAAGGAGAAAGCATTTTGAAAAGATTATTGGGGCTTACAGCTCAAGGAGAGGCCCAATGTTTTATCAGTGATTGCACTGTTGTTTTGAATTTGTACAGGGACTTATACAAGTGACTGTGGCCCAAAAGGTTTTATGTACAAAGGGATGGGTCTTACACTCTCTCAAGAGGCCCAAAGGTGTTTATGGAAAAGAAATGGGGCTTATAACACGAGGGTAGGCCCAGGTGATTTTGTTTTAAATTGACGATCGCACCGAGATTTTTGAAAGCACCGCGGGTCTTATACAATGACTGAGGCCCAAAATATTTTGGTTTCAAAAAAGGGTTGGGTCTTACACTCTATTAGAGGCCTAAAGATTTATTTTTGTACAAGTGGTGGGGCTTACAGCTCAAGGAGAGGCCCAGGATTCTTGTTTAAAAGGCGACGATCGCGCTGAATTTTTTGACGGTATCGGGACTTATACAATACACTGAGGCCTAAAAGGTTTTGGTTAAAAGGAGATTGGGTCTTACACTCTATTAGAGGCCCATGAGTGTTTAAAACAATTTTGTTTAGGGTGATTAAGATCAAAACCCTAAATTAATTTCAAAAATGTATTTTAATTAAATAAAAACTTAATTAAAATGACCAAAATGATCAAACATGTATAAAAAACAAGTTGTGATCTTGGATTAATGTTTGAAAAATCATGTTTATATCCACAAAATGATTGGAAACCAATTAAATTTGGAAAATCAAGCAGGAAAAAATATTTTAAATGTTAAAAAACAATTAAAAGATTAATTCTTTGCAAAAATATCAAATATAAGAAATAAATAATATTTTTGGGGATTTTTTGCAAAATAAAATATTTTAACACTTTTGTGAATTATTAAAAAAAGAATCAACTCAAAATCATTAAAATTCAGAGAGAAATTAATTTTTGAATTAATTAAATAAAATCACAAAATTCAAATATTTGAATTTTTCAAAAAGGGCGCCAAGAACATGGCAAGAACACGCGCCACCCTCTGTTTCTGCAGATTTGCGTTTTCTCTCCAATCTCATTGAATACTTGATGATATCATGTAATCTACATATCAATCTACTTGTTTTCACCCCACGATCAGGTCTATGGTCTTTAATTTCATTTATTTTAAGCATGGAATAAGAAATAAAAGAGAAACCTCAAGAACCCTAAAACTTGCATGAAGGCTCAAAAATTCCATACACGATTCAAACAAGGCAATTGATTGAGGGTAAACACTCTATGCATGATTATGATCATATGGCCAAATTATTGTCCAGCAAAAAATGAATGGATCATAGAGTTAGAAGAGCTCATGCTTACCTCTTGCAGCTGGTGATCGTGTTTTGTGTTAGAGGTGTTACAGCTTGGTTCCAAGGATATGGACAGCTTCCCTAGGTGCCATGGAGTGTGTCTGGATGCTTGGAGTGGTTCGAATTGAGATGGAACTTGATTTGGCACCTCAACTGCAAATCTGTCAAAGGCTTGTGCAGATGGCTGGTGATTTTGAGAATCTGGTGTTCCAGATGTTATGTGAGTGTTTGGATCACTTCTATATGATGTTTATGAGGTGTGTGTGTGATTGGTTTGGTTGGAATATCTCTCAAATTCAAAACCCGATAGTGACTTGCTTTGGAAGGCAATTTTGGAGTGAAGGAAGAGATTTTGAGGAAAGCATCAGTTTGATGGCTTTGGTGTACTCAAAATGATCATAAATGATTTCTATTTATAGTGTAACAAGTTTGTTTTGCAAGCAATAGTGAATGGCAACTGGTGCAGAGGTTTGGCCAATGTCGATCAATGGGAATCCAAGTCTCCTCTAGCCACTGACTAGAGGTTAGGGCACAGGCTGCTGGTTCCCTTGGTCTTGGATAAGTCTTGACTGAATTCAGTTGGAAAGGGCTCAGTCCATGCCACCTTGGTGCATCCATTAAATGCTCCAAACCAAAATTGGAGTCTTGTCCCTCTTTTAGGCATTTCTAGGTTTGACATGCTACTTTTGGTTCCAAATACTTGGGAGGCTGATGGATCAGTGTTTGTCCCTCCTTGGGCTCCCCCTGAGGTGTTTAGATGGATAAGTGTGTTTTTCATTTGCACAAACTTGGCAAATCGAGCAAAATACACAAATCTGCCTTGCTTTGCCAGTTTTCATCAAGGCATATTGCCATTGTCATATCTCATGGCTCAAGTGGAATTTGATGGAGTTCTTGGCCATTTTGGAAAACCCTCATATGATACAACAACTGTTTGATCATAGTTGGTTTTGATACTTTTTGGATCCAAGAGAAAAATGCCCCTACATTTGGAAAAAAGTGAAGGCATAATCTGACTTAGTGAAAATTTCACTAAGTGTTGGAAAAAAGTGACATTTTCACTTTTTGTGATTTTGATCATTTAATAACTTAAAATCCATGAGGAATTGGAATGAGTTGTGTTTGAAGCTTTTGTGGAGGGCCATGAGAGCTACAAATCCAGCTTTGGATGGGGAAAAATGGCCTTGTGGTTTAGGAGTTATGATCCTCCAAAGTTGGTACCCTAGCCACTTTGTTCCATAACTTAGAAAATTTCTAAGTTTTTTATGGTTACCCCCTTTTTCAAGTTATCTCACTTTTCTTATTTTTTTTGATGAATGATGATTCCAATCACACATTAACATCATTTTAGGGTCAAACAACCATAATTGTGAAAAATCTCAAAACAAAAGTCAAAGTTGACTTTTGTGCACAGTTGACTTTTTACCAGATGAATTCCAAACTGTGCGATCCTCTATGAAATCAAGTCCTTGACCTAAATCAAACTTGATGGACATGTTCCATGGGTGTTATAGGGTGTATTGAATCATGTCCTAAGGTTTGGGAGCATGCCTGGGTCAAAAGTCAAAGGCACAGTTGACTTTTCCCGCGAAACCCTAATTGTGGTTCTGATGAACTTGAAACTTGTTGATCAAGCTTCTTGGATTAATCCATTGTTGCAAATGGATCAATGTAGTGTATTAGAGACCCTCAAATCATGTCTTGAGGTCTTGGCTCATGTTTTGTCCCAAAGGTCAACTTAGGGGTGAATTAGGTCAAGAAACCCCAATTCCTGATTTTTTCCATGAATGCATCTCCTGAGGCTAAATTGACTTGATGATTGGGTTTATGATGTCCCCTGGAGCATCTTAGGTTATGCTTTGAAGCATTGGCTCATGCCCAGAGGAAAATTCCCATCTGGAGGCCCTGGTCGACCAAAACCCTAATTTGGTGACACTGGCGAACTTGAGGCTTAATCCACTTGGAATGCTGCAGCCTTGTGCTTGATTCTTGATGTGGGAGTCCTCTTGATCCATTGTGGATGTTTGAGAGGTTAAGAAAAGTTTAAGATCATGTCATTCCTTGATTGATCCTTTGTCTAAGAGCTCTGAGAGGGCTTGAAACCCTATGTTTGATTGTAGTGGATGCTCACCCATCTTTGGGGAGACTGATGAGGTATGATGGTCAATCCATATTGTGATGATGATTTACACAATGATGGGGAATCTTAGTGGTCAAAATTTTGGGTATGACTCAAGTAAAACCACAAGAAGATAGGTAAAGCATATTACAATTGCACAATAGAATTACATGTAATAATTCAAACATAAGTTATACCACTTTTGGGTTTTCTCCCGATTATTTAATCGGGCCATAAAATCGATATTTTTCACTTCCATAGCATAGATTATTCTCATAGCTTTCCATCAGTATCAAGAACAGTCAAATCGGGTATACGAATTAAAAGTTATGAACTTTTAAAGAAAAGAAATTATTTGAAGAATTGCCAGGAGCCCCCGACGGTCAAGGCTTCGCCCGACAGAGCCCTCTGCACCTGCTGCTTCGCCCGGAGAAGCAGCGGCGTAAGTCCCATTCCAAAAAACTATAATTCCAAAAGAAAAACATGTTGCGCCCCTTAACTTCCGCCCTGCGGAGCAGAGGCATAAGCCTGCTATGCCCGACGCTTAAAACGCCGCCCGGCGGTGCGTATCAGAAGCAGAAATATATAGATGCATTTTTAGGGTTCCAAGAGATTCAAAACTCACTCTTTCCACACCAGATCATTTTCAAACATCAAAACAAGTATTATCAATTGATCATATGCATATTGCGACTACACTACGCAATTCATATCGAATTTTATCCGTTAGAAACATGATTTTCGTAAGATTAAGCATTTTTTATCAATTTCTAACTTAAGCTCTAATAATCTCTAACATCTAGAACTTAAAGCTTCTAACTAGAACCCACCTGGATTAGAGGATGATGATGAAGAAGATGAGGTGAATTGATAAAGAGTAGGGGATGATTCTTGATCTTCTTCTTCTTCCTCTAGGTTTTCTTCTTCTTTTCCTTCCTTTCCTCTTCCTTCTCTCTAACTTCTCTCTCTCAAATGTTACTATGTTTGGCAAGGAAGGAAAAGAAATGATATAGGGAAATATCATTAGTTAGTAACACTACTAAAAGTCCAAATTATCTCAAATGCACCAATTAATAAAACCTCAGAATCAGATAATATTAATAAGATTTGTTCTGAGCTCAACAGTTACTCTAATTATCTTTACAGATAATTTCTCAGAGTACACCGGAACCCAGTTGATCTGAACTAATATTATCTAGAGAAAATTAAAATACGGGGTATTACAGTGCCCGGACACCCAAGAACAATGAGCCCTCGACATCTCGTAGAGGGTAAGGAAGGCGCGAAGACCGTCCCCGTGACTCCAGCGATAGTTAGGGACCCTTCGGTCGGTTCCACGACTACACCCCCTGATGGTCTCCAGGGAGAAGATATTGTCTGAATGCGCAAATTCAAAATTCAAGCAAGCGGGGGTCCGCTTCCCCAAACAAATGTCGGCCAAGCCCAATGCCAACAAATCGAAGTACTACCGTTTCCATAAGAGTCACGGCCACACCACCTAAGATTGCATCCACTTGAAGGATGCTATCAAAATACTGATCAGGGATGGCCACCTAAAACAATTCACGAAAAAGAAGGATACTCCTCGGCAAGACGTCCAGGAGTCTAAGAAGGTAAAAGAAGAGGTGCCTTCCTCCGAAGAGGCCAACATCCAAGTCACCATGTCCGTATCGCGACCAAAAGATTTTTACGTTCCAGATGAGCTCAGCGCTCCCGCCTACTTCGCGGCCCACAGTTCGTGGGAGACGTTCCCCTCCACCATGGTCATTTCTGGGGGAAGATTCAACAAAGTCACGATGGGCTCCGTGAAAAGGAAATTCGAGCACCTGATTTACATAAGCTCTAGCAAGGTGACCACACTCGATCAATCCCCAAAGGGCTCTATCCCCATCTCCTTCTACCGAGAAGAGCTCCTCGGAGGATCTCCAAACTCGAGCATTCCCCTGCTCGTCAGAGCTCGGATGGCGAACTTCGACGTTCACAGAATTCTCATCGACCAAGGCAGCTCAGTCAACATTATGTACTCCCAGTTGTTTTCAACGCTCCAGCTGGACGAGTCACACCTCACCCCCTATGTGGGTTCTGACTTGAAAGGATTCAATGGGTCGGTGACCAAGCCCTGGGGATACGTTGAACTGATCATAACTTTCGGATCAGCGGAGACGGCCATGTCTGTTAAAGTGTAGTTTTTGGTAATCGATTGCCCGTCTCTGTACCAGTGCATCTTCGGAAGACCAACCTTGGCCGAGTTGGTAGCTGTGCCTTCAACCGTCCATCTCAAGATGAAGTACTACACTTTAAAAGGGATGGTCACCACCCTCCACGGTGACATCGAGGCTGCTCGACGGTGCTTCGAAGAAGCCACCAAGGGACTCAACGCCATTGGGTCCAAGCCAAAGGAGTCCAACAGGCCAGCATTACCCAGCAGCTCCGAGGAAGCCAAGCCACTGCCTTAAGTCGACTCCATTGACCTCGACAGTTGCTTCCCCGAAGAGGATCAGAAAGAAGACCAAGCAGCCTCGGGCAACTCATCTGCCTCGACCAGTAGCAACTCCCATCCGATGCGCCTATCCCGGATGGTAACTTCGAGCTCGTCCTATTCGGCTACGACCCTCAGTGGGGAGTAAAGATTAGATTAGATCTCCCCGACATCGCCAGGAAGCAACTCAAAGCATGCCTCCATGAGAACACCAACCTATTCGCCTGGAGTACCACAGAGATGCTTGGCATGGACCCATCCGTCGCCTGCCATCAACTCACGATTGACCCAGCCATCAAAGCAGTAGCACAACGTAGGAGGAAGCAATCTCCAGAGAAAACGGAGGCTACGGAAAAAGCTGTAAAATACCTCCTCGAGGTAAAATTTATCTTGGAAGCCAAGTACACGACTTGGTTGTTCAACGTTGTACTTGTGAAAAAATATAATGGCAAATGGCGAATGTGTATTGACTATACCGATCTTAACAAGGCATGCCCGGATGATGCCTACCCCCTCCCCAATATTGATAAACTTGTTGATAACTCTGTCGGTTTTAAACTATTATCATTCATGGACGCCTACTCGGGCTATAACCAAATACCAATGGCAATGATCAATAAAAAATACACGGCCTTCATGACCGAATCGGGCAACTATTACTACAACGTAACGCCCTTTGGCCTGAAAAACGCCGGCGCAACCTATCAGAGGATGATGAACAAGGTCTTTCGGAGAGAGATATGCGACATGCTCGAAGTCTATATGGACGAAATGATCGTAAAATCCCACGAGGAGACCGATCATACTGCCCATTTATGAAAGGTCTTTGAACAGACCAGGAAATACCAGATGTGTTTCAACCCGGAGAAGTGCACGTTCGGTGTCTGGGCAGGCAAATTCCTTGGTTTCTACCTAACGGAACAAGGAATCAAAGCCAACACCAATAAGTGTCGGGCATTCTTAGAATTTCCAACGTCCAATTCAAATAAATCCATCCAATCCCTCAATGGGATGCTCATATCTCTATCCCGTTTCATGGCCAAGTCCGCCCAGCACGCTCTGCCCTTCTTCAAACTCCTCCGCAAGGAGGCAACGTTCAAATGGACAGAGGAATACGACCAGGCTCTCCTCCATCTAAAACGGGCACTCTCAGAACCACCAGTCCTCTCTCGACCAGACAATGGCGAGACTCTATATCTGTATCTCGCCGTCGCAACTGAGACCCTAAGCGCCGCTCTTATCCGCGAAACGCCCAACGGGCAAAAACCCATATACTTCACCAGCAAGGCATTGCTGGGACCGGAGCTAAGGTACCAACAAATAGAAAAAGTGGCACTGGCCCTCATCAACTCAGCTCGAAGACTGAGACACTACTTCCTGGCCCACACGATCATGGTCCGGACAGATCAACCAGTAAAGCAGTTGCTTAGACGACCAGACATGGCCGGTAGAATGCTCATATGGTCGCTAGAGTTGTCCGAGTTTGATATTTAGTATGAAAGCCGAATAGCCCTCAAAGCCCAAGGTTTGGCTGACTTCGTCGCAGAAATGACGTTCACAGAATCCTCCTCCTGCGGGGCGCACAAATGGACCATTTTCGTGGACGGGGCTTCCAGCTCGGCGGGAAGCGGGCCAGGCATCATACTGGAAAACGACGAGGGAATCATTGTAGAGGTATCAATCACCTTGTCCTTCCCCACCTCTAACAACCAAGCTGAGTACGAAGCCTTCCTCGCTGGATTACGTCTGGCCGAAGATCTCGGAGCATAGGAGGTCGTCGTATGCACTGATTCACAACTCGTGGCCCTCCAAGTCCAAGGAGAATATCAGGCCAAAAATGACAACCTGTCTGAATACTTAGACTTGGTCAAGGAGAAAATGAAGAAGTTCGCCGCAGTAGAAGTAAAGTACGTTCCCCGCGAATACAACGTCAGAGCGGACATATTGTCTAAACAGGCAAGCACGAAGAAGATAGGTGGAAACAAGTCCGTCATACAGGAGATACTTCCTCGACCTAGTATCGATAAAACTTCCCAGACCCTCGACGTACAGGTGATCGGAGACAACAACTGCTGGATGACCCCCGTTTATAACTATCTCGCTAAGGACGAACTCTTGTTCGACCCCAAAGAGGCAGCGTAGTCAGGTGAAGTGCCTGCTCCTACGTCCTGGTCTAAGACAAACTCTACAGGCGAGGGTTATCCATCCCGCTAATCAAGTGTGTCGAGGAAGAGATGGTCACTCACATCTTGCGCGAAATTCACGAAGGAATCAACGCCCATCATCTCGAAGAAAGGTCTCTTGCCCGGAAGGCCCTTCGAGCAGGATACTACTGGCCAACCATGCAGCAAGATGCTAAAGAGCACGTGAAGAAGTGTGATAAATGCCAAAGGCACAGGGACATGCACCTAGCTCCACCTAACGAGCTCAAGGCTATGTCCTCCCCGTGGCCATTTGCCTGGTGGGGCCTGGATGTGACGCCCCGATTTGGTTAATCGTATTTATTTATTTCATTTATGTGAATTTTGTGAATTGAATAAATTTAATGAGTTTTACCTATTAATTGGATAATTTCTCAGATAGATAAAATAATTGCAATTGATAATATTTTATTATTAGCTTTTAATTCCTGATATATTTGAGCAAAAGGGAAATAGACAGAGAGCAACTAGAGAACTCTAAAGAGATAAATTATTTTATTAAGGAGATGAATTAATAATTATTAGTTCAAGAGAGTATTTAAGGTAACTCTAATAATTGATCAATTGGGTTGAGATGACAAATATCAATTGGAGATGTTTTACCCTATCAGATTATATTATATAATATTGGATTATATGTATATATATATATATATATATATATATATATTTGTTAGTAAGAAAGGAGGAGAAAAAGAAAAAGGAAAGATAGAAGAAAAGAGAAGGAAAAGAGAGAAGAGGAGAAAGAGGAAAAATTGAAGAAACCTCCGTTTCAATCGCGATTAATCGGGTAAGGGTGAGAAGTTCCGATTATATTTCGATTGTATATGTATATGTATGTGTCTGTTTGGTTTGATTTTGGATGAAAATGTTAGGGTTTTAACATTTGATAGAAATGGTAAATTGAGTGGAAATTGATGTTTTCACGGTTGAAACTTGGTATAAATCGCGTAGAATAGTCGAGTGATGTTTGGGTCTAATCGGAAATGCTTGTTGGTAAGATTTGAGGAGTTTTGTATTGAGTTCTAGAGAATTAGAGATTTAGGGCATTAATGGTAAATTGAGTCGAAATTAATGTTTTCACGGTTGAAACTCGGTATAAATCGCATAGTGTAGTCGGGTGAGGTTAGGAATTAGTTGGAAATGCTTACTTGTATGTTTTCACATGTTTGGTTGAATTTGATGGAAAATTACAACATTTGATATGTTGAGATTTTGAGATTTGGATCCAAAACTTTTCTGTTGGAAATCATGTTTTAAGGTTCCTAATTGTTGATGCATGATAATATACCTCTATTGGTTGTTTGGGTATGGTTTGGAGGGTGAATTTGTGATTTGGAAGTTGCTGTCAAAAGGGGTATTTTTCTGCATAATGCAGAGCACGCTTAGCGCGGTAGGCCCGCTTAGCGCGGTCTGAAGAAATTTCGCCTTTGCCAGGCAGGGAATAGCGCGCTTAGCGCGGGTGGGGCCCGCTTACCGCGACCTGGAACAAAAAGAAAAAAAAACTATTATTCATAATTTGGATTTTTGTCGATTATGGGAATTAATCGGAATTACGTGAATGATGTAAAACGGAGCTTTTGAAATTACAGGAGCTTCAAGTAGTGAATTAGTGAGAAAATCTAATATCAATGGTAGTAAAGAATGATTAAAATGGAATTTGGGGTGGACTAATTAGATAATTAACTAATTAGGCCCACGTGAGGTATCCTCCTTAATCGTGTGTTATACTATTTGTAGCGAGCGATTTTGGACGCGGTTCTTAAGCGCTGGTCGCTCTCTGCGGTTTGAGCTTAAACTACAGGTCGATTCATTTTTTATCCTATTGTGAGCTGAATAAGGAAGGGAAATAGATGTATCCAATTAACCCTGCTTTGCATACTGAGTTTAAACAACGGTCTGTTTAGGTTACGAATGCTATCAATGTGGGGGGGCCTTTGTACTGGTTATTTGTATTTTCACCAATACTGGTTCTTATCTAGGCAGAAGTTTTCTGGCGGGGAACAAGGATTAGGATGTAAGGACTGATGCTTTTTTGATAGATACATGAGAGTATGGGATTTGGTTTTTTTGTTTAATGTGCTCGCTAAGATTTTTCTTTCAATCTTATGCCTACGTATTCCCGTTTTACCGAAACAGGGAAATCAGAGCGTTCGTAGTTCCTCCTTTTCTATGGGAGGAGATGGGTGCTTTTGGTGTCTTGTTTAAAGCCCAAGACGTGAAGCGAAAGGTGATCT
The DNA here is from genome assembly GCA_022829125.1 of Lathyrus tuberosus. Classification (NCBI taxonomy): domain Eukaryota; kingdom Viridiplantae; phylum Streptophyta; class Magnoliopsida; order Fabales; family Fabaceae; genus Lathyrus; species Lathyrus tuberosus. The sequence goes on along the minus strand of JALAZF010000389.1, from coordinate 1,678,880 downwards.
ATATCTTGTTTAAACCCCAAGATGTGAAGCTGAAGGTGGTTTGTATCTTGTTCAAAGCCCAAGATATGAAGCTGAATGGTCTATTTGTATCTTGTTCGAAGCCCAAGATGTGAAGCTAAAAGGTGTTGTCTTTAGAGAAAATTTGTCATCTCTAAAGAGGGTATGTTTGTCACAACTGTTTATAAAGGAGAATTACTTTAACCGGGATATGTGAATCCAGCAATGCCATAATTTCCTTTATAGGGGGGTTCCAACCTGAAGGAGAAGACTTTAACTCAGTGTAGAGCAATGCTATCTTTCCTTAGGATTTTTCATGCTAAAAGAGGGACAGTGGCATGGATGTAAATAATCCAGAGGCTTGCCGCTTACAGCGATTAGATGAAGGGGAAGAAGTTGTTGATGTTTGTATACTGTGAACGAGGCACGGCTTTGATGCTAAAAGGTTGATTGGCTCAACCTGGGTTTTCTTATACAAAGCCTAAGAGGAGGCTATTGGCCCAACAAGAGGGAGTTTTTATGTGTCTCGTACGAAGCCCGAGAGAGAGGCTAAAAGGGTTGACTCAACAGGAGAATCTTTTATACTCAACAAGAGAGTGTTTTTTGTATCTCGTACGAAGCCCGAGATGGAGGCTAAAAGTTTGATTGGCTCAACAAGAGAGCCTTTGTATCTCGTACGAAGCCCGAGATGGAGGCTAAAGGTTTGATTGACTCAACGAGGGAGTCTTTGGTATCTCGTACGAAGCCCGAGATGGAGGCTAAACGTTTTCTTCGCTGGGAAGAATCATTGAACAAAGCCCAAGAGGAGGCTATGGTAACTGTTTTAGTTAAGTGACAGGTCCAGTATACTAATTTTAAAGAGAAAATCAGTTCTTATATGAGCAACACTGTACTCAGGGATTTGATTTGAGGATCCGGGTTATTCCTGTTCTTTAAGGAAACGGGAAATCCGAAGGGTATTGAGACTGTCCGAGTCTACGGGTTTTCTTCCTATTCTTGAAGGGTGCTTGAGAATGTCTTCGAGACTCAAGGATATTAGACTGCCCGAGTCTAGAGTTTCATCTTTTGTACTATGCTTTGAGAAACAGTAGTAGACTCTATGAAAGGACTATTCTATGAGGATGACTAGGTTCTGTTCCTATACCTCTAGGAGGTCGTCGGGGCAATTTGTACGAAGCCCAAGAGGAGGCTGGAAACTTTTAAGAAGCCGACGGGTCCTTGTACTAAGCCCAAGAGGAGGCTATCATTCCCGGAGGAAGAGATCATTATACGAAGCCTAAGAGGAGGCTATGAATACTTCTAAGAAGCCGTAGGGTCCTTGTACTTAGTCCAAGAGGAGGCGGAGTTGCTTTTAGGAAGCCTGTGGGTCCTTGTATGATGCCCAAGAGGAGGCCGATGCTTTTAAGAAGCCCGTGGGTCCCCAAACCCTGAGAAATTCAAGGCAAGCTATTCACAAGGAATAGATCAAGTCAGGAAAGTTCGAGAATTTGGAAGAAACTCAAAGATTCCATTCACGGAGAATACATTCATCTCTGGGAGTAGAGTTTCTTGACAATTCCTAATGAGGACAGCCGAAGAGAAGACTGTATTTGGTGATCCTATTGGGGATCTAGTTGTCTATTTCTACGAATAAACGAAACGGCGTCACCTAGTTCTAGACGTAGTTGTCGGGGAAACTCTAAATATCTATACTATTATTACACAGTTGATATGAGTTTATGAAAGAAGTCTTATAGAAAAACAGCCCCACAATACAGTTATATGTATATGAGTTTATGAAAGGAAACTTACAGTGAAACAGCCCCACAATACAGTTATATACATATGAAAGCGGTAAATGAAAGCGGGTAAACACTTACTCGGTTGTAGAGCTTCCATGTTGTTTGGTTAGTTGTTCAACAAAGAAAGATTGAAAACAACAGTATATTCAAAATCAAAGGAGAAAGTGCGTTGAAATAAAAAGATTTGGGGCTTACAGCTCAAGGAGAGGCCCAAAAAGTTTTACCTGTGATCGCACTGTTGAATTTGTACAGAGGGACTTATACAAGTGACTGAGGCCCAAGAAAGGTTTTTTGTACAAAGGGATGGGTCTTACACTCTCTCAAGAGGCCCAAAAAGTTTTAAAGAAAAAGAGTGGGGCTTATAACTCGAGGGTAGGCCCAGTTGACTTTTCGTTAAAAAATGGCGATCGCGCCGAGGTTTTCTTTTAACGCGGTGGGACTTATACAATAAGTGAGGCCCAAAATGATTTTGGTTAAAAGGGGGTTGGGTCTTACACTCTAATAGAGGCCCAAAAGTTTTGAATGGGTCTTATAGCTCGAGGAGAGGCCCAAGGTTATTTTTCAAAAGGCGACGATCGTGCCGTTTGTTTTTGACGGTATCGGGTCTTATACAATACACTGAGGCCCAAAAAGGATTTGGTCAAAAAAGGATTGGGTCTTACACTCTATTAGAGGCCCAAAATGTTTTGAATGGGTCTTATAGCTCAAGGAGAGGCCCAGGTTTATTTTAAAAAGGCGACGATCGCGCCGTTTATTTGAAAATGTACAGGGGGACTTATACAACGAATGAGGCCCAAAAAGGTTTTCTGTACAAGGGTGTTGGGTCTTACACTCTAATAGAGGCCCAAGTGAGGTTTAAGAAAAGAAATGAGTGTTACTACTCGAGGGTAGGCCCAATGGTTAATTTTGAAAAAAGACGACGGTCGCGCCGAGGTTTTGTAAACACCGTGGGACTTATACAAGTGACTGAGGCCCAAAATTTTGGTATTTACAAAGGGATTGGGTCTTACACTCTATTAGAGGCCCAAAAGTTTTGAATGGGTCTTATAGCTCGAAGAGAGGCCCATGAGTGTTTGAAAAAGTTTTATGACGGTTAAAATCGAAGAAATCCTAATTTTATCATTTTAAAAGTAAATTCTTAAAAGAAAATCAATACAAAATGATAAAAATACCAAATAAGCAACTTGTGATTTTTGGTTGGGGTTTGAAAAATGATGTTTTACTCACAAGATGAAATAAAATTCATTTGGTCTTGATTTTCAATATGAGAATCCACTTTCAAAATGTTTTAAAAACATTAATTATATTAATTATATTACAATTAATTATTCACAAAAATACTAATTATATTAAATAAATAATATAAAACTAATTTTTTTGTGGAATAAAATATTTTGGAGTATGAATAAGAAGTGTGTCAAACAGATTTTAAAAATGATAATTTTTGCTATGTGAAAGAATTGGTTGAGTTTTGAAGATAAACTAAGAAAAAAAAAGGAATGTGATGTCACAACATCACTCATGAGACATCACTCATGAGTTTTCAACATCTTTTTTATCAAACTTCCAACACCCATAACTTTCTCAAATCTCAATGGTTTGAGACAAAATTTATATGCATCTGGCCCAGAATTTCACAAGGAATCCAATGGTGATGGTAGTTTTTTCAGAACACACTCCCTCCTCAAAACCCGATAGTGGTTTTGAAAAGGACCTATAATTGCATTTTCTGTGCTACACTTTGATACAGGCATGGATTACATGGTGAATTAGCCCAAACACAACATATACAACATGTATGAGATGTGTATGATCAGTGGACTTCAAAGCAATGCATGATTTCAAGGATTCCAAGTTGTGATGCTTACCTCTTTTTGAGCTTTTTGTGCAATCTATCAAGCCTCTTGTTCCAGAAATAATTTGATGCTTTAGACACACTCAAATGATCCCTTAGAAGCTTTTAGGATGATTGGAATCAACTGGTACCTGTAAAAACACAAACTGTCCCTTTCTTGCAAAAAAGGGGTTAAAAGTGACCAAAATAGCAACTCTCTCAAATGGTGTTCCAGATGTTGGGAACCATTTGGGACAGTTCAAGGATGATATTTGGAGTGTGTTTGAGGTTTTATCTGGTTTGGAAAGTGACTGAATCAAGACATGGCTTGAAAAATGCAAAAAAGTGCCATTTTGAGGTTTTGAGAAGTGACTTTGTGATTTTGTGATTACAGGTCACTTGTGATAGTTTGCACAGCTTACATATGATATATATGAGGTGTGTGTGTGATTAGTTTGAGTGGAATTGCTCTCTAACTCAAAAACTCAGAATTGCTTGCTTTGGAAGGCAAATTTGAGGTGAAAGAAGAGATTTTGAGGAAAGCATCTGTTTGATGGCTTTGGTGTACTCAAACTGAACACAAATGAGCTCTATTTATAGTAGAGCAAGTTTGTTTTCACAGCAACAGTGAATAGCAACTGCAGCAGAGGTTTGGCCAATGTTGGCCAATGAAAATCCAAGTCTCCTCTAGCCATTGACTAGAGGTTAGGGCACAGAGCTTTGGTTCCCTACTTGTTGGAGGAATCTTGACTAAATTCAGTTGCAAATGTGTCAGTCCATGCCACCTCTAAGCATCTATTAAATGCTCCAATCCAAAATTGGAGTGTTGTCCCTCTTTTAGGGATTTTTAGGAATAACATGCTATTTCTTGTTCCAAGGACTTTGGAGGCTTGGCTCAGTGATTGTCCCCTTTAGATTTGATCCTCAGAGGTGTCCAAAGTGATGACAAGGCTTAGAAATTCGTGTGGTACAAGAAATATGCAAATCTGTCCCATGAAAAATTCAGCTGTAGCAAGCCCTGTTGTAAAATTCATAACTCCCTGCTCGAGTATGCTACATGGACGTTCTAGGACTTTCTGGAAAGCTTAGATGACGTAATTCAACTTTGATGTTTGACTTTGGTCTTGGTTCAGCTTGCAAAGTTATCAAAAATGGTCTTGAACTTGTGTAGTCAAATCTGTCCTAAAAGCTGTCATGAAAATTCTGCTTTATCAATGCTTCTTACGAAAATCATATCTCCCTGCTCGAGTATGCTACAAGGACGTTCTACACCTTTCTGGAAAGCTGAGACAACGTACTTCAACTTTGATGTTCAAGGTTTGGCTTGAATCAACTTGGATCATGGAGAAAAACATCCTTGATGTTGGGACATTCTTGCTGGAAAAATATTAATGATGTCCCTATGCAATGTTGAAACATTAGACATTGAACATTAATAATTCCAAATTTTAATCACTTGTATCTTTTAATCCACTATGATATTTTGATTTGAAGTGAATTGCATCTTTGATGCTTGTCTTGCATGGTGACAAAGCTTGAAAATTGGGTGGCACAAGAAAAGTGCACAAAATCTGTCCTAAAAAAATCAGCTCGAGCAAGGCCTGTTGTGAGGTTCATAACTCCTTGCTCAAGTTGAATTAATGGGAGTTCTAATACATTTTGGAAATCCCTAATGACATACTTTAACTTTGATGTTTGACTTTGGTCTTGGTTCAGCTTGCAAAGTCATCAAAAATGGTCTTGAACTTGCGTAGTCAAATCTGTCCTAAAAGCTGTCATGAAAATTCTGCTTTATCAATGCTTCTTGCAAAAATCATATCTCCCTGCCCGAGTATGCTACAAGGACGTTCTATAACTTTCTGGAAAGCTGAGACAACGTACTTCAACTTTCATGTTTGACTCCAGACCTGGTTCAACTTGGATCATGGAGAAAAACGTCCTTGAAGTTGGGGCATTCTTGCTGAAAAAATATTAATGATGTCCCTATGCAATGTCAGAACATTGGACATTAAGAATTCCCAACTTTGATCACTTATATCTTTCAATCCTTATGATATTTTGAGTTGATTCCCTCTACAATGTTGAAGTATCAAATACCCTCTTTAAAAGTAGCTCTTACTCAAAATCAATGGATGCTTGGATCAATAGTTACAACCTTGAAAAGTTGTACACTTGAACATGATTTTAACTTAGAAAAAAAATTCTAAGTTTCTTTCAATTTGATCAATTTTGCAATTTTGCATGATTTCTTGATTTAAATTTGATCAAACTAAATCATCCATCATATTTTCTTGAGTAATGGCTTGTGAAGCTCAAAGTTGACCAAAAGTCAAACTTTGACTTTCTGCGTCAGTTGACTTTGTATTAGATGAACTTGAGGCTTGATCCACTTGAAATGTTGCACTCTTGTGCTTGATTCTTGAGGTGGGAGTCCTCTTGATCCTTTATGGATGTTTAAGAGGTTAGACAAGTTGAATATCATGTTATTCCTTGATTGATCATTTGTCTAAAGGCGCTGAGAGGGCTTGAAACCCTAAGCTTGATTGTAGTGAATGCTCAACAATTCCTTAAGGAGATTGATGAGGCACAAAGGTTCCTCTATATTGTGCTGATGATTTACACAATGATGGGAAATCTTAGTGGTCAAAATTTGGGGTATGACACTATTGCCATATTAATGTGGAGCTTTTAGGCTATTTGTATGATGTTGAATCTTGATATCGAATGTGGTTATTGAATGATGGCCTTATGGTAAACTACATTGTATAAATGAATATCAATGTATGATGTGAGTAGTTTATTGTGTGTATTATGATGAATTGATATGACAATTATGGTAATACTAGTGAGTATTACGGTGAGTAAGTATCTCACGTGTGATAAGGAGGATCGTGTAAATGTATAACTGATTATTATACACGTGTTTTGTGCATAATTCTTGTTATGTATGTGTTATGTTGAATTGATTGGACAGGTATGGTAATACTATCGTGTATTACGGTGAGTATGTATCTCACGTGTGATCAAGGGGATCGTGAAGAGGTATAGTTGTTATTATACTTATGTTGTCGTGCATTTCATGAATGTGTCTGGTGGAGACAGCTAGGTGGGAATCCATAATGGGTGCCTAGTATTGTCTCGACTCCAATGTGGAGTTGTGATGGAGATAAATCATTGCTCAGTGGGAGTGTATGTGATTTGTCCGGACTCCAATGTGGAGTTGTGATGGAGATAAATCATTGCTCAGTGGGAGTGTATGTGATTTGTCCGGACTCCAATGTGGAGTTGTGATGGAGATAAATCATTGCTCAGTGGGAGTATATGTGATTTATTTGGATTCCATTGGGAATCGGGTTCGATTGAATGAACCAGAGTGTGTGGTGCCAGGAGATAAATCATTGCTCAGTGGGAGCGTATGTGATTTATCCGAATTCCATTGGGAATCGGGTTCGATTGAATGAACCATAGTGGGTGGCACCACTTGCATTGTGTCAGTGTCTTTGAGTCGCATTGCATTGTTTATGGGTGTGTTGAATTATAAATGAAAGTGATAAGTGTGTCGTGAATGTGTGCACATTGTGTGTGATTGCTTGATTACTACTCCTTAACATGTATTTTACACCGTTAATTATTGAATGTAGTTCTCACCCCTTTGTTGTTTCTTATGTCTGTGCAACTTGGGAAGTATATATATATATATATATATATATATATATATATATATATATATATATATATATATATATCATAACTTGTGTATATGAATATATGATATCTTTGTATGCTATATGTGTTAGCATGTGGTGTGTGGGTGAGTTGAATAATATATGTGAATTATATGTTTACATATTATTATTCAAATCTTGATTTAGTCGTTATTTCTCACCCTTCTGCTGGAATATGCTTTTTATGGCATAGTGCAGATTAGCCGCTGTAGAGGCGTGGAGGCAAGTGGAAGAGTTAGATCTTCATTTTGCTTAGATATTTGGTGTCTGCTCTGATACGTAACACGGGAGTCGGGGGAAACGCTTTTGTTATTTATGTTTATATATGTGAATATATATATATATATATATATATATATATATATATATATATATATATATATATATATTGGATAACTTGTACGTGTATTTGGATGTTATGAAACAACTTATTTGTAAAATGAGTCAATTATGGATCGTTCCGCTTTATTCCATAATTGAACTTCCTTTTGTTGGAAAAAGTTTCCTGTTATTATTTATTTCATTTTGTGTTATGTATCAAAGTTATAAGCAGGTGGATTATGTTGTTCTCAAATGTGGCATCCTTATTTCTATCAAAAAAAATTTTATTCACTCTGATTTAATTATGTATTATTTATCCCCGATGGGAATTGGGGTGTTACACTGGACATCCTAGGACCATTCATGGTAGGATCAACTGCTCTTAACATACTACGTTTCTACAAATGAAACATCCTTGCACGTTTTGGCATCCCCCATGCGATAGTCACGGACAATGGGACACAGGTCACGGATATAAAGTTCCAAGACTTCGTCGCCTAACTGGGCACAAAACAACACTTCGCATCCGTCGAACATCCCCAGACAAACGGGCAAGCTGAAGCGACAAACCGAGTCATCCTTCGAGGCCTCAAATGAAGGCTAGATGAAACGAAGAAAATTTGGGTCGAGAATTTGCACAACCTCTTATGGGCATACCGCACAACTCCACACTCTTCAATCGGGGAAACACCCTTTCGCCTGGCCTACGGGACCGAAGCTGTAATTCCCATTAAAGTTCATGTACCCTCCAGGCGGACAGAATCACCCCTGGACGAGGAAATGAATGGCGAAGCACTAAGGGAGGAACTCGACCTTGTCGAGGAAATCTGTACAGGAGCAACCCTCAGCGAAGCCTTGTTAAAACAAAAAATTGCCATCAGGCACAACGCCAAAGTCATACGACGAGAGTTCAACGTGGGCAGCCTTGTCCTAAGGAGAAACCATAAAGACTCTCGTGAAGGCAAACTGGCCGCTAACTGGGAAGGACCCTATCGAGTCCGGGAAAAATGGAGAATGGGGCCTATTACCTAGAACATCTCAACGGGGAAGAACTTGCTCGACCATGGAACACCGAAAAGCTAAAGCAATACTATAGCTAAGGCCTTAACTGTCGATTTGATCCGTCGTAACGACGAGCGCCGCCTACCGACCACGATGTGCGTCTAGGTACAAGCGTCGCATACCAGTAAAGCAGAACCCCGATCAGGAACGAGCCAGGTCCCTGCTCGACCGCGGTCCCTCAATTGAGCACCGCCGTCGTCAAAGTACCACGACAGGCAGAACACCCAGCTTGCGATGGGAGGTTCACGCCGTGAACTCAGGCCTCAAACGTGACCTGAGCTCCGCTCTCTCCCCCGAACATTCCCCGGCCGTTCGACCAGTACCCCTCACTATCAAACACATCTACAACGAGCAATTCCCTGAAACTTAAAGCAAATCAAAGTGATTCCTATTACGGACACACATGTATATCGAGCAAAAGTACAACACTTAGCAGAATTTAAAATAGATAAAGCCATGCAAATCACAAAACCGGCCACAAGGACCGGGCACATAATTAAGTAATAAGTGGCCGCAAGGACCACAATTGTGCTTGTTACATAAACAGGGGGCCACTCCCCCACTCAAAATAATAAGTTACATCAGAGATACATGACACGCAGGCCGGACAAATTACAACAACTTCAAAAGAACCATCACTCGTCCATCCGATCAGACTGCTCGTTATTAGGATGAGGCTCCTGGCTTTCCCCGTTCAAAACTTCAGCATGCTCGTCGCCAATGATGAGGGAGTTCGGGCTGACTATCTGGCCGTCCTCGACATGAGCCTGGAAGTGAGTACCCTCGATGGAGATCTCAACCCCGGGGTTAACCACCCGCAGTTGGGCCACATCATTCCTGAAGGATTCGTCCCCAATGACAATGTTGTCATCCTCGGCCCTCAACATACGAGCAACCAGCTCGGCCCTCGTCTTCATTTCCTTCACATCCTCAGGTTCATCTTCGCCCAGAGCACTTGCCAACCTCAGCTGCTCGACCAGCTCCTCAGCTGCCTTCTTCTCCGCTGCCAACGTAGCATTCTCCCCCCTTAGCCTGGTAGCCTCCTCGTCCACTTTCTTTCGGGTATTCTCAGCACTCTTAGCCTCCTCCTTGACTTTCCTCGCCGTCTCTTCTAGAGATGCTATGGTAACCCGAGTAGCTCTGAGTTCAGACTCAGTTGCGGAGTCCCCTTCAGCATAGATGGTCGCCATCTCCAAAACTCTGACTAATGTAGAGGCATCTTAGGCCACCAGCGCCCTCTTGCTCGGGCGATCCATGCCCTCCAGTTGGAGAGACTCTGTCCGCGGCACGACCAAGGATGTCCTTTCAAAAAAAATTCTATCAAGGATGCATGGAGGAAGCTCGAACTTCCCTTTCTCTGGAGCCCGACTGAGGTCCACCGCTTTACTAGTTCTAGATCGCTTGAACCTTGGGGCCAGGGGCAATAGGGATCCTTGAGCAGGGACAGACGAAGCACTCCCCGATGTAGTTTGAGGAGGAGGAACACGCTGAGGAAACCAAATCTTGGGAGCAACCGTTCCAGGCTTGTTCCTCGTCGTCGCATTCTTTACCATTCGTTCATGGGCAAAAGGCATCTCACCTGCACAAACAAAATAAATATGTTAGACGACGAAGGAAAAAATATGTCGGGCAAGTCAAATAACTAAGACTACCGAGCAATTTATAAGCATCTGCAGGAGTCTTGCACTCCAAAAGCGTCTTGGTGTTAATAAAACAATATTCCACCCGCTGGCTACCATCCTCCTCGAAGAGCGGGGACCCCTTCTTCGTCTAGCATTCAGCAAGCTGGAAAGAACTAACGTTCTTCACCAGCTTCTCATAACCAACCAAATCTTGTCCGTCCAGCATTTGTGGCTGAGCGACATATTCGTTGGGCTCCTTGAAGAAGTGGCCAGGTCCCCAATGGAAGGGAAACTTGAATTCTCTCTCCCCGATCAGCTTCCCAGTTTCGTCGCGCATGTCATTACTGTCCTCGTCAAGGGACACTGCCCAGACATACGTACTGTCATGGGCCCTCTCTGACACAGTCTCTATGATATAGAACCTTTCCTTAAACGTCCGTATTGACTCCGAAAAGGGCTTGAATAACTTGCGGGACTGTTTCAACGACACCCAACCACATCTCTTCCCCGTTAACTGCCGCTGGAGATGGAAGATGGTGAAAAACAGAGGAAGAGTGAGTGGTTCCTATCTGCAAGAATCCGCACGTCAACTCAAAGGCACGAATGAACGCCAGCGAGCTGGGGTGCAGCTGCGACGGAGCCAAGTCCATGTGCACAAAGACTGACTGCTGAAAATCGATGAAGGGCAGCCTCAATCCCAGCTCTTTAAATGTGTATTCGTACATAGCGAACAGCTCCCCAAAGTTAGAACAAACCCACTCATCCTCAGAGGGGAAGTGCACATTCCACTCCCCCTCCGGCCCAATGACTGTGAAAACATCCCCAAGATAAGTCGCAAAAGTATATACGTGCTCAGCAGGCTCAGCCACCGACCACTCCTCCATAGAATCCTCAACAACCTCCTCCCCGACTTCGCTGGGGACAGTGAAAGCCTCCGTACTGCTACTCTCCGAGGAGCTCTCCTTGGACGATTCTAGTATAATCTCCCCATATGGCCCTGTCGCAATATCGATCATCTGAAAAGCAGAGAAATAAGTGAATTCGACGAAGAATCAAATCCACCCTTCCACCGCTAGTCAAGTGAAAGGGTGCTCAAAGGGCTGAGGGCGACGTCCCTGGCCTAAGCCCTAACATCAAACAAAAAATCAAGAGTCTCCCCAGAGGAAATGCTCGGGATAAACCACTCCTGTACGAGGAATTTTCTCGGGCCATTTCTCAGTTTCCGTTTGAAGCTTCACCGGAAACTGCAAACGTTCACCGAAAACTTCATCGAAGCACCGGAATCTGAGTAACTGCAACGGTTACGCACGCATCATCATCGCGACGACGTCGGAAACCGCCCTACTCGTGAGATATCTAAGGGGATCCAGCAGCCTCGTCGGCGGTAGTAGATGGCTTAACCACCGTCCACCACCAACAACCACCGGGAAAAGCAGCACTACGTCATCTAAGCCTAAACCTAACCACATGCAATCTAAAAACAACCGCAAAAAAAGGCAAAGGAACACAAAATCAACGAACTTACTTGGTTGAAAAGCTAAAAAAACGGTTGCTCGGAACTGAGGGCGACGGTTGAAGCAGCGGACGACGGCGGCGGGCAAAGCTCTGAAGAAGACGAAGAAGAAGAGAGAGAAGTGAAAGTTCCAAATGGCACAAGTCCTTCTCCTTTTATACTACCGAGGAGCACGTGCAGAGGCACGCCCTCGTAGGTCATAATGGCTACATACTAGCCATCATTGCCTAGTTATTGCAGCACAGGGCTTGAGGTATACGTGGTGCCCCAACGTTTCAATTCTTCCTAACCGTTAGTCTCCCCGTATGACGGGCAAGCATGACACGGACACAGATCTCACGAACACCAGGGGTCACGGGAATCACGGGACAACTCCCTTCGTCACCAAATGACGACACCATTACAGTTCCCCGGAACACCGGGCCATCCTTAAGTCATCACTCCCATGCTCGGAAGCAACGACTTGGAGGGCTCCTGTTCTGGACTAGACCAATAGCTAGGCATGGCCCAATCCGCTTCTACTTCCAGAATGGCCCAATTGCCTAAGTCCAATCCACGAAGGGAAAAAAGTTACCTTTCTGCCCCTCAACTAGGCAAGGATGACAATACTCCTCCCCGGCACTGCTGCTCGTTCCGCACAGCTTCATCAGTCCCCGAACAGCTAAGGGCATGCGCCCAAAACTACGTCTTTGCCCGACATAACGGCTAGTTTTGGGCACCCTGCCCGAGATAATGGCTAGTTTTGGGCAGTTACCTATTCTTCGGGAAAACGGTTATTTCGCCTAGAAAATAGGACCGTTGGCGACGTGATGGGGGCACTATATAAACCCTCTCGCTTGAGAGGGTCAGGTATCCAATAATCATCCTAAGAATTCATACTTTGTACTTGCCCCTTTCTCTGACCCTTTTCTTACTTGAGCGTCGGAGTGCCTTGCAGGTACACCCCCTCATCCTCCTTTCACGCCTAGCGTCACAGACGTTCTGGTGGCCCATCACAGGATCTGATCAAGCCTTCACGATCAATTACTAATATGCTACTTATTTTTCAATTTTAGCTTTCGGGATCCTGGTCCTGTTGGAAATGGTTGATATTCAGAACATATGTTACCTGAAGTTGAGATTAATGTCTTTAGAAAGGGTGCTCATATTCATTTTTTAGCGTATCCTATATTTCTTATTTTTTATTATTGTTTTGGGAAATGGTAGAACTGTTTTGATTTTTAATCAATTTATACTTGTCTTCATTGATCTTGAGGTAACATTGATCTTGCTACAATCACAGATCTGATGGATGTTAAAAAGGCGGTACAAAGTGTTAATGTTGAAGAAGCAATCAGGAAGGTCAATGAATTAAAACCTGGGGTAAGCTTTGCCCATTAACTTTGTTGATGTTGTTATCATTTTAAGAATCTTATTCTCCAAAAGATGAACTCATTCTAAGTGACATTTACTATTTCAATGATATTAGGTCTACATTATGTTTGTAAGATAGTCATTAATCTTGAAGGAAAAATAATTCATGGATTCTACTTAAAATCTCAATACAATGTGAATATATTTTTCCAACATTAAGTAGCATCCAATTTCTTACAGCATTTGGAGATCTTGTTTGAAGGAATATGATTTGATTTCTATACCTGAATTCTCTAACCGGCTACTCAAAAGGTATATATATCCTATTGATTATTGTTAGATATGTGTCTGTTTTATAGAGAACACCTTATATTTATTTTTGATATTTACATAATGTAATAATACTTTCAGATTATGCAAAAGAACAAAAAAACAATGAAATAAAAACAAAGACAGGATAGGTCTGGAAATGCACGCTCTTGTCGCACTCGAAAGCATGTAATTACAGTTTTGGTAAGATGTGTGCTATATATTCAATTTGGTTTCATATGCCTATTGTATTCCAGCACCTACACATTCCAATGGACATGAAAGTGTCCTCCGACATATTAATAGAGTTGAATTTACTGTACTATTTTGTTTATGTATTGTTTGCTTTGTGTCGCGGTGAGAATCGGATACCATAGCTATTAAGTTAACAAGGTTCACAAGTCTTAATTAACCACCAAAATTTGATTTATCCAAAGGAAATGGTAAAGGTCGAAAACCCTAATTGCACTATGTAAGAACAAAGCTAGAGATCTAAGGTTCGGGGGTTGGTTATACCTAGGGAAGGTGTTAGCATCCTAAGTATCTGTAGTACTCTACAGGAACCTCTTGTTTTATTTGTGTTATGTTATTATTTGCTTACTAAGGTTAATGTGCTAAAGGAAAAACCTAGGGTGTTAGTTATAAGCATGCTCGCCAAGACATCGCATCTCGTGCCTACGTATCCTGACGGGAATGGAATCAGAGCATTTGTAGTTCCCCTCAATGAGGGTGATGAACTCTTGACTGTGGTCAAGGTTCCAATGGGGAGAGGTAAGTATCCATGGCAAGATACTTACATGGAGTGCAGCGACTCCAAACCTAAGGCTAGGTTAAAAGGGTAGAAAGTGTCCATGGCAGAACACATGTATAGAGTGCGCTGACTCTAAACCTAAGGCTAGGAAATGTCTAATTCTATCTCAGGAGAAAAAGGGTACTAACCTAATGAGGTCATGCGAGAAAGGGACGAAGAGAGAAACTTAGAGTATCACTGAGTGAATAGCAACATGTACAACAAATGCTCAGACAAATCAAACGCTCGAAAGATAGGATATCAAAATTATGATTCAAATGCACCCAAATGCATCAAAGATTACTTTAAAATCGAACTTCAGGAAATAACCAAAATAAAAACACAGATGGTCAAGATTAAATTAAAAAATATGATAAATAAACACATAATTAAACCAAAATTTAATTAAAAACATTAAGGATGAGAGTGTGAATAGAAAAACAAAGTGGGCTTGTGGTCATTACAGCCCTCCTGAGCAAGGCTACCATGGGATGACAAACAAATTTCAGCATCTTTAGTCCTTCAGAACACAAAGAGACAGTAAGTGAAGGCCTCACACGCGGCGATGGCGAGATTCCAGCGAAGACACGACCATTTCTCCGGATTCATCAAATCAGACAGCGGTTTAAACTAATCTTTGCCCTCAATCTGAATTTTTTACTTGTTTTCACAACTTCTACATTCCGAATCCGAATCGAAGCTCCATATGGAGGGTTCCAAAGTTCTAAATTCAATCTAAATAAACATTTTGGAATCACAAAATTAAGACGATCAAGGGTGAGGAATATGTTCATAAGCAAATCAAAGTCAATAATTTAGGCAAAGATTGCAGAGCACGTACCAAAATCCGACGCGGCGGTGATGATAATGACTTTGCAGGTACCTCATTTCCTCTCTTTTTCTCTGCTTCTCCTATTCTTCTTCAACATAATCTTTAGCTTGTAGGTGAAATTGCTATGCCGTGTTGTGGTTGTTATTGTTTCTGAATTCTGCTGCAAAGGTGTGTATATGTGTTTGTGACTTATGATGATGTTGTAGTTACTGGGGTATTGTTCTTGTGAATGTCCATTATCTTTCGTTGATGCATATCCACAAATTCGTACCATAGGTGAGCCCTTAAAATAGCGATGATCTTGAACAACACCCTTGTTACTTGAATCTCAAGCAAACCACGCCGGACAAAATACATGCATAAGAACCTAATGTCACTTGGAGCATTCTTGAATCACTCCTTCATTTTAATCACAAATCACATTTCCAACAAAAGCGAAACCTTAATTCAACGATCTATGGGAAAACCAATTGAATTGATCTTTCAATGAAGTAGAAACCATGAACCGATAGAAAACCATGATTCTTCGGAAGGCCTTGATCCTATGCCTTTGGAGTCCTTGGATACAACTCGAAATTATAACCAAACCTTCAAAATACGCTCAAATACCACTGAGAGGGAATGAGTATTATCTCCGATTATAATTAACGTACCTGCACAAATTGGTTAGTCACAATAAACACACACACACACACGACCCTATGACCTAAATGTGTTATGCAAGACGATGCACAAAGATGTGGGATCTTAGGGTTAAAAATTAGGGTGTGACAGATGCCCCTATTTAAGTTTCTTCTATCCGGAGATGTGGAGATTGAAATCTTTGCCTCGACGTGATAGGAGAGAGTTAAATACAAACATGCACAATTGTTGGCCCCAAGATACCACAAGATGCATATGATATGACATGAAATGATATGATATGAAATGAATGCAAAGACAAGGATCCTATGGGGAATGGTGCCACAGGGGAAAGGTGTATATGGAAATGGGTTATAATCATCATAGGTTTTGTCTGAAATGCATTGAACAAAACTCTGAAAAAGTATAGCAACAACCATCAAAGACATTCAGGAGAGCATTGAATGAACTTTGGAGCACATCAGAGACATTTAGAAAAGCATTGAATAAACTCCATAACAACATTAGAGATATTCGAAAAAGCATCGAATAAACTCCGGAACACATCCAGAAATGCATTGGATGGAAAATAGAAATAGATTTGAAAACAATCAACAACTATTAACCACAATCAGAAATAAGTTGAAGACATCTAGAAGAGCATTAGATGAAAACAACAATTTTGAAGATACATCCGAAACATTTAGAAAAGCATTAAATGTACGGGAAAAGATTTGAAGACATATCTGGAAGAATGTCAGATAAGAACAACATATCTTGAAGCACATAATATAAACAAGGTCATATCCAAAAAAAGCATCAGATAGACACAAAAAGAGCTCTGGAAAAACATCAGAAGCAAAGATACATATCCGGAAGAACATCGGATAAGAAAGGTCATATTCGGAAGAGCATCAGATAGACACAAAGGGGCTCTGGAAAAGCATCAGGAGCAGACACATCTGGGAAAACATCATATGGTAAAAACAATGTCATTCCGGAAAAGCATCAGAATAAACAAAGAAAAATATCTGGAAAAACATCAGATAACAAAGACTCAATCTGGAAGAACATCAGAAATAGAGACACATCCGGAAGAGCATTAGATGGACATATCTGGAAAAACATCGAATAGATTCTGGAAGAGCATCAGAATCAAAGCGTATATCAGGAAAAACATCAGATAAGTTCTAGAAGAACATCAGAATAAAAGAATCAATCTGGAAAAACATCAGAGAGAGAAATATATCTGGTAGAACTTCGGATAGATTGCGGAAAAGCATCAGAATCGATGGGAATATCTGGAAGAACATCAGATAAGTTCTGAAAGAACATCAAAACAAAGGACTCGATCTGGTAAAATAACTCTAAAAGAGACATATCCGGAAAAACATCGAATAGATTCCGGAAAAGCATCAGAATCAAAGAGAATATCTGGGAAACATCAGATAAGTTCTGGAAGAACATCAGAACAAAAATACATATTCGGAAGAGCATCAGATAAGTATAAAGGAGTTTCTGGAAAAACATCAGAAACAAATGACACATCTGGAAAAATGTTAGACGCAAAGTCATATATGGGAGAACATCAGATAGACACCAAAGAGTTCTGGAAGAACATCAGAACAAAAATACACATCTGAAAGAGCATCAGATAGGTACAACAATATCTGTTTGAGAGGTGCCAAGTGAGTTAGACTTTGACCACAAGGTGAGACGTGGATAACAACAAGGCCTATGGAGAATGCAAATGAGTGCAAATGAGGATGACACTCATGATATGCATATGTATATGAGTTATACCATGATCAAATGCAAATGCAGATGTAATGCAGACGTCGACGACATGGCTCGACTCTTTTGGGGAAAAGACCAGACTGGAAGACTGATTTCTCAACACGGAGATCACTTCCATTCTACTTAGGGACTAAAGATGCTACTGCTGAACACATTTCTGCCACACTGGTGAATTGTACAAAGTTGATGATCCCTGTAGGAATGATGGAGAGTTGCTTGGGAATTCCTCAAGTAAACTGCCCCATCTTAGCTGACTGTTGTAGGTGAACTGTTCAATGCTTCAGCTTGACTGATTCTGAAAGGACTGTTTCATTGTGTGCTTGGAAAGCTTGCCCCAGTCTGAGTCTTGAAAAATATTCTGAATAAACCAATTCTGAGAAGGACTTGCACTGAACCACAAATCTTGAACTGATTCTTCAACAGGATCTTCAAAGAACTTGCCCCTGATAGGATCACCGACCAAGTTTCTTAACTGTTTGAGAATTCCTTGAGAGGAAAGCCAGTTTGCAAACAAAAGTATTTGTACAAACATGGTAATGAAAAGTTCATACAACTTTTGAAATCAAAATCATTTTTTGAAAGATGCAAAGTATATGATTCATTGGTCAGAACACGGCGGTTCAAGACATCAAAGTGAAAGGTAAAGCAAAAGGCGTGATGCCAAAACAAATGATCTGCAAAGATCTTTTGGAGTCAGTTTACGCAACCTTGCTATAGTATGCTTTCAAAATTACCTTACTTCAGTTAGGTCTTTTGAAGGTTGTAACATGGCATGGTTCACGGTTTATGAAACAAAGGATAAAGGCTCAAAGTTTATTTGTACCCACCCAATCTTCGTGATGATCTCCAGTCCTACACTCAGTTAACTCAAACTATGCACTTAGGTTCCCATAGGTTGGAAATTACACTGATGATAATGATGTTGATGGTTCATAAGTTAATGGACTTGAGATGGCAGTCACTGCTTCCTTACAACATTTGGTTGTCATACAAGCTTGTTCTCATTTCTCTCTGTACAAGGTAAGGTCAGTTCTTTCTCTGCCAAATGAGGTTCAACTTGGGAAGCCAACTCTCTCCAACGTTGCGCATATTCCTTGAAAGACTCTTTATCATTCTGAGACATGTTCTGAAGTTGACGGCGGTCAGGAGCCATGTTGAGGTTGTACTTGTACTGCTTCATAAAAGCATTAGCAAGATCCTGGAAGTAGTGAATATTGTTCTGTTCAAGATTCATATACCATTTGAGAGAAGCTCCACTCAAGCTATCTTGAAAACAATGGATAAGCAACTTCTGATTGTTGGTATAAGCAGTCATCTTGCGAAAATACATGACCAAATGAGCCCCTGGACAAGAGTGACCTTTATATTTCACAAACTCGGGAGTTTTGAATTTGGCAGGCATAACAAGGTCAGAAACCAGACACATGTTGTCTGCGTCCACAATAAATAAGTTATTGCCTTCCACGACTTTAAGTCTCTTGTCTATGGTCTGAAATTGTTCACGAACAACCTCAGGTTTAACAAAGACTTCACGGTCTTCACCCTGAGCACTGGCAGCATTGTAATCATATAGAGGGTTCTCAAAAGGAGCTCGAGTAGTCTGAACTATAGGTCGAGGCTCGGCAAAAACAGGAGCTTGAAACACTGGTCTAACAGTTTGACCAATCGTAGATGTAGATGCAAGAGGTGGAGAAAAATTATGGGGTAACCCAAACTCTGGCTAAGGTGAAGCTGGAACCTGAACAGGCTGAGGATCGGCATTTGAAACCTCTTGGATAATAGTCCTTTGAGGTGGCTCTCCTCTAGCAATCAAGACCTGGAGCATTTCAGTGAGCTTTGTCATGCTTGACTTAAGATCATCTATCTCTGTTCGGATCTCTGCGTTGTGTACTTGCTCTGACATCTTGCGTCTGTAGTTAGCTCTAGTCTGGTATTTATGTCGAGGAATCAGCTTGACGACTGACAGATGATACTGGAAGATAGAGACAACTGGAAATGAGTAACTAGACAAACTGATGTATGCAATGAATCATGCAAAGATGCAAATGATATGCAATGCAATGCAAACAGGATGTGAAACACAGATAACATGATTAAAGGTTCAAGATCACAACATGGAGTCTGGGTAATGAACCAACCACAGGGTGTGTACTAGGGTTCTTATATCTGTAGAACAGGGTTCTAAAGAGTTTCTAGAGTCAACAACCCATATTTCGGATATTATCGATTTTACAAATAACTCGGTAGTCAATAATATTCTCAAGAGAGTCTCGTCCGAGTGTAGTATCGTGTATCAACTATTTTAGGACTACTCCCTCATAGTCATCGCATTACGTCCTAACAAGGCCAAAGTGGGGTGAAAAGGTGATTAAAGGTCATTAGTGTCATGGGCTCCTAGGTCTAAAGTAGCAATGTTTTCACGAATAAATCATTCAACATGACTACTCCCAAGAGGGCCTCCACTGAGTGATGGTTTCTCAAGTCAGCTTTTTTCGAGAATCAACTCCCTCAAAGTCTCCTTGAATATACCATCATCCTATCATAAGTGTACTCTCAAGTCCAGGTATAGGACTTATCCTCACCACTCAAAGTAACCACCTTGCATACAGAAAACCCAAGCATGCACAAACAGATATATATATACAGATGTATAGACATACAAGTAAGCAAATGTGTAAAATAACACCAATACAAACAAGGTGGGCTTAACCCTCTTACGAGAATGTTTTGCCCCCCAGTGAAGTCGCCATTTCTGTTGCGGTGAGAATCGGATACCATAGCTATTAAGTTAACTAGGTTCATAAGTCTTAATTCACCACCGAACTTTGATTTATCCAAAGGAAAAGGTAAAGGTCAAAAACCCTAATTACGCTATGTAAGAACAAATCTAGAGATCTAAGGTTCGGGGGTTGGTTATACCTAGGGAAAGTGTTAGCATCCTAAGTATCTGTAGTACTCTACATGAACCTCTTGTTTTATTTGTGTTATGTTATTGTTTGCTTGCTAAGGTTAATGTGCTAAAGGAAAGACCTAGGGTGTTAGTTCTAAGTATGCTCGCCAAGACATCGCATCTCGTGCCTACGTATCCTGACGGGAATGGAATAAGAGCATTCGTAGTTCCCCTCAATAAAGGTGAGGAAATTCTGACTGTGGTCAAGGTTCTAATGGGGAGAGGTAAGTATCCATGGCAAGATACTTAGATGGAGTGCGACAACTCCAAATCTAAGGCTAGGTTAAAAGGGTAGAAAGTGTCCATGGAAGAACACATGTATAGAGTGAAGTGACTCTAAACCTAAGGCTATGAAATATCTAATTCTCTCACAGGAGAAAAAGGGGACTAACCTAATGAGGTCATACGAGAATGGGACGAATATAGAAACTTAGAGTATCACTGAGTGAATAGCAACATGTACAACAAATGCTCAGGCAAATCAAAATTATGATTCAAACACACCCAAATGCATCAAAGATTACTTTAAAATTGAACTTCAGGAAATAACCAAAATGAAAACACAAATGGTCAAGATTAAACTAAAAAATATGATAAATAAAAACATAATTAAACCAAAATTTAATTAAAACTAAACTACTAAATAACTTCTAATCAAAATTCTTTAGTTGATCCTAAAATAAATAAAAAACTAATAAGCTAATTTAAAAAAACTAACTTAAACTAAATAATTAATTCTTCTAAAAAACTAATTAAGAAATATAATATAATTCTAAATAAAAACTAGTTAATAGTTCTAAATAAAAAACTAAGACTAAAATAAACTTGATTAATAAGGCATGGGGGGTGTAAACATTAAGGATGAGAGTGTGAATAGAAACAAAAAGTGGGCTTGTGGTCATTACAGCCCGCCCGAGCAAGGCTACCATGGGATGTCAAACAAATTTCATCATCTTTACTCCTTCTCAACATAAACATACAGTAAGTGAAGGCCTCACACGCGGCGATGGTGGGATTCTGGCGAAGACACGACCATTTCTCCGGATTCATCAAATCGGGCAGCAGTTTACACTAATCTTTGCCCTCAATCTGAATCCGTTACTCATTTTCACAACTTCTACATTCCGAATCCGCATCGAAGCTCCATATGGAGGGTTTCTAAGTTCTAAATTCGATCTCAATAAACATTAAGGAATCACAAAATTAAGACGATCAAGGGTGGGGAATATGTTCACAAGCAAATCAAAGTCAATAATTTAGGCAAAGAATGAAGAGCACGTACCAAAATTCGACGCGGCGGTGATGATAACGACTTCACAAGTACCTTGTTTCCTCTCTTTTTCTCTGCTTCTCCTCTTCTTCTTCAACACAATCTTTAGCTTGTAGGTGAAATTGCTACGCCGTGTTGTGGTTATTGTTGTTTCTGAATTCTATTGTGAAGGTGTGTGTATGTGTTTGTGACTTATGATGATGTTGTAGTTACTGATGTATTGTTCTTGTGAATGTCCATTATCTTTTGTTGATACATATTCACAAATTCGTACCATAGGTGAGCCCTTAAAATAGCGAAGATCTTGAACAACACCCTTGTTACAAGAATCTCAAGCAAACCATGCCAGACAAAATACATGCATAAGAACCTAATGTCACTTGGAGCATTTTTGAATCACTCATTCAGTTTAATCACAAATCACATTTCCAACAAAAGCGAAACCTTAATTCCATAATCTTTGGGAAAACCAATTGAATTGATCTTTCAATGAAGTAGAAACCATAAACCGATAGAAAACCATGATTCTTCGGAAGGCCTTGATCCTATGCCTTTGGAGTCCTTGGATACAACTCGAAATTATAACTAAACCTTAAGAATACGCTCAAATACTAATGAGAGGGAATGAGTATTATCTCCGATTATAATTAATGTACCTGCACAAATTGGTTAGTCACAATAGACGCGCTCACACGTGTAGCGCGGTTTTTGTGGTTTCGAATCACTATCGCTTGGGTACTATAGTTCGATTCATTTTTTATCCTATTAAGCTGATGAAGGAAGGGAAATAGATGTCTCCAATTAACCATGCTTGCATACTGAGTTTAAACAGCGGTCTGTTAGGTTGCAGATGCTATTAAGATGTGGGTCTCTTTTCGGTTAATTTGCTAAGAATAGATTGTCTGGGCTATTGGGGGATTTTTTTGGTAAGACGTTGGGATCGGGTGCTTTTCGACTGATATATGGGATTTTGGTTTTTTTTATTGGTATGCTCGCTAAGATTTTCAATCTTATGCCTACGTATTCCCGGGATAGGCAAATCAGAGCGATCGTAGTTCCTCCTATTCTATGGGAGGAAAAAGGTTATTTTGGTGTCTTATTCAAAGCCCAAGATATGAAGCTAAAGGTGATTTGTATCTTGTTCAAAGCCCAAGATGTGAAGCTGAAGGGTCTATTTGTATCTTGTTTAAAGCCCAAGATGGGAAGCTGAAAGGGTTGTTTTTAAAGAGAATTTGTCATCTCTAAAAAGGAGTTGTTGATGTTTGTATGCTGTGAGCAAGGCACAACCTTGATGCTAAAAGGTTGATTGACTCAGCCGGGGTCTTTTATACTCAACAAGAGAGTGATTATGTGTCTGTTACAAAGCCCAAGACAAAGGCTAAAGGATTGATGACTCAACAAGAGAGTCTTTTATACTCAACAAGAGAGTGTTTTTTGTGTGTCTTGTACGAAGCCCAAGACGGAAGCTAAAGGGTTTTTACTCAACAAGAGAGTCTTTTATACTCAACAAGAGAGTGTTTTGTATCTTGTACGAAGCCCGAGATGGAGGCTAAGGGATTAATGACTCAACAAGAGAGTCTTTTATACTCAACAAGAGAGTGTTTTTTGTGTGTCTTGTACGAAGCCCAAGACGAAAGCTAAAGGGTTTTGACTCAACAAGAGAGTCTTTTATACTCAACAAGAGAGTGTTTTATATCTCGTACGAAGCCCGAGATGGAGGCCGAAAGTGGTTTGACTCAACAAGAGAGTATTTTATACTCAACAAGAGAGTGATTTGTATCTCGTACGAAGCCCGAGATGGAGGCTATGGGGAATGACTCAACAAGAGAGTCTTTTATACTCAACAAGAGAGTGTTTTTGTATCTCGTACGAAGCCCGAGATGGAGGCTAAAGTTGGTGACTCACCAAGAGAGTTTGAAAAGGCTGGCTCCACTGGGGAGAATCATTTGTACAAAGCCCAAGAGGAGGCTAAATATGCTGGTGACTGTTTCAGTTGAGTGACAGGTCCATTGTTGGATAAAAGAGAAAATCAGTTCTTATGAAAAGAAAGATTATGAATAAGGTTGTGATCAGAGGATTAGGGTTATTTCCTGTCGTTTAAGGAAATGGGAAATCCCAAGGGGTATTGAGACTGTTCAAGTCTACTGGCGTTTGAGAAGTATATTCTCAGATAGCGAAGGCATGTTGTATGATGCCTGAGTGAAGGCTAGAACGTAAAGGGGTAAAGGTCTAAAATCTTTTGAGAGACTGCTCTATTAAGATGACTATTTTCTGTTCCTATACCTGTAAGAGGCCGTCGGGACAATTTGTACGAAGCCCAAGAGGAGGTAGGAAACTTTTAAGAAGCCGAAAGGGACAATTTGTACGAAGCCCAAGAGGAGGCTCTCTTCGCTGAGGAAGAATCATTATACGAAGCCTAAGAGGAGGCTGTGAAAACTTCTAAGAAGCCGACGGGTCCTTGTACAATGCCCAAGAGGAGGCGGGGATGCTTTTAAGAAGCCTGCGGGTCCCCAAACCCCGAGAAATTCAAGACAGGCTATTCATAGAGAATAGATCAAGCCAGGAAAGTTCGAGAATTTGGAAGAAACTCAAGAGATGCCATTCACGGAGAAAAGATCATCTCTGGGGAGGTAGAGTTTCTTTGACAATTTCTAAGAGTGACAGCCGAAGAGAAGACTATATCTGGTACTCCTATAGGGGATCTAGTTTTGTCTATTTTCAAGAGTGATCAACAGGGCTTTACCTAGTGCTAGACGTAGTTGCCGGGGAAAACTCTAAATATCTATACTAGTATTACACGGTATATAAAGTATGTGAAAGAAGACTTACAGTGAGCAGCCCCACAATACAGTTATATATATATGAAAGCGGTAAATGAAAGCAGGTAAACACTTACTCAGTTGTAGAACTTCCATGCTGTTTGGTTAGTTGTTCAACAAAGAGAAATTGAAAAACAACAGTATATTCAAAATTAAAGGAGAAAGTGCTTTGCAAAGATTGATGGGGCTTACAGCTCAAGGAGAGGCCCAGGGTTTTATCAGTGATTGCACTATTGTTTAGAATTTGTACAGTGACTTATACAAGTGACTGAGGCCCAAAAAGGTTTTATGTACAAAGGGGTGGGTCTTACACTCTCTCAAGAGGCCCAAAGGTTTATTTTTATGCAATTGGTGGGGCTTACAGCTCAAGGAGAGGCCCAGATGATTTTGTTTGAAAAATGACGATCGCGCAGAGATTTTTCTTTTAACGCAGAGAGACTTATAAAATATCTGAGGCCCAAAAAGGTTTTGGTTAAAAAGGGATTGGGTCTTACACTCTATTAGAGGCCCAAAGATTTGAATGGGTCTTATAGCTCAAGGAGAGGCCCAAGGGTTCATTTTTTGAACTGGCGATCGCGCCGAGATTTTTGAAAACGTCGTGGGTCTTATACAATGACTGAGGCCCAAATTATTTTGGTTTCAAAGAGGGGTTGGGTCTTACACTCTATTAGAGGCCCAAAGTGTGTTTGAAAAAGTTGAATGAGGGTTAAATTAATCAAAACCCTAATTTGTTTTCAAAATGTATTTTAATTGAATAAAAATTCAAGTAAAATGAACAAAATTGTTAAGCATGTGAAAAACAAATTGTGATCTTGGATTAATGTTTAAAAAATCAAGTTTTGACCTACAAAATGATTAGAAACATTAACATTTGCAAAATCGAGAAGGAAAAAATATTTTAAATGTAAAAAACAATTAAAATATTAATTCTTTGCAAAAATATCAATTATATTAAATAAATAATATTTTTGGGATTTTTTAATAAAATAAAATATTTTAACATTTTTGTGAATTATTAAAAAAAGAATCAACTCAAAATCATTAAAACTCAGAGAGAAATTAATTTTTGAATCAATTAAATAAAATCACAAAATTCAAATATTTGAAATTTTGAAAAAGGACGCCAAGAACATGGCAAGAACACGCGCACTCCCTCTGTTTCTGCAGATTTGCGTTTCCTATCCAAACTCACTGAATACTTGATTATATCATGCAATCTACATATCAATCTACTCGTTTCAACCTCACGATCATGTCTATGGTCTTTAATTTCATTTATTTTAAGCATGGAATAAGAAATCAAAGAGAAACCTCAAGAACCCTAAAATTTGCATGAAGGCTCAGAAATTCCCCATGCGATTCAAACAAAACAATTAATTGAGGGAAAACACTCCATGCATGATTATGATCATATGGCCAAATTATTGTGCAGCAAAAAATGCATGGATCATAGAGTTAGAAGAGTTCATGCTTACCTCTTGCAGCTGGTGATCGTGTTTTGTGTTAGAGGTGTTACAGCTAGGTTCCAATGATGTGGATAGCTTCCCTAGGTGCCATGGAGTGTGTCTGGATGCTTGGAGTGGATTGAAATGATCTGGAACTTGAGATGGTACCCCAACTGCAAATTTGTCAAGAACTTGAGCAATTGGCTAGTGACTTTGTGATTTTGGTGTTCCAGATGTTATGTGAGTGTTTCGATCACTTCTATATGATGTTTATGAGGTGTGTGTGTGATTGGTTTGATTGGAATAGCTCTCAAACTCAAAACCCGATAGTGACTTGCCTTAGAAGGCAAAATTGGAAGTGAGAAGGTAATTTTGAGGAAAGCATCTGTTTGATGGCTTTGGTGTACTAAAACTGATCACAAATGAGCTCTATTTATAGTAGAGCAAGTTTGTTTTGCAAGGAATAGTGAATGGCAACTGCTGCATAGGTTTGGCCAATGTTGAGCAATAAGAATCCAAGTCTCCTCTAGCCATTGACTAGAGGTTAGGGCACAGGCTGTTGGTTCCCCATGTTTTGGATAAGTCTTGACTGAATTCAGTTGCAAATAGCTCAGTCCATGCCACCTTTGTGAATCCATTAAATGCTCCAAACCAAAATTGGAGTCTTGTCCCTCTTTTAGACATTTCTAGGTTTGACATGCTACTTTTGGTTCCAATGACTTGGGAGGCTGATGGATCAGTGTTTGTCCCTCCTTGGTCTCCCCCTGAGGTGTTCAGATGGATAAGTGTGTTTGTCATTTGCACAAACTTGGCAAATCGAGCAAAATGCACAAATCTGCCTTGCTTTGACAATTTTCAGCAAGGCATATTGCCATTGTCATATCTCATGGCTCAAGTGGAATTTGATGGAGTTCTTGGCCATTTTGGAAAGCCCTCATATGATATAACAACTATTTGATCATAATTGATTTTGATACTTTTTGGATCCAAGTGAAAAATGCCCCTACATTTGGAAAAAAGTGAAGGTAGATTCTGACTTAGTGAAAATTTCACTAAGTGTTGGAAAAAAGTGACATTTTCACTTTTTGTGATTTTGATCATTCCATAACTGAAAATTCATGAGGAATTGGAATGAGTTCAGTTTGAAGCTTTTGTAGAGGGCAATGAGAGCTACAAATCCAGCTTTGGATGGGAAAAAATGGCCTTGTGGTTTAGGAGTTATGATCCTCCAAAGTTGGTACCCTTGCCACTTTATTCCATAACTTAGAAATTTTTCTAAGTTTTTATGGTTACCCCTTTTACAAGTTATCCCACTTTCTTTGATTTTTCTTGATGAATGATGATTCCAATCATACATTAACATCATTTTAGGGTCAAAGAACCATATTTGTGAAAATTTTCAAAAAGTCAAAGTTTGACTTTTGTGCACAGTTGACTTTTTGTCAGATGAATTCCAAACTATGCAATCTTTTATGAAATCATGTCCTTGACCTAAATCAAACTTTATTGACATGTTCGATGGGTGTTATATGGTGTATTGAATCATGTCCTAGGGTTTGGAGCATGCCTGGGTCAAAAGTCAAACATACAGTTGAGTTTTCCCGCGAAAACCTAACTGTGGTTCTGATGAACTTGAAACTTGTTGCTCAAGCTTCTTGGATCAATCCATTGTTGCAAATGGATCAATTTAGTATTTTAGAGACCCTCAAATAATCTCTTGAGGTCTTGGCTCATGTTTTGTCCCAAAAGTCAATTTAGGGGTGAATTAGGTCAAGAAAACCTAATTCTTGATTTTTTTATGAATGCCTCCCCTGAGGTAAAATTGGCTTGATGATGGGGTTCATGATGTCCCTTGGAGCATCTTAGGTTATGCTTTGAAGCATTGGCTCATGCCCAGAGGAAAATTTCCATCTGGAGGCCCTGGTCGATCAAAACCCTAATTTGGTGACACTGGCGATCTTGAGGCTTGATCCACCTAGAAGGGAGCAGCCTTGTGCTTAATCCTTAATGTGGGAGTCCTCTTGATCCATTGTATGTTTGAGAGGCTAGACAAGTTAAAGATCATGTCATCCCTTGATTGATCCTTTTTCTAAGAGCTCTGAGAGGGATTGAAACCCTAAGTTGATTGTGGTGAATGTTCACCCATCTTTGGGGAGACTGATGAGGCATGATGATACACCCATATTGTGATGATGATTTGCACAATGATGGGAAATCTTAGTGGTCAAAATTTGGGGTATGAAAGATGCCCTTTTTTAATCTTCTTGGACCCGAAGGTGTGAATGGCGAAGGTATTCGGGCATTCGGGGTGCAAGAGGATTAAATATCGGAATACCCGAAATTTTGATGGTGGTCATGAATGGTAGCTTACGCATTCATCTTCTTTTGCTAAGCAATGATGCTTAGAAAAGGTAAAACTTCAACTCGATCCTGGTCTTTGTACCAAGGAACTGGTCTCAGTTTTTGATACAAACTTCCCCTCGATCCTGGTTTCCTACCAAGGAACTGGTCTCAATTTCTGAAGTAA
The DNA here is from genome assembly GCA_022829125.1 of Lathyrus tuberosus. Classification (NCBI taxonomy): domain Eukaryota; kingdom Viridiplantae; phylum Streptophyta; class Magnoliopsida; order Fabales; family Fabaceae; genus Lathyrus; species Lathyrus tuberosus. The sequence goes on along the minus strand of JALAZF010000389.1, from coordinate 1,650,312 downwards.
ACTTCCCCTCGATCCTGGTTTCCTACCAAGGATTTGGTCTCAGTTTCTTCTGTCAATAAACTTTATTGACAAGGGACACTATTCGTAACAGTTCTCCTCAAACTTCTCGCCGAATTTTCCTGGGGAGATGCCTTTTGATGGAAAAAGATTTTGATGTCAGACTTGCTGGGGAACCCAGCCGTTTGAGTTGTAAAGGTGCACAAACTTCTCTGTTGGAGACGCCATTTGTCGAATCTACTTGGGAAAACGAGTCTCTTGAGAGACTGTTTCCGCCTTGGGTATCTACATCATACTTTTCTCGGAGATCTTCTCGGAGAAACGCCATATGATATGATCCAATTTTGAGGTGCTGATGACCTTTTTGTCAGCGAATTTTTTGGAGAAAAACTACTGTATTCCCGAATCTTTGATTAAGAGGCTTTCTCTGGGGATTTTCCTTAATCCGGGAAAGCGGAGATATCATCTTCAATGGTGAAGAGTGACATTTGTCCAAGGTCATTTTGTCTTTCCGAGGTTCAAGTTATCAAAGTGGTCGAAAGCCTGCTACAATCCAGAAATAAGCTAAAAGAGGGACTTTCTGGACGCAACGTCTCCTGATAAGGACATAACTGACGACTCGATTAAGAGGACTTTTATCACTAGGGAACAAGACCGACTTGAGTGATAGTGATGCACTATGAATATGAAGGTAAATTAATAATGCATGATGTATGTATGTTTATGCTGACAAAACTGGCGCGACATACAGACCGATAGATGAACATGACTGGAGACTCGGCCACAGCGGGAGATGAAAAGTATCATTGGTCCACGATAGTAATTCTGCACTGCTTAGGAGGTATTGTCCCTGTTGGGGGCTATGTTGGTCGGGCTTAGGAGGTAAGAACTATGCCGGGGGGTGTCAGATGAAACACGGTCTCTGACACAGTTGATCCTTCATTCAGGTGCACTGGTTTAGAAGGAGTACTTTGATTCTGCACTTTGAAGCTCGATTACTTCTAGAGAAGAGAACAATGTTCTTTCGATGTTCGACAGTCAAAAGAAATTGCCATCTTTATTTTAAAAGCTGAAAAAGTTTGACAAGTAAATTCATTTTTGTTTTATTTCAAGAATCGTTAATCATATTAAAGAACATTATTCCGTAAAGCTAAAACAAATGAGAATTATAAACAAAAGCACAAGGGCTCAAATTTTATTGATGGGATGGAAATCAGCCAAACGCGCGATTCCATAGAGTATTTACAAAGTTAGAAAATGGTAATTTAAGGGAAAAGGGCTACATTGAAACATAACGACCGCTATCCTTCTACCAACTTTGAATTTTGAACATCCTGAGCTTCTGTCGAAGATGACCTTGACTGGAGTTTTTCCGATGGTGTAACTGCTGCTGAGGATTTGCCCCTGTTGAACATAGTTACTTGCCATTATCCTTAATTTTTGCTTGGATTGTACTTTGAGATTTCCAATCCACAGGGATGATTTTCGATTATGTCTCTAATTTTTTCCTGAACCGCCCTTTTGGGTTTTCAATCCACCGAGACGTTTTTTTTTGGCGAAGTATTTCTTGACTACATCAACATTTGTGGGGTAGGCAAATTCCTCTACGTCCATGGTTGCAAGTCTCAAGGCGCCGCCTGAGAAAGATTTCTTGACCACATAGGGGCCGTCATAATTCAAAGTCCATTTGCCCCGAGAATCAGTGAGAAATGATTGTATCTTTTTGAGCACAAGGTCTCCTTTCCTGAAGACGCGAGGTCGGACCTGTTTGTCAAACGCCTTCTTCATTCTTTGTTGATACAACTGACCGTGGCATAGTGCCGTCATTCATTTTTCTTCGATCAGATTTAGTTTGTCGTGTCGACTTTGACACCATTCAGCCTCTGTAAGCTTAGCTTCCATCAATACCCGGATTGATGGGATCTCTACTTTTATGGGGAGCACTGCCTCCATGCCATATACAAGAGAGAAAGGGGTTGCCCCTGTTGAGGTGCGGAAAGACGTGCGATAACTGTGAAGGGAAAATGGTAGCATCTCATGCCAATCTTTATAGGTTATAACCATCTTTTGAACAATCCTCTTGATGTTCTTGTTAGCCGCTTCTACCGCTCCGTTCATCTTAGGTCGGTAGGGAGATGAGTTATGGTGTTCAATCTTGAACTCTGTGCACAACTCTTTCATCATCTTGTTGTTCAATTTAGATCCATTATCGATAATGATCTGGTTTAGAACACCATAATGGCAGATGATATTGTTTTTGATAAATCGGACCACCACTTGTCGGGTTACATTGGCGTATGACGCTGCTTCAACCCACTTGGTGAAGTAATCAATGGCTACCAGGATGAACCGATGTCCGTTTGAAGCCTTAGGTTCAGTCGTGCCAATCATGTCGATTCCCCATATAGAAAAAGGCCATGGGGAAGAGAGAACTTTGAGATGCGTTGGCGGTACATGGATTCTGTCTGAGTATATCTGACACTTATGACACTTCCGCATGTACTTGTAGCAGTTGGATTCCATTGTCAACCAATAGTACCATGCTCTTAGAATTTTCCTCGCCATTGTGTGTCCATTAGCATGAGTGCCAAAGGATCCTTCATGAATTTCTTTTATCAACATGTTTGCTTCTGGTCCGTCTACACATCGAAATAAGACCATGTCAAAGTTTCTCTTATAGAGCGTATCACCGCTCAGAAAGAAGCTGCCTACTAGCCTTCTGAGGGTTTTTCTGTCTTTCCTGGATGCCCTAGGTGGGTACTCTTGTTTCTGAAGGAAGCATTTGATATCGTGGTACCAAGGTTTGTCGTCTATGACTGCTTCAATCGTGAAGATATAAGCGGGCCGTTCAAGGCGCATTACGTCGATCTTAGGTAAGTCATTCCATTGACCTACACTAATCATGAAGGAGAGAGTGGCTAGTGCATCAGCCATGTGATTCTCATCACGATGGATGTGATGAAACTCAATTCTGTTAAAGAAGGGTAGCAACATTCTTGCATAATCTTTGTAAGGAATCAGTCCTGATTGGTATGTGTTCCAATCTCCTTTGATCTGATTGATGACCAGAGCTGAGTCGCCATATACATTCAAGTTTTTGATCCTTAAGTCGATCGCTTCTTCGAGACCCATGATACAAGCTTCGTATTCGGCCTCGTTGTTTGTGCACTTGAACGTAAGTCTGGCGGTGAAAGGAATGTGGGTACCCTAAGGTGTTATGATGATTGCCCCAATTCCGTTTCCGTAATGATTGATAGCTCCGTCAAAGATTAGTCCCCATTGGGAACCTGGTTCTGGCCCTTCATTGGGTAGCGGTTCATCACAATCTTTCATTTTTAGATACATGACATCTACATCGGGGAAGTCAAACCCGACTGATTCTTGATCGTCAATCGGTTGATGAGCCAAATGATCGGCTAAAACACTTCCTTTAACGGCTTTCTGAGCGTGGTATTCGATGTCATATTCTGATAACAACATCTGCCAACGGGCAATCCTTCCCGTGATAGCAGGCTTTTCAAAGACGTACTTGATTAGATCCATTTCTGAGATTAACCAAGTAGTGTGACGAATCATGTACTGGCGCAGACGTTTGGCTGCCCAAGCCAGAGCGCAGCAAATTTTCTCAAGCATAGTGTACCGAGTCTCGCAGTCGGTGAACTTTTTGCTCAAATAGTATATGGCAGACTTTTTCCTTTTGGTTTCGTCTTGTTGGCCAAGTACACAGCCCATGGAGTCTTCCAAGACTGTTAAGTAAATGATCAGTGGTCTTCCTTCCACTGGAGGTGATAGAATCGGCGGGTTCAACAGGTATTCCTTGATACTGTTGAAGGAGGTTTGGTAGTCATCTGTCCAAACGCAATCCTGATTCTTTTTGAGTAATTTGAAGATCGAAGCGCACATCACGGTCATAAGGAATATGAATCTGGAGATGTAGTTCAAACGTCCCAGGAATCCTCTGACTTGTTTTTCAATTTTCGGAGAAGGCATTTCTTGAATGGCCTTGACCTTGTCAGGATCAACCTCAATTCCTTTCTAGCTGGCGATGAACCCTAAAAGTTTCCCTGAAAGGACACCAAAGGTGCACTTATTGGGATTCAAGCGGAGTTTATACTTTCTCAGACGCTCGAATAGTTTCGACAGGTGGGTCACATGCTCCTCTTCTGTTCTAGATTTGGAAATCAAATCATCGACACACACTTCGATTTCTTTGTGTATCATGTCATGAAAAAGAGTAGTCATGGCCCTTTGATAGGTTACCCCGGCGTTCTTCAAACCGAACGACATCACTTTGTAACAAAAGGTACCCCATGGGGTGATGAACGAAGTTTTCTCCATGTCTTTCGGCGCCATTTTTATCTGGTTATAGCCCGAGAATCCATCCATGAAGGAGAAAACTTTGAATTTTGCTGTACTGTCAACCAGCATGTCAATGTGTGGTAGGGGAAAGTCATCCTTTGGACTAGCCTTGTTTAGATCTCTGTAATCGACACACATTTTGCCCTTTCCGTCCTTTTTCAGAACGGGTACGATGTTGGCTAACCATTGAGGATATTCTGATGTGGCGAGGAAACCCGCGTCAATCTGTTTCTGTACCTCCTCTTTGATTTTGATGGTCATGTCCGGGTGAGTCCGTCTCAACCTCTGTTTTACTGGCGGACATTCTGACCTTAACGGTAGATGATGTTCCACGATGCTGGTATCCAACCTTGGCATATCCTGATAGGTCCAAGCGAATACATCGGGAAACTCTTTGAGAAGCTTTGTCAAACTCTCTTTGGCAGTTGGACTGAGCAGTGCCCTAATCCTGATCTCTTTTCTTTCTTCCTCTGAGCCCAAGTTGACCGTTTCCAACGACTCTTTGTGAGGTTCAATGGACCTTTCCTCTTGTCTGAGTAATTGGGAGATCTCTTCTTAAATTTCGTCGTCTACTTCTTCTTCAGCTCCTAATACCGGGAACTCAAAGTTGGGAGAAGGCATCAGATGGTATGTTTCAACGGGGTTTAAAACAAGCAATCTGCATGGCGTGATGATTCATGTTTAGAAGAGATAGAGAGAATGCAAGAGTGTGCGCAGTGTATTTCTTTTACTGCTTGTTTTTATTATTTGTTGTTTTTTAGGATTTACCATTTTCTGAAAAAACGAAAAGAGAAGACAACAATTACTATGGAAATTACAGAACGACGTTATTTTATTTATGATTTTGTCGATTCTTGAAACTACAGCCCTATAAAACAAAACTCTGTCGCTTTGGGCGAAGCGAAGAGGGAAATTTACAGAAAGCGAGCCCTATCAAAACATCTGTTTCACCTGGGCAGGGTGAAAGGTTAAAAATGGAAATTACTTGGACTTAGGAACAATCTTCGGAACATCGACAACAACCCATTGGCGGTGAACTCCTCGGTGAATCACAAAGTCTGGAACCTTCCTTGATTTGTCTTCAGAAATAACGCTGATTTCTGGTGGAGCAGGATCATTGGAATCTGTCTCCCAGGCAGAGTTGTCGTATGAGGATTCCTCTGTTGTATTTTGCATAGCATTTGTGCTCTCAGGTAAATCTCCCCATCCAGTTGGATGGATGTCTTCGAGCCTGATACGAGAGCTTTCGGGAGCAGTGTACTTAACCATATAGTCGTATTTTCCACTTGGTTGTCCCAAGGTGTCCCACACTTCTTTGGAACTGGAAGAGTCATCCCTTTCGATGACGTTAACCTCGGGAAAAGTGTAAATGATGAATTCTAGTCCGGCAAGCTTTGCTAATTCATCGTCGTGCTGGATATTTTCTGAATGACCTGGGTAAGGATCCCATGACATGGTGGGGATGTAGGTATTCTATTCAATGATGCTCAGCTAATTTTTAGTGTTCGACTGATTTTCTCGCCCCAAGTCTCCTGGGTACGGCTGCCAGATAGGCAGGCCATCCATTGGGCCATAATATTCGTGGTCAAAGTTGTCTTTCATCAGAGTGTCCTCCTCTAATGAATTTGGCTGAGCACGACATCCTTCCGGATCACAATCTCCGTATAGCATTTCAACGTCTGACCTTGGTATAAATCTCGGACTCTGTGCGGTATAGCAAAATGGCGTAGGCACCTCTTCCTGAGACATATAACCGTCCTCGTTAAGATAGGACTCCGATTCTTCGTCCATGTCGGAGGAATCTCCCTCATTGATAGTATGGAATGCCTGAGGCACCGGGTGAACGAAACCTCCACTGTGGAAGAAGTCCTGAATGGGATGAAGATTTTCATCGTTAGCAGCTGTCTGGGTACAGGTTGCAGAAAAACCAAGACCCTTCTTTGTTTTGTTATCAGTAGGAATGACAAGTTTTCCCCATCCTTTTGGATTGTTATTTGCGATCACTTCGAGAGCATCTCTGTATGAGGAAATCGATGTTCCTTTCTCTAGTTGACCCTCATTGCTCACTGAAAGCGCTTGGAACTGAGTCCCAACAACCTCCTCGGGTTCTACACAAGTGGATAATGAAAGGTTACTCACGATCAGGGCCTGTTCTCCGCAGATCGTGATGAGTTGATCATTCTTGACGAACTTTAGCTTCTGATGCAGCATTAAAGTGACTGCCCCAGCCTGGTGTATCCAAGGTCTTCCTAATAAACAACTGTATGTCGCCCGGATGTCTATGACCTAGAAAGTGATTAGGAAAGTGTGAGGACCGATAGTTATGGGAAGGTCGACTTCGCTGATAACTGCTTTCTTGGACCTGTCAAATGCTTTGACGATGACCTCACTGCCTCTCATCGGAGGTCCTTTGAATGATAGTTGCATTAGAGTGGACTTCGACATAACGTTGATAGCCGATCCGGTGTCTACCAGTACGCTGGCTAAAGCATCGTCCTGGCAGTTGACTGTGATATTGAGCGCCATGTTGTGACTTTTTCCTCCCTCTGCCAAGTCCTCATCACTGAACCCTAAGTTGTTGCAGAAAGTGATGTTAGATATAATGCTATCGAACTGTCGTATTGACACATCCTGTTCCACAAAGGCCTGCTCTAAGACTTTCTATAGAGCCTCTCTGTGGGCTTCAGAACTGAGTAAAAGTGATAGCACAGAGATCTTTGAAGGAGTTTGTAACAGCGGATCAACAATGTTGTATTCACTCCTTTGGATGAGCTTCAGAATCTCATCATCGTTCTTTGAAAGGTCGGGATTACTAGATTAACCGACTGGTGGATTAGGAACTTCTGTCTGCGGTTCATTTTCTCTGATGGGTTCTCCAACTCCTCTGTTGAAGATTCTACCACTCCGTGTTACTCAACTGATGTCTGCAATATTCACGACGGAGGGTAATGGAATTTCCTTTCCATTGTTAACTACTGTTGCACCGTATTTGTAAGGGATCGCCTTAGTTGATTCATACGGTAATGGTCCTGGTAGATAGATAACTACAGAATCCTTCTGACTTTTCTGACTATCGTAAGTAACTTCAATCAATTCCCGGTTAGGAACATTTGATTCGTCAAGTAGGGGGATGATGGCACAAACATCCTCGTTCCTTTGATGATCGGAGATCACAATAACATCTTTGATTTGATCAGCGAAATAGTCTGGCGTCCAGTTGATGGACCCAGAACTTGGATATTATTGAATCTCTTTGCGGTCCAACTGACCCTGAAGAGCTGCTCACACGAGGTAGTATCCTTGATTATTTTCTGAGCAAACCCTACAACGTTCGTAGTTATACGGTGGCACCTGGCCACGTCCGCTCTGAATGCAGTGTAACCTTACTAGGTCTATTTCTGTTGATCGGACATCCTGACTTTGATGCCGAGTAGGGTTCTCATCAACCACACTGATTTGCTGCATGTCTTCGTCCATATAGGTTGGAAGCCACCAGTGGTTTAACAAGTGTTGCAAAGTTCTTTGAACGAGAGCGCACCCTTGGTGACTCTCACGACATATTTTACCGCTCAGATAATCATGCGAAGTGAGAAAACCGAGCTGGACCTGCCTGGCGTGTAACTCCACCAAGCTAGTATTCATCAAACAAATATCGAAGATTTGGACCATGTTAATCTGATAGGGATTTCTATCATGGTAGTCCTGGATCCACTCAAGATCCATATGACGCTGGGGGGCCTCTTGTATGAAAGAGCATCCCTGCTTGCATACTGAGTTTAAACAACGGTCTGTTAGGTTACGAATGCTATCAATGTGGGGGGCCTTTGTATTGGTTATTTGTATTTTCACCAATACGGTTCTTCTTTCTTTCTAGGATCTTCTGGCGGGGAACAAGGATTAGGATGTTAGGACTGATGCTTTTGAATTACTGCTTTTGATTGATGGAGATATGGGATTTGGGTTTTTTGTTGATTGCACTCACTAAGATTTTTCTTTCAATCTTATGCCTACGTATTCCTGTTTACCGAAACAGGGAAATCAGAGTGTTCGTAGTCCCTCCTATTCTATGGGAGGAAATTGGTTTTTGGTGTCTTGTTCAAAGCCCAAGACGTGAAGCGAAAGGTGATTTGTATCTTGTTCAAAGCCCAAGATGTGAAGCTGAAAGGTCTATTTGTGTCTTGTTCAAAGCCCAAGACGTGAAGCTGAAAGACCTCGACTCTAAAGAGGGGAGAAGGAGAATTACTTTAACTGGGATACGCGGATCCGAGCAATGCCATAATTTCCGAAGAAAGGGTTTTAACCTGAAGGAGAAGACTTTAACTCAGTGTAGAGCAATGCCATCTTTCCTTAGGAATTTCTCATGCTAAAAGAGGGACAGTGGCGTGGATATAGATGATCCAGAGGCTTGCCGCTTACAGCGATTAGATGAAAGGGAAGGAGTTGTTGATGTTTGTATACTATGAACGAGGCACAACTTTGATGCTAAAAGGTTGATTGGATCAACCAGTGGTTTTCTTATACAAAGCCTAAGAGGAGGGTAATTTCCGCTAGGAAAATCATTATATAAAGCCTAAGAGGAGGCTAATTTGTGTCTTGTACAAAGCCCGAGAGAGAGGCTAAAAGGTTTTTGACTTGACGATAGAGTCTTTTGGTATCTCATATAAAGCCCGAGATGAAGGCTATTTGACTCAACAAGAGAGTTTTTGTATCTCGTACAAAGCCCGAGATGGAGGCTAAAGGGGTAATTGACTCAACTAGGGAGTCTCTTATGTGTCTCGTACTAAGCCCGAGAGAGAGGCTAAATGTTGTTTGACTCCGCTGGGGAGAATCATTGTACAAAGCCCAAGAGGAAGCTATGGCGCTGTTTCAGTTGAGTGACAGGTCTAGTATGCTGATTTAAAGAGAAAATCAGTTCTTATATGAGCAACACTGTATTCAAGGATTTTATTTGAGGATCCAGGTGGTCTCCTTTTCTTTGAGGAAACTGGAAATCCAAAGGGTGTTGAGACTGTCCGAGTCTGCGGGTTTCCTTCCAATTTAACGAAGGGGTCACTTGAGAATGTCTTTTGAGACTCAAGGAAGTTAGACTGTCCGTGTCTAGAGTTTTATATTTTGTACTATGCTTTGAGAAACAGTAGTAGACTCTATGAAAGGACTGTTCTATGAGGATGACTAGGTTCTATTCCTATACCTCTAGGAGGTCGTCGGGACAATTTGTACGAAGCCAAAGAGGAGGCTGGAAACTTTTAAGAAGCCGACGGGTCCTTGTACGAAGCCCAAGAGGAGGCTATCATTCCCGGAGGAAGAGATCATTATACGAAGCCTAAGAGGAGGCTGTGAATACTTCTAAGAAGCCGTAGGGTCCTTGAATAATGCCCAAGAGGAGGCCGATGCTTTTAAGAAGCCCGTGGGTCTATCATCTCCTTTCCATTAGGAGAGATAACTCTTTTAAAGATAAAAACCACTGGTAAACGTGCGAGGTTTACTATCCAGCGACTTTTAGCTTTTGAAGAGGGTTCCTTAGTTAAGGTCCAAGATTATGACCGTAGTGGGTACCCAAACCCCGGGACATTCAAGGCAAGCTATCCACAAGGAATAGATCAAGTCAGGAAAGTTCGAGAATTTGGAAGAAACTCAAAGATGCCATTCACGGAGAATACATTCATCTTGGGGAGTAGAGTTTCTTGACGATTCCTAAGGAGGACAGCCGAAGAGAAGACTGTATCTGGTGCTCCTATTGGGGATCTAAGCGTCTATTTCTACGAATAAATGAAACGGCGTCACCTAGTTCTAGACGTAGTAGCCGGGGAAACTCGAAATATCTATACTATTATTACACAGTAGATATGAGTTTATGAAAGGAGACTTACAGTGAGCAGCCCCACAATACAGTTTATAATATGAAAGCAGTAAATGAAAGCGATAACCACTTACTCGGTTGGAGTGCTTCCATGCTGTTTGGTTAGTTGTTCAACAAAGAAAGATTGAAAACAACAGTATATTCAAAATCAAAGGAGAAAGTGCTTTGAAAAAGAAAGATTTGGGGCTTACAGCTCAAGGAGAGGCCCAGGGTTTTATCAGTGAGCGCACTGTTTGACTATGTACAGCGGGACTTATACAAGTGAATGGGGCCCAAAAAGGTTTTCTGTACAAAGGGATGGGTCTTACACTCTCTCAAGAGGCCCAAAAAGGTTTAAAGAAAAAAGAGTCGGGCTTATAACACGAGGGTAGGCCCAAATGATTTTTCGTTTAAAAATGGCGATCGCGCCGAGGTTTTCTTTTAACGCAGAGAGGCTTATACAATAAGTGAGGCCCAAAATGTTTTGGTTAAAAGGGGGATTGGGTCTTACACTCTAATAGAGGCCCAAAGTGTTTTGAATGAGTCTTATAGCTCAAGGAGAGGCCCAGATGATTTTTATTTTTAAACGGGCGAGGATCGTGCCGTTTACTTGTACAGAGGGACTTATACAATGAGTGAGGCCCAAAAAGTTTTTGTATAAGGGGGATGGGTCTTACACTCTCTCAAGAGGCCCAAAATGTTTTGAAAATGATTTATGAGGGTTGAATTAATCCAAAAACCCTAATTTGTTTTCAAAAATGTATTTAATTGAATAAAAATTCAATTAAAATGATCAAAAATTGTTTAACACATGGAAAACAAATTGTGATCTTTGATTAATGCTTCAAAAATTAAGTATTGACCTACAAAATAATTAGAAAGCATTAAAAGTTGCAAAATCAATGTAGAAAAAATATTTAAAATGCCAAAAACAATCAAAATATTAATTCTTTACAAAAATATCAATTATATGAAATAAATAATATTTTTGGGATTTTTTGGGAAAATAAAATATTTTAACATTTTTGTGAATTATTAAAAAAAGAATCAACTCAAAATCATTAAAACTCAGAGAGAAATTAATTTTTGAATCAATTTAAACAAAATCACAAAATTCAAATATTTGAATTTGGAAAAAAGGCGCCAAGAACAAGCTGAAGAACACGCGCGTGTTCTTGGTTTCTCAGATTTGCATTTTCTATCCAATCTCCATGAATACGTAATCATATCATGCAATCCACATATCATTATGCTTGTCTCAACCTCACGATCATGTCTATGTACTTTAATTTCATTTAAATTAAACATACAACAAGAAATCACGAAGAGACCTCAAGAACCCTAATTTCTGCATGAAGGCTAGGATTTTTGATACACGATTCAAACAATGCAATTAATTAAGGGAAAACATTCCATGCATGATTATGAACATATGGCCAAATTATTGTGCGAGGAAATATGCATAGATTGAGAGATGACCAAGTATGTGCTTACCTCCAAGCCGTGACAGTAAGTGCAAAGTGATTTTGATTTGGAGGTGTTACAGATGAGTGGTGATGATCTGAACAGCTTCCCTACACCCTATGGATTGTGTTTGGATGGTTGGACTTGATTGAAACTGGTTGGATCAATTTGTGGTACCTCAGCTGCACTTTGATTGAAAATTTGAGCAACCAGCTGGTGATTTTGTGAAATTGATGTTTCAGAAGTAATCTAAGTGTTTGGATCACTTCTATATGATGTATGTGAGGTGTGTGAGTGATTGGTTTGATTGGAATTGCTCTCAAACTCAAAACCCAATAGCTACCTTGCTAAGAAAGGCATTTTTGCCAAGAGAAAGAGATTTTGAGGAAAGCATCTGTTAGATGGCTTTGGTGTACTCAAACTGACCACAATTGAGCTCTATTTATAGTAGAGCAAGTTTGTTTTGCAAGGAATAGTGCATGGCAGATGGTAAGTAGATTTGGCCAATGTTGACAAATGAAAATCCAAGTCTCCTCTAGCCATTGACTAGAGGTTAGGGCACAGAGCTTTGGTCCCCTTGGTCTTGGATAAGTCTTGACTGATTTCAGATGAGAATGACTCAGTCCATGCCACCTTGATGGTTCCATTGAATGCCACATTCCAAATTTGAAGTCTTGTCCCAATTTTGGCCATTCTAGGTTTAACATGTTATTTCTTGTTCCATGGACTTTGGAGGCTTGGCTCAGTGATTGTCCCCTTTAGGTTCAATCCTCTGAGGTGTCCAAGTGGATAGGAGCAATTGAATTTGGCTGATTTTGGCAAATCGACCAAAGTTGCAAATTCTGCCTTGCCTTGACAGATTTCAGCAAGGCAACTTGGCAATGTTGTATCTCATGGTGTAGGTTGAATTTGGCAATGTTCTTGGCCATTTTGGAAAGCTCTTACATGATACAACAACTGTTTGAACAAGTTTGGTTTTGATCTCTTTTGATTCCAAGTGAAAAATCCCCCTACATTTGGCAAAAAGTGAGGCAGAATCTGACTTAGTGAAAATTTCACTAAGTGTTGGAAAAAATGACATTTTCACTTTTCAGCCACTTTGATCATTCCATAACGCAAAATCCTTAATGAATTGGAATGACTTGTAGTTGAAGTTTTTGTAGGTGATAATGAGGGCTACAAATCCATCTTTGGATGAGAAAAAATGGCCTTGTGGTTTAGGAGTTATGGTCCTCCAAAGTTGGTACCTTTGCCACTTTATTTTTAACTTAGAAAAATTTCTAAGTTTTATGGTTACCCCTTTTACAAGTTATCTCCCTTTTCTTGATTTTTCTTGATGAATGATGATTCAAATCATACATTAACATCATTTTAGGGTTAAAAATCCATTTTGGTGAAAAATCTCAAAAAGTCAAAGTTGACTTTTGTGCACAGTTGACTTTTTATCAGATGAATTCCAAACTGTGCAATTCTTCAGGAAATCATGTCCTTGACCTAAATCAAACTTGATGGACATATTCCATGGGTGTCATAGGGTATATTCAATCATGTATTAGGGTTTGGGAGCATGTCCTGGTCAAAAGTCATAGTTACAGTTGACCTTTCTCTTAAAACCCTAATTGTGGTGCAGATGAAATTGAGACTTGTTGCTCAAGCTTCTTGGATTAATCCATTGTTCCAAATGGATCAATATGGTATATTAGAGACCCTCAAATCATGTCTTGAGGTCTTGGCTCATGGTTTGTCCCAAAAGTCAACTTAGGGGTGAATTAGGTCAAGAAACCCTAATTCCTGATTTTTGATGAATGCATCCCCTGAGGCAAAATTGACTTGATGCATGGGTTCATGAGGTTCCATGAAGTATATTAGGTTATGTTTTGGATCATTGCCTTGTGCCCAGATGAAAATTTCCATCTGGTGGCCCTGGTCGACCAAAACCCTAATTTGGTGACACTGTCGATCTTGAGACTTGATCCACCTAGAAGGGAGCAGCCTTGTGCTTAATCCTTGAAGTGGGAGTCCTTTTTGATCCATTGTGGATGTTTAAGAGATTAGACAAGTTGAAGATCATGTCATTTCTTGATTGATCCTTTGTCTAAGCACCCAGAGAGGGCTTGAAACCCTAATTTTGATTGTAGTGGATGCTCACCCATCTTTGGGGAGACTAATGAAGCATAAAGGTACATCCATATTGTGATGATGATTTTCACAATGATGGAAAATCTAAGTGGTCAAAATTTGGGGTATTACAGATGCCCCTATTTAATCTTCTTGGACCCGAAGGTGTGAATGACGAAGGGATTCGGGCATTCGTGGTGCAAGAGGATTAAATATCGGAATACCCGAAATTTTGATGGTGGTTATGAATGGTAGCTTACGCATTCATCTTCTTTAGCTAATCAATGATGCTTAGAAAAGGTAAACTTCCCCTCGATCCTGGTTTCCTACAAAGAACTGGTCTCAGTCTCTTTTGAAATAAACTTCCCCTCGATCCTGGTTTCCTACCAAGGAACTGGTCTTAGTTTCTTTTGAACTTCCCCTCGTTCTTGGTTTCCTACCAAGAACTGGTCTTAGTTTCTTTTGAACTTCCCCTCGATCCTGGTTTCCTACCAAGGAACTGGTCTTAGTTTCTTTTGTCAATAAACTTTATTGACAAGGGACGCTATGTGTAGCGGTTTTCCTTCAAACTTCTCGCCGAATTTTCCTGGAGAGATGCCATTTGAGTAGAAAATGTTTTGTTTTCAGACTTGCTGGGGACCCCAGTCGTCTGAGTTGTAGAGTTGTACAAACTTCTCCGTTGGAGACGCCATTTGTTTCTACTAGGGAAGCGAGTCTCTTGAGAGACTGTTTTCATTTGGGATCTTTCATCATACTTTTCTCGGGATCTTCCCGGAGAAACGCCATATGATGGGGTCCAATTTTGAGGTGCCGATGACCTTTTCATCAGCGGCTTTTTGGAGAAACACTGTTGTACTACCGAATCTCGGTTTAAGAGGCTTTCTCTGTGGATTTTCCTTAATCCGGGAAAGCAAGGATATCATCTTTAATGGCGAAGAGTGACATCTGTTGAAGGTTCTCTGATCTTTCAGAGGTTCAAATTATCAAAGTGGTCGAGTGCCGACTCTGATCTTAGAGATACACTGGTGGCGAGATTGTGCAGACGCAACACTTCCTGACGAGGAAAGAACTGACAAACTCGATTGAGAAAACTGTTTATCACTAGGGGACAAGACCAGCTAGAGTGATAACAATGCAATATGAAATGTAAATGCAAATAAAAAATGCATGACGTACGTATGTATATGCTGACAAAACAGACGCGACATACAGACTAATGGATGAACACAATTGGATACTCGGCCATCGCGGGGCGAAGAAGTACCGTTGGTTCAAAATAGCAATTCCACCTTGCTTAGGAGGGATAGTCCCATTGGGAGCTATGTTGATCGGGCTTAGGAGATGAGAACTCGGACGAGGCGTGTCAGACGAAACAAGGTCTCTGACACAGTTGATCCCTTCATTCAGGCATATTGGCTTAGAAGGAGTACTTTGATTCTGCACTTTGAAGTCTGCTTACTTCAGGAGAAGCGATCGATGTTCTTCTGATGTTCAACAGTCAAAAGAAATGCCATCTTTAATTTAAAAGCAGAAAAAGTTTAACAAGTAAATTCATTTTTGTTTTATTTCAAGAATCGCTGATTAAGTTTAAACAACGTCGTTCTGTAAAGCTAAAACAAGTAAAGAATTACAAACAAAGGCACAAGGGCTCAAATTTTATTGATAAGATGGAGATCAGCCAAACGCGTGATTCCAAAGAGTATATACAAAGTTAGAAAATGGTAATTTACAGGGAAAAGAGCTACGTTGAAACATAACGACCACTATCCTTCTACCAACTTTGAATTCAGGACATCCTGAGCTTCTGTCGAAGATGACCTTGACTGGAGTTTTCCTGACGGATGATGATGCAACTGCTGCTGAGGGACTTGCCTCTGTTGAACATAGTTACTTGCCATTATCCCTAATTTTTGCGTGGATTGTACTATGAGATTTCCAATCCATCGAGATGATTTTTTTTCATGTCTCTAACTTTTGCCTGGACCGCCCTTTCGGGTTTTCAATCCACCGAGACGTTTTTTTTTAGTTTTTTTATGTTTAGGCGAAGTATTTCTTGACTACATCAACATTCGTGGGGTAGGCAAATTCCTCTCCGTCCATGGTTGCAAGTCTCAAGGCGCCGCCTGAGAAAGCTTTCGTGACCACATAGGGGCCATCATAATTTGGGGTCCATTTGCCCCGAGAATCAGTGAGAAATGATTGTATCTTCTTGAGCACAAGGTCTCCTTTCCTGAAGACACGAGGTCGGACCTTTTTGTCGAACGCCCTCTTCATTCTCTGTTGATACAAATGACCGTGGCATAGTGCCGTGATTCGCTTCTCTTCGAGAAGGTTTAGTTCGTCGTGTCGACTTTGACACCATTCAGCTTCGGTGAGCTTCGCTTCCATCAATACCCGGATTGATGGGATCTCTACTTCTATGGGGAGCACTGCCTCCATGCCATATACTAGAGAGAAAGGGGTTGCCCCTGTTGAAGTACGGACAGATGTTCGATAACCGTGAAGAGCAAAGGGTAGCATCTCGTGCCAATCTTTATAGGTTACAATCATCTTTTGAACAATCTTCTTGATGTTCTTATTAGCCGCTTCTACCGCTCCGTTCATCTTGGGTCGGTAGGGAGATGAGTTATGGTGTTCGATCTTGAACTCTGCACACAACTCTTTCATCATCTTATTGTTCAAGTTAGATCCATTATCAGTAATGATCTTGCTTGGAACACCATAATGGCAGATGATATTGTTTTTGATAAATCGGACCACCACTTGTCGGGTTACATTGGCGTATGACGCTGCTTCGACCCACTTGGTGAAATAGTCAATGGCTACAAGGATGAACCGATGTCCGTTTAAAGCCTTGGGCTCAATCATGCCAATCATGTCGATTCCCCATATGGAAAAAGGCCACGGGGAAGAAAGAACCTTGAGATGTGATGGCGGTACATGAATTTTATCGGAGTATATCTGACACTTGTGACACCTCCTCATGTACTTGTAGCAGTCGGATTCCATTGTCAACCAATAGTACCCGGCCCTGAGAATTTTTCTCTCCATCGTGTGTCCGTTGGCATGAGTGCCAAAGGATCCTTCATGAATTTCTTTCATGAGCATGTCTGCTTCTGGTCTGTCAACGCATCGGAGCAAGACCATGTCGAAGTTTCTCTTATAGAGTGTATCACCGCTCAGGAAGAAGTTTCCAGCCAATCTTCCGAGGGTTTTCCTGTCTTTTCTGAGTGCCCCAGATGGGTACTCTTGTTTCTGAAGGAAGCACTTGATATCATGATACCAAGGTCTGTCGTCTATGACTGCTTCAATCGCGAAGATGTAAGCGGGCCTTTCAAGGCGCATGATGTCAATCTTAGGTATGTCATTCCATTGACCTACACTAATCATGGAAGAGATAGTGGCTAATGCATCAGCCATGTGATTCTCATCACGAGGGATGTGATGAAAGTCGACTCTGTTGAAGAAAGGTAGCAGCCTTCTTGCGTAGTCTTTGTAAGGAATCAATCCTGATTGGTATGTGTTCCAATCTCCTTTTATCTGGTTAATAACCAGGGCTGAATCGCCGTATACGTCCAAGTTTTTGATCCTTAAATCAATTGCTTCCTCGAGACCCATGATACATGCTTCGTATTCGGCCTCGTTGTTCGTACATTTGAACGTAAGTCGAGCGGTGAAAGGAATGTGGGAACCCTGAGGGGTAACAATGATTGCCCCAATTCCGTTTCCATAATGATTGACTGCTCCGTCAAAGATAAGTCCCCACTGGGAACCTGGTTCTGGCCCTTCACTGGGTAGCGGTTCATCGCAATCTTTCATCTTTAGATACATGACATCTTCGTCTGGGAAGTCAAACCCGATTGATTCTTGATCGTCAATCGGTTGATGAGCCAAATGATCGGCTAAAATACTTCCTTTAACGGCTTTCTGAGCATGGTACTCTATGTCATATTCTGATAGTAACATCTGCCAAAGGGCAATCCTTCCCGTGAGAGCAGGTTTTTCAAAAACGTACTTGATTGGATCCATTTCGGAGACCAACCAAGTAGTATGACGAATCATGTACTGGCGAAGATGTTTGGCTGCCCAAGCCAAAGCGCAACAAGTTTTCTCAAGCATCGTGTACCGAGTCTCGCAGTCGGTGAATTTCTTGCTTAGATAGTAAATGGCAGACTCTTTCCTTTTAGTTTCGTCTTGTTGGCCAAGTACACATCCCATTGAGTCCTCTAGGACTGTGAGGTAAATGATCAGTGGTCTTCCTTCCACTGGAGGTGATAGAATCGGAGGATTCAACAGATATTCCTTGATACTGTCGAAGGCGGTTTGGCAATCTTCTGACCAAACACAATCCTGTTTCTTTTTGAGTAATTTGAAAATCGGCGCACACGTCGCGGTCATAAGGAATATGAATCTGGAGATGTAGTTCAAACGTCCCAGGAATCCTCTGACTTGTTTTTCAGTTTTCGGAGAAGGCATTTCTTGAATGGCCTTGACCTTGTCAGGATCAACTTCGATTCCTTTCTGGCTGACGATGAACCCTAGTAATTTCCCCGAACGGACACCGAAGGTGCACTTGTTGGGATTCAAGCGGAGCTTGAATTTTCTTAGACGTTCGAACAATTTTGACAGATGTTCAACGTGCTCATCCTCTGTTCTTGATTTTGCAATCAAATCATCAACATATACCTCGATTTCTTTGTGTATCATGTCATGAAACAGAGTACTCATGGCCCTTTGATAGGTTGCCCCGACATTCTTCAAACCGAACGGCATTACCTTGTAACAAAAGGTACCCCATGGGGTAATGAACGAAGTTTTCTCCATGTCTTTCGGCGTCATTTTGATCTGGTTATAGCCCGAGAAACCATCCATGAAGGAGAATACTTTGAACTTTGCTGTGCTGTCAACCAGCATGTCAATGTGTGGTAAAGGAAAGTCGTCCTTTGGACTTGCCTTGTTCAGATCTCTGTAATCAACACACATTCTGACCCTTCTGTCCTTTTTGGGAACGGGTACAATGTTGGCTAACCATTGAGGATATTCAGATGTAGCGAGGAAACCCGCGTCGATCTGTTTCTGTACCTCCTCCTTGATTTTGATGGCCATGTCCGGGTGAGTGCGTCTCAACCTTTGCTTTACTGGCGGACATTCTGATCTCAACGGTAAGTGATGTTCCACGATGTTGGTATCCAACCCTAGCATATCCTGATAGGACCAAGCGAATACATCGGGAAATTCTTTGAGAAGCTTTATCAAACCCTCTCTGGCAGTTGGACTGAGCAGTGCTCCGATCCTGATTTCTTTTCTCTCTTTTTCTGAACCTAAGTTTACCGTTTCCAACGGCTCTTTGTGAGGTTCGATGGACCTTTCCGCTTGTCTGAGTAGTCGGGAGATCTCTTCTGGAATTTCGTTGTCAACTTCTTCTTCAACCCCGAATAACGGGAACTCAAAGTTGGGAGAAGGCATCGGATCGTATGTTTCAACGGGGTATAAAACAAGCAATCTGCATGATGTGATGATTCGTGTTTAGAAGAGATAGAGAAAATGCAAGTGTGTGCAGTGTTTTTGTTTTTACTGCTTGTTTTTATTTTTAAATTGTTTTTTAGGATTACCATTTTCCGAAAAAGCAAAAAGAGAAAACAACAATTAATGCGGAAATTACAGAACGACGTTATTTTATTAATGCACAAGTCGATTCTTGAAACTACAACCCTATAAAACAAAACACTGTCGCTTTGGGCAAAGCGAAGAGGGAAATTTACAGAAAGCGAGCCCTATCAAAACATCCGTTTCACCTGGGCAGGGTGAAAGGTTTAAAGATGGCAATTACTTTGACTGACGAACGACCTTCGGAACCTCGACGGTAACCCATTGGCGGCGAACTCCTCGGTGAATCACAAAGTCTGGCACCTTCCTTGATTTGTCTTCAGAAATGACGCTGATTTCTGGTGGAGCTGGATCATTGGAATCTATCTCCCAGGCAGAATTGTCGTAGGAGAATTCCTCAGTTGTATTTTGCATAGCATTTGTGCTCTCAGCTGTATCTCCCCATCCAGTTGGCTGGATGTCTTCGAGCCCGATACGAGAGCTTTCGGGAGCGGTGTACTTGACCATATAGTCAAATTTTCCACTCGGTTATCCCAAGGTGTGCCACACTTTTTTGGAACTGGAGGAGTCATCCCTCTCGATGACGTTGACCTCGGGAAAAGCATAGTTGATGAATTCTAGTCCTGCGAACGTTGCGAATTCATCTTCATGTTGAGTAGTTTCTGAATGATCTGAATGTTGATCCCATGACATGGTGGGGACACAGGTATTCTGTTTAATGATGCTCAGCTGAGTTTCATTGTTCGGCTGACTTTCTTGCCCCAAGTCTCCTGGGTAAGACTGCCACATTGGCAGACCATCCATTGGACCATAGTAGGTGTAGTCAAAATTATTTTTCATCAGAGTGTCCACCTCTAATGAATTTGGCGGAGCACGACATCCTTCCGGATCACAATCTCCGTAGATCATTTCGACATCTGATCTTGGTATAAATCTCGGACTTTCTGTAGGAAAGCAAAAAGGCATAGCCACCTCTTCCTGAGACATATAACCGTCCTTGTTAAGATAAGACTTCCATTCTTCATCTGTGTCAGAGGGATCTTCCTCATTGATAGCATGAACTGTCTGAGACACTGGGTGAAGAAAACCTCCACTGTGGAAGAAGTTTTGAAGGGGATGAAGACTTTCATCGTTGGCGGCTGTCTGGGTACAGGTCGCAGAAAAACCAAGACCCTTCTTTGTTTTATTGTCAATAGGAATGACAAGCCGTCCCCATCCTGTCGTATCGGTACTCTCGACCGCTTTGATAGCATCTTTGTATGAAGAAATTGAAGTTCCTTCTTTGAACTGATTGTCCTTGCTCACCGATAGTGCTTGGAACTGAGTTCCAATAACCTCCTCGGATTCCACACAAGTAGATGATGATAAGTTGCTCACAAGCAAGGCTTGTTCCCCACAAACCATGACAAGTTGATCGTTCTTGACGAACTTTAGCTTTTGGTGGAGGGTTGAAGTAACCGCTCCAGCCTGATGTATCCAAGGTCTTCCTAATAAACAACTGTATGTTGCCCGGATGTCCATGACCTGGAAAGTGATTTGGAAAGTGTGAGGACCAATAGTTATGGGAAGATCAACTTCGCCGATAACTATTTTTCTAGATCCGTCGAATGCTTTGACGACGACCTCGCTGACTCTCATTGGAGGGCCCTTGAATGATAATTGCATCAAGGTGGACTTCGGCATAACATTCAGGGCTGACCCTGTGTCTACCAG
The DNA here is from genome assembly GCA_022829125.1 of Lathyrus tuberosus. NCBI lineage: Eukaryota > Viridiplantae > Streptophyta > Magnoliopsida > Fabales > Fabaceae > Lathyrus > Lathyrus tuberosus. The sequence continues at coordinate 1,629,215 of JALAZF010000389.1, read as the reverse complement.
TATGTTGGCTAAAGCATTGCCCTGGCAGTTAACTGTGATATTGAGCGCCATGTTATGACGGCGACCCTCTTCAGGTAATTCCTCATCACTAAATCCCAAATTATTGTAGGAAGTGATGTTAGAGACAATGCTATCGAATTGTCTGATTGTTACATCCTGTTCCACAAAGGCTTGCTCCAAGACTTTCTGTAGAGCCTCTCTGTGTGCTTCTGAACTGAGTAATAGTGATAATACTGAGATCTTTGAAGGAGTCTGTAACAGTTGATCAACAATGTTGTATTCACTCCTTTGGATGAGCTTTAGCATCTCATCATTATTTTTTGAAAGGTTGGGATTACTGGATTGACCGACTGGCAGATCAGGAGCTTCCGTCTGAAGTTCCTTTTCTTTGTTGGATTCTCCAACCCCTCGGTTGAAGATTCGACCGCTCCGTGTTACACGACCGATGTCTTCAATATTCATGACGGAGGGTAATGGAATTTCCTTTCCATTCTCGATTATTGTTGCACCGTATTTGTAAGGGATTGCCTTAGCTGATTCATACGGTAGTGGCCCCGGTAGATAGATGACTATGGGAACCTTCTGATTTTTCTGACCATCATAAGTAACCTTGATCCGTTCCCGGTTGGGAACTCTAGATTCGTCAAGTAGAGGGATGATGGCAAAAACATCTCTGGTCCTGTGATGACCAGAGATCGTGACAACATCCTCAACTTGCTCGGCAAGGTAGTTCGGTGACCAAATGATGGGTCCTGAACCTGGATATGGATGAATTTCTCCATGATCGATCTGACCCTGAAGAGCTGCTCTCACAAGGTAACACCCTTGGTTACTTTCCGAACAGACACTACAACTGTCATAGTTGTGTGGTGGCACCTGGCCACGCCCACTTTGAATGCAATGTAACCTCACTAGATTATCTTCCATTGATCGGACATCCTGACTTTGACGACGAGTAGGATTCCTGTTATTGATACTAATCTGTTGAGTATCTTTGTCCATATAGATTGGCATCCACCAGTGATTTAACAAGTGCTAAAGTGCCTCCTGGACAAGGGTACAACCTCGATCGTTTTCGCAACCCGCTTTACAGTTTTGATAATCATGTGATATTAAGAAACCGAGTCGGACCTGCTCAGCATATAACTCTACCAGGTTGGTATTCATCACGCGAATGTCAAAGATCTGAACCATGTTGATTTGATAGGAGTTCCTATCATGGTAGTCTTGGATCCATCCAAGATCCATCTGACGCTGGAGGGCCTCTTGTATGAAAGAGCATCCTGTTTGTTTACCGAGCAAATCAGACAGGAACTGTAATCGTGCCGCGGCAGATTATGATACTGGCTTTGCCTTGAGTGCATTGCCACCAAATTGACATTCATTGCACGGATGTCGTGGTTCTGAATGATGTTAGAATTCGTGTAGACCATGTTAACTCCACGAACTCGGTGTTCTTGGATCCATCCAAGATCCATTTGTTCCTGTAGAGCTGCTTGCACTACAGAACATCCCTGGTTGTCTTTAGAGAAGATATCACACTGGTGATAATTATGAGGTGGCACATGGCCATATCCACTCTGTATACAATGCATCTTGACCAGATTGGTCTTTAACAAGAGTACATCATGAATTTGATAGACATTGTTAGTCTCTTTCTCAATCAGATTGACTGCAGCTTTCTCATGTTGAGGCAGTGGGTTCGTAAGAACATTAGGATTCATATCTTTGAAAGATAAGAGCCCGCTCCTAACAAGCTTTTGCACGTCGGATTTGAAATTGAGACAAGTCTCTATGTTATGCCCTGAACCTCCTTGATGATAAGGGCATGTTTGATCCGCTTTAAACCAAAAAGGCTGATTTTCCAGAACTGAAAGGGGAGACTTAGTCTAGATGTGCCCCTTAGCCTGCAGTAATGGAAACAGCTCTGCGTACGTCACGGGTATAGGATCAAATCCTGGTGGCCGCGTTATACGGTTGTTGTATGGAGGAAGAGCCTGTTGAAGAGGCTGTTGTGTCCTTTGTTGGTTAGGTTGGCTCTGCGCAACCTGAGGTTGATACGTAGGAATAGGCGTAGGGCCGATAGCAGGAGTAACAGCTGCTACTGGCTGATAACGTCGCCTTTGCTTTCCGAGAGAAATATTCCCAATATATTGCTCTTTTTTCTTAGGGAGAGCACTACCGTATTTTTTAGTACCGCTCGTCGATCCAGTGTCTTTTACCAAACGTCCTTCTCGGACGGCTTCCTCAAGACGTACACCCATGCCGACCATTTCGGTGAAATCACTGGGTGCACTGGCAATCATTCGGTCATAGTAAAATGAGCTTAAGGTCTTTAAGAAGATTTTTGTCATCTCTTTTTCCTCAAGAGGTGGACAAATTTGAGCGGCAATTTCACGCCACCTTTGAACATATTCCTTAAAGGTTTCCTTGTCCTTTTGTGACATTGATCTGAGTTAATCTCTGTCGGGTGCCATGTCCAAATTGTAATTGTATTGTTGGACGAAGGCAGTACCAAGTTCTCTGAATGTACTGATCGTAGTACGGTTTAAACCCATGTACCATTTGAGTGCGGCACCGGTTAAACTATCCTAGAAGTAGTGAATCAGCAGGTCCTGATTCTCCGTCTGAGCTGACATTCGCCGAGCGTACATCACCAGATGGCTCTGAGGGCAAGAGTTACCCTTGTATTTTTCAAAGTCGGGCACTTGGAACTTGTGCGGGACTTTCACATTTGGGACCAAGCAGAGGTATGCGGCGCCCTTTCCAAATAGATCCTGACCGCGAATGGCTTGCAGCTCTTTCTGCATTTCCAAGAACTGCTCCTGGAATTCATCCATTCTGTCAAACATAGTTTCCTTCTTACCAGAAGGTGTCTGTGGAACCTGTCCTTCCGGGACAGTGTGCACCACAGGGGGTGGTACTGTGACTACGGCAGTAAGTCTTGGCGCCTCCCGAAGTTTGTAACCTTCAGGAGTTTTGAGTATGCCCCTGGCATCTTCGCTTTCCCGAAGTTTGTAACCTTCAGGCCCAGCGGCTTCTGTTGCGATTCCCTGGTCTTCAGTGATCGGTGGAACATATCTTTCCGGGATATAGTTAACAAGCATGCCCCAAGGACGATCTTTCGGCATCTGATACCTAGGATCATACTTTTCTATGATGGGCGTTGAGGTGATCTTTGAGATCACAGTTCTTTGTAGCTGAGCTTCTGCCATGGCTTGCATGTCGTTACGAAGCTTTCTCATATCCTCTCTCAGAGCGTCGATCTCTTCTTTCAACTCTCTGTTTTCTTCCTCAAGATCATCCATCTTTTTCTGACGATTGGCCCGAGTATTGTACGAATGAGACAGTTTGACTCTAGAATCGAGACACAAACGTGAGATTCGTAGGTAAGGAGAATACGCGATGTGAGAATGATGAATGCAATGATTATATTAATTGTTGTTTTTTTTTTAATCAAAATAAACTTTGACAATTAGATTGCAAATATCAAACGGTGGGGTAAACCCCTTTTTATTGAATTCCAAAGGATTACAGAAATGGAAATACAGTAGATTACAAAGTGCAGAAACAGAAACCTAAACTAAAGGGTCCCGAGTCCTCTCTGAGGAGAAACTGGGTGCTGATTCTAGTATCTTCCTTTTCTTTGACCGGGGCTCCTGGGCCATTGTCGGGTTGTCATTCCTTTGCCAAATGAAAGGAGTGAGCAAATTCCTTTGGTCATCTTGATTCTCTATAGCATGCTGCTCCAAAATTTCAATCAGAGCGTCCTTCTTTTTCAGTAATTGCTGTATTTTGATGCACTCGACGTCGAGGGTGCGGTACTTGTTCTTCCAAGATCTTCTTTCCTTTTGAACTTTGTTGAGAGTAACCTGAAGCTTTTCAGTTTCCGTCATGAAGTACATGACAGATTCTCTCGGCGGAAGAATTCCGTAACGAGGATAAGGCATCTTTAGCTTGAGAGCTCTGGCTTGTACCCAGTGGAGATAAGGCTCCACCGAGATACAGTCTGGTTTTCCCGGAGACTCTCGTCCTTTCTTATGAACATGTTTCCAAGCTTGCACTATTTCCATCTTTAGTGCTCTATCACTTTCTCCTTCTTTGAAGAAAAGACCTTCCAGATGAACACCCAGTGGGATGTGTCTCATCGGGTATCCAAATTGACGAAGAACCAATATCGGATGATAGTTGATTCCTCCTTTAGTTCCTATGAGGGGTACGCTGGGGAAGTTTCCACAACAGTCAATGATTCTAATTCCCTCATAAATCCTATTACACCAATCTATATCAGAGTTGGTAAGAGACATGATTTTCTGCGACCAACGTAAGACACTCTTGCAATCCCAAAAAGCAGCAGACTTGGGCAAGTGAGAGATAAACCATTTGTAAAGCAAAGGTACACAGCGTGTGATCTCTCCTCCGCTGTACAAATTTCTCAAGTGTACAGAATGATACGCATCTGCAAGCAAAGTTGGTACAGGGTTTCCAATGAGAAAAACCTTAATAGCGTTGATATCGACGAAGTTATTGATGTTGGGAAACAAAAATAACCCGTAGGTGAGCAAGACAAAGATGCTTTCAAAAGCAGTCCTGTTCCCTATACTAGCAAAGTACAGAGCTTTCTTCGTCAAGAACTGGGCTGGCAAACCTTGGATGCCACCCTTAGTGGTCATGTGAGTCCTGACCTCAGACTCATCCAAATGAATTGCTCTTGCAATGATCTGATTCTTTGGAATTTCTTCCAGTCCAGAAAATGGAGCTCGATCTGTAATGTGTAGATCAATCAGATGAGAATACTCCTCCAACGTTGGTGATAGCTGGTAATCCGGGAATGTGAAACAGTGATAAACAGGATCGTAAAACTGAATGAGCGCATCCATGATTCCCTCAATCACATGGGCTCTTAACAGTGGTAGCAAACCTCCGTGCTTGGCTCTGAAAGCCTCTGGGTTTGTGATCATCCTTGCTAACCTTCTCAAATCCTCTAGTTTTGGAACCTTGAAGGTATACTGGTGAGTTCTCCTTCTACCGAAATCCATTAGTGTAATCCTTTTCTCTGATATTTACAATCACAGTCTTAGTTTAATTTGGAAAACGGAGAGACTAGAAGAGAAAGTTTTTTGAATGTTTTAATGTTTTATTAAACGAATGCATGAATGCAGCACACAAAAACATAGAAAAAACATGGGGTCAGAGGGTCGTTGTCATGAAGTCAAGGCTCTACCCATCCCCAAAGGTTTATACTAGGGTGATTTTTGTACCTGTACTCATTATCATCAACTCCTCCCAGGAAAGCAAAACAATAAGCGGATCGCCAGCGAGTTGGAGAGCAATCTTAGAGTAAGTGCCATTCACCGAGAATAGATCACCAGCCTCAAATGAGGGTAGTATCATGTAACAACTATTTCCGATAGTTTCCGCACTACGAAAGGGTTTGGCTCCTCAGCTTCTCAGACTTAACAACCGGCCCATTGGCTAGAAGAGTGAATGGGTTGCGTTGGTCAACCTCCACTGAGGTTGATGGTCGACCCCGTCGCCATCACTTATCTTAAGTGTATACTCATTCTCACCACATGCGGCATCACACGCATTCCCAGTAGCAGAAAAATAAACACGTATAGCAATTAGGAAAAGCAGTATATATATTTGTCCTAATCATCCTAGACTTATAAAGCTATGATTCCTAAGTTCCTGACAGAAATGGGTTCCCCGGCGGAAGCCCCAATCTGTGGTATCAACCAAAGAGGTGAAAAGGAGGAAAAAGGAAAGAAGCTGAAGAGATAGCCCCACGGTGGGCGCCACTTTTCTGTAGCGAGCGATTTTGGACGCGGTTCTTAAGCGCAGGTCGCTCTCTGCGGTTTGAACTTTGACTACAGGTCGATTCATTTTTTATCCTATTGTGAGCTGAATAAGGAAGGGAAATAGATGTCTCCAATTAACCCTGCTTGCATACTGAGTTTAAACAGCGGTCTATTAGGTTACGAATGCTATCAATGTGGGGGGCCTTTGTATTGGTTATTTGTATTTTCACCAATACGGTTCTTCTTTCTTTCTAGGATCTTCTGGCGGGGAACAAGGATTAGGATGTTAGGACTGATGCTTTTGAATTACTGCTTTTGATTGATGGAGATATGGGATTTGGGTTTTTTGTTGATTGCGCTCGCTAAGATTTTTCTTTCAATCTTATGCCTACGTATTCCCGTTTACCGAAACAGGGAAATCAGAGCGTTCGTAGTTCCTCCTATTCTATGGGAGGAAATTGGTTTTTGGTGTCTTGTTCAAAGCCCAAGACGTGAAGCGAAAGGTGATTTGTATCTTGTTCAAAGCCCAAGATGTGAAGCTGAAAGGTCTATTTGTGTCTTGTTCAAAGCCCAAGACGTGAAGCTGAAAGACCTCGACTCTAAAGAGGGGAGAAGGAGAATTACTTTAACTGGGATACGCAGATCCGAGCAATGCCATAATTTCCGAAGAAAGGGTTTTAACCTGAAGGAGAAGACTTTAACTCAGTGTAGAGCAATGTCATCTTTCCTTAGGAATTTCTCATGCTAAAAGAGGGACAGTGGCGTGGATATAGATGATCCAGAGGCTTGCCGCTTACAGCGATTAGATGAAAGGGAAGGAGTTGTTGATGTTTGTATACTATGAACGAGGCACAACTTCGATGCTAAAATGTTGATTGGATCAACCAGTGGTTTTCTTATACAAAGCCTAAGAGAAGGCTAATTTCCGCTAGGAAAATCATTATACAAAGCCTAAGAGGAGGCTAATTTGTGTCTCGTACAAAGCCCGAGAGAGAGGCTAAAAGGTTTTTGACTTGACGATAGAGTCTTTTGGTATCTCATATAAAGCCCGAGATGAAGGCTATTTGACTCAACAAGAGAATTTTTGTATCTCGTACAAAGCCCGAGATGGAGGCTAAAGGGGTAATTGACTCAACGAGGGAGTCTCTTATGTGTCTCGTACTAAGCCCGAGAGAGAGGCTAAACGTTGTTTGACTCCGCTGGGGAGAATCATTGTACAAAGCCTAAGAGGAAGCTATGGCGCTGTTTCAGTTGAGTGACAGGTCCAGTATGCTGATTTAAAGAGAAAATCAGTTCTTATATGAGCAACACTGTACTCAAGGATTTGATTCGAGGATCCGGGTGGTCTCCTTTTCTTTGAGGAAACTGGAAATCCAAAGGGTGTTGAGACTGTCCGAGTCTGCGGGTTTCCTTCCAATTTAACGAAGGGGTCACTTGAGAATGTCTTTTGAGACTCAAGGAAGTTAGACTGTCCGTGTCTAGAGTTTTATCTTTTGTACTATGCTTTGAGAAACAGTAGTAGACTCTATGAAAGGACTGTTCTATGAGGATGACTAGGTTCTATTCCTATACCTCTAGGAGGTCGTCGGGACAATTTGTACGAAGCCAAAGAGGAGGCTGGAAACTTTTAAGAAGCCGACGGGTCCTTGTACGAAGCCCAAGAGGAGGCTATCATTCTCGGAGGAAGAGATCATTATACGAAGCCTAAGAGGAGGCTGTGAATACTTCTAAGAAGCCGTAGGGTCCTTGAATAATGCCCAAGAGGAGGCCGATGCTTTTAAGAAGCCCGTGGGTCTATCATCTCCTTTCCATTAGGAGAGATAACTCTTTTAAAGATAAAAACCACTGGTAAACGTGCAAGGTTTACTATCCAGCGACTTTTAGCTTTTGAAGAGGGTTCCTTAGTTAAGGTCCAAGATTATGACCGTAGTGGGTACCCAAACCCCGGGACATTCATGGCATGCTATCCACAAGGAATAGATCAAGTCAGGAAAGTTCGAGAATTTGGAAGAAACTCAAAGATGCCATTCACGGAGAATACATTCATCTTGGGGAGTAGAGTTTCTTGACGATTCCTAAGGAGGACAGCCGAAGAGAAGACTGTATCTGGTGCTCCTATTGGGGATCTAAGCGTCTATTTCTATGAATAAATGAAACGGCGTCACCTAGTTCTAGACGTAGTAGTCGGGGAAACTCGAAATATCTATACTATTATTACACAGTAGATATGAGTTTATGAAAGGAGACTTACAGTGAGCAGCCCCACAATACAGTTTATAATATGAAAGCAGTAAATGAAAGCGATAACCACTTACTCGGTTGGAGTGCTTCCATGCTGTTTGGTTAGTTGTTCAACAAAGAAAGATTGAAAACAACAGTATATTCAAAATCAAAGGAGAAAGTGCTTTGAAAAAGAAAGATTTGGGGCTTACAGCTCAAGGAGAGGCCCAGGGTTTTATCAGTGATCGCACTGTTTGACTATTTACAGCGGGACTTATACAAGTGAATATGGCCCAAAAAGGTTTTCTGTACAAAGGGATGGGTCTTACACTCTCTCAAGAGGCCCATAAAGGTTTAAAGAAAAAAGAGTGGGGCTTATAACACGAGGGTAGGCCCAAATGATTTTTCGTTTAAAAATGGCGATCGCGCCGAGGTTTTCTTTTAACGCAGAGGGACTTATACAATAAGTGAGGCCCAAAATGTTTTAGTTAAAAGGGGGATTGGGTCTTACACTCTAATAGAGGCCCAAAGTGTTTTGAATGGGTCTTATAGCTCAAGGAGAGGCCCAGATGATTTTTATTTTTAAACGGGCGACGATCGCGCCGTTTACTTGTACAGAGGGACTTATACAATGAGTGAGGCCCAAAAAGTTTTTGTACAAGGGGGGATGGGTCTTACACTCTCTCAAGAGGCCCAAAAAATTTTGAAAATGATTTATGAGGGTTGAATTAATCCAAAAACCCTAATTTGTTTTCAAAAATGTATTTAATTGAATAAAAATTCAATTAAAATGATCAAAAATTGTTTAACACATGGAAAACAAATTGTGATCTTGGATTAATGCTTCAAAAATTAAGTATTGACCTACAAAATAATTAGAAAGCATTAAAAGTTGCAAAATCAATGTAGAAAAAATATTTAAAATGCCAAAAACAATCAAAATATTAATTCTTTACAAAAATATCAATTATATGAAATAAATAATATTTTTGGGATTTTTTGGGAAAATAAAATATTTTAACATTTTTGTGAATTATTAAAAAAAGAATCAACTCAAAATCATTAAAACTCAGAGAGAAATTAATTTTTGAATCAATTTAAACAAAATCACAAAATTCAAATATTTGAATTTGGAAAAAAGGCGCCAAGAACAAGCTGAAGAACACGCGCGTGTTCTTGGTTTCTCAGATTTGCATTTTCTATCCAATCTCCATGAATACGTAATCATATCATGCAATCCACATATCATTATGCACGTCTCAACCTCACGATCATGTCTATGTACTTTAATTTCATTTAAATTAATTATACAACAAGAAATCACAAAGAGACCTCAAGAACCCTAATTTCTGCATGAAGGCTAGGATTTTTGATACACGATTCAAACAATGTAATTAATTGAGGGAAAACATTCCATGCATGATTATGAACATATGGCCAAATTATTGTGCGAGGAAATATGCATAGATTGAGAGATGATCAAGTATGTGCTTACCTCCAAGCCGTGACAGTAAGTGCAAAGTGATTTTGATTTGGAGGTGTTACAGATGAGTGGTGATGATCAGAACAGCTTCCCTACACCCTATGGATTGTGTTTGGATGGTTGGACTTGATTGAAATTGGCTGGATCAATTTGTGGTACCTCAGCTGCACTTTGATTGAAAATTTGAGCAACCAGCTGGTGATTTTGTGAAATTGATGTTTCAGAAGTAATCTAAGTGTTTGGATCACTTCTATATGATGTATGTGAGGTGTGTGAGTGATTGGTTTGATTGGAATTTCTCTCAAACTCAAAACCCGATAGCTACCTTGCTAAGAAAGGCATTTTTGCCAAGAGAAAGAGATTTTGAGGAAAGCATCTGTTAGATGGATTTGGTGTACTCAAACTGACCACAATTGAGCTCTATTTATAGTAGAGCAAGTTTGTTTTGCAAGGAATAGTGCATGGCAGCTGGTAAGTAGGTTTGGCCAATGTTGGCAAATGAAAATCCAAGTCTCCTCTAGCCATTGACTAGAGGTTAGGGCACAAAGCTTTGGTCCCCTTGGTCTTGGATAAGTCTTGACTGATTTTAGATGAGAATGGCTCAGTCCATGCCACCTTGATGGTTCCATTGAATGCCTCATTCCAAATTTGAAGTCTTGTCCCTATTTTGGCCATTCTAGGTTCAACATGCTATTTCTTGTTCCATGGACTTTGGAGGCTTGGCTCAGTGATTGTCCCCTTTAGGTTCAATCCTATGAGGTGTCCAAGTGGATAGGAGCAATTGAATTTGGCTGATTTTGGCAAATCGACCAAAGTTGCAAATTCTGCCTTGCCTTGACAGATTTCAGCAAGGCAACTTGGCAATGTTGTATCTCATGGTGTAGGTTGAATTTGGCAATGTTCTTGGCCATTTTGGAAAGCTCTTACATGATACAACAACTGTTTGAACAAGTTTGGTTTTGATCTCTTTTGATTCCAAGTGAAAAATCCCCCTACATTTGGCAAAAAGTGAGGCAGAATCTGACTTAGTGAAAATTTCACTAAGTGTTGGAAAAAGTGACATTTTCACTTTTCAGCCACTTTGATCATTCCATAACGCAAAATCCTTAATGAATTGGAATGACTTGTAGTTGAAGTTTTTGTAGGTGATAATGAGGGCTACAAATCCATCTTTGGATGAGAAAAAATGGCCTTGTGGTTTAGGAGTTATGGTCCTCCAAAGTTGGCACCTTTGCCACTTTATTTTTAACTTAGAAAAATTTCTAAGTTTTATGGTTACCCCTTTTACAAGTTATCTCACTTTTCTTGATTTTTCTTGATGAATGATGATTCAAATCATACATTAACATCATTTTAGGGTTAAAAATCCATTTTGGTGAAAAATCTCAAAAAGTCAAAGTTGACTTTTGTGAACAGTTGACTTTTTATCAGATGAATTCCAAATTGTGCAATTCTTCAGGAAATCATGTCCTTGAACTAAATCAAACTTGATGGACATGTTCCATGGGTGTCATAGGGTATATTCAATCATGTATTAGGGTTTGGGAGCATGTCCTGGTCAAAAGTCAAAGTTACAGTTGACTTTTCTCTTAAAACCCTAATTGTGGTGCAGATGAAATTGAGACTTGTTGCTCAAGCTTCTTGGATTAATCCATTGTTCCAAATGGATCAATATGGTATATTAGAGACCCTCAAATCATGTCTTGAGGTCTTGGCTCATGGTTTGTCCCAAAAGTCAACTTAGGGGTGAATTAGGTCAAGAAACCCTAATTCCTGATTTTTGATGAATGCATCCCCTGAGGCAAAATTGACTTGATGCATGGGTTCATGAGGTTCCATGAAGTATATTAGGTTATGTTTTGGATCATTGCCTTGTGCCCAGATGAAAATTTCCATCTGGAGGCCCTGGTCGACCAAAACCCTAATTTGGTGACACTGTCGATCTTGAGACTTGATCCACCTAGAAGGGAGCAGCCTTGTGCTTAATCCTTGAAGTGGGAGTCCTTTTTGATCCATTGTGGATGTTTAAGAGATTAGACAAGTTGAAGATCATGTCATTTCTTGATTGATCCTTTGTCTAAGCACCCAGAGAGGGCTTGAAACCCTAATTTTGATTGTAGTGGATGCTCACCCATCTTTGGGGAGACTAATGAAGCATAAAGGTACATCCATATTATGATGATGATTTTCACAATGATGGAAAATCTAAGTGGTCAAAATTTGGGGTATTACAATTAGAAATACCAGAGACTAGTTAACTAGTTAATTTAGAGTAAAGTAGATATTTGGCTTTGAGTATGCTTTGAAAATTGTAATCCAACTTTTTATATCAACTATGTATGAAACTTGTCAAAACATATGATGTTATAAGTTCTCTCTAAAAGATAATTGAAAGTGTGAAAGTTATTTGATCATTATAAGAACTACTTATATTACTTGATTAGTTTGCTCAACAATATTTTTTGGTACAATTAGTTGTTACTTTGTAAACCAATTATCCTTGTAAAAGTGAGAGTGATGTATACAAATGGATAACTGATAATACTTGCTTATTAAGGAATTTTAAGTATTGTGGTTTACAAATGAACATAATATTTTGATTTTGTATTGATAGGAAAATAGTGGAAGCAAATATTTGGTTATTTTTGGAGCAGGAGTATGGTAAATATGATTATTTTCTAATTCGTGTAATTGGTTTTATGGGCATTGTGCATGCATTTAAGTTTGTCTCCTCTAAGCTCTAAAGTGTTGTCGCATTGGTATAGATGCTTTTGGAAATAACCTTTATGTTGAGTATTCTTGTGATTCACCTTAGCTGAAACTTTTAACCATCTAAACCCAACCATTGGTTTGATGTTATATGGTTTGTACTATAATTTTCTAGTTATTAGAATCATTACATAATTGATAAGAAATACAATACTTAGATCTAGAGTCCTTTATAATCTAAATTATCAAAAATTCCATCTAGGAGGATCTACATTCCATAGAATGCACGACAACCGAGATTTAATTTTGTTGATGCTGATAGTATCTTCTTAAGTAACAAATTTTGTGTAGCTCATTCTAATCTTACAAAGAAACATGTTCATTCCAATTCTTCATTTTCAAATTTGATCTAAAACAGGTTCGCTCAAATTCTTCCTCTCGCTAGCTCTCTATCGTTGTTTCGATTAAGTCTCTTAGTGAGTCACTGCCCTGGTGGGTTGCTTATATGGTAAAACAGGTTTGTTCATTTGAATTCATGTATTTTTTCAATTTTGAAGCCACTGATATTGTATACTATTCTGAATTCATGTCTTTTGAAATCTATCAATGTTTATTAATTTCTTTTCATTATCATATACATTATTGAGAATTTAATTTAGTATTTTGAAACAAATTAACTCTGAAAGTTAAACTTTGGCTTTATGTTACAACAGTAAACAATTTGAAGATTGGGAGTACTGCTTATTCTCCATATTAGTAAACAATTTGAAGATTTCTTGTTCAAGATAGGTACATAAGATATGCATTGTGTACATAATATACTCATTTATATTGATGGGATTCTTCCTCTCTGGTAGCATAGCCTATATACACAATGCATATTTTATGTACCTATCTTGAACGAGAAATCTTCAAATTGTTTGGATGACATGCACACAGATAATTATAATAATCTTGTACCTTTTATTTGCATATGCCATCAAAGGAACACTTTATTCAGCAGTTGGATTTCTCGGCATCTGCTACGGCGTACAATTTTCAATACTAATTCCAACAGTTTCAGAGCTTATTTTTCAACTTCATGTTATTAGGTAATCCACTTGGTGCATTACTTTTCTCAACGCTTTAGCGGGCCGTATATACGACAGTGAGTTGGCAAAGCAACAAGCACTTGGTCTCATTGCTTCAATTGTTTCATGTTTGGTTCAGATTGTTTAAGGTTACCTTTCTTGTACTTGTAGCTGTGTGTTGTGGGTGCAATCTCCACCTTTTTTCTAGGATACAGTGGCCTAATGATCCTAAAATTGTAAGTGCCTTGTATTTTCATTCAAGTTATCATTGTTTTCCTTGTTTATATGTATCAAGTAATTTTTAAGGTTTGTTGTAGAAAGAGCTTGTGAAGCGGTTGCATCTTCTGCTTACTGTAAAGGACTCTGCTGCTAATGTCTCAATACTTATTGTAAAGGACTCTGCTTATACGTACAATTTTCAATACTAATTCCAACAGTTTCAGAGCTTATTTTTCAAATTCATGTTATTAGGTAATCCACTTGGTGCATTACAAGTCAAGGTTTTGAATCATCCCGAGAATCATTGGCACAAGCAGATTTGAAGTTTACTTATGTTGTATCATTCCAAATTTATGGTCAACAAAAGCAGCGAAAGGCACCAGAAGCGGCTGATATTGCTTTGTTGTTGCAGAGGTATCAAAATCGTGTGCTCGCATTTTACCAAGCACTCTAGTGTCAAGACTGACAGTCTGATTAGATATTTTATATGGGCATCTGTGTGATAGTAGCTTAGTAAGTATGGTAGTCAGATATTATTGTTTCCCTGAATATTTTATAGAATGAAGTGTGAGGTCAAAATTTCTGGACTATACTTTCCTAGATTTTCAAGGTACCATCATGTGCCAGAAGTTGTTGATAAAGACGCTGTCTCCAAATTCTATTTTGCCAATAGGTATATAATTTGTAATTTATAGGATACAAGTAGTGCAATGTATTACTCAAATTAGATTAACAACTACAATCCTATTAGTATTTATATATTTTTTATTTTTTATTTTGTAATTTTAAAAATATAGCTCAAAAATATTGTGGGTAAAATTTTTTTTTTCAAAATATTCGCAATTTGCGGCGGTTCAAACCGCCACAATTAAAAATCCAAACGAAATTCGACTGTCGCAATATCCAAGTTACGTCAGTTCCCTAACCGCCGTGAAAGAGAACAACGGTTGGTGTGACGGTTTTGACAACCGTCACAATACAGCCTCGCGACACACGTTTCTGTGACGGAGACACAACCGTCGTAACATGCAAATTGCGGTGGTTTTAACCGTCGTAACCTGCCAAAATAACCGCCGCTATTTGCCAATTTTCTTGTGGTGCTGACCAATAAGAAGCTGAGTATGACACAAACTGACACAGATTGACCAATAGGAAACAAGTACTCAAGAAAGGAAATATTTTTTGTATTTATTATGATTTTTTTTATCCTTTTTTGGTAAAAAGTGCATAAAATCATATAAATAAATATTTTTAAAAAAGTCTTAAAATAAAAACGAAAATTAAAAATAAATAATAAAAAAAATACAATTTTGGTGTTTTAAAATGGAAATAAAGTTATTAACAAAAAAAAAAAACAAAAAAGTCAGATAATGGGATTCGAACCCGTGACCTTATGCCTTGATTGTATCTGTATGATGTTCTAGAATGAGTCTATGTCTTGACTGTATCTATAAGGAGATCAGAATGAGTCTTTGCCTGACTGTATCTAAAAAATTAGTATTAGAGTGAGTCTTCGACCGACTGTATATAAAAGATGTACTGGAATGAGTCTACTCCTGACTGTATCCAAAGGAGTGTCAGAATGAATCTTCGACTGATTGTATCTGAAGGATGATAACTGTTTACAATATTTGTCAGTTTGAGAACTAACCTGAAAAAAACCAAGTTAGTTTTATGCAATGTCATGATATATGTAATGCATTGCGTAATGATGCTCTTAAAATAAATGAGAATGTTATATGCGTTTTGTATGCATATGCTATGATGTATTGTAAATGATGTATGGGCATGAGATGTCGTTGAAATTAGCGGTGGATTTGAATAGTAACGTCTGATTGGGGAAAATAAATCCCTGACTGTTGCTGGGGATGGAGAAAATAAATCTTCAGATCCTGTTTGGAATGACTCTACTGGGGATAGCATCCTTGAACAAATTCTGCTGGGGGAGAGAATTCTATATACTACATAAAGGGAATAATCTCCGATGGGGATTAGAATTTCATAGGCTGCGTTGAGGAAATTTCTGCTGTATGCTGGGGAAATGATCAACTTCTTTATCTGTTAGGGGATGAGTTTGTGAAGATAGCTCTATAGAGATAGTTCCATGGAGACTGCTCTGTGGGGATATTTCCATGAAACCGGCTCTATGGGGGTTCGTGGACATCTTGAACATTATCCCAACTCCTAGAGTCCTTAGTAAATGCTATTTCTGTTTTCACGTATATTTTTGGTAAACTTCAATCATATTCAAGTGCATATATTCATTCAAAGTACCCATTGGACGTTTACGCAAACAAAACAAGGCAAGTAAAAACAATTTTGAATTTGAAAATAGACTTGTATTGATTTTGAAATTGGCCTATAGACAGACATTTTTGTACAAGGAGACAGAAATCCTAGTAAGAGGAAATTTTCGTAAAAATAAAAAGGTACAAAGTGATAAACAAAGAAAAACAACTATGTGGAAATGATCCCGTTGAGTTTCAACTCTGCTATTGCCACTATATCTTCAAGCATCTCATCCCTTGCTGTCGAAAGGATGATGACTGGATTTATCTGCGCCATTCGAACTTGATAAAACTAAGCCGGAAGCAGATAAGTGATCCAACGGGACATAGTCGTACACTTTAATCTCTAACTTTTTCCTGGACCGCCTTTTCAGGTTTTCGGTCCACCGGGATACCCTTTTTTGCCCAAGCCGCCTTTTTCAGGTTTTCGACTTGCCGGCTGTACAGTTCTTTTGTATATATATCCCTAATTTTTGCCCGAACCCTTTTGGTTCGCCGGGATGCCCTTATTTTTGCCTAGGCCAGTCAACCTAGCGGGTCTCTTTTTATGCGTAGTATCTTTTGACTATGTCCGCGTTCACAGGGTGCGGGAAATCTTCACCGTCCATAGTAGTAAGCATCATAGCGCCGCCAGAAAATATTTTCTTGATTAAAAATTGACCTTCATATGTGGGAGTCCATTTGCCCCTGGGATCACCCTGTGGTAGTATGATATGCTTTATTACCAAATCACCGGCCTGGTACACTTGGTGCTTGACTTTCTTGTTAAAGGCCTTGATCATACGCTTCTGATACATTTGGCCATGACAAACAGCCGCGAGCCTCTTTTCATCAATCAAATTTATTTGGTCAAGTCGAGTCTGAATCCATTCGTCTTCATCTAAACCCACTATGCCATAAAAGCATTTAGACAGCGCTTTTTTTGGCATTACACAGCGCTTAAAAGCGCTGTCTAAACTGGCGCTGCTAAAAGATTAGACAGCGCTTTGGTTAATGTAAAAAGCGCTGTCTAAATGGTGCTTTAGACAACGCTTTTTGTTTTTTAGACTAACATTAGACAACGCTTTTTGCCTTCTTTTTAGTATACCTTAGACAACGCTTTAGCTTTTTTTGGTATACCTTAGACAGCGCTTTTTGGACTAAGCGTTGTCTAAACCCTACTTTATCGCTTTTTATTCAAATTACTGAAAAAAAACGCTGTTTGTTTTATACAGTTTATATGCACCTGTTTTTGAACCACAATTTGCACCAGGTTTTCAACCACAATTTGCACCTGTTTTTCAACCACATTTTTGCACCAAAATATCATAAATTGGAGCTTCAAACCAATATATACTCACAAATTTTGCCTATTTATATATACAATTTTCATTCAACAAAAAATTTGATTCAAATCTACATATTACTTGTAGAAATGCTAAGCAAAAAGCAATGCACATCAAGATAACTCTATCTTCTACTTTGCACATATAACCTGAAACAACACAAAAAGATTGTAATTCAATTAAAACAATAATAAACAATGTCTATAGTTACAAAGTTATACATACTCAAAATTCTCATCAATAAGTAAGAGTACAATATACCTTATAAAACTCCGAGCTCAATAATGAATTGACACCAATCCTCTTTAATTTCATCCAAATGATCTCTTGAGTAATACGCACACTTGAATTCATCAAAGTACTACATAATAATATAACATAGTTTGATTTAGTTTCAACTATTTAATTATATGAGAAATATGTGTTAAATATTAAAATAACTCATAAGTTAGAAATACATACATCGGATGGAATCTCTATTCGATCCAAAAAAAGAGTTTCTCTCGTAAACCTCAACATGAAATAACCGCAATCTATACCGTTACGTTGCCGAGGACACTACACATGAATAGAAAATATGGATAAATCCTTAGTTTTATCAAGTATCATCACTAATATAATAAAAAATGTGATAATTAATATACCTTCACTCCAATCCATGTAATGTTGTTGGCTCTCCTCTTTGTTACTTGGATATCTCTTTGTGCTCGAAAAGCTTGTATAATGCTAATAAAATATAAATGAATATTTAGAACAATTTACATAAATAAATAAATAAATATACACATGAATATTTAGAACAAACTAACTTATGTATCAATCATTTTCTTCATATCCGGGTATGTTGTCCAATCATTTCCTAATGAATCCAGATAATACACAACTTCTCTGATAGGATTAATCGCGATCAACAACCAATGTCCACTGTAAGATTAAACAAATGTTAGATGGAAACTTTCTACACGACGTCAAAATACAAAAAAATTATAATAGATGAATTTAGAATGAAAATCTAACCCAGTATTAAACGGTAAAAAGAACAACTTTTCTGTATCTTTGTCGGCCATAAAGCGGTTGAGTACATACACCATGACATCATCTGGTTTATTTATGATTAACCCTAAGGTGATACTCGCGGGACTTAAGAATGTGAATCTTTGCTCCAATCCACGTGGGCGCATCAATTTGTCATACAGAAACCTTAAATAAAAACATCATTAACATTAGACTATTCATTTGAAACATAAAGTAAATAAGTTGTTCAATTAATATAACAAAGTAGATCGGATATACCTCACGTATGCATTGACAACACTGACGCCTAATTCTTCATGAAGAAAAACTTGCTCAAATTCCTCATTACTAATTGATTGTTCATATTGAAAGCCATAAATACCTTCCTCCATAGGTACAAGATGAATACCTCCATTCGGAATATCTGTCATTTCTAGAAATGTCTGAAGGCACGACCTATACTTGGAAGTAGGTTTTTTTCTAGGCGCGGTCTTCTTAGCAATAACCTTTTTTTGTGTGGAAACATTGCTAATATCTTTACCATGAAGCTATATATCATATAATTAGTTAGATGAAGTATAAGGTCACGAATTTAACATTTTCCATGCATGAATATCATATAATTGTGATGAACCTCTTTTTTTGAAACAACGGACTCGGTATGTTGCGGAATCCTCTTATCTTTTGCTTTGGATGTTGTTGGAGTCTAATTTACATTAACATGTAAAAATGTACATAAAATGCGCGTAAAAACTTTGAATACTCAAAGGTTCATAATGGTTTTAAGCATACCTCATATCCTACGCTAATGAGGCCTGACGGCCATGCAACAAACGAACCTATTGCATCTCCCACCAATGTTGCATCCGAAACATCGTCAGGATATGGTAATAATACATCCATCTCTAAAGCAATATCAACCGAGACTTTCAAACATCCAGTAGGGAGCGGTTTAGTGTGAAGTAATTCTCCCAAAGTGTTATACACTTTTCCCTTGCCAACCATCCGATAAGTTGGTGACGATAAGTAGAGGTGACAAGGGGAAATGCCCTAAAACCAATAATATATATGTCAATTAAATAATTTAAGCTAATAATTTAATTTCATAAAAATATATATAATTACCTCTGGAATATTCGGTTGAAAGTTACAGTTGATACTATCTTTGTCCGAAGCGCTATCTCTTTCTTTTTCCTTTCTTAATTCACGAACTTCAGCTTGCAGTGCTTCCAATTTTTGCTGAAGTTCTTTATTACTAGGAGCCTTTTGTTTTTTAATATTCAAGGATGTCGGAGTGATCCCAAAACCCTTACCCCTCACCCGACCAGAATACTCACGGACATATAATGCCCGACTAAGTATGCTCCTGGGATCATTGGCTTCATCTGGAGATAAAGACTGAGATAGAGTCTCCTGAAAATCAGATGAATATCGAATATTTGTCAAATATTTGTTAATAAAGTTTTGATTTAATTAAAGAAATAATGTTAAACTTACACATTTCTCAAATACTTGTTGAACACCTTCTTTAACAACTCCATCCTTGCCCACACGGGCTTCCTTCCACAAAACATGTGCCGGAAGAGATGTTTCAGAACTATTCTCCTTTTGTAACTACACATTAAGCCAAATAATATGATCAAATATAACTCATGATGAACAAGTATATCATTGAAATTTATAGATACTTACTATAGATTGTTCTAAGCGTCCATATCCAACACGTCATTTTCTATATGGATAGGCGGGACTTGATGCTCTTTCTCGATTTGTTTCACTTACACTTTGAAATTCTGGGGTTATTCGTTTGGCTTTAAACGTGTCCCATTCTTTTTGTGAAATCAAAGCTCCATATTTAGATGGAACCTCTGCATCAACAAAATTACCTTCTGTATCCCTAAGAGACTTGGTTGATAAAAATGTTCTAAATCCTCTTAGTAGTTTTCCGGCCAATTTGAGACAAAAAGGTCTTCTATCATCATCAATGTTGAAACACCTCTAAGAAAAACATACACATTGTGCGTTAGTACAAGTAATTTAAAAGACATAATTAGTTGGCATAATTAAAGACATAATTATGGTACCTTTATCTCACTCCAAATTTTTTCTTTGGCTTCCTTCAACTCTTTATTTCTCCAATCATCACAAGTAATTGGAACCTCATTCCTTACAAGTGCACCAATAAAACTTGTCAACGTATAACCGTTAGGCTCAATAAGTTGGCCTTGTGGGCTCCAATGCACATCTAATATGATGCCTCGATCTCTATCACGAATCACTTTCTTCATAACTGTTATTCCTCTTTTAATTTCCTCTTCCGCGTTAGCTACGTTCTTACCTCCATCATGAATAGAATCATCATGTGGGTGATCCTCATTAGTAGCCATCTAACTTGTAATAAAGAAAACAAGGATTAACAACATTATGAAATCGAATTGAAAACTAAATGCGATAAATAGAAAACCATAAAATTAATACTAATGATGTAGAATAAAGTTGTATATCTATCCAAATCACACATCTCACAAATTGGTACCCAATAAAATTGAGGGGTCATAGAGTGTTCATAAAAATTAAATTGTTTAAGTTATAACCAGACAAAAATGGTTTAAACTGACTAGTAAGCCACATTATTTTCAGTAAAAGTCACCATAATATCTGTGACACTTGTATTTGTGTGTCTGTCAAGAAGTATGCAGGGGAAAATGATATATGCACAAAATTCATACTCACAAATTATTGACCTACTAAATGACCTACTTGGGCGATTCAAAATAAATTTTAATCGAATAGATATTATCTCATAATTATTTAAGTACTGTTCCTTATTTGCTAGTACCTTATAAAGGTGGCGTGGATAGTAGGAATGGTACCAGAGTTGGAGAAAAGCCTATCATGAATGACAACGTCAAAATATTGAAACATAATGTTTAGGCCAACCATAAATCCAAGTCAAATAAAAATGCTACAAGCATAAACTTGAGTACAACCAGTTACACTGTTTTACAAGAAAAGAAGAACCATAACATAGAAGAAAATGAACAATCTTTATAAAGATGGAAAATGAACACAGAAGAAAATGAACTACAATCTTTATAAATGTACGGTGGAAAATGAACACAGAAGAGAATGAACAATCTTTATAAATCTAATATTTATCATCTCTAACCATAACAGAAAAGAAGAAAACATACCTAAACGGTGGAGAACGGTGGAGTACGGTGGAGGACGGTGGAGGACAATGGAGGAAGGAAGACGGCGAGACTGTAACCGAGACGGTGGAGGAGGGTGGACGACGGTAACGAGAGCTGTTCTTCGTTCGTTCTGTCGTTCGCACTTCGCAGCAGAGAGGGAAAGAATAGAGAGGGAAAAATAGAAAACTGATACTATTCCATTTTTTATTTTAATTAATAAGACCTTAGACAGCGCTTTTGAGAAAAAGCGCTGGCTAATATAGGTCTTTAGCAGCGCTTTTGAAAAGCGCTGGCTAATGTTGTCCTTTACCAGCGCTTTACAAAAAGCGCTGTCTAAGGTAGGCCCTTTAGACAGCGCTTTAACTCTTTTTCGTGTATAGTTTCCGTGTTTTATTTTTTATTTAACTTATAGCAGCGCTTTTTCATAAAAGTGTTGTCTAAGGTGCGCTAGTAAAAGTCCTTTTTGGCGTAGTGACCTGCGTCTTTCATAATCCTTAGGGTAGGAATCTGAATTTCAACAGGTAAAACTGCCTCCATACCATAGACTAAAGAGAAAGGGGTTGCCCCTGTTGAGGTACGTACTGAGGTGCGATAACCATGAAGAGCAAATGGTAACATCTCATGCCAATCTTTGTATGTCACCGTCATCTTTTGCAAGATCTTCTTAATATTCTTGTTGGTAGCTTCCACTGCACCATTCATCTTTGGTCGATATGGAGAAGAATTGTGATGCTTAATCTTGAACTGCGTGCAGAGTTCAGTGATCATAGTGTTGTCCAGATTAGTACCATTGCCTGTGATAATCCTTTCAGGGATGCCATATCGACAGATAAGGTTATGCTTGATGAACCGAGCTACAACATTCTTGGTAACAGAAGCGAACGAGGCTGCTTCCACCCACTTCGTAAAGTAATCGATAGCAACAAGGATGAAATGATGTCCATTGGAAGCAGTACGTTTAATCTCTCCTATCATATCAATGCCCCACATTGCAAAAGGCCAAGGAGCAGTCAGAACATTCAACGGAACCGGAGGTACATGTACTTTGTCAGTATAGATCTGGCACTTCACAATCTTCCTCACCTTTGTCCTCGGCTTGGTAGATCGGATTTTCGAAGTCATAATTGACGATAGCAGAATCGTTATCAATGGGATCCAGAGTGGATGTGGATCTGCAATTTATCGCGTGGGTGTGTGTAAGAACACATAGCTATTTTGATGAATATAAAGTAAAAGAAAAGACAAAGAGCGCAAAATTTGAATGCAAAACGTCCATTGATTTATTGAATGAAAATATACGATGAAATGACAACCCTAACAAATGGGTCATTGTGCCCTAGGCAAGTCATAAGGCTTAAAAGTTTTATTGTTCAAATTACAAAACTAAACTTCGAAAATAATAAAAACAGAAAATCGCATTTACTCCTGACTAAAGGAGATAGGAATAATATCTTCAGTCTTCCAATTGTTGAGCCCACTGCCAATGGTAGGAAAGATTCAACTGTCTAGATCGCAGTCACTATCAGCATCTTCCACAGCGTTGACCTGATCTTTATGAACTCCTTTGTTGGTGATACGAATAGCACGAGCACGACGTACAACTTTCTGAGCCTCTGAAGTGAAGCCCAACCAAATTTGTCAGACTTGTAAGGGATGTCAGGAAGCTGACCCCAAATGGTGCCACCACCTTCTTCGACCACAGCTCTAGCATCCTTTAGGGAAGCCATTGCAGGAGATACTCTAGTGACTTTGGGGACAGTAGGAACTGGTTTAGTAATAGGAACAGTCTGAGGAACCAATTCAAATGTTTGACAAGGAGTCTCGAGGAATTCACCATCCATCTCAACATACTTGAAAGTATTCAAATGACTAACCATGTACTCTTCTTCACCATAGACGGTGACAATCCTGCCTTTCACGGGATACTTCAGCTTCTGATGTAAGGTAGAAGTCACAGCGCCTGCCCCATGTATCCAAGGGCGCCCAAGCAGACAGGAATAGGCAGGACGAATGTCCATTACATAGAAAGTAGAAACAAAGACTTGAGAACCCACTCTGATTGGAAGATCAACCTCTCCGTGCACTAATCTCTTTGAACCATCAAAAGCTCTCACCACAACATCACTGGGTCTCAGCACAACCCTTTCACAGTCAAGCTTGTTTAGAGCAATCTTCGGCAATACATTCAATGAGGAACCCGTGTCCACCAGTACATGAGATAGAGTAGTGCCCCTACACTCAATGGAGACATGCAAGGCCTTATTATGGTTCCTTCCGGCGGGAGTCAGATCAGCGTCAGAAAATCCTAAACCATTATCAGTTGTCAGGCTAGCGACACAATTTTCAAACTGGTCAACAGAGATTTCCTACAGCACATGCGCAGATTTCAAAAACTTCACCAAAGCCTTAGCATGGGCCTCGGAGCACAACAACAGAGATAGCATAAAGATATTGGAGGGGGTGTGCCCCAACTGTTCAACAACATTGTAATCACTCTTGCGGATAATTTTCAGCACTTCCTCCATTTCTTTGGAGGGATCTTCGATAGTAGTTTCACCCGGGGTCTTCATTTGGGCAGGCTCAACCACCGATTCTTTGTCTCGAGTTTCAGTAATTGATTCGGAGGTAGAGATACGAACTGGAGTAGTAACAGTCTTCGGAGAGATTTCTGGGGAGAAAATTCTTCCACTTCGGGTAACCTTACTAGTCCCGACGATATTGTCGACATCGAGATTAGTAACTTTAGCAGTTTCATCAGTCAAAGGACCTTGCTTGACACCATGAATGTAAACATCAGCACCATAATTCCAAGGGATAACCTTGCTAGAGGAATATGGAATCGGACCGGGCGTAGTGATAATCAGGGGAGCCACTCTAGGCTCGGAAGTAATCTTCACAGGAACTTTAGAGGTGATCCTCACAGGAGTTTTGGAATTAGTAACCACAGATACGTCCTCAAACTTTAGACCTCAGGACAAACTTTCACATAAGCTCTCCATAGAAGGAATCTTCTCAAATAGTATAGTACGGTCGTCCATCAAACGCTGAATGCCCTCTTTCAGCTTCACACAACCATTGGATTGAGATGCACAATACTGACAGTTTTCAACGCAGCCCGAAAATAAACCAGCTTGCAACAACTTCTTCTTAACAATTGATAGAGGAGCAGTCAAGTCAACCACAGTAGTAACACAAGAACCATCATCAATAGCACTAAAGATCTTGTCATGATTCGGCATAGGAGCGGTAATCACATTAGGAGTCTCAGGGGGATCAAACTCAATCTCCTTAGCGTCAATCATGTCTTGAATCTTGTTCTTCAGCGCCCAACAACTGTTCGTATCATGTCCAGGACTATTAGAATAGTATGCACACCTTGCATAGGGATTATAGCTAGGAGCAGAAGTATTAGGATTCCTAGGAGGATCCTTCAAAGTAACCAACTCTGCCTTCAGCATAAGCTGTAATGCCTGAGCCAATGACATATTGATCTTTGTAAACTGTCTCCTGGGTGTATCCTGCTTACGCCGACTACCTTGTTGTTGTTGTGGCACTGGTGCAGAGATCAGAACTGCCCCAACAGATTGGTTGTGACCTTTCTGGCCGTATACAACATTAGATTCCTTCTTCCCATTATGTGGCTTCTTTGTAGTGTTTAAAGATGTAGCCACTTGTATTTTACCACTTCGAATTCCATTTTCAATACGTTCTCCTGTCAATATCAGCTCGGTGAAACCAGATGATGAGCTTCCAAGTAGATGACTATAGAAAGGACCGGTTAGTGTGCTCATGAACATGTCAACCAACTCTCTGTCAGCTAAAGGAGGCTGAACCCTGCCTGCAAGATCTCTCCATTTCTGGGCGTACTCTTTGAAACTTTCATTAGGGCCCATGGACATGCTTTGGAGTTGCATTCGAGTTGGCGCCAAATCAGAGTTATATTGGTATTGCCGATAGAAAGCTTAAGCCAAATCATTCCAGGTACGAATATTGGTGCTCTCAAGTTGATAGTACCACTCCAATTGAGCTCCAGACAAACTCTCTTGAAAAAAATGTATCCACAACTTTTTTTCAGTAGTACGTGGCTGAATCTTTCGGACATAAGATCTCAAATACAGCTTCGGGCAAGACACATAGTCATATTGAGCAAACGTGGGAATTTTGAACCTAGGAGGAATGACAACTCCTGAAACCAAGTCCAAATCCTCAAAATCCAAACCAGGTACTTTCTGAACCTCCATGGCCATCAGACATTCTTCAAGTAATTTGTATTTCTCGTCACCAGGGGGATACTGATCATCCAGATAATCATCTTCCTCTTCAGAGTGTCCACCGGTGTCGTGGTTACTATTTTCCTCATGTTTGTCACTTTCATAGTCGACATCCAGTTCATCATCTTGGTCTACTGGGATCCCAATTTCCTTGACCTGTTTAGCCGGACCTTTGAATCTCCTCCCCATGTTGATGACGCCAGTTGATTTTCTTGCTTTCTTCTTCTTCTTGGTCAGAAGTGCTTTCAGTTCTTCTTGCCCCTTGGACAAGTTCAGGATTAGCTCTTGGAACTGGGCGTTCTGGGCCTGGAGATCTTTGACGGTTTGCTCGAGAGCCAGTTCTTCTGAAATAAACAGCGAGAAGATGAGAGACCTATCTTAGAAACATGCTATGCAATGATTATGAGATGTAGATGCATATGCAATGATTTCAAGGACTTTAGATTTTATCTTTGCAAACAAACAGAAACAAAAGGAAAACTTTTATTAGTAAACTCAAAATTCATTTTTTTATGCCTCTTGGGTTACAATGAAAGGAAATTTCAAAAAGCAAATTCAAAAATGCCTAAGACCTAGGACTCAAGACTCAAGTCTCCCACGGGCGCTTCCTCTTTGTGCCGATGTATGCATTAATGCTCTGCTCCTCATGAAGTAATTTCGTCAACTCCAACACCTTCTTCTCACTAGCATAGAACTGAGTCTCAAAGGTGTCCTTTTCTCCTTTCATCTGAACCCAGGACTTCTGCAACTCTTCAAGATCGGTAGGCATATCTGGATGGAGAATGACTTGAGGAACATCTCCCTCAAACTCAGGTTCAACAATCACTGGTCTGACAGCTGGATATGGCATAATAAGATCTCGAGCACGAGTGCGCACCCATCTGAGGTAAGGCTCCAAAGGAATGGAGTTCTTCTGTCCCAAGGTCCTGATTTCAATCTTATACACCTTATTCCACGTGCGTATAAACCTTTGAAGGTAACCTTGAGGATCATCTTCATAATCGAATACAATACCCTGAATAAGCATATCATGAGGACCATCCCTTCGAGCATAACCAAACTGGCGCAAGGCTAGCGAAGGATTACAGGTGATGCCTCCCCTAATGCCAAGGAGTGGTACATTAGGGAATTCCCCACAATGATCAATAAGAGTGAAGTCTTCAAGAGATCGGGCACACCAATAGATATCTGAATGGGAGAGTGACATTATCCTTCGAGACCACTGCAACCTTTGTTTATTCTTCCACACTGACCGGGAAGGTGCGAAATAAACCACCTGGATAGTAAGGGTACGCAACACATGAGAGTCCCTCGCTCCTTGATAGTACGAGTGTGAAGCGAGTGCAGAATATCCCCGAGCAAGGTAGGTACCGGGTTATGAGTCAGAAATATTTTGATAGCGTGCACGTCTGTGAGTTGGTCTGGATTAGGGAACAACACCAACCCATAGATCAACAAAGCCAATACCTCCTCAAAAGCATGGTAACTCATAGCGCTTAGGAACAATTGAGCCTTCTCAATCAGGAACTTAGCAAGAAACCCCTTGACTCCACTCCTTGTTTCCCAATTAGACACAATGTCTGACCTCTTCAGATGTAAAGCAGCTGCAATGACTTCAGGCTTTGGAACGTCTTCTAGACTGGTAAAAGGCATCTGATCGAGAATAGGTATTCCAAGTAACTTAGAGAACTCCTCTATCGTGGGCACCAATTGGCAATCCGAGAAGGTGAAACAGTGGTGCTTAGGATCGAAGAACTGAAATAGGACTCTCATCATGTCTTCTTCAAAACCTGAGGTAACCAAGTCGAGTAGAAAACCATGTCTTTTGGTGAATCGAGAGCCATCGGGAACCTTTGACACCAATTCTTTAAGCTGGGAAGGAACCCTTACAAAGTTGACTCGGATGAAATTTCTAGGAACGGAAGCCATGGCCTGCAACGACGACTAAAGATAAATTCCTTGGTCCTTGAAATGGTTAGTGAAAATGATATGTTATGATGTTATGATGTCATGTACATGTTAATAGTAAATAAGTAGTACACACAAATAAGTCATACAAGAGCCTTAGGTTTAAAGGCTTGTATGAAGTCCATAGCCAAGTACCCTTCCCCACTGAGGTTTAGTTGGCTCAACCTGTCCTAGAATAGTAATTGGGTTCTAAAGGACCCATATCACGGATCTTTCTCAAAGGCTTTATTTTAGTGCGACACTCGAGTGGCCGACCAAAACATCCTGAAAGTCTGATCTCAATGAGCGTAGCCTCGAGTATCAACCAACTTTGGTCTAAATCCAAAGCCGGCCATCTCACTACCTTATAATGGCCAAAGATGAGTTAACTAGGGTTCTAAAGACTGCGACCATCATATCAACCATATCGGTACATGCCGTACAGTCTCCATGATCTATTGTCACTTACCTAAGGAATCACAAGGTCCGGGTGTAGGACCTTTCACACAAGTAACCCCAAAACAAAGCCCATTAAAAATAAAGTACATAAGTCAAATAATTTTAAGCAAGTGGTAAAGTGATCTAACTCTAAGGTAACCCCTCTTTAGAATTCAAGTCCCCAGCAGAGTCGCCAGTTCTGTGATACGGTGGAGAACTGACTTTTTAATTTTGTTTTCGCAAAACAAGTTGCGGTTAGCAAGAGTCGCCATCGACTTTTCTTTTATCCAATTTATTTAGGAAAGGTGAAAAGAACAGGAAAGACCTTTTTGAAAAGATTTTTAGTTCGGGGGGTAAGTTATGAAAAGGGAAGGTGTTAGCACCCCTTTTCATCCGTAGTTATCTACGGGCTCTTAATTGCTTGCTCACTTTAACTTGCTTTTTTTGAAATGTGGTGTGTGTTCAGAAAATATTTTTGTAAAATTTGACTTTGTAATAATTCGTGTAAGAATGTATACAAAGTGTTTGTTTTTGAAAATATTTTTGAAAGTGTGAGGTGTGAAAAGTGTTTGTTTTTTTTTAGTTGTGAGCAAGCATTTAAAAGTTACTTACCCTTAACTTATAAGGCCTTTCTTGTACTTATCCTTTTCCTTGAGAGATAGTACTATCCATACCATTAGTGGGCAGGTAGTCCTATCTATTGGATGTGAAGGGACGACGAAGGGTCATCGAATGGTCATAGAAGGCAACATGTAAGGATACCTTAGCAATTCGAAGGGACTACCATCATTTTTCCGTAGGGTCATCGAGGGACAAGATCATTTTTTTGTAGGCAACTCGAAGGGTCATCTAGGGACTATGATCTTTAATCGAAGGGACTATGATGATATTATTCGTAAGCGTCTTTTGCTTAAGTACCCTTACTTTTGAGGGACATGACCAATGTTCGTAAGGCAACTGAGAGAGGCTACCCTAGAGGTGCAAGTGTGATTGAGTGGATTAGTTTCAATTATTTATCTTGATTTAGGGTTTTCTAGATTTTTTTTTAGTTTTGCCATACAAACCCTAATTACTACACAGTTGTAAAATAAAATAGCGGAAAGTAAAGTGCGGAAAGTAAAATCCCTACGTTATTACAAGGCTTTGGGAGAGATACATAAGTATAACAAACCTTGCGGGAAATAAAACTACGGCTATTACAAAAAGAAAAACTATGCGACCTATACAATTTTTCTAGGAATTTAAATAGCAAATAAATAAATAAGTGAAAAGAAAAAAATGTCAGAAAAACTTGATACGAACCCTTATTAGTTAAAAAACGGAGAGAGGAGGCGGATCTCGTGCGGTTGTGTACGGACGACGAAGGAGCGGCGGATCACGTACAGTTGTACAGACTGTACTGACTGTACGGGCGACGGAGGAGCGGCGACCGGAGGTAGTCCGGTGAGCGGCGGATCGGAAGGATAGAGTTGATCTTGAGAGGTTTTGTGATTTTTTACTTTTTTGTTGGAGAGTTGTGATGAATATTGATGAAGGATATATGAGTTTTGATGAACAATTGAAAGAGAAAAGTGTTGTTGTATGTGTGAGTGAAATTGTGAGACTGTGGATTTGGTTCCCCTCAAAACTGTGAAAATAGAGGGCTATTTATAGCATGGGAAAATCAGGTTAAAGGGCAAAAAGGGGAATAAAATTGACAGAAGATCTTCCTTGGTTAGCAAGCTGGCCAATCAGAAGCTGAGTATGACACAAACTGACACAGATTGACCAATAGGAAACAAGTACTCAAGAAAGGAAGTATTTTTTGTATTTATTATGATTTTTTTTTATCCTTTTTTGGTAAAAAGTGCATAAAATCAGATAAATAAATATTTTTAAAAAAGCCTTAAAATAAAAACGAAAATTAAAAATAAATAATAAAAAAAATACAATTTTAGTGTTTTAAAATGGAAATAAAGTTTGTAACCAAAAAAAAAAAACAAAAAAGTTAGATAATGGGATTCGAACCCGTGACCTTATGCTTGCAAGCTTTTACTCTTTACCAATTGTGCTATCTTGTTTATTCAAAATAAAAATGCACTTGAAAGCATATGAAGGTCAAACAACTATTTGTTATTTAAAAAATTTAAAGTAAACTGTTACCTATTTTTGAATAAAAATTACTGTTAAAATATTAGTGAAATTGAACCAAAAAACTTATAAAATCAAAGTTAAAAATAATTTAAATGTTAGAAATAGGGCGGGCAAATTTTGGGGTACAACAAATGGGCTCCACGACCCAATGCTAGTAGCGATCTGATAAGGCACAAGAGGCGAAATCATAGCTAGGTGTTTTCCAATCACATTAAAAACATCTGGTCAGTCAACAACATGAGTAAGAAACCAAGAGATTTTTAAGAACGAAACGGCTCATGGTTTAAGAAAGCAGATCGGAAACAAAAACCCTCATTGCGCTGTGAATCACAAAACAAGGGAGGATATGATTTCAATCACAACCTCTCTCTCGTCTTCCGTTCGTCCGGGTTTGTATTTGGTTTGGTGGAATTTCAACTTAGCTTTCTCCTTCTGATTTGGTTTTGAACGGTGAGTTTCAAGGTTACAGGTTTGAGGTTCATGTGATTGGGTGATTTGTGTTATTGCTGTTTGGTTGGAAAGGGGTTTGCGAATGGGTTTGAGGAGAAGAGACGGTTTTTGATTGAAGGTTGCTGCTGAAGATTTGAAGATGGAGGTTCGGTTGATTTGGGAAATTTGGGTTCAGAAGATTGAAGAAGGATAGGTTCAGAGGGTGGAGTTGTGGTTAATGATGGAGGAGTTTGACAATTATGGTTGAGGGTGGGTTTCGGTGATGTTTTGCAGAGTTAATGGAAAGCTAATGGATTGAAGTGATTTATTAAGGTTGATGAAACTTAAGGTGGAGGAGAAGAACTTCGGGTGAAGGATTTTGACAGGGTTGTTATTGTTACAAAGAAGAGAGGTTTTGGAGGATTGGGTTTTGTTTCAGAACAAGGTTTAAGTATGTGGTTTTGCTGATGAGTGAGGAAGGTTGAGGAATATTTGAAGGTGATTCGGTTTGGATTATTTGGGGAGAGAGTTTTGGTTGAGTAAACCTTGTTGTGCTCCCCCCAAAAAATTGTGATCAAAGGTCCCCCTTTTGAATGATTCCCAGGTTAAGTTTTCTTTTTTTCCGAATTTTTAATCTTTTTCTCCTCTTTGATAAAATCAAACTTAGCCTGTGATTTATCTTGACATGTCCTTTTCTATTCGCAGACTTTGGCATCGAATTGTTGTTGTTGTTGTAGGGAGTTGCAGGGTAGCAGCATTGGCTTTGTGCAGAGGCTCGTGAAGTCGTTGTTGTGTTAGTTCTTGTGGCGGGTTTTTGGCTGAGGCATAGCAGAGGCTTCATGCCGCTTTCGTCATGTATGCTGGCTGGAAAGTGGTAGCTGCTGACAGCTGCACCTTTGACGCAGTGTGGAGCAGGATGATTCGAGGTAGAGTTTTTTTTGGTATCATGACTTTGGTTCGCTTGGTCAAGGATGTGTTGCAGAATAGTACACTGCAGACCTTGCCATTTTGTGTGGAATCCAACTCTTTCCCCCTTTTTTTGAATCTTAATTATGGGCTTATGGTAGTACGAAAAATTGAATGGGCTTGAACCCTCTTTTTTCCTGAATGGTTTTTTGTAATGAAATAAAAATAAAAATAAAAAGATAAAAAATAATTATGGATGTTAAAATAGGAAGTGGATATAAAAGTGGGTATTGGATTTAAAATGGATAATAGATGATCAAACCCAAAAATGGATTAAAATAAAAAATGGATAATTATTGAAGTGGATAAGGAATGGACATGAATCTAAAAAATGGATATTGGATTTAGGAATGGATAATGAAGTGAATTGAAAGATGGATTCTGGATAACGGATATGCATAATTGGATAAGAAAAATGGTTTAGGAAAGTGGATAATGAGATGAATTGGATTATGGAAAATGGATTTTAAATGGCTAATTAGGAAAATGGAGGATTAAAAGAAAAAAAGAAATGTTAGAAAAATGGTTAAAATGATTTGATGAATTTAACTTGAATAAAAAGGGATTAAGAAAAAAGGTTTGTGAACAAAATGCATATAAAAGTGAAAATGGATAAAACGGTTACGAGACTGGATAAGGGTAAAGGTAACACACCATCACAACACTTAAAACTCCACAAATGCACTTGACCGCCACTTGATTGAACAACAAACTGACGAATCCTCATACCAATAGTGAAAACCCTAACCACACAGACAATACTTGCACACACATGAGACCTGCTAGCCTTAGGAGACTCAACTGAACAATATATGTCAATCATAAACTCCAAGGATGAGAAACCCTAATCCTCTATAATCCTGATCTATAATCTCTTCAATTAATCCACAAATGAAACTTTAAACAACAACACCCTTGCGGCCAATCAGATAACTGAAATCATGCCTTGATAAACTCCTGATAAGAACCTTTCGTGACAATGAATACTCCACACTTTCACCTCAAACTTGAGTACAAATAACCGGAAGAGACAACCTCTAAACAAAGGAAATCCACCTTAACAGAAAACCTCTGATTCCACAACTTAGGAGCTTAGATGGTGGATGATCTATCCAAACCCTGATTTGCCGACCCTAGAAGTCTCTTGAAACAAACCTGATTCACAAATGAAACAAAACGAACAAAAACTGATAAAATGGTTAGTTATGCAATATGATTGGCCTAGAATGATATGCAAGATGTTATGACATCTAAGGGGTAAAATTTGGGGTACAACAGAGAGCACTACCAAATCGTTTTGTACTACTTGATGATCCAGCATCTTTAATTAAACGTCCTTCTCGGACGGCTTCCTCAAGACGAACTCCCATGCCCACCATCTCGGTGAAGTCACTGGGCGCACTGGCAACCATTCTATCATAGTAAAATGAGCTTAAGGTTTTCAAGAAGATCTTTGTCATCTCTTTTTCCTCCAGAGGTGGAGAAATCTGAGCGGTAATTTCATGCCATCTCTGAGCATATTCTTTAAAGGTTTCCTTGTCCTTTTGCGACATTGATCTGAGTTGATCTCTGTCTGGTGCCATGTCCAAATTGTATTTATATTGTTGAATGAAGGCAGCGCCAAGATCTCTGAAAGTGCTGATCTCAGTGCGGTTTAAACCCATGTACCATTTGAGTGCGGCACCGGTTAAACTATCTTGGAAATAGTGGATCAGTAGCTCTTGGTTTTTTGTCTGAGCTAAAATCCGCCGAGCGTACATCACCAAGTGGCTTTGAGGGCAAGGGTTGCCCTTCTATTTTTCAAAATCGGGTACCTAGAACTTATGCAGCACCTTCACATCGGGGACCAAACACAGGTCTGCGGCGTCCTTTCCAAATAAATCCTGACCGCGAAGGGCCTGCAGTTCTTTCTGCATTTCCAGGAACTGTTACTGGAACTCATCCATTTTTTCGAACATACTTTCCCTTCTTCCAGAAGGTATCGGTGGAACTTGTCCTTCCGGGACAGTGTGCACCACAGGGGGTGGTACCGTTACTATGGCAGCGAATCTTGGTGCCTCCCGAAGTTTGTAACCTTCAGGAGTTGTTGGTATGGCCCTGGCATCTTCGCTATCCTGAAGTTTATAGCCTTCAGGCCCAGTGGTTCCTGTTGAAGTTTCCAGATCTCCAGTGATCGGCGAAATGTATCCCTCTGGGATATAGTTAAGTGGCATGCCCCAGGGACGATCTTTCGGCATTCTGTACCTAGGATCATACTTCTCCACTATGGGTGTTGATGTGATCTCTGAGATCATACTTCTGCTAGAGCTTGCATGTCGCTATGAAGCTTTCTCAGATCCTCTTTTAGAGTGTCGATCTCCTCTCTCAACTCTCTGTTCTCTTCCTCGAGATCATCCATCTTTTTCTGACGATTGGCCCGAGTATTGTACGAATGAGACAGTTTGACTCTAGAACCGAGACACAAACGTGAGATTCGTAGGTAAGAAGAATGTGTTTATGAGAATGATGAATGCAATAATTATTAATTATTTTTGTTTATTCAAAGTAAACTTCGACAATTAGATTGCAAATATCAAACAGTGGGGAAACCCCGTTTTATTGAATTCAAAAGATTGCAGAAATGGAAATACAGTAGATTACAAAGTGCTGGAAAAGGGAATCTAAGCTTATGGATCCTGAGTCCTTTCCGAGGGGAGCTCCGGTGCTGATTCTGGTACATTCCTTTTCTTTGACCGGGGCTCTTCAGCCGTTGTCGGGTCGTCCTTCCTTTGCCAAGTGAAAGGAGCGAGCAAGTTCCTTTAATCTTCTTGATTCTCCACATCATGTTGCTCTAAAATCTCAATCAGAGCATCCTTTTCCTTTAATAGCTGCTGTAGTTTCTTGCATTCCACATTGAGAATACGGTACTTGTTCCTCCAAGACCTCTTCTCCTGCTGAACTTTACTGAGAGTAACTTGAAGTTTTTCCATCTCAGACATAAAATAAAGGGCAGAGTCCCTCAATGGAAGAACTTCCTGGCGAGGGTAAGGCATCCTCAGCTTGAGAGCTCTGGTTTGTACCCAGTGGAGATAAGGTTCCACCGAGATGCAGTCTGGTTTTCCCAGAGACTCTCGTCCTTTTCTATGAACGTGTTTCCAAGCATGCACTATTTCTGTCTTTAGTGCCCTGCCACTTTCTCCTTCCTTAAAGAAAAGACTTTCCAGATGAGCATTACGCGGGACATGCCTCATCGGGTATCCAAATTGACGACGAGCGAGAATTGGATTGTAGTTGATTCCTCCCTTAGTTCCTATAAGGGGTACATTTGGGAAATTTCCACAACGGTCGAT
This sequence comes from Lathyrus tuberosus, assembly GCA_022829125.1. Taxonomy (NCBI): domain Eukaryota; kingdom Viridiplantae; phylum Streptophyta; class Magnoliopsida; order Fabales; family Fabaceae; genus Lathyrus; species Lathyrus tuberosus. The sequence goes on along the minus strand of JALAZF010000389.1, from coordinate 1,594,379 downwards.
GATTCGGATCCCGTCATAGATTCGATTGTACCAAACGATGTCAGAGTTGGTAAGAGACATGATCCTCTGCGACCAACGTAAAGTATTCTTTTGATCCAAAAATGCAGCAGACTTGGGCAAGTGGGAAGTGAACCATTTTTACAGTAGGGGTACACAACACGTGATCATTCCTCTGCTATACAAATTCCTTAAATGTACCGAATGATAAGCATCTGCGAGCGAAGTCGGTACATGATTTCCAATCAAAAAAATCTTAATGGCGTTGATATCTACGAAGTTATCAATGTTGGGAAACAAAAATAACCCGTAGGTGAGCAAAACAAAGATGCTCTCGAAAGCGGCCACATTCCCTATACTAGCAAAGTATAGAGCTTTATTTGTCAAGAACTGGGCTGGCAAACCTTGGATGCCACCCTTAGTGGTCACATGAGCCCTGACTTCTGACTCGTCCAAATAAATTGCTCGTGCAATGGTTTGATCCTTTGGAATTTCTTCCAGTCCAGAAAATTGAGCTTGATCAGTAAGGTGCAGATCAGTCAGGTGAGAGTACTCCTCTAGCGTTGGTGCTAGCAGATAATCTGGGAATGTGAAACAGTGATAGACCGGGTCGTAGAACTGGATTAGTGTGGACAGGATTCCTTCAATTACATGGACCCTTAACAAGGACAACAGTCCTCCATACTTGGCTCTGAAAGCCTCGTGGTTGGTGATCATTCTCGCCAAACCTCTCAAATCCTCTAACTTTGGAACCTTGAAGGTGTACTTATGAGTTTTCCTTCTACCGAAATCCATTAGCGCAATCTCCTTTCTCTGACATTTGCAATCATTGTCTTAATTTAGTTTGAAAAAGAGAGACTAGAAGAGACATTTTTTTCTGTTTTTAATGTTTTTTAAATGAATGCATGAATGCAGCACACAAAAACATAGAAAAAACATGGGGTCAAAGGGTCAGTGTCATGAAGTCAAGGCTCTACCCCCCCCCCCCCCAAGGTTTATACTGGTGATTTTTTGTACCTGTCTGCAAAATCATTGACCCCTCTGGGATAACAACAACAAGCGGATCGCCAGCGAGCTGATGTATCCTAGAGTGACCTAAGATGAGGGTAGTATCGCGTGACAACTATTTCTGATAGCTTCTGCACGACAAAATGGCTCAAGTCTGCTAAAAACCTCAGCTTCTCAAATAACCCAGTCGACCACACTACTTTCAACAACTGAAGTCGTATATCCAATGTATCTGCAAAGGGAGTCTCCACTAAGTTTGATGGTCGATCGGGGGCTCTTAATTGTAATTCACTCCCAGTAAGATTACCCACATTGCCATCACCTATCTTAGGTGTATACTCAATCTTTCCACATGCGGCATCACATGCATTCCCATTAGCAGAAAAATAAACACAGATATCAATTAGGAAAAGCAGTATATATATATTTGTCTTAATCATCCTAGACCTCTAGTCTTATGATCCTAACAGACAATGGCTCCCCAGCAGAGTTGTCATTTCTGTGATACTTGAATTTCAATCCAAGAGAGATAAGAAAGAATGATCGTTCCTAGTGAAGTCGCCCTTTCTACGGCGTTTTTGAACTTAAGGTTTCTATCGAAGATTGTAAGAAAGAGAAGTAAGCCCCACGGTGGGCGCCATTTTTCCTGTGGAAAATCTCTAACCTTAGGGTTTCTTCCGAAAAGATGGGATGAAAACAAGAACTTTTCGTCTCCCACTGTGGTCGCCATTTTTTTGTAGCACGGTTTTTGTGGTTTCAAATCACTATCGCTTGGGTACTACAGTTCGATTCATTTTTTATCCTATTAAGGTGATGAAGGAAGGTAAAGAGATGTCTCCAATTAACCCTGCTTGCATACTGAGTTTAAACAGCGGCCTGTTAGGTTGCAGATGTTATTAAGATATGGGTCTCTTTTCAGTTATTTTGATAAGAATAGATTGTCTGGGCTATTGGTGGGTTTTTTTTGGTAAGACATTGGGATCGGGTGCTTTTCGACTGATATATGGGATTTTGGTTTTTTTTTATTAGTATGCTCGCTAAGATTTTCAATCTTATACCTACGTATTCCCAGGATAGGGAAATCAGAGCGATCGTAGTTCCTCCTATTCTATGGGAGGAAAAAGGTTATTTTGGTGTCTTGTTCAAAGCCCAAGATATGAAGCTAAAGGTGATTTGTATCTTGTTCAAAGCCCAAGATGTGAAGCTGAAAGGTCTATTTGTATCTTGTTCAAAGCCCAAGATGGGAAGCTGAAAGGGTTTTTTTAGAGAGAATTTGTCATCTCTAAAGAGGAGTTGTTGATGTTTGTATGCTGTGAGCAAGCCACAACCTTGATGCTAAAAGGTTGATTGACTCAGCCGGGGTCTTTTATACTCAACAAGAGAGTGACTATGTGTCTGGTACGAAGCCCAAGACGGAGGCTAAAGGATTGATGACTCAACAAGAGAGTCTTTTATACTCAACAAGAGAGTGTTTTTTGTGTGTCTTGTACGAAGCCCAAGACGGAAGCTAAAGGATTTTGACTCAACAAGAGAGTCTTTTATACTCAACAAGAGAGTATTTTGTATCTCGTACGAAGCCCGAGATGGAGGCTAAGGGATTGATGACTCAATAAGAGAGTCTTTTATACTCAACAAGAGAGTGTTTTTTGTGTGTCTTGTACGAAGCCCAAGACGGAAGCTAAAGGGTTTTGACTCAACAAGAGAGTCTTTTATACTCAACAAGAGAGTGTTTTGTATCTCGTACGAAGCCCGAGATGGAGGCCGAAAGTGGTTTGACTCAACAAGAGAGTCTTTTATACTCAACAAGACAGTGATTTATATCTCGTATGAAGCCCGAGATGGAGGCTAAGGGGGACTGACTCAACAAGAGAGTCTTTTATACTTAACAAGAGAGTGTTTTTGTATCTCGTACGAAGCCCGAGATGGAGGCTAAAGTTGGTGACTCACCAAGAGAGCCTAAAAAGGCTGGCTCCACAGGGGAGAATCATTTGTACAAAGCCCAAGAGGAGGCTAAATATGCTGGTGGCTGTTTCAGTTGAGTAACAGGTCCATTGTTGGATAAAAGAGAAAATTAGTTCTTATGAAAAGAAAGATTATGAATAAGGTTGTGATCGGAGGATCAGGGTTATTTCCTGTTCTTTAAGGAAATGGGAAATCCCAAGGGGTATTGAGACTGTTCAAGTCTACTGGCGTTTGAGAAGTATATTCTCAGATAGCGAAGGCATGTTGTATGATGCTTGAGTGAAGGATGGAACGTAAAGGGGTAAAGGTCTAGACTCTTTTGAGAGACTGCATTATTAAGATGACTATTTTCTGTTCCTATACGTTTAAGAGGCCGTCGGGACAATTTGTACGAAGCCCAAGAGGAGGCAGGAAACTTTTAAGAAGCCGAAAGAGACAATTTGTATGAAGCCCAAGAGGAGGCTCTCTTCGAAGAGGAAGAATCATTATACGAAGCCAAAGAGGAGGCTGTGAAAACTTCTAAGAAGCCGACGGGTCCTTGTACAACGCCCAAGAGGAGGCAGGGATGCTTTTAAGAAGCCTGCGGGTCCCCAAACCCCGAGAAATTCAAGACAGGCTATTCACAGAAAATAGATCAAGCCAGGAAAGTTCGAGAATTTGGAAGAAACTCAAGAGATGCCATTCATGGAGAAAAGATCATCTCTGGGGAGTTAGAGTTTCTTTGATAATTTCTAAGAGTGACAGCCAAAGAGAAGACTGTATTTGGTGCTCCTATAGGGGATCTAGTTTTGTCTATTTTCAAGAGTGATCAACAGGGCTTTACCTAGTGCTAGGCGTAGTTGCCGGGGAAAATTCTAAATATCTATACTAGTATTACACGGTATGTAAAGTATGTGAAAGATGACTTACAGTGAACAGCCCCACAATACAGTTATATATATATATATATATATATATATATATATATATATATGAAAGTGGTAAATGAAAGCAGGTAAACACTTACTCGGTTGTAGAGCTTCCATGCTGTTTGGTTAGTTGTTCAACAAAGAGAAATTGAAAAACAACAGTATATTCAAAATCAGAGAAAGTGCTTTGCAAAGATTGACGGGGCTTACAGCTCAAGGAGAGGCCCAGAGTTTTATCAGTGATTGCACTGTTGTTTAGAATTTGTACAGGGACAAGTGACTGATGCCCAAAAAGGCTTTCTGTACAAAGGGGTGGGTCTTACACTCTCTCAAGAGGCCCAAAGGTTTATTTTTATGCAAGTGGTGGGGCTTACAGCTCAAGGAGAGGCCCAGATGATTTTGTTTGAAAAATGACGATCGCACCGAGATTTTTCTTTTAACGCAGAGGGACTTATTCAATATCTGAGGCCCAAAAAGGTTTTGGTTAAAAAGGGATTGGGTCTTACACTCTATTAGAGTCCCAAAGATTTGAATGGGTCTTATAGCTCGAGGAGAGGCCCAAGGGTTCATTTTTTGGACTGGCGATCGCGCCGAGATTTTTGAAAATGCCGTGGGTCTTATACAATGACTGAGGCCCAAATTATTTTGGTTTCAAAGAGGGGTTGGGTCTTACATTCTATTAGAGGCCCAAAGTGTGTTGGAAAAAGTTTAATGAGGCTTAAATTAATTTAAACCCTAATTTGTTTTCAAAATGTATTTTAATTGAATAAAAATTCAATTAAAATGAACAAAATTGTTAAGCATGTGAAAAAAAATTGTGATCTTGGATTAATGTTTCAAAAATCAAGTTTTGACCTACAAAATGATTAGAAATCATTAACATTTGCAAAATCAAGAAGGAAAAAATATTTTAAATGTCAAAAACAATTAAAATATTAATTCTTTGCAAAAATATCAATTATATGAAATAAATAATATTTTTGGGATTTTTTAGTAAAATAAAATATTTTAACATTTTTGTGAATTATTAAAAAAAGAATCAAATCAAAATCATTAAAACTCAGAGAGAAATTAATTTTTGAATCAATTAAATAAAATCACAAAATTCAAATATTTGAAATTTTGAAAAAGGGCGCCAAGAACATGGCAAGAACACGCGCCCTCCCTCTGTTTCTGTAGATTTGCGTTTTCTATCCAATCTCACTGAATACTTGATTATATCATGCAATCTATATATCAATCTACTCGTTTCAACCTCACGATCATGTCTATGGTCTTTAATTTCATTTATTTTAAGCATGGAATAAGAAATCAAAGAGAAACCTCAAGAACCCTAAAATTTGCATGAAGGTTTAGAAATTCCCCACGCGATTCAAACAAAGCAATTGGTTGAGGGAAAACACTCCATGCATGATTATGATCATATGGCCAAATTATTGTGCAGCAAAAAATGCATGGATCATAGAGTTAGAAGAGCTCATGCTTACCTCTTGCAGCTGGTGATCGTGTTTTGTGTTAGAGGTGTTACAGCTAGGTTCCAGTGATGTGGATAGCTTCCCTAGGTGCCATGGAGTGTGTCTGGATGCTTGGAGTGGATTGAAATGATCTGGAACTTGAAATGGTACCCTAACTGCAAATCTGTCAAGAACTGAGCAATTGGCTAGTGATTTTGTGATTTTGGTGTTCCAGATGTTATGTGAGTGTTTGAATCACTTCTATATGATGTTTATGAGGTGCGTGTCTGATTGGTTTGATTGGAATAACTCTCAAACTCAAAACCCGATAGTGACTTGCCTTAGAAGGCAAAATTAGAAGTGAGAAGGTGATTTTGAGGAAAACATCTGTTTGATGGCTTTGGTGTACTCAAACTGATCACAAATGAGCTCTATTTATAGTAGAGCAAGTTTGTTTTGCAAGGAATAGTGAATGGCAACTGCTGCATAGGTTTGGCCAATGTTGAGCAATGAGAATCCAAGTCTCATCTAGCCATTGACTAGAGGTTAGGGCACAGGCTGCTGGTTCCATTGGTCTTGGATAAGTCATGACTAAATTCAGTTGCAAATAGCTTAGTCCATGCCACTTTGGTGCATCCATTAAATGCTCCAAACCAAAATTGGAGTCTTGTCCCTCTTTTAGGCATTTCTAGGTTAGGCATGCTACTTTTGGTTCCAAGGACTTGCGAGGCTTGGGATCAGAGTTGGTTCCTCTTTAGTCCCCCGTTGAGGTGTTCAGATGGATAAAGTTGCTTGTCATTTGCACAAATTGCTCAAATCGAGCAAAATGCACAAATCTGCCTTGCTTTGACAGTTTTCAGTAAGGCATATTGGCATTGTCATATCTCATGGCTCAAGTGGAATTTGATGGAGTTATTGGCCATTTTGGAATGCCCTCATATGATACAACAACTGTTTTATCATAATTGGTTTTGATACTTTTTGGATCCAAGTGAAAAATGCCCCTACATTTGGAAAAAAGTGAAGGTAGATTCTGACTAAGTGAAAATTTCACTAAGGGTTGGAAAAAAGTGACATTTTCATTTTTTGTGATTTTGATCATTCCATAACTGAAAATTCATGAGGAATTGGAATGAGTTCAGTTTGAAGCTTTTGTAGAGGGAAATGAGAGCTACAAATCCAGCTTTGGATGGGAAAAAATGGCCTTGTGGTTTAGGAGTTATGATCCTCCAAAGTTGGTACCCTTGCCACTTTATTCCATAACTTAGAAAATTTTCTAAGTTTTTATGGTTACCCCTTTTACAAGTTATCCCACTTTCTTTGATTTTTCTTGATGAATGATGATTCCAATCATACATTAACATCATTTTGGGGTCAAAGAACCATATTTGTGAAAAATCTCAAAAAGTCAAAGTTTGACTTTTGTGCACAGTTGACTTTTTGTCAAATGAATTCCAAACTGTGCAATCTTTTATGAAATCATGTCCTTGACATAAATCAAACTTGATGGACATGTTCCATGGGTGTTATAGGGTGTATTGAATCATGTTCTAGGGTTTGGGAGCATGCCTGGGTCAAAAGTCAAAGATACAGTTGACTTTTCCCGCGAAACCCTAATTGTGGTTCTTATGAACTTGAAACTTGTTGCTCAAGCTTCTTGGATCAATCCATTGTTGCAAATGGATCAATGTAGTATGTTAGAGACCCTCAAATACTCTCTTGAGGTCTTGGCTCATGTTTTGTCCCAAAAGTCAATTTAGGGGTGAATTAGGTCAAGAAACCCTAATTCCTGATTTTTTTATGAATGCCTCCCCTGAGGTAAAATTGGCTTGATGATGGGGTTCATGATGTCCCTTGGAGCATCTTAGGTTATTCTTTGAAGCATTGGCTCATGCCTAGAGGAAAATTTCCATCTGGAGGCCCTAGTCGACCAAAACCCTAATTTGGTGACACTGGCGATCTTGAGGCTTGATCCACCTAAAAGGGAGCAGCCTTGTGCTTAATCCTTAATGTGGGAGTCCTCTTGATCCATTGTATGTTTGAGAGGCTAGACAAGTTGAAGATCATGTCATCCCTTGATTGATCCTTTTTCTAAGAGCTCTGAGAGGGATTGAAACCCTAAGTTGATTGTGGTGAATGTTCACCCATCTTTGGGGAGACTGATGAGGCATGATGATACACCCATATTGTGATGATGATTTGCACAATGATGGGAAATCTTAGTGGTCAAAATTTGGGGTATGATAACACGACCCTATGACCTAAAGATGTTATGCAAGATGATGCACAAAGAGGTGTGATCTTAGGGTTAAAAATTAGGGTGTGACATATTGTTAGAAGTATAAGTCATGATATAAATTAAGACGATGAGAATGTTTGAGCATGTGTGAGGTGCCTTTCATTTGGCATTATGTATTGCTACAAGTGCATGTTGATATCTACAAGTGCATATTCATGACATTATGTATTTCTACAATTGCCTATCCATGCAAATTTTCACAAAGCTAATTGCTAATTTTCTACATTATGCCAAGCATTTATTGTGTTTTGAAAGTGACAGGACATTACACAACTCGATATTACAAAGTCACCTAGCTATTTAGCTTTTTGGATGGTGTTATAAACTGGATATTACACAGTTTATACAAAACCACTATAGTCCTACAGGTTATCGTACAAACACTCTGGTTTTTAACTTTTTATTAGTTGTCATGTCACAGTCATGTCACTCTGGTCTTTCTAATATTTTATATTTCTGTTGCTGTAACTTTTTGATGGCAGGTTTATATACATGATGACTAATTTATATAAAATTGTATTGCAGCTGCTCCTGCAACTTATCAAAAGAAGTTCTAAAACATGATGGTTGACTAATTTGATTAGCTGTTGCAGTAACAGTTGTATTTGTGTGTCAAAAATTGTCATCGCTGATATAATGTAATACCCCATATTATCTAAATGTTCAATTAGATATCAGATGAGTGTCTATGTGCTCTATCTCTGATTAATTGGAATAATTGAATTCTTTAAGTATTGTTAATTGGGATCAATAGAGCAATTAGTGAACTCTGAAGAGACCAATTATTTAATAAAGGGACAGATCAATGTTATCAGTTCAAGAGAGGATTTTAAGGTAACTCTAATAATTGATCAATTGGTGTGAGACGATAAAATATCGATTGGAGATATTTGACCCTATTGGATTATATTATATAATAAGCATTATGTGTATATATATATATATATATATATATATTAGAAAGTGAAGGAAAGAAGAAAAAGAAAAATAGAGAAATAGAAAGAGGGAAAGGAAGAGAAGAAGAGAGGAAGAACTTGGATGAATAAGAGAAGTTTATGGATCATCATCATTATTCATCATCTTCTTCAAACTCCTCTTCGATTATCAGATGGGTTCTAGTTAGAACTCTAAGTTGTAGAAATTAGGTTTAGAACTTGGAATAGAAATGGTGGATTTTTGAATAAATGAGTTAAATGTTGTTTTAACGGTTAAAATGCGATATAAAATGCATAGCATGCTTAGCTTATGTGTGAATATGATCTATGATTATTGCTTAGATGTTCCATTGAGTTTCTATGAAGTTCCTTTGGAGTTTATGTTGAGTAAAATAGGTTTTTCGCTCTGGTTCAGTGAAGTAACCGGTTACATGATGAGGTAACTGGTTACTTGAAGAAAAAAATGGGTTTTCACGTGAATCAGAGGTGAAGTAACCAGTTACATGGTGCGGTAATCGGTTACCTTACTATAACTTTTGAAAAATGTTTGAAAATTCATAACTTTTAAACCGTAAATCTGATTGACGTGTTCTTGGTATCGTTGGAAAGCTATAATGATCCTCTACCCAATAAAAAGAGAAAATATTGAGTATGATGTGGGATTTATGAATTGTTGGTAATTGAGTGAATGAAATGTTTTATGTGATATGTTGTTACAAATATTTTAACTATGCTATTGAATATGCTATATTTTTCTATGTGCTTTTAAGTGTGATTCAGAGGAAATACATGCTTAAAATGAATTAGGAAGAGTGAGGAAAATTTACCCCAAAACCAAATGATATGATTCTAGGTTGTGATTAGGATTGATAGATAATCTAGATGGTGATGCTCGTGCGTCGATGCCTAAGTGTGCATCCTCGACGAGTAATGGTCTAGAGGAGAGTGAGACACTAGTATGGAATATGTGTGTGAACCTTGTGTTCTTTGAGAAAAGGCGAATGTGGCCTTAAGGTGAATGTGGCATTGTGATTGTCGAATATAATCATGTTTGTGTGTGTTATTACGTAATCGTAACCGTTTCCCTTGAGTTGTCGTTTCATGAGCTTGGAGCTCCTCTGGAATGTATGCACGATTACTTGGCAGATTTGATTCCTGCGTTTAGTACGAATGGAGCCTAAGGGTAAAGAGACTTGTGACAGTTAATGGCCCGTGTGAAGTGACGGTTCATAACGGTTAATGGCCCGTAGAACCCGAATCCATTTCGTATGTCAAGTAAGTTACAAGGATCCATGACTCGGGTCGCCTTCTAGACTTAGAAGCGGACGGGAAAAGGGGATGCCTTGGTAAGGTTATCGATTAGTGATATTTTGAGTTGGTGAACTCATGAACATGTTTCTATATAGTGTGAAATTGTGAACTCAAGGTCATTTCCCTTCCCCTTGACTTGAGTGAGGATTGGCTAGAACCCTATAAAGCCGAGAGAATCCATAAGATAAGGAACTCACTGATATTTAATATCTCACCCCATTGTTGTTGTTAATTTTTAGGCAGTGTTTGCAGGTTTGATTTACAAGTGGAGCTATACTTGGATGTTTCAAGAGAAGCTTAGTTTGAGTTTTCTACCGTGTAATTTGTTGTATACAATTGAGGATATTGTATATTGATCTTAGATTTTATTGTTTTGGCTAGTTTCCATGTCTTGTACCATAGGTTGTGTTTATGTTTTTAGAAATGGTCAAGTATGTGAATTACGCCATTAGGCACTTATGATGGTGTCAGTGCCAAATAAAATGCTTGTATAGTGTTATTCTAGGTATATATTATATAGGACATTACATATAAGGTCGATGAGACTTCAATTGCAGCCAATGCTAGAACATTGTCACTCAATAGCAGCAGTTGTATTACTTTTTGGATGGTATTGGTGTTGACGACGTTATTGTTCATGCAATAAAAAAAATTTCAACAATTATAATTTTAGAAAGAAACATTAAAATAGTAAAAATTAATAAATAAATAAAATATTTTAATTTTTCTAAAGAAATTGATATATTTAATGAATAGAAAATGCAATATGTTAAAAAATGTAACTGAATATGGCTTTCACATTTAATTAATTATTAATAAAAGTATATAAAAAAAAGTTTAATATGTATTTTAAAAAAAGCATTAGTCAAAATAACCATATTAATTGTTTAATTGAAATATGTTTTAGTTTATAAAGTTTGTTATGTAGTAATTATTATATTAAATTAGTAGTTATAAAAAAAGAAACATAAGATGTACACTTAATAAGTAAGTAATGAACTTTTGAAAAAAGTATACATATAATAGAAAACGTATGATCACACAACTTGATTCAACACTTGAGAGAAAAATTAAAAAAGTTTAAAGTAATATTGGGCTGGGTTGGAAATAAGCTATAATTGGTTGAAAAAAGGCCCACTTAAGACAATATAAATTGGTATTTATAGTGCAGAAAATCGTAACAAGGAATGGTTAGAGGCATTTGTTGGAACTGTACACCAAATCAACACTCTGTGGAAACTGGAAAACCCATTTCATGTTCAAGCGGGTAATCTGTTCATTTTCCTTTCAACTAATCAAAAAATGTTTTTAGTGTTATAGATCATCAATGATTTAATGTATCAAAATTGTTTTTTTTTTTAGATCTTCGTCTAATTGCTCAACAACAAAGGAACGGATTCAACAGCATCTTGGAAACATGTATTCAGAAGTTGTTGATGTCACTAAAGAAGTAGAAGCTGCATCCAGAAATAAAAATAAGGGAAAAACAAAATCAAGTGTTCTTGAAATTTGGAAAGTACGAAAAGCTGCTAAAAGGGGTGTGAACGAAGACATTATTTTGAAAAAAATCAGCCTTTGGTGAAAGTTTTAAACTTAATGAGTTTGCTGAAAAAACGTTTAACAGGTAATTTGTTATTTATGACTTAGGCTTATATTTTGTAAATGCATGCATTATTTGATGATAAAATTTCGGTTTGGTGATGTTGCATGTATCAGTGACATGTTTGTCTGCAAGTGTAAAAAGTAAAAATGAAGCTGAAATAAGTGATGCCTTTATTTAATTTGTTATTACCAGTTCATTCTGCATGTTGAAGTGTTATATTTTGTATTTTGTTTGTTAATGTTTTGAAGGGAAGGAAAGATAGGCGATGATGAAAAGGAGGAACCCAAAGTGTACAAGACAAACTGTGGAATGGAGGTCTGGGACCCAAATTGGTGGGTCACAGTAAATGGTCTAAGTCAGACAAAGAAAACAGTGACAAAGATCATTCTGATGATGACGACTCAGACGAGGAAGACTCGGAGAAAGAATCTAAAGATGACAGAGATCAAACATTTTACTGGGAAAAGGAAATCTCTTTTGGTTACAAGGCTCAGAAAAATGTTCTTGTAAGACAACCTAACTCGGCTTATTTGGTTAATCATATTTATGCTAGACATTGATATTAAGTGGTTTTAAATTTAATTTGTACAACATTTTCCAAGGGAGGTCACAAAAAATTGTCTTTTTTGGGACCAAAAAGAAATAGTCATTGTTGATGAAGATACAGGGAAGACTTACTCTGGAAACATTCACCATGCAAAGCGGAACAGAAAAATCGTGAAAAAGGAAAAATTTATAGGGATTGGCTGGTATGAGTTTGCTAAAAAGAAGAGGTTGCGAAGAAGTGATAAGCTTGGTTTTTCCATAGATACTTTCTCTCCAGAAACCATGTATGTATCTCTGTTAAACCGTTGAGGGTCTTGAAAGAAGAAATGTGAAGTCATTGATGAAAAGCTGGTGCAACGTTCTATTTTGTTGGTGTTTCTGTAACCGAACCGCACTTTACTCTGCAGTAATGTTTTGGTTTACTTTTTGTGAAATAGGTGGTGTGTTGCTATGTGTAATGTTACCTTTTGGAATTATGTTTTGTTTCTGTACATATGGTATGTTTGTGACATATGTTTCAATTATGTATTATTAATGGGGACCATGAACAGTTTTTTTATGTAAATTAGTGACGAAAGTAGCAATTGGAACATATATTTTGCGTCCATGAAAAATGATAGTTGCATGCCAAATATAGTGTGAATTATAAAAATATGTTATTTCCCTTAAACCTCTTGAACTATAGCAACAAATAACAGTAATTAATGAGTACTTCACACTGGGCTTCCAACGTAAGTTCCAAGCCCAGGAAGAATGTTAAAAGACACCCAAAATTAATTAAAGTGTAAATTACATTAACCGTGTAAAGGTATTTTTGTGAATGTATTTATTGATAAATTTTTACATAGCAAAATATTTAAAACAAAAAATTGAAGAACATATGTTTTACCATTTCGGTTAGTAGCTTTCAATTAAATTTGGAAGTACCATGAAAAATATAAATCTGGGTAAGTTTACAAATAAAATATGGTCCATGTGACATATATATAGTTATACATATAATGAGAAATATATTTCTGCATACATAAAACTTAAAAGTACATGGTTGAGTACAAAATACAAATGATGAGAAATATATTAAACACATGAAAATATTCCAAGGGCACAACTTTACTTTTGATTCAAATTTTTGTATATACTAAAAAAATACTATTGTTATAAACGGGCAGAACTTTAATTTTGATTCAAATTTTTTTTATTTACGAAACAAATGCTATTATTATAAATGGGCATAAGTTTACTTTTTATTTAATTTTTTTTATACAAAAAAAAATACTATTATTATAAACGGGCACAACTTTACTTTTGATTCAAATTTTTTAATATACGAAAAAATTACTATTGTTATAAACGAGCACAACTTTACCTTTGATTCAAATTTTGTTATATACAAAAAAAAATATTATTGTTATTAACGGACACAACTTTACTTTTGATTCAAATTTTTTTATATACGAAAAAAATAATATTGTTATAAACGGACACAACTTTACTTTTGATTCAAATTTTTTTATATACAAAACAAATAATATTGTTATAAACGGACAGAACTTTAATTTTCATTCAAATTTTTTTATATACGAAAAAAAATACTATTGTTATAAACGGGCACAACTTTACTTTTGATTAAATTTTTTTATATGCGAAAAAAATACTATTGTTATTAACTGTAATGCCCACATATACATACATACATCAAATCATATATCATACATGAATAATACGTTTGGTACTGAAATATATATGTACAAGTTCCTAGTTAACACATTGTATACATTAAATGCCCTAAATACAAAGTTCTAAAATCTACGGCACAACATATACAAGATGTCCAAAATACACTAAGAACTAGATCAATACAATGATCTCAAAATAAAACGCCATAGCGGAAGCCATGCCATCTCAAAAACCACGATCCGTAAGGAAAAGTCAAACCACTTTGTCCTTACCCTTCGCCGAACCTGCAGAACCTGTGATGTAAACAACAACAGTGGGGTGAGATACATCAAGTCTCAGTGAGTTCGCTATCTTATAGTCCTCTCAGATTTACAAGGTTCTAATAAGCCTAACTCAAGTCAAAGGGAAGGGAAGTGACTTTGAGTACACACACAATATTAATACATTCACACTTGTGAGCCTGTTAACTCACAATAGTACCAACGTAAGTTCTGAGCCTGTTACTCCAAAATCTCACAAATCAATAACCGTACCAAGGCATCCCCTATTCCCGTCCGCTTCTACGTCTAGAAGACGATCTGAGTCACGGATCCTTGTATTTACTTGGCATACGAATTGGATTCGGGATCATCGGCCCGTACACCGTGATCCTTCACTTCACACGGCCTGTACACCGTCACAAGTCTCTTTACCCATAGGCTCCTATACGCAGGAATCAAACCTGCAAAGTAATTATGCATACATTTCAGAGGAGGTGCTCGAGTCTCATGAAACTACACCGCAAGATAAACCGGTTATTATTACTAGACACCCGCCTCGGCCTCTTTTGCACGAGCGTTGCCACAATGTTATTCCACACTATCCGACAATTGTTTACGGTGTTATTCCTCACTCTCCTATTTCATATTTTAACATGCATACATACTCAACATGCTTAACAATAGGAACATAGGCAATTAATCATCAATCACACAATTAAAACACATAAGTCCACATATCGTATATTACGCCGATTAACGGTTCCCTCCGATTTATTTAATCGGGCATCAAAACCAATATCTCTTCCTTCTATTAAATAGAGGTTATTCACAGTTCCACATCAATATCAAGAATACGCAAAACGGATAAACGATGCAAGAGTTATGAAAGAAACAAAATTCCACACACAGCCATGTTCGCTAGGTGAACGTCCCAGCGAGCCTTCGCTAGGCGAAGCTCCTGGCGAATGCACAAATAGGATAAAAACAGACATAAAGTTCGCTTCGCGAACACTCTGGAGAACCTTCGCCTCGCTCTTCGCTTCGCGAACAACTTAGCGAAGCAAGGCAGTAGCAAACAGCACTGAAAACACTCAAAGTTCGCTAGGCGAACGTCCCTGGCGAACACTCGCTGACCTTCGCTGGCGGGTTCGCTAGGCGAACCCTCGAAAATCTGTTCGCTGGGACTCGCCCCAGGTTCGCTAGGCGAAGCCTGGAAAATTCCACTTCTCAACAGCGCTGTGTTCCAACCCAAATTCAATTATTTTCCAACCAAAACACATCCAAACCTCATTATAGTCATAAAAACATGGCATAATCATAACAGCAAGCATTTAACAACGATTATCTCGCATTTCATCCGTTAAATTCATGATTTTAACATAATTACTCATTTTCTCACAATTCTAACCTAACTCTAAAACACATGGAATTCTAAATCTAGAGCATCTATCTAGAACCCACCTTATACAGAGGATGATGATGAAGAAGATGAGTTGATTCAATAAAGATTGGATGATGGTTGAAGGTTTGATGTTCTTGAGCTTTTTCTCTTCTTTCCTTTCCTTTCTCTCCCTTTTCTTTCTATCTTTTCCTTTCTTTGTTTCTAAAGAGGAAAATGAGGGAAAAGAAAAAGATATAGTAAAACATCATCAATTACCAACACTACTAATTGTCCAACAAGTCTTTAAAGTCCAAATATTAGAATATCCCAGAGTCAGGTAATATTAATTGGATTTACTCTAAGTCCAACAGTTACCCTAATTATCCCTGCAGATAATTTATCAGAGTACACTGGGACTCAGTTGATCACAACTAATATTATCCGGAATAAAATAATTTACGGGGTATTACATTAACGGGCACAACTTTACTTTTGATACAAATTTTTCAACTTAAATTTACTATTACTCTTCAGATTTTTTTTTCTATTTTCAACTTTCAAATTTTTTGACAGTCTTCAAATAAATGCGCACCCAAAACCGCATTGACTTCTTTTTTTCTCATTCCTTAACTATTGTTACATATATATCACCACTTATAGTGGGAAGTGTATAACATCAATTCTAACAAATAATATTTTATCTACCACAATTAATTGTTAATATTATTTAATTTCAATCTAATTTTAGTTTCATTTGTTTTTGGTCTACCTATTAATTAATATTTGTTGTCTCATATTTTCAATCATCATTGCATTATTTGAATTTATATCAATAATTAATTTAATTCCTTCTTTTACAACACACAACAATTTCATATACTAACGAATACAAATTTTTTATTTCAATCATATCTATTTTTATAATTTTACCATTTTTCTTTTCAATTTGATTAACAATTACGCGTACAAAATATAAAATCCTCGAATAGACACGCCCGTGCGAACGCTCGGGTTAGTTACTAGTTACATTTATAGTAATTCGAAAAAAAATCAAACATAAGAAGATTTAAAATATCTTATGAAAGAGAATTTGTATTACTAACCTTCACTTTTTGCTCATATTCATTCTTAGAGAGCAATAATCTGTATTCATCATCCACATTGCCTTTTGCGGAATTTATATTTTCTGAGCATCCCTCTATAAGTGATTCTGATACATCCTCTGAATTCGCCAATGTAACGGAGTCACTACTTTCGTTACCTTATTTCTGAACTTTACTCGAAGAAATTTGCATTGTGTTGTACACATAAGTCCATATAAAATTTTTGATAGTATAATGTACTAATGAAGTTACATACTGCCATAGAAAGTGAAGCATAAGCCATTCCATATTGATAGCAGACATCAAGATCCCCAAAAGGACTACCTTTGTCTTGACATATTGCTGGAATAATGACTATTGGGAAGTTTCCTAAATTTCCTATTCATATACAATCTTACAATAAGCTCAATCAATATATGCATCAAACAATAATTTATGTTATAGTTTCTTGAAGGTTTGTAACAGCGATTTAGACCGCGATATCAAGGTTTTTGATGTCTTTGCGACCATAAAAACAGCTTGTAGCCGGTAAAGCATGTGCTTTTACCGAACACTTTCAGTACATTTTAGTTTTGTTTGGTATCCATATTCAAGTGTCTTGGACCAATAAGATATATATAGCAATTCTAACAAAATTATTCGATAACTTATACAGCAACAAGAGAAGTTTTCACATAACAAAAGCTCAGATATACAAAGATATCCATTCAGGCATTTGAACAAACAGTTGGTACACACAATAGCAAACACAAGATTCAAAACAAGAAATCAAGTTGTATCGTTACAGCAACCGAAATGGTATACACAGTGTAACGTCTTAACAACACCCACAAGGTTCACACGCATAAAGTCAACACGTACACATGAAGTAATAGGGAATCGTAACAGAATAATACTCAAAACGCAACAATGATATTGAACAAAACAGTTACCTGAGAAAAGTGGTGGTTGTTGTTGAGATGTAATTGCTCGGAACTACTACTTGGTGGATGTAGCGCGAATTTTTGTGTGGTTGCGAATCACTATCGCTTTTAGGTACTACAGTTCGATTCATTTTTTATCCTATTGAAGCTGATGAAGGAAGGGAAATAGATGTCTCCAATTAACTCTGCTGGCAAACTGAGTTTAAACAGATGAGTGTTGGTTTACAGATGCTATTAAGATTGTGGGGCCCGCTTAGGTTACTTCGCTTAAGAAAATAGTGTTTAGGCTAATGAGAAGAGGTTAGGTTTGATGCTTTTCGATTGATATATGAAGATATGGGATTTTGGTTTTTTTATTAGTATGCTCACTAAGATTTTTCAATCTTATGCCTACGTATTCTCGGGATAGGGAAATCAGAGCGATCATAGTTCCTCCTATTCTATGGGAGGAAAAAGATATTTGGGTGTCTTGTTCAACGCCCAAGACGTGAAACTAAAGGGGTTTGTATCTTGTTCAAAGCCCAAGACGTGAAGCTAAAGGGGTTTGTATCTTGTTCAAAGCCCAAGATGTGAAGCTAAAGGGGTTTGTATCTTGTTCAAAGCCTAAGATGTGAAGCTAAAGGGTCCTGGCTGGGAGAGAATTTGTCATCTCCAAAGAGGAGTTGTTGAGGTTTGTATGTTGTGAGCAAGGCACAACTTTGATGCTAAAAGGTTGATTGACTCAACCGGGGTCTTTTATACTCAACAAGAGAGTGATTATGTGTCTTGTACGAAGCCCAAGATGGAGGCTAAAGGATTGATGACTCAACAAGAGAGTCTTTTATACTCAACAAGAGAGTGTTTTTGTGTCTTGTACGAAGCCCAAGACAGAGGCAAAAAGTTTGGTGACTCAACAAGAGAGCCTTTTATACTAAATCAGAGAGTGTTTTTGTGTCTTGTAAGAAGCCCAAGATGGAGGCAAAAAGTTTGGTGACTCCACAAGAGAGTCTTTTATACTCAACAATAGAGTGTTTTTGTGTCTTGTACGAAGCCCAAGACGGAGGCTAAAGGGGACTGACTCAACAAGAGAGTCTTTTATACTCAACAAGAGAGTGTTTTTGGTGTCTTGTACGAAGCCCAAGACGGAGGCTAAAGGTTGGTGACTCACCAAGAGAGTCTGAAAAGGTTAGCTCCGCTGGGGAGAATCATTTGTACAAAGCCCAAGAGGAGGCTAAATGTGCTGGTGACTGTTTCAGTTGAGTGATAGGTCCAGTGTGTTGGATAAAAGAGAAAATCAGTTCTTATGAAAAGAAAGACTATGAGTAAGGTTGTGATCGGAGGATCAGGGTTATTTCCTGTTCTTTAAGGAAATGGGAAATCCCAAGGGTATTGAGATTGTTCAAGTCTACTGATGTTTGAGAAGTATATTCTCAGATAGTGAAGGCATGTTGTATGATGCCTGAGTGAAGGCTGGAATGTTTAAGGGATGAAGGTCTATACTCTTTTGAAAGACTGCTCTATTAAGATGACTAGTTTCTGTTCCTATACCTTTAAGAGGCCGTCGGGATAATTTGTACAAAGCCCAAGAGGAGGCAGGAAACTTTTAAGAAGCCGAAAGGGATAATTTGTACGAAGCCCAAGAGGAGGCTATCTTCGCTAAGGAAGAATCATTATACAAAGCCTAAAAGGAGGCTACGAAAACTTCTAAGAAGCCGACGAGTCCTTGTACAATGCCCAAGAGGAGGCGGGGATGATTTTAAGAAGCCCGTGGGTCCCCAAACCTTGAGAAATTCAAGACATGCTATTCACAGAGAATAGATCAAGCCAAGAAAGTTCGAGAATTTGGAAGAAACTCAAGAGATGCCATTCACGGAGAAAAGATCATCTCTGGGGAGTCAGAGTTTCTTTGACAATTTCTAAGGGTGACAGTCTGAGAAAGGGTTCACCGAGAATGCTGCCTTTCACGTCTCCATATTGTTTAACCCCAAGAGGAGGGAAGACTGTATCTGGTAATCCTATGTGGGATCTAGTTTTATCTGCATTTAAGAGTGATCAACAGGGCTTTACCTAGTGCTAGACATAGTTGCCAGGGAAAACTCTAAATAGCTATACTAGTATTACACGGTATATAAAGTAGGTGAAAGAAGACTTACAGTGAAGCATCCTCACAATACAGTTATATATATATATATGAAAGCGGTAAATGGAAGTAGGTAAACACTTACTCGGTTGTAGAGCTTCCATGTTGTTTGGTTAGTTGTTTAACAAAGAAAGATTGAAAACAACAGTATATTTCAAAATCAAAGGAGAAAGTGCTTTGAAAAGGAAATTGTTGGGGCTTACAGCTCACGGAAAGGTATGAGGTTTTATAAGTGATGACACTATTGTTTTGAATTTGTACAGGGACTTATACAAGTGACTGAGGCCCGAAAAAGGTTTTCTGTACAAAGGGATGGGTCTTACACGCTCTCAAGAGGCCTTCAAAGTGTTTAAAGAAAAGGAATGGGGCTTATAACACGAGGGTAGGCCCAAGGTTTCTTGCTTGAAAACGGCGATCGCGCCGAAGTTTTTCTTTTAACGTAGAGGGACTTATACAATGTCTGAGGCCCAAAATGGTTTTGGTTAAAAGGGGGTTGGGTCTTAAACTCTATTAGAGGCCCAAAGTGTGTTGAATGGGCCTTATAGCTCGAGGAGAGGCCCAAATGATTTATTTTTTTGAACTGGCGATCGCGTCGAGATTTTCGATGGTATTGGGACTTATACAATACACTGAGGCCCAAAAATATTTTAGTTTCTAAGAGGGATTGGGTCTTATACTCTATTAGAGGCCCAAAGTGTGTTTGAAAAAGTTTAATGAGGGTTGAATTAATCAAAACCCTAATTTGTTTTCAAAATGTATTTTAATTGAATAAAAATTCAATTAAAATGACCAAAATTGTTAAGCATGTGAAAAAAAAATTGTGATCTTGGATTAATGTTTCAAAAACCAAGTTTTGACCTACAAAATGATTAGAAATCATTAAGATTTGTAAAACCAAGAAGGAAAAAATATTTTAAATGTCAAAAACAATTAAAATATTAATTCTTTACAAAAATATCAATTATATGAAATAAATAATATTTTTGGGATTTCTTGGTAAAATAAA
This sequence comes from Lathyrus tuberosus, assembly GCA_022829125.1. Classification (NCBI taxonomy): domain Eukaryota; kingdom Viridiplantae; phylum Streptophyta; class Magnoliopsida; order Fabales; family Fabaceae; genus Lathyrus; species Lathyrus tuberosus. Next base: position 1,573,887 of record JALAZF010000389.1, on the reverse strand, counting down.
ATATTTTAACATTTTTGTGAATTATTAAAAAAAGAATCAACTCAAAATCATTAAAACTCATAGAGAAATTAATTTTTGAATCAATTAAATAAAATCACAAAATTCAAATATTTGAATTTTTGAAAAAGGGCGCCAAGAACATGGCAAGAACACGCGCCCTCCCTCTGTTTCTGCAGATTTGCGTTTTCTATCCAATCTCACTGAATACTTGATGATATCATGCAATCTACATATCAATCTACTCGTTTTCACCTCACGATCATGTCTATGGTCTTTAATTTCATTTATTTTAAGCATGGAATAAGAAATCAAAGAGAAACCTTAAGAACCCTAAATTCTGCATGAAGGTTCAGAAATTCCATACACGATTCATACAAAGCAATTGATTAAGGGTAAACACTCTATGCATGGTTATGAACATATGGCCAAATTATTGTGCAGCAAAAAATGCATGGATCATAGAGTTAGAAGAGCTCATGCTTACCTCTTGCAGCTGGTGATTGTGTTTTGTGTTAGAGGTGTTACAGCTAGGTTCCAATGATGTGGATAGCTTCCCTAGGTGCCATGGAGTGTGTCTGGATGCTTGGAGTGGATTGAAATGACTTGGAACTTGAGATGGTACCCCAACTGTAAATCTGTCAAGAACTTGAGCAATTGGCTAGTGATTTTGTGATTTTGGTGTTCCAGATGTTATGTGAGTGTTTGGATCATTTCTATATGATGTTTATGAGGGGTGTGTGTGTGTGTGATTGGTTTGATTGGAATAGCTCCCAAACTCAAAACCCTATAGTGACTTGCCTTAGAAAGCAAAATTGGAAGTGAGAAGGAGATTTTGAGGAAAACATCTGTTTGATGGCTTTGGTGTACTAAAACTGGTCACAAATGAGCTTTATTTATAATAGAGCAAGTTTGTTTTGCAAGGAATAGTGAATGGCAACTGCTGCATGGGTTTGGCCAATGTTGAGCAATGAGAATCCAAGTCTCCTCTAGCCATTGACTAGAGGTTAGGGCACAGGCTGCTGGCTCCCTTGGTCTTGGATAAGTCTTGACTGAATTCAGTTGCAATGGCTCAGTACATGCCACCTTGGTGCATCCATTAAATGCTCCATTCCAAAATTGGAGTCTTGTCCCTCTTTTAGGGATTTCTAGGTTTGGCATGCTATTTTTGGTTCCAAAGACTTCGGAGGCTTGGGATCAGAGTTGGTTCCTCCTTGGTCCCCCCTTGAGGTGTTCAGATGGATAGAGTTGCTTGTCATTTGCACAAATTTGGCAAATCGAGCAAAATGCACAAATCTGCCTAGCTTTGGCAGTTTTCAGTAAGGCATATTGCCATTGTGATATCTCATGGCTCAAGTGAATTTTGATGGGGTTCTTGGCCGTTTTGGAAAGCCCTCATATGATACAAAAACTGTTTGATCATAATTGGTTTTGATACTTTTGGATCCAAGTGAAAAAAGCCACTACATTTGTAAAAAAGTGAAGGCAGATTCTGACTTAGTGAAAATTTCACTAAGTGTTGGAAAAAAGTGACATTTTCACTTTTTGTGATTTTGATCATTCCATAACTTAAAATCCATGAGGAATTGGAATGAGTTCTGTTTGAAGCTTTTGAAGAGGGCAATGAGAGCTACAAATCCAGCTTTGGATGGGGAAAAATGGCCTTGTGGTTTAGGAGTTATGATCCTCCAAAGTTGGTACCCTAGCCACTTTGTTCCATAACTTAGAAAATTTTCTAAGTTTTTTATGGTTACCCCCTTTACAAGTTATCCCACTTTTCTTGATTTTTCTTGATGAATGATGATTCCAATCATACATTAACATCATTTCGGGGTCAAAGAACCAGATTTGTGAAAAATCTCAAAAAGTCAAAGTTTGACTTTTGTGCACAGTTGACTTTTTGTCAGATGAATTCCAAACTGTGCAATCCTTTATGAAATCATGTCCTTGACCTAAATTAAACTTGATGGACATGTTCCATGGGTGTTATAGGGTGTATTGAATCATGTCCCAAGGCTTAGGAGTATGCCTGGGTCAAAAGTCAAAGGCACAGTTGACTTTTTCCTCAAAACCCTAGTTGTGGTTCTGATGAACTTGAAACTTGTTGATAAAGCTTCTTGGATTAATCCATTGTTGCAAATGGATCAATGTAGTGTGTTAGAGACCCTCAAATACTCTCTTGAGGTCTTGGCTCATGTTTTGTCCCAAAAGTCAACTTAGGGGTGAATTAGGTCAAGAAACCCTAATTCCTGATTTTTGATGAATGCTTCCCCTGAGGCTAGAGTGACTTAATGATTGGGTTTATGATGTCCCTTGGAGCATCTTAGGTTATATTGTTAAGCATTGGCTCATTCCTAGAGGAAAATTTCCATCTGGAGGCCCTGGTCGACCAAAACCCTAATTTGGTGACATTGGCGATCTTGAGGCTTAATCCACTTGGAATGCTACAGCCTTGTGCTTGATTTCTTGATGTGGGAGTCCTCTTGATCCATTGTGAATGTTTGAGAGGTTTAGACAAGTTGAAGATCATGTCATTCCTTGATTGATCCTTTGTCTAAGAACTCTGAGAGGGCTTGAAACCCTAGTTTTGATTGTAGTGGATGCTCACCCATCTTTGGGGAGACTAGGGAGTATGATGGCTCCTCCATATTGTTATGATGATTTGCACAATGATGGGAAATCTTAGTGGTCAAAATTTAGGGTATGACAGATGCCCCTATTTAATCTTCTTGGACCCGAAGGTGTGAATGGCGAAGGTATTCGGGCATTCGGGGGACAAGAGGGTTAAATATCGGAATACCCGAAATTTTGATGGTGGTTAAGAATGGTAGTTCACGCATCCTTCTTCTTTTGCTAAGCAATGATGCTCAGAAAAGGTAAAAACTTCCCCTCGATCCTGGTTTCCTACCAAGGAACTGGTCTCAGTTTCTTTTGTAAACTTCCCCTCGATCCTGGTTTCCTACCAAGGAACTGGTCTAAGTTTCTTTTGTAAACTTCCCCTCGATCCTGGTTTCCTACCAAGGAACTGGTCTAAGTTTTTGAAATAAACTTCCCCGCGATCCTGGTTTCCTACCAAGGAAATGGTCTAAGTTTTCGAAATAAACTTCCCCTCGATCCTAGTTTCCTACCAAGGAACTGGTCTAAGTTTTCGAAATAAACTTCCCCTCGATCCTGGTTTCCTACCAAGGAACTGGTCTAAGTTTTCGAAATAAACTTCCCCTTGATCCTGGTTTCCTACCAAGGAACTGGTCTAAGTTTTCAAAATAAACTTCCCCTCGATCCTGGTTTCCTACCAAGAAACTGGTCTAAGTTTCTTTTGTCAATAAACTTTATTGACAAGGGACACTAGTCGTAGTGGTTTCCTCAAACTTCTCGCCGAATTTTCCTGGGGAGATGCCATTTGATGGAAAGAGTTTCGATGTCAGACTTGCTGGGGAACCCATTCGTCTGAGCTACAGAGGTGCACAAACTTCTCTGTTGGAGATGCCATTTGCTGACTCTACTGGGGAAAGCAGGTCTCTTGAGAGACTGCTTCCAGCTTGGGTATATTACATCATACTTTCCTCGAAGATCTTCTCGGAGAAATGCCATATGATATGATCCAATTTTGAGGTGTTGATGACCTTTTCGTCAGCGGATTTTTTGGAGAAAAACTGCTGTATTGTCGAATCTCTAATTAAGAGGCTTTCTCTGGGGATTTTCCTTAATCCGGGAAAGCGAAGACATCATCTTCAATGGCGAAGAGTGACGTTGGCTGAAGGTTCTCTGGCTTTTCAGAGGTTCAAGTTATCAAAGTGGTCAAAGAACCAACTTTAGTTCAGCAGTAAAGTGGAGAAGCGGTTGTTCAGACACGATGTTTCCTGACAAGGATAGAACTGACAACTCGATTGACAAGAGGACTTTTATTACTAGGGGACAAGACTAACTAGCGTGATAGTGATGCAACATGAATGTGAATGTAAATCAACAATGCATGATGTATGTGTGTATATGCCGACAGAACTGATGCGACATACAGACTAATGGATGAACACGACGGGATACTCGGCCACTGCGGGGGACGAAGAGGTATCACTGGTCCAAAAGTAGCAATTCTGCCTTGCTTAGGAGAGATAGTCCCTGTCGGGAGCTATGTTGGTCGGGCTTAGGAGATAAGGACTCTGCCGAGGGCGTCAGATGAAACACGGTCCCTGACACTGTTGATCCTTCATTCAGGTGCTCTGATTTAGAAGGAGTACTTTGATTCTGCACCTTGAGGCTCGATTACTTCTGGTGAAGCGATCGATGTTCTTTTGATGTTCAACAGTCAAAAATAAAATGCCATCTTTATTTTAAAAGAAGAAAAAGTTTAACAAGTAAATTAGTTTTTGTTTTATTTCAAGAATCATTAATCATGTTAAAATGTCGTTCTATAAAGCTAAAACAAATAAGAACTGCAAACAGAAGCACTAGGGCTCAAATTTTATTGATAGGATGGAAATCAGCCAAACGCGTGATTCCATGGAGTATTTACAAAGTTAGAAAATGGTAATTTACAGGGAAAAGGGCTACATCAAAACATGATGACCACTATCCTTCTACCAACTTTGAATTCGGGACATCCTGAGCTTCTGTCGAAGATGACCTTGACTGGAGTTTTTCTTTCGATGGGTGGTGTAACTGCTGCTGAGGGACTTGCCTCTGTTGGACATAGTTACATGCCATTATCCCTAATTTTTGCCTGGATTGTACTTTGAGGTTTCCAATCCATCGGGATGATTTTTTATCATGTCTCTAATTTTTTCCTGGACCGCCCTTTCGGGTTTTCAATCCACCGAGACGTTTTTTTTAGGCGAAGTATTTCTTGACTACATCAACATTCGTGGGGTAGGAAAATTCCTCTCCGTCCATGGTAGTGAGTCTCAAGGCGCCGCCTGAGAAAAATTTCTTGACCACATAGGGGCCGTCATAGTTCGGAGTCCATTTTCCCCGAGAATCAGTGAGAAATGATTGTATCTTTTTTAGCACAAGGTCTCCTTTTCTGAAGAGGTGAGGTCGGACCTTTTTGTCGAACGCCTTCTTCATTCTCTATTGATACAGCTGACCATAGCATAATGTCATTATTCGTTTCTCCTTGATTAAATTCAGTTCATCGTGTCAACTTTGACACCATTCGTCCTCTGTTAACTTGGCTTCCATCAACACCCGGATTGATGGGATCTCTAATTCTATGGGAAGCACTGCTTCCATGCCATATACTAGAGAGAAAGGGGTTGCTCCTGTTGAAGTACGGACAAATGTGCGATAAGTGTGAAGAGCAAAAGGAAACATCTCGTGCCAATCTTTGTAGGTTACAACCATCTTTTGAACAATCTTTTTGATGTTCTTGTTAGCCACTTCTACCGCTCCGTTCATTTTGGGTCGGTAGGGAGATGGGTTATGGTGTTCGATCTTGAACTCACCACACAACTCTTTTATCATCTTATTGTTCAAGTTAGATCCATTATCACTAATGATCTGGCTCGGAACACCATAACGGCAGATGAGATTGTTTTTGACAAATCGGACCACCACTTGTCGGGTTACATTAGCGTATGACGTTGCTTCGACCCACTTGGTGAAGTAATTAATGGCTACTAGAATGAACCGATGTCCGTTTGAAACCTTGGGTTCGATCATGCCAATCATGTCGATTCCCCATATAGGTAAAGGCCACGGGGAAGAAAGAACTTTGAGATGCGTTGGCGGTACATGGATTTTGTCTGAGTATATCTGACACTTATGACACTTCCTCATGTACTTGAAGCAGTCGGATTCCATGGTTAACCAGTAGTACCCTGCTCTTAGAATTTTTCTCGCCATTGTGTGTCCGTTGGCATGAGTGCCAAAGGACACTTCATGAATTTCTTTTAGCAGCATGTCTGCTTCTGGTCTGTCTACACATCGGATCAAGACCATGTCAAAGTTTCTCTTATAGAGTGTATCACCGCTCAGGAAGAAGCTGCCTGCAATCTTCTGAGGGTCTTTCTATCTTTCCTGGATGCCCCAGGTGGGTACTCTTGTTTCTGAAGGAAGCATTTGATATCGTGATACCAAGGTCTATCGTCTATGACTGCTTCAATCGTGAAGATGTAAGTTGGCCGTTCGAGGCACATTATGTCGATCTTAGGTATGTCATTCCATTGTCCTACACTAATCATGGAAGAGAGAGTGGCTAATGCACCAGCCATGTGATTATCTTCACGAGGGATATGATGAAACTCGATTATGTTGAAGAAGGGTAACAACCTTCTCGCATAATATTTGTATGGAATCAATCCTGATTGGTATGTGTTCCAATCTCCTTTGATCTGATTGATAACCAGGGCTGAGTCGCCATATACATCCAAGTTTTTGATCCTTAAGTCGATCGCTTCCTCGAGACCCATGATGCAAGCTTCGTATCCGGCCTCATTGTTTGTACACTTGAACGTAAGTCTGACGGTGAAAGGAATGTGGGTACCCTGAAGGGTAACAATGATTGCCCCAATTCCGTTTCTGTAATGAATGACACTTCCGTCAAAGATTAGTCCCCATTAGGAACCTGGTTCTGGCCCTTCACTGGGTAGCGGTTCATCGCAGTCTTTCATTTTTAGATACATGACATCTTCGTCTGGGAAGTCAAATCCAACTGATTCTTGATCCTTAATCGGTTGATGAGCCAAATGATCGGCTAAAATACTTCCCTTAATGGCTTTCTGAGCATGGTACTCTATGTCATATTCTAATAGCAACATCTGCCAACGGGCAATCCTTCCCGTGAGAGCAGGTTTTTCAAAGACGTACTTGATTGGATCCATTTCGGAGATTAACCAAGTAGTGTGACGAATCATGTACTGGCAAAGACGTTTGGCTACCTAAGCCAGAGCACAACAAGTTTTCTCGAGCAGAGTGTACCGCGTCTCGCAGTCGGTGAATTTCTTGCTCATATAGTAAATGGTAAACTCTTTCCTTTTTGTTTCATCTTGTTGGCCAAGTACACAACCCATTGAGTCTTCCAAGACTGTTAAGTAAATGATCAGTGGTCTTCCTTCCACCGGAGGTGACAGGATCGGTGGGTTCAACAGATATTCCTTGATACTGTCGAAGGCGGTTTGGCAGTCATCTGTCCAAACGCAGTCCTGATCCTTTTTGAGTAATTTGAAAATCAGCGCACATGTCGCGGTCATGAGGAATATGAATCTGGAGATGTAATTCAAACATCCCAGGAATCCCCTGACTTGTTTCTCAGTCCACGGAGAAGGCATTTCTTGAATGGCCTTGACCTTGTCAGGACCAACCTCAATTCCTTTCTGGCTGACGATGAACCCTAATAGTTTCCCTGAGCGGACACCGAAGGTGCACTTGTTAGGATTCAAGCGGAGTTTGTACTTTCTCAACCGTTCGAATAGTTTTGACAGGTGGGTCACATGCTCCTCTTCTGTCTTAGATTTTGAAATCATATCATTGACATATACCTCGATTTCCTTGTGTACCATGTCATGAAATAGAGTTGTCATGGCCCTTTGATAGGTTGTCCCCGCGTTCTTTAAACTGAACGACATTACCTTGTAACAAAAGGTACCCCATGGGGTAATAAATGAAGTTTTCTCCATGTCTTTCGGCGCCATTTTTATCTGATTATTGCCCCAGAATGCATCCATGAAGGAGAAGACTTTGAATTTTGCTGTACTGTCAACCAGCATGTCAATGTGTGGTAAAGGAAAGGCGTCCTTTGGACTGGCCTTGTTTAGATCCCTATAGTCTACACACATTCTGACCTTTCTGTCCTTTTTCGGAACGGGTACGATGTTGGCTAACCATTGAGGATATTCTGATGTGGCGAGGAAACCTGCGTCAATCTGTTTTTGTACCTCCTTTTTAATTTTGATGGCCATGTCTGGGTGAATCCGTCTCAACCTTTGCTTTACTGGCGGACATTCTGACCTTAACGGTAAATGATGCTCCACGATGCTGGTATCCAACCCTGGCATGTCCTGATAGGACCAAGCAAACACATCGGGAAACTCTTTGAGAAGCTTTATCAAACTTTCTTTAACAGTCAGACCGAGCAGTGCCCCAATCCTGACTTCTTTTCTCTCTTCCTCTGAACCCAAGTTGACCATTTCCAACGGCTCTTTGTGAGGCTTAATGGACCTTTCCTCTTGTCTGAGTAATCGGGAGATCTCCTCTGGAATTTCGTTGTCATCTTCTTCTTCAGCCTCAAATACCGGGAATTCAAAGTTCGGAGAAGGCATCGGATCGTATGTTTCAACGGGGTTTAAAATAAGCAATCTGCATGACGTGATGATTTGTGTTTAGAAGAGATAGAGAGAATGCAAAAGTGTGTGCAGTGTATTTTCTTTGGAAAAACTGCTTATTTATTATTATTTGTTTTTTAGGATTACCATTTTCTGAAAAAGTGAAAAGAGAAAACAACAATTAATGCAGAAATTACAGAACGACGTTTATTTTATTTATGAACAAGTCGATTCTTGAAACTACAGCCCTATAAAACAAAGCTCTGTAGCTTTGGACGAAGCGAAGAGGGGTATTTACAGAAAGTGAGCCCTATCAAAAACATCTGTTTCACCTAGGCAGGGTGAAAGGTTAAAGACAGTAATTACTTTGACTTATAAACGATCTTCGGAATATCCACAACAACCCATTGGCGGTGAACTCTTCGATGAATCAAAAAGTCTGGTACCTTCCTTGATTTGTCTTCAGAAATAACGCTGATTTCAGGTGGAGCAGGATCAATGGAATCTGTCTCCCAGGCGGAGTTGTCGTAGGAGGATTCCTCAGTTGTATTTCACAGAGTATTTGTGCTCTCAGGTATATCTCCCCATCCAGTCGGCTGAATGTCTTCGAGCCTGATGCGAGAGCTTTCGGGAGCTCTGTATTTGACCATGAAGTCGTATTTACCACTCGGTTGTCCCAAGGTGTCCCACACCTCTTTGGAACTGGAGGAGTCATCTCTCTCGATGACGTTGACCTCGGGAAAAGCATAGTTGATGAATTCTAGTCCCGCAAAATTTGCAAATTCATCGTCGCACTGGATATTTTCTGAATGACCTGAGTGTTGATCCCATGACATGGTGGGGACGCAGGTATTCTGTTCAATGATGCTCAGCTGATTTTCATCGTTCGACTGATTTTCTCGCCCCAAGTCTCTTGGGTACGGCTGCCACATTGGCAAACCATCCATCGGGCCATAGTAGTCGTGGTCAAAGTTGTATTTCATCGGAGTTTCTTCCTCTAATGAATTTGGCGGAGCACGGCATCCTTCCGGATCACAATCTCCGTTATCATTTCGACATCTGACCTTGGTATGAATCTCGGACTCTGTGCGGGATAGCAAAATGGCGTAGGCACCTCTTCCTGAGACATATAACTGTCCTTGTTAAGATAGGACTCCCATTCTTCATCTGTGTCGGAGGCATCTCCTTCGTTGATGGTATGTACTTCTTGAGACACTAGGTGAAGGAAACCTCCACTATGGAAGAAGTTCTGAATGGGATGAAGACTTTCATCGTTATTAGCAGTCTGGGTACAGGTTGCAGAAAAACCAAGACCCTTCTTTGTTTTATTATTAGTAGGAATGACAAGTTGTCCCCATCCTTTTGCGTTGTTGCTCTCGATTACTTCGAGAGCATCTTTGTATGAGGAAATCGAGGTTCCTCTTTCTTCCTGCTTATTACTGTTCATCGAAAGCTCCTGGAACTAGGTTCCGATTATCTCCTCTGGTTCCACACAGGTGGATATTGACAAGTTACTCACGATCAGGGCCTGTTCTCTGCAAATTGTGACGAGTTGGTCGTTCTTGACAAACTTCAGCTTCTGGTGAAGTGTCGAAGTGACTGCCCCAGCCTGGTGTATCCAAGGTCTTCCTAATAAGCAACTGTATGTTGCCCGGATGTCCATGACCTGGAAAGTGACAAGGAAAGTGTGAGGACCGATAATTATGGGAAGGTCGACTTCGCCGATAATTGCTTTTCGAGATCCGTCAAAGGCTTTGACGATGACTTCATTGCCTCTCATCGGAGGTCCTTTGAATGATGGTTACATCAGAGTGGACTTCGGCATGACGTTGAGAGCCGATCCGGTATCTACCAGTATGCTGGCTAAATCTCGTCCTGGCAGTTAACTGTGATATTGAGCGCCATGTTGTGGCCTTTGCCTTCTTCTGGAAATTCCTCACTAAACCCCAAGTTGTTGTAGGAAGTGATGTTAGAGACGATGATATCGAATTGTCGTATTGACACATCCTGTTCCACAAAGGCCTACTCTAAGACTTTCTGTAGAGCCTCTCTGTGGTCTTCGAAACTGAGTAAAAGTGATAGCACCGAGATCTTTGAAGGAGTTTGTAATAACTGATTAATAATGTTGTATTCACTCCTTTGGATGAGCTTCAGCATCTCATCATCATTTTTTGAAAGGTCGGGATTACTGGATTGACCGACTAGTGGATTGGGAACTTCTGTTTGAGGTTCCTTTTCTCTGCTGGGTTTTCCAACTCCTCTGTTGAAGATTCTACCACTCCGTGTTACTCGACTGATGTCTGCAATATTCACGACGGAGGGTAATGGAATTTCCTTTCCATTTTCAACTGTTGTTGCACCGTATTTGTAAGGGATAGCCTTAGTTGATTCATATGGTATCGGTCCCGGTAGATAGATAACTACAGGAGCCTTCTGATTTTTCTGACTGTCGTAGGTAACTTCAATCAGTTCCTGGTTAGGGACCTTTGATTCGTCAAGTAGAGAAATGATGGTGCAAACATCTTTGTTCCTTTGATGATTGGAGATCACAATAACATTTTTGATTTGATCAGTGAAATAGTATGGCCTCCAGTTGATAGACCCCGAAACTGAGTATTGTTGAATTTCTTTGCGGTCCAACTGACTCTGAAGGGCTGCCCGTACGAGGTAGCTTCCTTGATTATTTTCAGAGTAGACCCTACAGCGTTCGTAGTTATGCGGTGGCACCTGGCCACGTCCGCTCTGAATGCAGTGTAACCTTACCAGGTCTATTTCCGTAGATCGGACATCCTGACTTTGATGCCGAGTAGGGTTTCCGTCAACCACACTGATTTATTGTGTGTATTCATCCATATAGATTGGAAGCCACCAGTGGTTTAACAAGTTTTGCAAAGTTCTTTGAACGAGAGCACATCCTTGGCTACTCTCATTGCATGTTGTACAGCTCTGATAATCATGTGAAGTGAGAAAACTGAGTTGGACTTGCTTGGCGTGCAACTCCACCAAGTTGGTATTCGTCAAACGAATATCGAAGATTTGAATCATGTTGACCTAATAAGGATTTCTATCATGGTAGTCCTGGATCCACCCGAGATCCATCTTACGCTGGAGGGCCTCTTGTACAAAAGAGCATCCCTAATTATTTACCGAGCAAATCAGACAAGAATCATAGTCGTGCTGCGGCAGATCATGATACTGGCCTTGCCTTGAGTGCATTGCCACTAAGTTGACATTCATCGCATGGATGTCGTGGTCCTGAACGACGTTGGAATTCATATAAGTCATGTTAACTCCACAAACTCGATGCTCTTGGATCCATCTGAGATCCAATTGTTCCTGTAGAGCTACTCGCACCACAGAATATACCTGATTGTTTTTAGACCAGATATCACACTGGTGATAATTATGAGGTGGCACATGGCTGTATCCGCTCTGCCTACAATGCATCTTTACCAAGTTGGCCCTTAATAAGAGTACATCATGAATTTGATAGCTGTTATTGGATTCTCCTTCTATCAAATTTACCGCAGCTTTCTCATGTTGAGGCAGCGGGTTCGTGAGAACATTAGGATTCGTATCTTTGAAAGATAAGACCGCGCTCCTAATAAGCTTTTGCACATCGGATTTGAAACTGAGACAGTTTTCTATGTTATGCCCTGGTCCTCCTTGGTGGTAAAGGCAAGTCTGATCCGCTTTGAACCAAAAAGGCGGATTCTGCGGTATGGTAAGAGGAGACCTGGTTTGGACATGTCCTTTGACCAGGAGTAATGGAAGCAGTTCTGCGTACAACATTGGTATAGGGTCGAACCCCGGCGGTCGCGTTGTACGGTTGCTGTTGTACTGAGGACGAGCCTGCTGAAGAGGCTGTTGTGTCCTTTGCTGATATTGTTGTTGATTCGGTTGGCTTTGAGCAACCTGAGGTTGATACGTAGGAACAGGTACAAAGTTGATAGCAGAAGTTATAGCTGCTACTGGTTGATATCATCGCCTTTGCATTCGGAGAGAGATATTCCCAATATCCTGCTCTTTTTTCTTAGGGAGAGCACTACCTTATCGTTTTGTACTACTTGATGATCTAGTGTCTTTAACTAAATGTCCTTCTCGGACTACTTCCTCAAGACGAACTCCCATGCCCACCATCTCGGTGAAGTCACTGGGTGCACTGGCGACCATTCTGTCGTAGTAAAATGAGCTTAAGGTTTTCAAGAAGATCTTTGTCATCTCTTTTTCCTCAAGAGGTGGACAAATCTGAGCGACAATTTCACGTCATCTCTGAGCATACTCCTTAAAGGTTTCCTTGTCCTTTTGTGACATTGATCTGAGCTGATCTCTGTCTGGTGTCATGTCCAAATTGTACTTATATTGTTGAACGAAGGAAGCGCCAAGATCTCTAAAAGTGGCGATCTTAGTGCGGTTTAAACCCATGTACCATTTTAATGCGGCACCGGTTAAACTATCTTGAAATAGTGGATCAGTACCTCTTGGTTCTTTGTCTGAGGTGACATTCGTCGAGCGTACATCACCAAATGGCTCTGAGGGCAAGAGTTACCCTTGTACTTTTCAAAATCGCGCACCTGGAATTTGTGCAGGACTTTCACATTGGGAACCAAACAAAGGTCTGCGGCGTCCTTTCCAAATAAATCCTGACCGTGAACGGCCCTCGGTTCTTTCTGCATCTCCAGGAATTGTTCCTGGAACTCATTCATTCTATCGAACATACTTTCCCTCCTTCCAAAAGGTATTGGTGGAACTTGTCCTTCTGGGACAGTGTGCATGACAGGGGGTGGTACCGTTACTATGGCAGAGAATCTTGGTGCCTCCCGAAGTTTGTAACCTTCAGGAGTTGCTGTCATGCCCCTGGTATCTTCGCTTTCCCGAAGTTTGTAACCTTCAGGCCCAGCGGCTCCTACCGAAGCTTCCGGATCTCCAGTGATCGGCAGAATATATCCTTCCGGGATATAGTTAAGTGGCATGCCCCAGGGACGATCTTTCGGCATTCTGTACCTAGGATCATACTTCTCCACTATGGGCATTGATGTGATCTCTGAGATAACAGTCCTTTGTTACTGCATCTGAGCTTCTGCTAGAGCTTGCATGTCATTATGAAGCTTTCTCAGATCCTCTTTCAGAGTGTCGATCTCTCCTCTCTACTCTCTGTTCTCTTCCTTGAGATCATCCATCATTTTCTGACGATTGGCCCGAGTATTGTACGAATGAGACAGTTTGACTCTAGAATCGAGACGCAAATGTGAGATTCGTAGGTAAGAAGAACGCGCTATGTGAGAATGATGAATGCAATGATTATATTAATTGTACATTTTTTGTTTATTCAAAGTAAACTTTGACAATTAGATTGCAAATATCAAACAGTGGGGAAACCCCGTTTTATTGAATTCAAAGGATTACGGAAATGGAAATATAGTAGATTAAAAAGTGCTATAAAAGGAAATCTAAGCTTATGGATCCTGAGTCCTCTCTGAGGGGAGCTCAGGTGCTTATTATGGTATTTTCCTTTTCTTTGACTGGGGCTCTTCGACCGTTGTCGGGTCGTCATTCCTTTGCCAAGTGAAAGGAGCGAGAAAATTCCTTTGGTCTTTTTTATTCTCCATAGCATGTTGCTCTAAAATCTCAATCAGAGCGTCCTTTTCCTTTAATAGCTGTTGTAGTTTCTTGCATTCCACATTGAGAATACGATACTTGTTCCTCTAAGACCTTTTCTCCTGCTGAACTTTGCTGAGAGTAACCTGAAGTTTTTCCGTCTCAGACATAAAATAAAGGGTAGAGTCCCTTAATGGAAGAACCTCCTAGCGAGGGTAAGGAATCCTTAGCTTGAGAGCTCTGGTTTATACCCAGTGGAGATAAGGCTCCACCGAGATGCAATCTGGTTTTCCCAGAGACTCTCATCCTTTTCTATGAACGTGTTTCCAAGCATGCACTATTTCCGTCTTTAGTGCCCTGTCATTTTCTCGTTTCTTGAAGAAAAGACCTTCCAAATGAGCATTACGCGGGATATACCTCATCGGGTATCCAAATTGACGACGAACGAGAATTGGATTGTAGTTGATTCCTCCCTTTGTTCCTATAAGGGGTACATTTGGGAGATTTTCACAACGGTCGATGATTCTGATCCCGTCATAGATTCGATTGTACCAATCGATGCCAGAGTTGGTAAGAGACATGATCCTCTGCGACCAACGTAAAGTATTCTTTTGGTCCCAAAATGCAACAGACTTTGGCAAATGGGAAATGAACCATTTGTACAGCAGAGGTACACAACATGTGATCATTCCTCCGCTGTACAAATTCCTTAAGTGTACCGAATGATACGCATCGGCGAGCAGAGTTGGTACAGGGTTTCCAATTAGGAAGATCTTAATGGCGTTGATATCTACAAAGTTATCGATGTTGGGAAACAAAAATAACCCGTAGGTGAGGAAAACAAAGATGCTCTCGAAAGCGGCCACGTTCCCTATACTAGAAAAATATAGAGCTTTCTTTGTCAAGAACTGGGCTGGCAAACCTTGGATGCCACCCTTAGTGGTCATGTGAGTCCTGACTTCTGACTCGTCCAAATAAATTGCTCTTGCAATGGTTTGATCCTTTGGAATTTTTTCCAGTCCAGAAAATGGAGCTTGATCAGTAATGTGCAGATCAGTTAAGTGAGAGTACTCCTCCAGCGTTGGTGCTAGCTGATAATTCGGGAATGTGAAACAGTGATAGACCGGATCATAGAACTGGATTAGTGTGGACAGGATCCCTTCGATTACATGGACCCTTAACAAGGACAGCAGTCCTCCGTACTTGGCTCTGAAAGCCTCGTGGTTGGTTATCATCCTAGCCAGACCTCTTAAATCCTCTAATTTTGGAACCTTGAAGGTGTACTTATGAGTTTTCCTTCTACCGAAATCCATTAGCGCAATATTTTTATCTGACATTTGCAATCATTGTCTTAGTTTAATTTTAAAAAGAGAGACTAGAAGAGAAGATTTTTTCTGTTTTAATGTTTTTTAATGAATGCATGAATGCAGCACACAAAAACATAGAAAAAACATGGGGTCAAAGGGTCGGTGTCATGAAGTCAAGGCTCTACCCCCCCCCTAAAGGTTTATACTGGTGATTGTTTGTACCTGTCCGCTAAATCATTGACCCCTTTTGGGATAACAATAGCAAGCGGATCGCCAGCGAGCTGATGTATCCTAGAGTGGCCTCATATGAGGGTAGTATCGCATGACAACTATTTCTGATAGCTTCCGCACTACAAAATGGCTTAAGTCTACTAAAAACCTCAGCTTCTCAAATAACCCAGTCGACCACACTACTTTCAACAACCGGAGTCGTATAGGCAATGTATCTGCAAAGGGAGTCTCCACTGAGTTTGATGGTCGATTGGGGACTCTTAACTGGAATTCACTCCCAGTAAGATTACCCGTATTGCCATCACCTATCTTAGGTGTATACTCAATCTTTCCACATGTGGCATCACACGCATTCCTATTAGCAGAAAAATAAACACATATATCAATTAGGAAAAGCAATATATATATATTTGTCTTAATCATCCTAGACCTCTAGTCTTATGATCCTACACAGACAATGACCCCCAGAAAAGTCGTCATTTCTATGAAACTTGGAGAACTTAAGGTTTTCTACCTTACAGATTTCTCGATCCCCAGTGAAGTCGCCATTTTTCTGTAGCGCGAATTTTTGTGTGGTTGCGAATCACTATCGCTTTTGGGTACCACAGTTCGATTCATTTTTTATCCTATTGAAGCTGATGAAGGAAGGGAAATAGATGTCTCCAATTAACCCTGCTGGCAAACTGAGTTTAATTAGATGACTGTTGGTTTACAGATGCTATTAAGATTGTGGGTCCCGCTTAGGTTTTTTCGCTTAAGAAAACAGTGTTTAGGCTAATGAGAAGAGGTTAGGTTTGATGCTTTTCGATTGATATAAGAAGATATGGGATTTTGGTTTTTTGATTATTATGCTCGCTAAGATTTTTCAATCTTATGCCTACGTATTCCCGGGATAGGGAAGTCAGAGCGATCGTAGTTCCTCCTATTCTATGGGAGGAAAAAGATATATGGGTGTCTTGTTCAAAGCCCAGGACGTGAAGCTAAAGGGGTTTGTGTCTTGTTCAAAGCCCAAGATGTGAAGCTAAAGGGGTTTGTATCTTGTTCAAAGCCCAAGATGTGAAGCTAAAAGGGTTTGTATCTTGTTCAAAGCCCAAGATGTGAAGCTAAAGGGTCCTGGCTGAGAGAGAATTTGTCATCTCCAAAGAGGAGCTGTTGAGGTTTGTATGTTGTGAGCAAGGCACAACTTTGATGCTAAAAGGTTGATTGGGGTCTTTTATACTCAACAAGAGAGTGATTATGTGTCTTGTACGAAGCCCAAGACGGAGGCTAAAGGATTGATGACTCAACAAGAGAGTCTTTTATACTCAACAAGAGAGTGTTTTTGTGTCTTGTACGAAGCCCAAGACGGAGGCAAAAAGTTTGGCGACTCAACAAGAGAGTCTTTTATACTCAACAAGAGAGTGTTTTTGTGTCTTGTACGAAGCCCAAGACGGAGGTAAAAAGTTTGGTGACTCAACAAGAGAGTCTTTTATACTCAACAAGAGAGTGTTTTTGTGTCTTGCACGAAGCCCAAGACGGAGGTTAAAGGGGACTGACTCAACAAGAGAGTCTTTTATACTCAATAAGAGAGTGTTTTTGGTGTCTTGTATGAAGCCCAAGATGGAGGCTAAAGGTTGGTGACTCACCAAGAGAGTCTGAAAAGGTTAGCTCCGCTGGGGAGAATCATTTGTACAAAGCCTAAGAGGAGGCTAAATGTGCTAGTGACTGTTTTAGTTGAGTGACAGGTCCAGTGTGTTGGATAAAAGAGAAAATCAGTTCTTATGAAAAGAAAGATTATGAGTAAGGTTGTGATCAGAGGATCAGGGTTATTTCCTGTTCTTTAAGGAAATGGGAAATCCCAAGGGTATTGAGACTGTTCAAGTCTACTGGTGTTTGAGAAGTATATTCTCAGATAGCGAAGGCATGTTGTATGATGCCTGAGTGAAGGCTGGAATGTTTAAGGGATGAAGGTCTAGACTCTTTTGAAAGACTGCTCTATTAAGATGACTAGTTTTTGTTCCTATACCTTTAAGAGGCCGTCGGGACAATTTGTACAAAGCCCAAGAGGAGGCAGGAAACTTTTAAGAAGCCGAAAGGGACAATTTGTACGAAGCCCAAAAGGAGGCTATCTTCGCTAAGGAAGAATCATTATACAAAGCCTAAGAGGAGGCTGTGAAAACTTCTAAGAAGCCGACGGGTCCTTATACAATGCCCAAGAGGAGGCGGGGATGCTTTTAAGAAGCATGTGGGTCCCCAAACCTCGAGAAATTCAAGACAAGCTATTCATAGAGAATAGATCAAGCCTGGAAAGTTCGAGAATTTGGAAGAAACTCAAGAGATGCCATTCACGGAGAAAAGATCATCTCTGGGGAGTTAGAGATTCTTTGACAATTTCTAAGGGTGATAGTCTGAGAAAGGGTTCACCGAGAATGCTATCTTTCACGTCTCCATATTGTTTAACCCCAAGAGGAGGGAAGACTGTATCTGGTAATCCTATGTGGGATCTAGTTTTATCTGCATTTAAGAGTGATCAACAGGGCTTTACCTAGTGCTAGACGTAGTTGCCGAGGAAAACTCTAAATAGCTATACTAGTATTACACGGTATATAAAGTAGGTGAAAGAAGACTTACAGTGAAGCAGCCCCACAATACACTTATATATATATATATATATGAAAGCGGTAAATGGAAGCAGGTAAACACTTACTCGGTTGTAGAGCTTCCATGCTGTTTGGTTAGTTGTTCAACAAAGAAAGATTGAAATCAACAGTATATTTCAAAATCAAAGGAGAAAGTGCTTGGAAAAGGAAATTGTTGGGGCTTACAGCTCAAGGAGAGGTCTGAGGTTTTATCAGTGATTGAACTGTTGTTTTGAATTTGTACAGGGACTTATACAAGTGACTGAGGCCCGAAAAAGGTTTTCTGTACAAAGGGATGGGTCTTACACTCTCTAAAGAGGCCCACAAAGTGTTTAAAGAAAATGAATGGGGCTTATAACACGAGGGTAGACCCAAGGTTTTTTGCTTGAAAGCGGCGATCGCGCCGAAGTTTTTCTTTTAACGCAGAGGGACTTATACAATGTCTGAGGCCCAAAATGGTTTTGGCTAAAAGGGGGTTGGGTCTTACACTCTATTAGAGGCCCAAAGTGTGTTGAATGGGTCTTATAGCTCGAGGAGAGGCCCAAATGATTTATTTTTTTTGAACTGGCGATCGCGCCAAGATTTTCGATGGTATTGGGACTTATACAATACACTGAGGCCCAAAAATATTTTAGTTTCTAACATGGATTGAGTCTTACACTCAATTAGAGGCCCAAAGTGTGTTTGAAAAAGTTTAATGAATGTTGAATTAATCAAAACCCTAATTTGTTTTCAAAATGTATTTTAATTGAATAAAAATTCAATTAAAATGACCAAAATTGTTAAGCATGTGAAAAACAAATGGTGATCTTGGATTAATGTTTCAAAAACCAAGTTTTGACCTACAAAATGATTAGAAATCATTAATATTTGTAAAATCAAGAAGGAAAAAATATTTTAAATGTCAAAAACAATTAAAATATTAATTCTTTACAAAAATATCAATTATATGAAATAAATAATATTTTGGGATTTCTTGGTAAAATAAAATATTTTAACATTTTTGTGAATTATTAAAAAAAGAATCAACTCAAAATCATTAAAACTCATAGAGAAATTAATTTTTGAATCAATTAAATAAAATCACAAAATTCAAATATTTGAAATTTTGAAAAAGGGCGCCAAGAACATGGCAAGAACACGCGCCCTCCCTCTGTTTCTGCATATTTACGTTTTCTATCCAATCTCACTGAATACTTGATGATATCATGCAATCTACATATCAATCTACTCATTTTCACCTCACGATCATGTCTATGGTCTTTAATTTCATTTATTTTAAGCATGGAATAAGAAATCAAAGAGAAACCTTAAGAACCCTAAATTCTGCATGAAGGTTCAGAAATTCCATACACGATTCATACAAAGCAATTGATTGAGGATAAACACTGTATCCATGGTTATGAACATATGGCCAAATTATTGTGCAGCAAAAAATGCATGGATCATAGAGTTAGAAGAGCTCATGCTTACCTCTTGCAGCTGGTGATCGTGTTTTGTTTTAGAGGTGTTACAGCTAGGTTCCAATGATGTGGATAGCTTCCCTAGGTGCCATGGAGTGTGTCTGGATGCTTGGAGTGGATTGAAATGATCTGGAACTTGAGATGGTACCCCAACTGCAAATCTGTCAAGAACTTGAGCAATTGGCTAGTGATTTTGTGATTTTGGTGTTCCAGATGTTATGTGAGTGTTTGGATCATTTCTATATGATGTTTATGAGGTGTGTGTGTGATTGGTTTGATTGGAATAGCTCCCAAACTCAAAACCCGATAGTGACTTGCCTTAGAAGGCAAAATTGGATGTGAGAAGGAGATTTTGAGGAAAGCATCTGTTTGATGGCTTTGGTGTACTCAAACTGATCACAAATGAACTCTATTTATAGTAGAGCAAGTTTGTTTTGCAAGGAATAGTGAATGTCAACTGCTGCATAGGTTTGGCCAATGTTGAGCAATGAGAATCCAAGTCTCCTCTAGTCAAGAGGTTAGGGCACAGGCTGCTGGTTCCCTAGGTCTTGGATAAGTCTTGACTGAATTCAGTTGCAAATGGCTCAGTCCTTGCCACCTTGGTGCATCCATTAAATGCTCCAATCCAAAATTGGAGTCTTATCCCTCTTTTAGGGATTTCTAGGTTTGGCATGCTATTTTTGGTTCCAAAGACTTGGGAGGCTTGGGATCAGAGTTGGTTCCTCCTTGGTCCCCCCTTGAGGTGTTCAGATGGATAGAGTTGCTTGTCATTTGCACAAATTTGGCAAATCGAGCAAAATGCACAAATCTTCCTAGATTTGGCAGTTTTCAGCAAGGCATATTGCCATTATTATATCTCATGGCTCAAGTGCAATTTGATGGAGTTCTTGGCCATTTTGGAAAGCCCTCATATGATACAACAACTGTTTGATCATAATTGGTCTTGATACTTTTTGGATCCAAGTGAAAAATGCCCCTACATTTGGAAAAAAGTGAAGGCAGATTCTGACTTAGTGAAAATTTCACTAAGTGTTGGAAAAAAGTGACATTTTCACTTTTTGTGATTTTGATCATTCCATAACTTAAAATCCATGAGGAATTGGAATGAGTTCTGTTTGAAGGTTTTGTAAAGGGCAATGAGAGCTACAAATCCAGCTTTGGATGGGGAAAAATGGCCTTGTGGTTTAGGAGTTATGATCCTCCAAAGTTGGTACCCTAGCCACTTTGTTTCATAACTTAGAAAATTTTCTAAGTTTTTTATGGTTACCCCTTTTACAAGTTATCCCACTTTTCTTTATTTTTCTTGATGAATGATGATTCCAATCATACATTAACATCATTTTGGGGTCAAAGAACCATATTTGTGAAAAATCTCAAAAAGTCAAAGTTTAATTTTTGTGCAGAGTTGACTTTTTGTCAGATGAATTCCAAACTGTGCAATCCTTTATGAAATCATGTCCTTGACCTAAATCAAACTTGATGGACATGTTCCATGGGTGTTATAAGGTGTATTTAATCATGTCCCAAGGCTTGGGAGCATGTCTGGGTCAAAAGTCAAAGGCACAGTTGACTTTTTCCTCAAAACCCTAGTTGTGGTTCTGATGAACTTGAAACTTGTTGAACAAGCTTCTTGGATTAATCCATTTTTGTAAATGGATCAATGTAGTGTGTTAGAGACCCTCAAATCCTCTCTTGAGGTCTTGGCTCATGTTTTGTCCCAAAAGTCAACTTAGGGGTGAATTAGGTCAAGAAACCCTAATTCCTGATTTTTGATGAATGCTTCCCCTGAGGCTAGAGTGACTTGATGATTGGGTTTATGATGTCCCTTGGAGCATCTTAGGTTGTATTGTGAAGCATTGGCTCATGCCTAGAGGAAAATTTCCATCTGGAGGTCCTGGTCGACCAAAACCCTAATTTGGTGACATTGGCGATCTTGAGGCTTAATCCACTTGGAATGCTGCAGCCTTGTGCTTGATTCCTTTATGTGGGAGTCCTCTTGATCCATTACGAATGTTTGATAATTTTAGACAAGTTGAAGATCATGTCATTCCTTGATTGATCCTTTGTCTAAGAACTCTGAGAGGGCTTGAAACCCTAGTTTTAATTGTAGTGGATTCTCACCCATCTTTGGGGAGACTAGGGAGTATGATGGCTCCTCCATATTGTGATGATGATTTGCACAATGATGGGAAATATTAGTGGTCAAAATTTGGGGTATGACAGTGGATGCGAGTACATTATAAACTGCAGGGTTTCTTTGACTTTGAAGAAGTGTCGATGGTTTCAACGGATTCCAATTCTCTTTGTTTTCCTAGTGTTGATGATCGGACGGAGGATGCAGGGAAAGGTTGGGTTCCACAGTTGTTGTGAATCTCATCTTGTTCATCGTGTTGAGGGAGAGAAGAGTTCCATGGCAGTCGAGTCTGGGCAGCTGCTCTACCTGGCCGAGCGCTGGCCCCGCCACTGCATATATAGAGGCAATTCAAGGTCCTCAAAAATCAGAGCATTAGACTCCACCCAATTACAGAATTTGACATTAATAATTTCTTATTGCCATGAAAATAGAGTTCTTATCATGGAGAAAAGTAACCATTATAAGTTTCCATCTAAA
This sequence comes from Lathyrus tuberosus, assembly GCA_022829125.1. Taxonomy (NCBI): domain Eukaryota; kingdom Viridiplantae; phylum Streptophyta; class Magnoliopsida; order Fabales; family Fabaceae; genus Lathyrus; species Lathyrus tuberosus. The sequence continues at coordinate 1,551,804 of JALAZF010000389.1, read as the reverse complement.
ATAAAACATGGTAAACCAAAAGAATAAAATTTTAAAACCTAGACAATTACATCAATATTTTAAACATGTAACGTAAGAACACAGGGGTGACTAGTGGATGGATTTACTATATACGAATGGCCTATTAGAATTGATAAATAAAGAGATTTCTTTGGAAAAACTAACCTAAGATCTAGGAAACATTCATAAAAATCCATTGGGTCTTCATCATCCCATATGGGTTCGATAAAATAATTTTTCCTAGAAGTAGAAGAAACGGCCTTCTCGCCATCAGTAACACGTTGAAAGGAACCATCAACAACCGATTGAGCTGTATTGGCCATAGATGTTTGCGAGCTGTGGTGACCGGCGATGTTGTTGTTAACAAATTTGGAATTAGTGTGGCATAGTGAAAGAAGAATATATTTCAAAAAATGAAAAATCACATGTTAGGGTTTTTTTGATTCAAAGAATTTCAATTTTTTTAGAGGAAGAATTACAACATGTTAGGGTTTTCTCGCTGAGACTCAAAGAAAAGAATGAAATTTGGGAGAGGAAAGAAGGATTTGTTGAAAAATTTGAGGCAACTGAATACGTGAAGTGTTGTTGAAAAACCTTCGCGGCACTATATTGACGACATCGCCAGGTGTAAAAAATGTCAACTGTTGCAGACCTTGTGCTAAGGCAGTTTTGTAACCGTCATGGGCCTTTGAAGTGAAACATGATTATAATTCTTTTAGGGTATGCTTGTTTAAGATGAAATAAAGGAGAGAGAAGTTGGCAAGAGAGAACTTGGTGAGATGTTACACTTCTCTTGTTTGGTTTAGAAAGAAGTTGGAGAGAGAGACCAATTTAATGTGGGCCCCATCATGTTTTCATTTCTTCTCAAAATTAAAGAGAAATGGGAAGGCAATACTCTTCACTTTTGTGATGCTTATCTTACCCTTTATTCATTCAACTGCTGCCGTTATTTATTACGCAACATTTCATGAATGCAAAGCTTTATTTTTTTCTTTCTATTTCAATGTCTTAAGCACTTTGTAAATATAAGAGATAAATTTTTATTTTGTACAAAATAAAAGAAATAGACTTTGTTTTATTTTATTAAAACAGAGTTTAGTTTTCAATTTTTAAATTAATTATTATTTTTAATTAAAAGTTTCAGTTTTTTTGCAACTCTTTTATTTAATTAATTTAACAAATAAACTATAATAAACAAATTATATAATTGGCAATTTTTTGAAAAACAAATGTGATGAAAATGACTTTTTATAAATAAGGACTATAATGTCAATTTCTTAAATTATTATTATTCTTTCTTCACTATTTCTCTTCTTTCTCTCTTAAATACCAAATATTACATCAAATATACTCTATTTCTCATCTCTTTCTCTCTTCCCACACTCTTTCTCATCTCTTTCTCTCTTCTATACTTCTCTTCACATCCAAATAGACCCTTAAGAAAAATTGAGGCAGTTCCCTTTAATCGTCGTAGCAACTGTCAGCGGATATAGAATAAAGGCAATTTTTAGATAATGGTCGCAACACATGTGTCGCAAAATAAAAAATTTGTTATAAACACATAATTTAATTTGTGTCAGAAAGTTATAATACGAATTAAATATACTAAATTTTTTGAACGTTATGTGGTAAGTTATGGTTTTTTTAATCACTCAATATTACAAATTATATTGCTAAAAAATTATTTATTAATTTTTCATCTTTAAATATCATATTAGTTATATCATAAGAATAAAAATGTAAATTATTAATAAAATCTGTCTCCTCCTCCTTAGAAACCAAACATATTTTTAATTAAGACCTCTCTTTTCTCTTTCCCTCCTCTCTTTTGAACCAAACATATATATAATAAAAAAAATCTCTCACTTCCTCTTCCCTCTATTAAAATCCCTCATCTCCCCTCCCCCCATTTGAACCAAACACATCCTAAAAGAGTAAGAAAAAATAGAGTAATTATTATTTTATATTTTGTAGATGTATGATAAGTAATGTTTTTATTGTTTTTTGCAAGTGATTTTATCGTTTATTTTTAGTATTTTTATTACATTTTGTTAGATGTATGATAAGTAATGTTTTTATTGTTTTTTGCATGTGATTTTATCGTTAATTTTTAGTATTTTTATTACGTTTTTGTTCGATTCACTTTTTCCTTTATATTTTTTCTACGTTTTAGGTGTTTTGCGAGGTCATCGTATAGAGCTTAAGAGCAAAATCATAAAAGAATTCACAACGGAGCGAATACCATATTTAAAATTAGAGGACACTACGGTCAGCCCGTAGTGGTTGCTACGGTTATGGTGACCCTTGTTTAGAGTGGTGTAATTGTTGTGTTGAAATGGGTACTCATTCAAGTTCCACATCGAGTAATGTGAAGAAAAAATGAGTAAAAGATTATTATAAATATAGAGAGTTAGTTTGATTTTATTTACGACAACAATTCACACTACTACAAAATACACCTCCAATAACACTAATTCTACTACGATTAGGCTTTCATTGTGATGATATGTCTTACTTAATGCGCGATCATTTTCTTTGATATGATATAATCACGGATGAAACATAAGACATGGTTATATAATCTCCTTTTCATGGGTTCGAATCTCAGCACCCTCAAATATTTAATTTCTTTAACATTTAGTCGCGCCTTTGTATTTGTAACATTTCTTTAACATTAGATACCACCACGATTGAATAACTCAACCGTTATGACTTAATTTAAATATTTTAAATTGTAATATAGTGACATGTCAAATATTTTATTTATTTAACATTTAGTCGTGCCTTTTTTTTTATTTTTTTTAAATGAGATACCATCACGGTTTTTGAGCAAAATCGTTGTGACATATTTTTCATTTTATTTTAAATATTTTAAATTGTATTACAATGGCGCTTCTTTATGAAATGTAATTTAGTAAGTAACATATCACCACGGTTCACGTTTTCGACCGTGGTGGTATCATTCATTCATTTTTATCAAGCTAACTAGCTTGTCTTTTCAGTAGCCATTCTTTGTTGAGAAACTATACACCATTTCAACCCTAATGTTCAGTACTGAGAAACGATACACCATTTTAACCCTAACATTCATTGTTCATCGTCATCGTTCATCATCATCGGTTCATCGTTCCTCATCATCGATTGTTATAGTTTTGCATTCGTTGTTCATTTTTAACCCGTAGTCATCGTCATCGTCATCAGTTTGTTTTCAACCCTAACACACCAACGCCAACACTAACATCATCGTCATTGTCAAGGAGGAGTACAACAACAAAATTATCTGTATCAACCCAAATATTCACATTTACTTAGTCATCACGTTTACGGTACGTAAAACTTTTTCCCATCCATTATAGTAAACTTCAGTTTCCATTATTGTTAATGTTGTTGTCGTTGTTATTCTGGTTCTTGTTGAATATGTGTCATAAAAATTGATTAATCAGTTGTTGTTGTTGTTGTTGTTGTTGAATGTGTATGTGATAATAGATGAAAAAGTTTGTTGTTGTTGTTGTTGAATGTGCATATGATAATAGATGAAAGTGTTTGTTGTTGTTGTTGAATGTGTATATGATAATAGATGAAAGAGCTTGTTATTGTTGTTGTTGTTGTTGTTGTTGTTGTTGTTGTTGAGGTTGTTGTTGTTGTTGAAAATAGATGTCGACTTCGTCGTATTCATCCTCTAGTGGCGAGGAAACTATGACAAGTGATACTCAAATAAAAAACAAAAGATCACAAAGGGGTGCCACTATGCTTACTGTTGAAGCAGTAGAGCAGCAAGCAAAAATTAATTAAGTACGCAATTTTGTCGTCTCCACAGGGATTGGTGCGAGAAAGAATGTCGTTCAAAGGTCTCTACATTTCTAAGCTTAGGGTGCAAAAGTTTTGGTTAAAAGGTTGAAGGCACCAAAGATAAAGGCATAAAATATAAAGACGGAAAATATAAAGTAAAGACTGAATTATAAATGGAGCCTTGTTGGGATTGAATCTCAACAATTGATAACACATGCATTCTTCTAATCAAGTAAACACAAATCAATCATTCGTCTAATATCCTCGTGTATCACTCACGACATACATATCCTCTCGGTACCCACATATTGTGAGTGATTTTGTACCGATCAATAATTGCTCTCGCACATTACCAATCAATACAAAGTATTTAAAACCTACATGAATGTTAAGCCTACATCCATTTCTGGCATCTAGACCCAACATATATTACTATAACATCCATATCAAACTAATGAGTAATTCGTATACAAAGCTATGATCAGAATACATACATATGATTAACCCTTTTTACATGCATTCAACTAATTGGCCAAATGTATGTTTCATCACTATTATCACACGTCCTCACAATACCGCATTGATCCTACTCATGCTATTCATGTTACTAATCAACACAATACAATAAAAGATACAATGAATATCAACTCACAAAATCATGTCAAAAGTTTACTCATTGATAGATGAAAATCCAAGATCAAGGATTTGAAATAGGTTTTGTCAAGATCCACAAATAAGCAATCAAAGACAATCAACAATAGAGGATCAAAACTAGTTCACAAACATACATTAGTTGAAATACATTAGGTATCAAAATATTACATCCAAACCCCAACAAGAGATCAAAGATCTTACATTCTCCCTCTTAGGGTTTGAGTTTCTCTAACTAGAATATATTTGGATTTGAAGAGAGATAAAGTTCTGATCCTAAAATTACAAGTTATGGCTAAAAAATAATGAAAAGTACTTATATAATACATTCAAAATCTGTCATGTTCGCACTGTGAACAAATTATTCGCCTAGCAAACACCAAATTAGGCACCTGATGTGCCTCAGGAATAGTTAAACCGCCTCTGCGATTCTGCAAAATTTTGCAATGCGAATAATTATTCGCAGAGCGAACATTCGCTGGAAAGTTCGCAATGCGAACTTAGGTGCCTTTTCCTACTGCCTCAAGTCTGGGAGTATTCGCTGGAAAGTTCGCAAAGCGAACATTTGCTAGCAAGTTCGCAAAGCGAACTTTCTGAAGTTTCTTCATTTTTTTGGCAACTTGCAACTCTTTTCTTGTGTCTTACTTCTTTGATGACTTAATGCCTTTTTCTGCACAATAACACACAAATTACGAGTACCAAAGGTATTTTCACAATAATTGAAGAATCAATCTAGAACATGAATTAAAACTAGGAAAACATGAGAATTGAGTTAAAAAGTACCAAGAAAGATGGTTCAATTTAAGTCAAAATTTTCACTTAACAAACTCTCCCCAACTAGATTTTTGCTTATCCTCAAGCAAAGTATGCCCCTCATGAAAACAAGAGGATTTGTTCAAGCATAAGATTCAACCAAGAAAAGATTAACAGTTCCACTTCAAACAAGAGAAATTTTTTCAAATAAGAGGATTTAGTCAAGCATGAAAATGCGCACAAGCAACGTTCACCACTCAATAGAATCGAACAATAACAAAGAATATAGTTCTTAAACAAATATCATGCAATGTTTCAAACAACAACTAAATTCTCATACTTGAATCACTCTAACACTCCTTTTCAAAATAAGAATGAAGAAATTAACGCGTTTGTAACCGCGGGGAAATTTCACTCACCTGACAAACAATGCTAATATCAATTCAATTCATACGTCATCTAAAATAAAAAATGAAAACATGGAAGCAAAAAGATCAATACGGGCTTTAAAAGTTGTAGCTTGGTCGGGTTCACAACAAAGGGACATTTCTAAAGGCCATTGAATCGAAATTGCCGGTGCAAAAAGAGACATTCACTACACAAGGTATTTACACATCTCAACTTCATTCACCATTTTCATTCCTTTACCACAAACCTTCTCAAACTTCCTTATGCACAATTATTTCATTCTCTATTTTTCTTATTCAAACAAGCATTCTTTTTCTTTTGTTTTTCACATTCATATTCACACTTTTTCTTTTCATGCTTGTTTGAAAATTTTCAAAAGTTTTAGCAACCTACCATTCTTCTTTTTCATTCTCCCCAACTTGAATTCAACCAAACCTCAAGTGAATGTTCCTTGCTTTTTATGGCAAAGAAATCAATTTAAAACAATGTTCAAAGGTTCAAGAAGAAATTTTTTGAACCTCACAAAATTCAATGATGAACTATACTTTCAAATTATGTACAAAAACCAAGTTCATCACTAAAATGAGATCTAAACTGTTTAGGCTCAAAGGGGGTTAATGATCTCTCTATTCACGGGTAAGGTACTTTTGGATACGGTTGTGCTCAATATAAACAAATGCCTTGATCACTTATACTGCTTCCACAAAATCACAATAATCAAAAGATAAAGCATGAATCAAACAAATTAAACAAAGTTATCAGTCATCCTAGCATATAGTAAACAATGGAGATTTCTCACAATTTGTGGCTTTTGGACCTAAGTGAAACCAACATTCAAACAAGTTGCAACAAGAAACAAGAATACTCACTTGCACAAAGAACAAAATTCTTAAATCATTCTACATTCTATAAAGCGGTACAATTTACCTTGCAAACATTCAATGCTCACCATCCTATCATCACCATCCAGACTCGGTCGAAGCTTCATTGAATACTTTAATACAAATTGCAACCAATTTATAAGGAGTTCTCATCATTTCTAGTCACACTAGAGGAAACATAAAATAAAACAAATATATATAATATAAACAAATGTACAAAAGCTCAAAAATATAGAAACTATCGCAATGTGGTTCAATATCCAAACACCAATCCCCGGCAACGACGCCATTATGTTGATGCGGTAGAGCAGCAAGCAAAAATTAATTAAGCACCCAGTTTTATCGTCTCCACAGGGATCGGTGTGAGAAAGAATTTCGTTTAACGGTCTCCACATTTCTAAGCTTAGGGTGCAAAAGTTTTGGTTAAAAGGTTTAAGTCACCAAAGATAAAGGCATAAAATATAAAGACGAAAAATCTAAAGTAAAGACTGAATTATAAACGGAGCCTTGTTAGGATTGGATCTCATCAATTGGTAACACATGCATTCTTCTAATCAAGTAAACACAAATCAATCATTCATCTAATATCCTCACGTATCACTCACAACATACATATCCTCTCGGTCCCCGCGTGTTGTGAGTTACTTTGTACCAATCAATAATTGCTCTCGCACATTACCAATCAATATAAAGTATTTAAAACCTATATGAATGTTAAGCCTACATCCATTTCTGGTATCTAGACCCAACATATATTATTATAACATCCATATCAAACTAATGAGTAATTCGTATACAAAGCTATGATCAGAATACATACGTATGATTAACCCTTTTTACATGTATTCAACTAATTGGCCAAATGTATGTGAATATCGTTCTTCATCACTATTATTATGCATCCTCACAATACCGCATCGATCCTACTCATGCTATTCATGCTACTAATCAATACAATACAATAAAAGATACAATGAATATCAACTCACAAAATTATGTCAAAAGTTTACTCATTGATAGATGAAAATCCAAGATCAAGGATTTGAAATAGGTTTTGTCAAGAGCCACAAATAAGCAATCAAAGACAATCAACAATAGAGGATCAAAACTAGTTCACAAACATACATTAGTTGAAATACATAAGGTATCAAAATATTACATCCAAACCCCAACAAGAGATTAAAGATCTTACCTTTTCCCTCTTAGGGTTTGAGTTTCTCTAACTAGAATAAATTTGGATTTGAAGAGAGATAAAGTTCTGATCCTAAAATTACAAGTTATGGCTAAAAAATGATGAAAAGCACTTATATAATACATTCAAAACTGTCATATTCGCACCGCGAACAAATTATTCGTCCAGCGAACACCAAATTAGCCACCTGATGTGCCTCAGGAACAGTTAAACTGCCTCTGCGATTCTGCAAAGTTTCGCAATGCGAATAATTATTCACAAAGCGAACATTCGCTGGAAAGTTCGCAATACGAACTTAGGTGCCTTTTCCTACTGCCTCGAGTCTGGGAGTATTCGCTGGAAAGTTCGCAAAACGAACATTCACTAGCAAGTTCACAAAGCGAACTTTCTGAAGTTTCTTCATTTCTTTGGCAACTTGCATCTCTTTTCTTGTGTTTTATTTCTTTGATAACTTAATTCCTTTTTCTGCACAATAACGCACAAATTACAAGTACCAAAGGTATTTTCACAATAATTGAAGAATCACACTAGAACATGAATTAAATCTATGAAAACATGCGAATTTAGTTGAAAAGTACCAAGAAAGATGGTTCAATTTAAGTCAAAAATTGCACTTAACAAACCCTCCACAACTATATTATTGCTTGTCCTCAAGCAAAGTATGCCCCTCATGAAAACAAGAGGATTTGCTCAACCATAAGATTCAACCAAGAAAAGATTAACGGTTCCACTTCAAACAAGAGAAATTTTTTTCAAATAAGAGGATTTAGTCAAGCATGAAAATGCGCACAAGCAACATTCACCACTCAATAGAATCGAACAATGACAAAGAATTTAGTTCTTAAACAAATATCATGCATTGTTTCAAACAACTACTAAATTCTCATACTTGAATCACTCTAACACACATCTTCAAAATAAGAATGAAGAAATTAATGCGTTTGCAACCGCGGGGAAATTTCACTCACTTGACAAACAATGCTAATAGCAATTCAATTCATACATCATCTAACAATAAAAAATGAAAACATGAAAGCAAAAAGATCACTAAGGGCTTTAAACGTTGTAGCTTGGTTGGGTTCACAACAAAAGGATATTTCTAAAGGCCATTGAATCGAAATTACCGGTGCAAAAAAAGACATTCACTATACATGGTATTTACACATCTAAACTTCATTCACATTTTCATTCCTTTACCACAAACCTTCTCAAACTTCCTCATGCACAATTATTTCATTCTCTATTTTTCTTATTCAAATAATAATTCTTTTTCTTTTGTTTTTCACATTCATATTCACACTTTTTATTTTCATGCTTGTTTGAAATTTCAAAAGTTTTAGCAACCTACCGTTCTTCTTTTTCATTCTCCCTAACTTCAATTCAACCAAACCTCAAGTGAATGTTCCCTGCTTTTTATGGCAAGGAAATCAAATTAAAACTATGTTCAAAGGTTCAAGAAGAAATTTTTAGAACCTCACAAAATTCAATGATGAACTATACTTTCAAATTATGTACATAAACCAAGTTTATCACTAAAATGAGATCTAACTTATTTAGGCTCAAAGGGGGTTAACGAATTCTCTCTACTCACGGGTAAGGTACTTTTGGATACGGTTGTGCTCAATATAAAAAAATGCCTTGATTATTTATAATGCTTCCACAAAATCACAATAATCAAAAGATAAAGTATGAATCAAACGAATTAAACAAAGTTATCAGTCATCCTAGCATATAGTAAACAATGAAGGTTCTCACAATTTGTGGCTTTTGGACCTAAGTGAAACCAGCATTCAAACAAGTTGCAACAAGAAACAAGAATACACACTTGCACAAAGAACAAAATTCTTAAATCATTCTACATTCTATAAAGCAGTACAATTTACCTTGCATACATTCAATGCTCACCATCCTATCATCACCAATTAGACTCGGTCTAAGCTTCATTGAATACTTTTATACAACAATAGAATAAAATAAAACAATGCGATTCACACTAGAGAAAACATAAAATAAAACAAATATATACAATATAAACAAATGTACAAAGCTCAAAAATATAGAAGCTATCGCAATGCGATTCAATATCCAAACACCAATCCCCGGTAACAATGCCATTTTGTTGAAGCGGTAGAGCAACAAGCAAAAATTAATTAAGCACCCAGTTTTGTCGTCTCCACAGGGATCGGTGCGAAAAAGAATGTCGTTCAACGGTCTCTACATTTCTAAGCTTAGGGTGCAAAAGTTTTGGTTAAAAGGTTTAAGGCACCAAAGATAAAGGCATAAAATATAAAGAAGGAAAATATAAAGTAAAGACTGAATTATAAATGGAGCCTTGTTGGGATTGAATCTCATCAATTGATAACACATGCATTCTTCTAATCAAGTGAACCCAAATCAATCATTAGTCTAATATCCTCACGTATCACTCACGACATACAAATCCCCCTCGGTCCCCGCATGTTGTGAGTGATTTTGTACCGATCAATAATTGCTCTCGCACATTACCAATTAATACAAAGTATTTAAAACCTACATGAATGTTAAGCCTACATCCATTTCTGGCATCTAGACCCAACATATATTACTATAACATCCATATCAAACTAATGAGTAATTCGTATACAAAGCTATGATCAGAATACATACATATGATTAACCCTTTTTACATGCATTCAACTAATTTGCCAAATGTATGTGAATATCGTTCTTCATCACTATTATCACGCATCCTCACAATACCGCATCGATCATACTCATGTTATTCATGCTACTAATCAACCCAATACAATAAAAGATACAATGAATATTGACTCACAAAACCATGTCAAAAGTTTACTCATTGATAGATGAAAATCCAAGATCAAGGATTTGAAATAGGTTTTGTCAAGATCCACAAATAAGCAATCAAAGACAATCAACAATAAAGGATCAAAACTAGTTCACAAACATACATTAGTTGAAATACATTAGGTATCAAAATATTACATCCAAACCCCAACAAGAGATCAAAGATCTTACATTCTCCCTCTTAGGGTTTGAGTTTCTCTAACTAGAATATATTTGGATTTGAAGAGAGATAAAGTTCTGATCCTAAAATTACAAGTTATGGCTAAAAAATAATGAAAAGTACTTATATAATACATTCAAAATCTGTCATGTTCGCACTGTGATAAATTATTCGCCTAGCAAACACCAAATTAGGCACCTGATGTACCTCAGGAATAGTTAAACCGCCTCCGCGATTCTGCAAAATTTTGCAATGCGAATAATTATTCGCAGAGCGAACATTCGCTGGAAAGTTCGCAATGCGAACTTAGGTGCCTTTTCCTACTGCCTCAAGTCTGGGAGTATTCGCTGGAAAGTTCGCAAAGCGAACATTTGCTAGCAAGTTCGCAAAGCGAACTTTCTGAAGTTTCTTCATTTCTTTGGCAACTTGCAACTCTTTTCTTGTGTCTTACTTCTTTGATGACTTAATGTCTTTTTCTGCACAATAACACACAAATTACAAGTACCAAAGGTATTTTCACAATAATTTAAGAATCACACTGGAACATCAATTAAATCAATGAAAACATGAGAATTGAGTTGAAAAGTGCCAAGAAAGATGGTTCAACTTAAGCCAAAATTTGCACTTAACAAACTCTCCCCAACTAGATTTTTGCTTGTCTTCAAGCAAAGTATGCCTCTCATGAAAACAAGAGGATTTGCTCAAGCATAAGTGTAACACCCTTTTTTACCCCACGAATAAACACGGCAAAATACACAAATTATTAGAGTAAATATCACCTTAAAGGGTGCACATTTTCTCAATAAATTCAAATTAAACACTTGCTCCGTAAAAAACGGGTTTTTTTCCTCAAAATATTCAAAAGCCACCAATTAGCAGTTGAACCACCATAACCACAATAGTCAACATAAAAAGGTTTTCAAAATAAAACCATGGTCATCAAATAACAACAAAATAACAACTCATCAATAGTTCGACTCAACAACCCAACCCGATGTTACACTATCAGAGCAAGACCCTCTACATTGACCAAAAGTAAAGTACAACTCCAAAAGTCCTCGAAGGCATCCACAGCTAAACCTGATCACCTGCACGTTACCCATGTGGAGGCAACATTTAAACAGGCAGGGTAAGTAATCACAATTCATTATAATAAATATAAAAAAAGATATGCAAAATGGCGTCATCATCATATACAACATCATCAGGGTCATCATAAAGGAAAACATCAGGAATCACTATATCACAAAATCACGTCAATGCCACATAAAATGCAATGCACAACAAGACTCATGCATGTGGTACCAATCGTCACAAAAGATGGACACTGGGCCATCAACCCTCCACAAGGGAGCACGTCATAAACACCTCAATCCACACAATAGGATTGAAGCAACCACTGGACCGAAGTCCTAACATCATCACTGGGCCGAAGTCCTAACAACGCCAATAGACCGAAGTCTAAATACTATGAATGCTTGATGCACAACGTCATAATCATCATCATCAACAAAAGTCATTACGTGCATCATCATTCATACAATCTCACCATATCGTCATATCATCAAATACGTCATCAAAACATCATTAATCATCATCTCGTAATCATAAATATAACTCATGGTAATTCACATCAAAATAGTCATGCATCATTACTTCTTAATCATTCACCTAACCCATAGTCAGTCACATCATTATTTAATCATCAATACACATCATAGTAGTTCATATCATAAATTAATCATCAAACATCATATATACACAGCTCATAATCATCAATATATATCATGGTAATTCATGTCATCAATTAATCATCAAACATCATATATACACAGCTCATAATCATCAATATACATCATGGTAATTCATGTCATCAATTAGTCATCAAACATCATATATACACAGCTCATAATCATCAATATATATCATGGTAATTCATGTCATCAATTAGTCATCAAACATCATATATACACAGCTCATAATCATCAATATACATCATGGTAATTCATCAGAATATCATAATATCACAGCACTAAAACATCACAGAAATCATAAACAAAATTTCGCGAACAACAGGGTTCGCTACTGAGTTCGCTAGGTGAACCAGTTCACTGGGACCTTCGCTTTGTGAAGCTGTTAGCGAGTCCTACAGTTCCCCACCCAAAACACCAGAAAACTACTTCTATCACATTCGCCACCATATTCGCCTTGCGAAGCCACTCGCTGGGAAGTTCGCTTTGCGAGACTTCCAGCGAATCCCCAAATTCACTCCAGAATCATCCTAGTACCCACACACAAGTTATCGCGCATTCGCTGCGCTGCTCACTTTGCGAGCTTTGGCGAACATTCACCTTGCGAAGGAATGGTTCGCTTAGCGAACCTGCGATTACAGTAAATCGCTGCTATGCATTAGTAGCTCCACAGCCTCAGAAGTACCTGCGATTACAACCCCAAATGACCCAAAAACATCCCTACAACAGTCCTAATGCATCACAGAAATCAAAGGCCTAAAACCTAGGTCTATTAGGTCGATTCAGGACACTACGGGAAACCTTAATTCCCCTAAACCTTCAAAACTCTCAAGCTTCCTATAAACTCCATAAATCTCTTTCACCACAAGGTCGAAACAACATCGACAGGGAAATCAGCCCCAAGGTCTATTTTACCGATTCAATTCAACCCTTAATAATTGATTCACAAAAATGCCCTCACATCATCAATTTATCACAAAACCCATAAACCCTCACAATCCCCTTTTTCTACAAAGTCAAAACAATATCAACAGAAACATTAGCCCCGAAGGCCTAATTCTATCCAATTCAATTCAACCCTTCATATTCATCATCAATCCACAAAAAAAACACCTAAATCATCAATATAATCATAAACTCCCAAAACCCATATAAACCTCAAAATCAACCTTAAACACATCGAATCCCTATATTGAAAACAATGAAAGGTAATACTCCACATACCTTAGATTGTCGATTCAAAGCTTTCTCCACCGAGTCTCTAGAAACCTTCTCGAATTCCTCGCCTCTTCCTTTTTCCTTAGAGCTCCCACCTTCTTTCCTTCTTTTCACGGTTTACCAAAAAATGAAACCTATTCTCAAATCCCCCCTTTATATCCAACCTATCCCTTGGGCCTCAAAATTGGGCTTTCTCCATAATACCCTCACCAATCCTCCTCAAAAGTCCAATTTACCCTTAATTCCTCTAATAATATTTAAATTAATAATAATACTAATATATTCCATATTATATACTATTATTTAATTAAATAACAAAACTCCACAAAATTCCACGCAATGCCCCAAAACACCAAAATTCACCAAAAATCATGAATATTATAATTAAATAAATTAAAGAAATATTCTTACGAATTTGGGGTGTTACAACTCTCCCCCACTTAAATAATTTTCGCCCTCGAAAATTACCTCAAGGGAAACAGAGTCGGATACGACTCCCTCATCTGATCTTCACATCTCAAGCCCAACTTTCCTCCTTCTTGGATCATCTTAACCTTTTTAGGCGTCTTCTTACACAACTTCAGGTCCTAGTACAACACTCTCGTCCGATTCATACCAACACACTGGAGTCCCACACCTCCTTCCACACAAAGCTTCATACAAGTCATCCCATACTAGCACGAAAACTGCTATTGTAGGTAAACTTGATCGAGTGCAAATAACTATCCCATGGTCCTCATTGATCCAACACACAAGCTCTCGGCAAATACTTTAAAGACTGGGTAGTCCTCTATGTACGTCTATCCGTCTGCAGATGATAGGCAGAACTCAACCTCAACTTAGTACCCAAAGCATCTAGCAAACTCTGTAACACCCCCAATCTATACCCCCAAGCTATTAAAGCAGTAACAAAATTTCAAAATTTCATCAGAGTACATTTAAATTATCATGGCATAGACGGGGAGAATAACATTATATTGAAACAAACATACAACACCTGCTCATACAGATATGCAACAGTGGGGTAGCAATCAACAGAGGAACTCAGTTCCTTACACCCACATTTCAGATTTTAGAATAAAAGCGGAAAATCTAAAAACTGAATATCATATATATATCACAAGAAAAGTTTATCATACATCAAGTTATACATGTACAAGTCAAAAGATATATATACATGATACGGATAATCACAAACGGCCTCCCTAACTACCCGGTGTCACATATCAGAGCCGACCAATAAAAGGATGAAGTCCTAAGCTTCACAAAAAGACCTTCAGCAATCTAATCTGCAATGCCTCATAGAGCATTATAAAACAGCAGAAGGGAGAGAAAAACAATCATAATACAGTTGCATATAATTATATACTAACACAGAAATGCACAAGTAAAATATTCCCACCACAATCAAATACAACACAACACAGTACAATTCTTAAGTATCAAATACCACTACACATCAATCATACACAATACGCTCATCATCAATACAATTACACATATTCCATTTCATCAATCACATTCACAATTCCATGTACAATTAATCCATGATTTATGCAAATGCACAGAGACCGACACAACGACTCTATGCACATGCCATGCAGTACCGACTTCCAATATTTCTCATCACTAGTTCACCTAGGAACTCTGCTGGAATCATCGCTCGTTACTGAGGATCACTCAAGTAACACCCTGTCGGGCATATGATGTTCCCCGTCGCTTTAGGTCCTCTTGGTATAAGGCGCATGACGTTTATAGATTGCTTTAGGTCCTCTCAGTATAAGGCGCACAATCCGATCGCTCACACCCCACATGGGCACACTATCGTCTATAACCATCGCTTTAGGTCCTCTTATTTTTAAGGCGCACGATATATCAAATCGCCTTAATTCCTCTTATTTTTAAGGCACACGATGTTATAGAAGATTCCCTCTGGAATCAATCTGTCACTTAGGACGTCACAACAATGCATATCATGATGCTTGGCATACAATGACTCATGACATTTAATATGCACACATATACACATCCATAATCATGTATATATCAACAATTACCATACATCACATTTTCTGGCCATAAGGCCACCAATCATCATCACAATATGTATTTCATGCAATTTCATCACTCAACAGTACACAAGTCATACAATATCCACACCAACAGCATATTGCACATACACATCAAATTAACACCATTAAACGACAAAAGTCGACAACAAAACAACCCATTTTCTAATTCCCGACATAATTTAATCGGCCAACAATCTCCAAAATCATCATCATAAGAAAGTACATGCTACAAGCTTTCTAACTCATCCTACCACGCCTCGAACCGACTCACGGATCAAAAGTTACAGAGAAAACAAATTGGAATAAACTGCTACATTCGCAGTACGAAGCTCCTAGAGAGTCCTTCGCTACTTCATTCGCAGTGCGAATGTGCCAGCGAACCATGGAAGAAGCAAAATAGCCTAGAAAATTCACAACGTTCGCAGTGCGAACGTCCCAGCGAATGCTCGCTACCCCATTCGCAATGCGAACCCTCCAGCGAACAGTGGCAGAATGAAAAATAATACAACGTTCGTAGTGCGAACCTCACGCGAACGCTCGCCACCCATTCGCTGGCCATTCGCAGTGCGAACCTGCGAATTTAGTAAAACCCAGCAGCGCACCAGTTCATCCAAAAATGAGATTTTCTCTACCCAAAACATGTCCAAACCAGCATGTATCAATCAAAACATAACTCTATCATGATAACAGGTATTCTGCTACACTTACACCGATTTTCAACCGTGAAACCATCGATTTCTCATTATCGACCTAAAATAGAAACTATGAAAACACAACAAACAATCCAATACACACATACATATCATACACAAGCATAGTATAATCGAGTTTCGCACCCTTACCCGATTTAATCGTGTTCTAGAAAGTCGGTTGATCGATTTCTCCTTTTCTCTCTTTTTCTTCTCTTCTTCCCTTCTTCTCTTTTTTTTCTCTTCTTTTTCTTTCTCCTACTATTTTTCTCTCTTCTATTCTATTATAACTTATCAAAATAAATCAAAATGCCCAAAATACCCCTACACTCAAATATCTCGCAAACGTTCCCAAAACCCGATAAAATATATTCGCGATGAAAAATAACATACTTTCGCATAAAAGTCGAAAATAAAATAATATAATAATAAAATAATCAAAAACGACTCAAATAGATAAAATGGCAAGAATGACAAAACTGACCGGGGCGTTACAACTCTCCCCCACTTAGAAGTTTTCGTCCTCGAAAATCTTACCTGAGACGAACAACTCTAGATACGACTCCGGCATCCGACTCTCCAACTCCCAAGTCAAATTGCCCTCAGCAGCACCTCCCCACGCCACTTTCACAAGTGCAATTTCCTTGCCTCTCAACCGCTTCACCTCGTGATCCAAAATCCTAACTGGTAATGCCTCAACCGTAAGGTTCTCCCTTACCTTAACCTCATCCATCGGAATCACATGCGACGGATCCGGAACATACTTCCGAAGCTGTGAAACATGGAACACATCATGCAAATTCGACAAACTCGGTGGCAACACTACCCTATAAGCCACAACACCCACTCTCGCAGATATCTGGTAAGGACCAATAAACCGATAAGTAAGTTTCTTCGATTTCAATGTACGACCAACACCCGTAACCGGTGTAACTCTCAGAAATACATGATCTCCCTCTTGGAACTCAAGATCCTTCCATCTCCGATCATGATAACTCTTTTGTCTACTCTGAGAAGCCTTCATTTTCTCACGAATAAACTTCACTTTTTCCGTAGTCTGTTGCACCAACTCTGGTCCAACCACCGAACTCTCACCAGATTCGTGCCAACACAAAGGTGTTTGACATCTTCGTCCATATAACACTTTAAACGGTGCCATTCCAATACTAGAATGAAAACTGTTAGTATACGCGAATTCAATCAACGCAAGATAACTGTCCCATGCACCACCTTGCTCAAGAACACAAGCTCGCAACAAATCTTCCAACGACTGAATCGTTCTCTCCGTCTGACCATCCGTCTGCGGATGATAAGCCGAACTCAATCTCAATTTAGAACCCAAAGCCTTCTGTAAACTTTCCCAAAATCTCGAGGTAAACCTTGGATATCGATCCAAAACAATACTCAACGGAGCCCCATGCAATTTCACAATCACACTGATGTAAATCTCTGCTAACCGCTCCAAAGAAAAACTGATGTCAATCGGAATGAAATGAGCCGATTTAGTCAGCCTATCCACAACCACCCAAATAACATTATGCCCTCTCTGCGTATTCGGCAACCCTGTCACAAAATCCATGGAAATGCTGTCCCACTTCCACTCA
The DNA here is from genome assembly GCA_022829125.1 of Lathyrus tuberosus. Classification (NCBI taxonomy): domain Eukaryota; kingdom Viridiplantae; phylum Streptophyta; class Magnoliopsida; order Fabales; family Fabaceae; genus Lathyrus; species Lathyrus tuberosus. The sequence continues at coordinate 1,533,789 of JALAZF010000389.1, read as the reverse complement.
GGAATATCCAACGGTTGCAACAAACCACTAGGCCTCAGATGTTCCACCTTTGATTTCTGACAAGTCAAACATGCATAAACAAACTGAGCCACATCTCTTTTCAATCCAGACCACCAGAAAATCTTCTTCAAATCTTGGTACATCTTATTCTCTCCCGGATGTATACTCAAATTACTCCGATGTCCTTCCTCCAAAATCATCTTTTTCAACTCCGCATCATCAGGAATACAAATTCTACCTCGGAACCTCAAAACACCATTAACATCCACTTGAAAATCACCACACGCATCTTTTCCGTCAACCAACATCAAATCCACTAATTTCACGTCCAATTTCTGCATCTCGCTTACCGTCATCAGAAAATCATTAGTAACCTTTAACATACCCAGCCTCACACTATCCGACGACACTTCACATACCAAACTCAAATCTCTAAAGGATTCCAAAAGTTCCCACTCCTTAACCATTAAAGCGGACATATGGAACGATTTTCGACTCAATGCATCGGCTACCACATTAGCTTTACCAGGATGGTAATTCAAGCCAAAGTCGCAGTCCTTCAAAAATTCCAACCATCTACGTTGCCTCATATTTATCTCTTTTTGATCAAACAAATATTTCAAACTCTTGTGATCACTAAAGACTTCAAACCTTGCACCGTAGAGATAATGCCTCCAAATATTCAACACAAAAACCACAGCCGCTAATTCAAGATCATGAGTAGGATAATTTTTCTCATGCACTCTCAATTGCCTTGAAGCATAAGCCACCACCTTACCTTCTATCAGAACACCACCTAGACCAATCAAAGAAGCATCACAATAGACCACAAAGGGTTCATTAGGATTCGGCAAAATCAAAATCGGAGCTGTCGTCAATCTTCTTTTTAGCTCATTAAAACTTTCCTCGCACCGAATATCCCAAATGAACGCTTGCCCTTTACAAGTTAACTGGGTCAAAGGAAGTGCTAGCTTAGAAAAACCTTCAATAAACCTTCGATAATAACCGGCCAAACCCAAAAAGCTTCGAATTTCCGTAACAGATCTCGGAGCCTCCCATTGTAGAACTGCTTCTACTTTAGATGGATCCACAGAAATTTCATTACCCGAAATCATGTGCCCAAGAAAACTCACCTCCGATAACCAGAATTCACACTTGGACAATTTGGCAAAAAGCTTCCTTCCTTTCAAAACCTGCAAAACAATACGCAAATGCTCCGCGTGCTCCTTCCGAGACTTAGATTAAATCAATATGTCATCAATAAACACAACAACAAATCGATCCAATTGCTCGTGGAAAATACGATTCATGTACTCCATAAACACACCTGGCGCATTGGAAACCCCGAACGGCATCACAGAATATTCATAATGACCGTAACGTGTCCTAAAAGCCGTCTTCTGAATATCTTCCTCTTTCACCCTTATCTGATGATACCCTGACCTCAAGTCAATCTTACTAAACACACAAGCACCAACCAACTGATCCATCAGATCATCGATTCTTGGAAGAGGATACTTATTCTTAATCGTCACCTTATTCAACTGGTGATAATCAATACACAACCGCATACTTCCATCTTTCTTTTTCACCAATAAAACTGGAGCACCCCAAGGAGAAACGCTTGGTCTTACAAACCTCTTTTCCAACAACTCATTCAACTATTTCTTTAACTCAACCAACTCAGACGCCGACATACGATAAGGTGCCATAGAAACAGGTCTAGTACCAGGAACTAGATCTATAGAAAACTCCACCTCTCTCTGGCGGCACATCTGAAATATCCTCAGAAAACACTTCCAGAAATTCACACACAACAGGAAACACATCAAGTGAAACTTGACTATCCACAGTCAACGATGCAAACAACCCAAACAACTGAGCTTCATCCGCCAAAAGTCTCTTCACCTCTTTGGTAGATAAGAAACTCGAGTCTTCGTCTTCTTCGAGAGAAGGAAACCTTACCAACTTATGATAACAATCAATATGAACTCGATTGAATTGCAACCAATTCATTCCCAAAACCACATCTAAACCCTCCAACGGTAAACACACCAAATCCATCTCAAATTCTTTACCATAAATGGTCAAAGGACAACTCAAACAAACCAAAGAAGTAGTTACTGACCCCATTGCTGGAGTATCAATAACCATTTCACCACCCATCGAAGATAACACAAGATTCAAACGTTTCGCGCACTCAGACGAAATAAATGAATGAGTCGCTCCAGTATCAATAATAGCAACTAAAGGTGTACTATTAATAAAACAAGTACCTCTGATCAGACGATCTACACTTGAAGTCTGAGTTCCCGCCAAAGCAAAAACTTTCCCACCAGATTGAGCCTGCTTCGGTTTCTGACACTTCGTACTAATATGACCAGGTTCACCACAGTTGAAACACTTCACCATATTCTTTCTCTTACACTCAGCTACTACATGTCCTAAACCTCCACAATTGGAACACTTTCCCACATCTTTCCTGTACTCAAATTGGCGATGTCCTAGTTCACCACACTTAAAACATCTCGGAGAATTAGACATACCTCCTCCAACTGACCTTCGATCAAAAGTACCCATTTGTTTACCTTTATCAGCTGGTGTTACATACGGCCCACCACGAAACAGTTGCTTCCCTTTCCTCTCGCTCACACTCTTATAGTGAGTAGAACGAGCCTTACTATCCTCTTCATAAATCCTACAACAATCCACCAAATCAGAAAACCTCCGAATCCTTTGATAACCAATTGCCTACTTTATCTCAGGACGTAATCAGTTCTCAAACTTTACACACTTAGAAAATTCCGTGGTCGGTTCAGCATAATGAGGATAAAACTGTACAAGCTCCACAAACTTAGCAGTATAATCAACAACAGACATACTACCTTGTTTCAGTTCCAAGAACTCAATTTCCTTCTTTCCTCTTACATCTTCAGGAAAATACCTCCTCAGAAACTCCACACTAAACATAGCCCAAGTGATCTCTTCCTCTGCAGCTTCCAAAACATAACATGTACTAACCCACCAATCATCAGCTTCTTCCAATAACATGTGAGTACCCAGTCTCACCTTCTGATCCTCAGCACAATCCATAACCCGGAAAATTCTTTCAATCTCTTTCAGCCAAATCTGAGCACCATCAGGATCATATCTTCCTTTGAAGACAGGCGGTTTGTTCTTCCTGAACTCATCATTACCAGCAGCATTAGGTGCACCCTGCACAGCTCGGGCCATAGCTTGCATAGCAGCAGCCAAAGCAGCATCATTCCTACCAGCCATATTTTGTTCATTTCCAATGACAGCAACTATGGTTAAACAAACAGCTCATCCAACACCAAGACTGACAAGGACTGACACAACTGACATGGATTGGCTCTGATACCACTAATGTAACACCCCTAATCTATACCCCCAAGCTATTAAAGCGGTAACAAAAATTCAAAATTTCATTAGAGTACATTTAATTTATCATGGCATAGACGGGGAGAATCACATTATATTGAAACAAACATACAACACCTGCTCATACAAATATGCAACAGTGGGGTAGCAATCAACAGAGGAACTCAGTTCCTTACACCCACATTTCAGATTTTAGAATAAAAGCAAAAAATATAAAAACTGAATATCATATATATATATCACATGAAAAGTTTGTCATACATCAAGTTATACATGTACAAGTCAAAAGATATATATACATGATACGGATAATCACAAACGGCCTCCTTAACTACCCGGTGTCACATATCAGAGCCGACCGACAAAAGAATGAAGTCCTAAGCTTCAGAAAAAGACCTTCAGCAATCTAATCTGCAATGCCTCATAGAGCATTATAAAACAGCAGAAGGGTGAGAAAAACAATCATAATACAGTTGCATATAATTATATACTAACACAGAAATGCACAAATAAAATATTCCCACCACAATTGCACCACAATCAAATACAACACAACACAGTACAATTCTTAAGTATCAAATACCACTACACATCAATCATACACAACACGCTCATCATCAATACAATTACACATATTCCATTTCATCAATCACATTCACAATTCCATGCACAATTAATCCATGATTTATGCAAATGCACAGAGACCGACTCAACGACTCTATGCACATGCCATGCGGTACCGACTTCCAATATTTCTCATCACTAGTTCACTCAGGAACTCTGCTGGAATCATCGTTCGTTACTGAGGATCACTCAAGTAACACCCCGTCGGGCCTACGATGTTCCCCGTCGCTTTAGGTCCTCTTGGTATAAGGCGCACGACATTTATGGATTGCTTTAGGTCCTCTCGGTATAAGGCGCACAATCCGATCGCTCACACCCCACATGGGCACACGATCGTTTATAACCATCGCTTTAGGTCCTCTTATTTTTAAGGCACACGATATATCAAATCACTTTAAGTCCTCTTATTTTTAAGGCGCACGATGTTATAGCAGATTCCCTCTGGAATCAATCCGTCACTCAGGACGTTACAACAATGCATATCATGATGCTTGGCATACAATGACTCATGACATTTAATATGCACACATATACACATCCATAATCTTGTATATATCAACAATTACCATACATCGCATTTTCTTGCCATAAGGCCACCAATCATCATCACAATATGTATTTCATGCAATTTCATCACTCAACAGTACACAAGTCATACAATATCCACACCAACAGCATATTGCACATACACATCAAATTAACACCATTAAACGACAAAAGTCGACAACAAAACAACCCATTTTCTAATTCCCGACATAATATAATCGGCCAACAATCTCCAAAATCATCATCATAAGAAAGTACATGCTACAAGCTTTCTAACACATCCTACCATGCCTCGAACCGACTCACGGATCAAAAGTTACAGAGAAAACAAATTGGAATAAACTGCTACATTCGCAGTGCGAAGCTCCTAGCGAGTTCTTCGATACTTCATTCGCAGTGCGAATGTGCCAGCGAACCATGGCAGAAGCAAAATAGCCTAGAAAATTCCCAACGTTCGCAGTGCGAACATCCCAGCGAATGCTCGCTACCCCATTCGCAATGCGAACCCTCCAGCGAACAGTGGCAGAATGAAAAATAATACAACGTTCACAGTGCGAACCTCACGCGAACGCTCGCCACCCATTCGCTGGCCATTCGCAGTACGAACCTGCGAATTCAGCAAAACCCAGAAGCGCACCAGTTCATCCAAAAATGAGATTTTCTCTACCCAAAACATGTCCAAACCAGCATGTATCAATCAAAACATAGCTCTATCATAATAACAGGTATTCTGCTACGTTTACACCGATTTTCAACCGTGAAACCATCGATTTCTCATTATCAACCTAAAATAAAAACTATGAAAACACAACAAACAATCCAATACACACATACATAATCATACACAAGCATAGTATAATCGAGTTTCACACCCTTACCCGATTTAATCGTGTTCTAGAAAGTCGTTTGATCGATTTCTCCTTTTCTCTCTTTTTCTTCTCTTCTTCCCCTCTTCTATTTTTTTTCTCTTCTTTTTCTTTCTCCTACTATTTTTCTCTCTTCTATTCTATTATAACTTATCAAAATAAATCAAAATGCCCAAAATACCCCTACACTCAAATATCTCGTAAACGTTCCCAAAACCCGATAAAATATATTCGCGATGAAAAATAACATACTTTCGCATAAAAGTCGAAAATAAAATAATATAATAATAAAATAATCAAAAACGACTCAAATAGATAAAACGGCAAGACTGACAAAACTGACCGGGGTATTACAACTCTACCCCACTTAGAAGTTTTCGTCCTCGAAAATCTTACCTGAGACGAACAACTCTGGATACGACTCCCGCATCCGACTCTCCAACTCCCAAGTCAAATTTCCTTCAGCAGCGCCTCCCCACGCCACTTTCACAAGTGCAATTTCCTTGCCTCTCAATCGCTTCACCTCACGATCCAAAATCCTAACTGGTAATGCCTCAACCGTAAGGTTCTCCCTTACCTCAACCTCATCCATCAGAATCACATGCGACGGATCCGGAACATACTTCTGAAGCTGTGAAACATGGAACACATCATGCAAATTCGACAGACTCGGCGGCAACGCCACCCTATAAGCCACAACACCCACTCTCGCGGATATCTGGTAAGGACCAATAAACCGAGAAGTAAGTTTCTTCGATTTCAATGCATGACCAACACCCGTAACCGGTGTAACTCTCAGAAATACATGATTGCCCTCTTGTAATTCAAGATCCTTCCGTCTCCGATCATGATAACTCCTTTGTCTACTCTGAGAAGCCTTCATTTTCTCACGAATAAACTTCACTTTTTCCGTAGTCTGTTGCACCAACTCTGGTCCAACAACCGAACTCTCACCAGATTCGTGCCAACGCAAAGGTGTTCGACATCTTCGTCCATATAACGCTTCATACGGTGCCATTCCAATACTAGAATGAAAACTGCTATTATACGTGAATTCAATCAACGCAAGATAACTGTCCCACGCACCACCTTGCTCAAGAACACAAGCCCGCAACAAATCTTCCAACGACTGAATCGTTCTCTCCGTCTGACCATCCATCTGCGGATGATAAGCCGAACTCAATCTCAATTTAGAACCCAAAGCCTTCTGTAAACTTTCCCAAAATCTCGAGGTAAACCTTGGATCTCGATCCGAAACAATACTCAATGGAACCCCATGCAATTTCACAATCACACTAATGTAAATCTCTGCTAACTGCTCCAAAGAAAAACTGATGTCAATCGGAATGAAATTAGCCGATTTAGTCAGCCTATCCACAACCACCCAAATAGCATTATGCCCTCTCTGCATATTCGGCAACCCTGTCACAAAATCCATGGAAATGTTGTCCCACTTCCACTCAGGAATATCCAACGGTTACAACAAACCACTAGGCTTCAGATGTTCCACCTTTGATTTCTGACAAGTCAAACATGCATAAACAAACTGAGCCACATCTCTTTTCAATCCAGACCACCAGAAAATCTTCTTCAAATCTTGGTACATCTTATTCTCTTCCGGATGTATACTCAAATTACTTCGGTGTCCTTCCTCCAAAATCATCTTTTTCAACTCCGCATCATCAGGAATACAAAGTCTACCTCGGAACCTCAAAACATCATTAACATCCACTTGAAAATCACCACTCGCATCTTTTCCATCAACCAACATCAAATCCACTAATTTCACGTCCAATTTCTGCTTCTCGCTTACCGTCATCAGAAAATCATTAGTAACCTTTAACATACCCAGCCTCACACTATCCGACGACACTTCACATACCAAACTCAAATCTTTAAACGATTCCAAAAGTTCCCACTCCTTAACCATTAAAGCGGGCATATGCAACGATTTTCGACTCAATGCATCGGCTACCACATTAGCTTTACCAGGATGGTAATTCAAGCCAAAGTCGTAGTCCTTCAAAAATTCCAACCATCTACGTTGCCTCATATTTAGCTCTTTCTGATCAAACAAATATTTCAAACTCTTGTGATCACTAAAGACTTCAAGCCTTGCACCGTAGAGATAATGCCTCCAAATCTTCAACACAAAAACCACAACCGCTAATTCAAGATCATGAGTAGGATAATTTTTCTCATGCACTCTCAATTGCCTTGAAGCATAAGCCACCACCTTACCTTCTTGCATCAGAACACCACCTAGACCAATCAAAGAAGAATCACAATAGACCACAAAGGGTTCATTAGGATTCGGCAAAATCAAAATCGGAGCTGTCGTCAATCTTCTTTTCAGCTCATTAAAACTTTCCTCGCACCGAATATTCCAAATGAACTCTTGTCCTTTACAAGTCAACTGGGTCAAAGGAAGTGCTAGCTTAGAAAAACCTTTAATAAACCTTCGATAATAACCGATTTTCAACCGTGAAACCATCGATTTCTCATTATCGACCTAAAATAGAAACTATGAAAACACAACAAACAATCCAATACACACATACATAATAATACACAAGCATAGTATAATCGAGTTTCACACCCTTACCCAATTTAATTGTGTTCTAGAAAGTCGGTTGATCGATTTCTCCTTTTCTCTCTTTTTCTTCTCTTCTTCCCTTCTTCTCTTTTTTTTCTCTTCTTTTTCTTTCTCCTACTATTTTTCTCTCTTCTATTCTATTATAACTTATCAAAATAAATCAAAATGCTCAAAATACCCCTACACTCAAATATCTCGCAAACGTTCCCAAAACCTGATAAAATATATTCGCGATGAAAAATAACATACTTCCGCATAAAAGTCGAAAATAAAATAATATAATAATAAAATAATCAAAAACGACTCAAATAGATAAAACGACAAAACTGACAAAACTGACCGGGGCGTTACAAACTCTTCCAAAACTTTGGCGTAAATCTCGGGTCTCTATCCGACACAACACTCGACGGTATCACAATTTCCTCAATATACATCTCGGCTAGCTTCTACATAGAATGATTAATCTTCATCGGTAAGAATTAGCCGATATAGTCAATCTATCCACAATCACCCAAATTGAATCATTTCCCTTAGCAGTTCTCGGCAATCCCGACACAAAACCCATGGGAATACTATCCCATTTCCATTCTGGAATATTCAACGGCTGCATCATACCCAAAGGCTTCTGATGCTCAATCTTCGATTTCTAACAAGTCAAACACGCGCCAATGGACTCCGTAATATCCTTTTTCATTCCCGGCCACCAAAACAACTTCTTTAAATCCTGATACATCTTTGTAGCACCGGGATGAATACTCAACCTACTTCGGTGTCCTTCTTCAAGAATACTCTTCCTGATTTCTGAATCATTTGGAACACATACTCTATCTCGAAACCTCATCACACCATTCTCATCAATCCAGAATTCTCCTCTGTTACCTTGGTGAATTAATGTCAATTGGTCCACCAACTTCAAATCCACTTGCTGACCCCCTCTGATTTACTCCAAAATATCACTCGCCAACTTCAACATTCCCAAATTCAAGCTGTCAGAGGTCTCTTCACATACCAAACTCAAACCTCAGAATTGGTCGATTAATTCCAACTCTTTCATCATAAGCAACGACATGTGCAATGACTTCCTGCTCAAGGCATCAACCCCTACATTTGCTTTACCCAGATGATAACTCAAATCAAAATCAAAATCCTTCAACAGTTCTAACCACCTTCTCTGCCTCATATTCCATTCTTTCTGATCAAATAAGTACTTCAGACATTTACAATCACTGAACACTTCAAATTTAGAGCCAAACAGATAAGTCTCCAAATCTCCAACACAAACACCACAGCGGCCAACTCCAAGTCACGCTTAGGATAATTCCCTTCACGAACTCTCAAATGTCTTGAAGCATAGCCAACAACTTGTCCATTATGCATCAATACTCCTCCAAGGCCCATCTTCGAAGCATTACAATACACTACAAAAAAATTCGCTCGGATTAGGCAAAATCAACACTGGAGCGGTCGCCAACCTCTTCTTTAATTCCACAAAACTCTTTTCACCAGCTACATCCCACACAAAAGCTTGACCCTTTCGAGTCAACTGAGTCAAAGGTAATACCAACTTAGAAAAGCGCTCAATAAACTTGCGATAATAACCCGCCAATCCCAGAAAACCTCGTATCTCAGTAGCAGACTTCAGAGTCTCTCACTGTAACACAACATCAATCTTAGAAGGATCTACAGCAATTCCACCACTTGAAATCACATGGCCAAGAAAGTTCAATTCCTTCAACCAAAACTCACACTTCGACAATTTTGCATATAACTTCTTCTCTTTCAACACTAGCAACACAGTCCTTAACTGCTTAGTATGTTCTTCTTCAGATTTAGAATATATCCAGATATCATGGATAAACACCACCACAAACTTATCCAAATACTCATGAAAATTCCGATTCATGTACCTCATCAACACACCAGGTGCATTAGATACGCCCACTGACGTCACAGCATACTCAAAGTCATCACATCTCATCCTGAAAGCTGTCTTCAAAATATCATCAGGCTTAACACGAATCTGATGATAACCAGACCTCAAATCAATCTTACCAAACACACAAGCGCCTACCGGCTGATCCATTAAATCGTCAATTCTCGGGAGCGGATACTTATTCTTAATCGTCACTTTATTCAACTGTCTCTAATCCACACCCAATCTCATAGTATCATCTTTCTTCTTTACTAGCAACACAGGGGCTCCCCACAGAGAAACACTCGGTCGAACAGACTTTATCCCAAGTAACTCTTCCAATTGTTTCTTCAATTTACTTAACTCAGAAGCTGACATCCGATAAGGAGCCATCGACACCAAACTCATACCTGGTGTCAAATCTGCCGCAACCTCTACCTCACGCTCTAGAGGCAAATCACTTACGTCATCAGGAAACACTCCCAAAATTTCACAAAAGCAAAACACCAGCTTCTCCACCTTAACTAATACTCAAAGTTTTCCCTCAACATAAACATCTCAGCACAATCCTACATCGACTCACCAAAACACTCTGTAAGCACTTGGCTTAACTCCAAACAATTCACTGCGCACACCACTTAAGCTCGCAAGACACGTCCATCCCATCCAACATGATCCCGTCTACTATCAACAAGAGATTAAGGGTGATCAGTTCCTCAATTTGTCAATAACAGCTGACTACCATGAGGCGGTACAAACTATCTTTACCAAACTATCGTAGCGTCCAACACCACACTTAGCCATCGCTCCACACTCGAAGCACCTTGGAGAAGCACCATCTTCTCCCCCACTAGTTTCATTCCCAACCTGCAAATGGAAAACAAAATAAGCATCGACAGTGTTTTCACACACATGTGCACACTAGGGAATAAACAACATTAGACAACCTGGCCGGACGGACCGACCTGCTCTGATACCACTATTGTAACACCCTTTTCTACCCCACGAATAAACACAGCAAAATACACAAAATATTAGAGTAAAAATCACCTCAAAGGGTGCACATTTTCTCAATAAATTCAAATTAAACACTTACTCCGTAAACAACGGGTTTTTTTCCTCAAAATATTCAAAAGCCACCAATCAGCAGCGGAACCACCATAACCGCAATAGTCAACATAAAAAGGTTTTCAAAATAAAACCATGGTCATCAAATAACAACAAAACAACAACTCATCAATAGTTCGACTCAACAACCCAACTCGTTGTTACACTATCAGAGCAAGACCCTCTACATTGACTAAAAGTAAAGTACAACTCCAAAATTCCTCGAAGGCATCCAAAGCTAAACCTGATCACCTGCACATTACCCACGTGGAGGCAACATTCAAACAGGCAGGGTGAGTAATCACAATTCATTATAATCAATATAAAAACAAGATATGCAAAATGGCGTCATCATCATATACAACATCATCAGGGTCATCATAAAGGAAAACATCAAGAATCGCTATATCACAAAATCACGTCAATGCCACATAAAATGCAATGCACAACAATACTCATGCATGTGGTACCAATCATCACAAAAGATGGACGCTGGGCCATCAACCCTCCACAAGGGAGCACGTCATAAAAACCTCAATCCTCACAATGGGATTGAAGCAACCACTGGACCGAAGTCCTAACATCGTCAATAGACCGAAGTCTAAATACTATGAATGCATGATGCACAACGTCATAATCATCATCATCAACAAAAGTCATTACGTGCATCATCATTAATACAATCTCATCATATCGTCATATCATCAAATACTCAGCACAACATCATTAATCATCATCTTGTAATCATCAATATAACTCATGGTAATTCACATCAAAATAGTCATGCATCATTACTTCTTAATCATTCACCTAACCCATAGTCAGTCACATCATCATTTAATCGTCAATACACATCATAGTAGTTTATATCATTAATTAATCATCAAACATCATATATACACAGCTCATAATCATCAATATACATCATGGTAATTCATGTCATCAATTAATCATCAAACATCATATATACACAGCTCATAATCATCAATATACATCATGGTAACTCATGTCATCAATTAATCATCAAACATCATATATACACAGCTCATAATCATCAATATACATCATGGTAATTCATTTCATCAATTAGTCATCAAACATCATATATACACAGCTCATAATCATCAATATACATCATGGTAATTCATGTCATCAATTAGTCATCAAACATCATATATACACAGCTCATAATCATCAATATACATCATGGTGATTCATCAAAATATCAGAATATCACAGCATCAAAACATCACAGAAATCATAAACAAAATTTCACAAACAGAAGGGTTCGCTACTGAGTTCGCTAGGCGAACTAGTTCGCTGGGACATTCGCTTTGTGAAGCTGTCAGTGAGTCCCACAGTTCCCCAACCAAAACACCAGAAAACTACTTTTGTCACATTCGCCACCATATTCTCCTTGCGAAGCCACTCGCTGGGAAGTTCGCTTTGTGAGACTTCCAGCGAATCCCCAAATTCACTCCAGAATCATCCTAGTACCCACACACAAGTAATCGCGCATTCGTTGCGCTGCTCGCTTTGCGAGCTTTGGAGAATGTAACACCCTTCTACCCCACAATCAGTTTTAAAGAAATAAATCATATTATCAGAGTAAAATCCACAGTGAAGGGTGTACATATTCAAAAACATCATATAATTCTCATAGTCCTGTCCCGTGACACGGGTTGCTCAAACATCGTCAAAAGAAATCATAATCTCGCAGCGAAATCAACTTGTCATTTTAAATTCAATTAAACACTTCATAAGAAACTTATCCAATCTAGAACAACATCATCAGTATAAAATTCCAACATGAATCAAAAGAACACGAAGTTCGCAATCATCCCAACCCGATGTTACATGACACAGAGCAGGACACCTCTACACTTAAACAACATAAATGAGACACTACAAAGCTACCTCCTTCGTCACCTCGAAGCTACTCTGGGTTATCTGCAAGTTACCCAAATAAGAGGCAACATTTCCAAGCAGGCAGGGTGAGAAAACATAATTCGATATAATAATACAAGACATGGAAATTATATAAATTAAGCAGCAACAACAATAGATCATCATCCGCCTTCATTCACATCTTCATCAACTTAAAATTCATAATACGATTCATCACAATTACTTCATAAGAAAATGCAATGTCAACTTCAATGAAAATGCAACGTATGCAATGCGGTACCGACTTTTCTCCATGTGATGGACACTGGCCATCAACCCTCCCCAATGGGAGCACAACATAACAACATATCACTCCAATCCGCACTATGGGATTGAAGCTACCAATAGGCCGAAGCCCCAACATAAAATATGCCATGAAATGCAATGATGCTAAACTCCTCATTCCATTCAATTATCAACATGTTCATCATTCATTTCATCTCAACAATATTCATCATAAAATCATGTTTCATCAATTATATATCATCAACACCTCGACTCCAAGTAAACAACACGAGAAAACATCGAGAAACTTCAAGAAAACAGCAAAATATAAAACAACCAGCAGTCTGACACGGCCGCCCGTGTCCTGTGACACGGCCCGTGTCAGAAAGTCTGGGACCAATTTTCCAAAAATTCAATTTTTATACGAGACCAGAAAGCTGACACGGCCGCCCGTGTTCTGTGACACGGCCCGTGTCAGAGTGCAACAAAACCCACTTTTCCAAAAATATGATTTTTCTGCAATTTTGATCCCCATATCCCCCTAAAACCAGTGTTCTACACGAAATTTGATCAAAATACTCATAAGACACACATATATCAACACATACCAGTGAAGTTACTCATATTATCATCATATCATACATTTCACATCAAAATCATCGAAATCAAACACAATTCCACATAATCCTAATCTATTCAATCCCAAATTTCATAAACTACAAGGAATTAGGAATTCTCCCCATACCTTAGAGTAATCAGAAACCTTTCTTTTCCTTCTTCAAGATTCTTCTCGAAGTTCCTCAGCCCTTTAGGTTTCCTCTTCCTCTTCTTTGCTTCAGTTTCCTTCAACAAAACACGATCAGTTAGAATGATCGTTCCTTTTCTCTTTTAGTCATATATTCCAGTTTATGAACTTCCCATCCTATCCTTACTTATTCTCCAATAAGACCACCTCGCCCTTTCTCATTTTATTTTAAATAATAATAATATAAATAACACATGCTTATTTACTTTATTAAATTATTCAAAAGTGCCTTCTTTCTCCAAAATTCTCCAAAATTATCAAAAATCTCTTAATTCCTTCTAATTCAATTAAATAAATAATTAAATAATTGATTTAGATTTTCGGGTTGTTACAACTCTCCCCTACTTTAAGAATTTTCGTCCTCGAAAATTACCTGAGGTAAACAGAGTCGGATACGACTCCTTCATCTGATCCTCACGCTCCCAAGTCCAACTATCACCAGCTGGTCCGCCCCACAGTACTTTCACTAAAGCAATCTCTTTACCTCGCAGTTGCTTCAACTCTCGACCATCAATCCTCACAGGCAAAGCTTCCACTGTCAGGTTATCCCTCACCTGAACGTCATCCATTTGAATTACATGTGACGGATCCGGAGTGTACTTTCTCAACTGCAACACATGAAATACATCATGCAAATTTGCAAGTGACGGTGGTAAAGCCACCCGATAGGCAACTTCTCCTATCCTCTGCATAATCTGATACGGACAAACAAAGCGCGGAGTGAGCTTTCTAGACTTCAAAGCTCGTCCCACACCAATCATCGGAGTAACTTTTAAGAACACGTGGTCTCCTTCTTGGAATTCAAGTGCTTTTCTCCTCTTATCATGATAACTCTTCTGACGACTCTACGACGTCTTCATTTTATCCCGAATCATTTTAATCTTCTCCGTTGTCTCCTGCACAATCTCAAGTCCGAGTACAGAGCTCTCTCCCGACTCATACCAACACAATGGAGTTCGACAACGTCTACTATACAATGCCTCATATGGAGCCATCCCAATACTAGCATGAAAACTGTTATTGTATGTAAACTCAATCAACGGCAAGTGACTATCCCAAGATCCTCCTTGATCCAGCACACAAGCTCTCAACAAATCTTCTAAAGATTGGATTGTTCTTTCCGTCTAACCATCTGTCTGCGGGTGATAAGCAGAACTCATCCTCAACTTAGTACCCAAAGCATCTTGTAGACTCTTCCAAAACCTTGACGTAAACCGTGGATCTCTATCCAATACAATACTCGAAGGTGTTCCATGCAACTTCACAATCTCATCAATATAAATCTCAGCTAATTTCTGCATAGAATAATTAATCCTCATTGGCAAGAAATGCGCCGACTTAGTTAACCTATCCACAATCACCCATATCGAGTCATTACCTCTTGCAGTCTTCGGTAACCCAGTCACAAAATCCATGGAAATGCTATCCCATTTCCATTCAGGAACATTCAACGGCTGCATCATACCTGAAGGCTTTTGATGTTCAATCTTGGACTTCTGACAAGTCAAATATGCATACACAAATTCAGCAATATCTCTTTTCATACCTGGCCACCAAAACAATCTACGCAGGTCTTGATACATCTTCATAGCACCAGGATGAATATTCAATCGACTTCTATGCCCTTCTTCCAAAATACTCTTTCTGATTCCAGAAATATCCGGAACACACACTCTATCTCGAAACCTCAAAACTCCATCTTCATCCATTCAGAACTCGCCTCCATTACCTTGATTAATCTTCATTAATTGGTCAACTAATTTCAAATCAGATTTCTGACATTTCCGAATTTCCTCCAAAATTCCACTAGTCAGCTTTAGCATGCCCAATTTCACACTATCAGCGGTCGTCTCACACAACAAACTCATGTCTCTGAATTGCTCAATCATTTCCAGTTCTTTCACCATAAGCATCGAAATATGCAACGACTTTATACTCAAAGCATCAGCCACTACATTTGCTTTACCTGGATGATAATTCAAATCGAACTCAAAATCCTTTAACAATTCTAGCCACCTTCTCTGCCTCATGTTTAACTCTTTCTGATCGAACAAGTATTTCAAACTTTTATGATCACTGAATACCTCAAATTTCGAACCAAAAAGATAATGCCTCCAAATCTTTAGCACAAATACTACAGCAGCCAACTCTAAGTCATGAGTAGGGTAATTCCTCTCATGGACTCTTAACTGCCTGGAAGCATAAGCAACCACTTTACCATTTTGCATTAAAACTCCACCAAGGCCCATCTTTGAAGCATCACAATAAACCACAAAGGACTCATTCGGGTCTGGCAAAACCAACACCGGAGCAGTTGCCAACTTTTTCTTTAGTTCTACAAAACTTTCTTCACAAGCGACATCCCATACGTACGCTTGTCCCTTGCGAGTCAGTTGCGTCAACGACAAGGCCAACTTAGAAAAATCTTCACTGAATTTACGATAATAACCATCCAATCCAAGAAAACTACGAATCTTCGTAGCAGACTTCGGAGTCTCCCACTGCAACACCGCATCAATCTTTGAGGGATCCACAGAAATTCCACCACTTGAAATCACATGGCCTAGAAACTCACTTCCTTCAACCAAAATTCGCACTTCGACAACTTAGAATTCAATTTCTTTTCCCTTAACACTTGTAACACAATCTTCAAATGTTCTGCATGCTCTTCTTCTGATTTAGAATATACCAGGATGTCATCTATGAAAACCACCACAAATTTATCAAGATATTCATGAAAGATTCTGTTCATATACTCCATGAACACACCAGGCGCGTTAGAAACTCCAAATGGCATCACCGTATATTCATAATGACCATACCTCGTTCTAAAAGCTGTTTTCGGAATATCATCAGTTTTAACTCTAATCTGATGATAATCGGACCTCAGATCAATCTTACTGAACACACAAGCACCTACGAGTTGATCCATTAAATCGTCGATTCGCGGAAGCGGATATTTATTCTTGATGGTCATCTTATTCAACTGCCGGTAATCGAAACACAATCTCATACTACCATCCTTCTTCTTAACGAGCAACACCAGAGCACCCCACAGAGAAACACTAGGTCGAATGAACTTCTTTTCTAACAATTCTTCTAGTTGTTTCTTCAGCTCATTCAATTCCGAAGCAGACATCCGATAAGGAGACATCGACACTAGACTCGTACCTGGTATTAAGTCCACAGTAAACTCAACTTCACGTTCCGGAGGTAAATCACTTATATCCTCAGGAAACACATCTTGAAACTCCCAAACCACAGGCAACTCAGCACTGATGGCTTCACCATCAACTGGCAACAATGTAAACACTGTGAACATCAATACTTCACCTAATAAAAGTTCATCCACTTGTTTAGTAGATAAGAACATCAGTTCACCATCCCCGCCTATCTCTGGAAACTTCACAGTCTTGCTATAGCAATTAATATGAATGTAGCTGAACTCCAACCAGTTCATACCAAGGATAACATCGATTTGGTGCAAAGGTAAGCACACCAAATCCATCACAAAATTCTTCTCAAAGATTGTCAAAGGACACTTCAAACAAACAAGCATGGTAGTCACCGAAGCATTAGCCGGAGTATCTATTATCATACTACCATTCATGTTAGACAAATTTAAACCCAATCTAGTAGCACACTCAAGAGAGATAAATGAATGCGTAGCTCCAGTATCAATAATAGCAATCAACTCAACATTGTTAATAAAATAAGTACCTCGAATCAAGTTGTCCTTCTTGGGAACTTCTGAGCCAGCCAAAGCAAACACTCTTCCAGTAGTCTGGGCAGCAGTACCAGTCTTCTTTGGTTTCTGGCTTTGAGTACTGATATGCCCCTGTTCACCACAGTTGAAACAGGTCGAACCCTCATTCGGACAATCACCAATTCTCTGCCCAGTCTTACCACAACGGTAACACCTCAGAACTTTGTTAGTACACCCATCAGCCTTGTGACCTGACTCTCCACACTTATAGCACTTAGTAGGTGTATTAACGGCTCCCCTACTTGACTTCTTCTCATCTGATACCCTCTATTTCCCTTTATCACCTGGGGTTGCATAAGGTTTTCCTCTGAACTGACCCTTATCTTTCTTTTCACTTAGTTGTTTGTAGTGAGCAGATCGAGCTCGACTATCTTCATCATAGATCCTACTCTTATCCACCAGTTCCACATACCTGCGAATCTGTTGGCATCCAATCCCTTGCTTAATCTCTGGTCTCAGCCCATTCTCAAACTTGAGACACTTAGAAAGTTCAGTATCTGCACGGTTGTAATGAGGACAAAACTTCACAAGCCTCTCAAATTTGGCAGCATACTCCGCCACAGTCATATTTCCTTGTTTCAATTCAATGAATTCCACTTCCATCTTACCACGAACATCTTCGGGAAAATACTTGCCCAAAAATTCTTGCTTGAACACATTCCAAGTCACCACAGTGCCAACATCTCCCAGCCTCTGACGAGTGTTATCCCACCAGTCCTCAGCCTCTTCTTCCAGCATGTGCATTCCGAACTGCACTTGTTGTACATCAGAGCACCCTATCACTCTAAAAATCTTCTCAATCGTCTTGAGCTACTTTTGTGTGCTTGCCGGGTCATGAGTTCCTTCAAAATTCGGTGGATTGTTCCTCTGAAACTTCTCCAATGCACGAAACTCATCAGGAGCATGGTTCCGAGCAAGAGCTGCAATAGCATCAGCAAGAGCGCGCGTGTTATTTCCAGCCATTCTGTACAACACTCACCACGTCAGAAAGAAACAAATAATCGTTAACAAGTAACGACTGACAACAGACTGACCACACAAAACTTGGCCGGACAGACCGACCTGCTCTAATACCACTAATGTAACACCCTTCTACCCCACAATCATTTTTAAAGAAATAAATCATATTATCAGAGTAAAATCCACAGCCAAGGGTGTACATATTCAAAAACATCATATAATTCTCATAGTCATGTCCCGTAACACGGGTTGCTCAAACATCGTCAAAAGAAATCATAATCTCGCAGCAGAATCAACTTGTCATTTTAAATTCAATTAAACACTTCATAAGAAACTCATCCAATCTAGAACAACATCATCAGTATAAAATTCCAACATGAATCAAAAGAACAAGAAGTTCACAATTCATCCCAACCCGATATTACATGACACAGAGCATGACACCTCTACACTTAAACAACATAAACGAGACACTCCAAAGCTACCTCATTCGTCACCTCGAAGCTACTCTGGGTTATCTGCAAGTTACCCACATAAGAGGCAACATTTCCAAGCACACAGGGTGAGAAAACATAATTCGATATAGTAATACAAGACATGGAAATTAAATAAATTAAGCAGCAACAACAACAGATCATCATCCGCCTTCATTCACATCATCATCAACTTAAAATTCATAATACGATTCATCACAATTACTTCATAAGAAAATGCAATGTCAACTTCAATGAAAATGCAACGTATGCAATGCGGTACCGACTTTTCTCCATGTGATGGACACTGGCCATCAACCCTCCCCAATGGGAGCACAACATAACAACATATCACTCTAATCCGCACTATGGGATTGAAGCTACTAATAGGCCGAAGCCCCAACATAAAATATGCCATGAAATGCAATGATGCTAAACTCCTCATTCCATTCAATTATCAACATGTGCATCATTCATTTCATCTCAACAATATTCATCATAAAATCATGTTTCATCAATTATATATCATCAACACCTCGACTCCAAGTAAACAACACGAGAAAACATCGAGAAACTTCAAGAAAACAACAAAATATAAAACAACCAGCAGTCTGACACGGCCACCTGTGTCTTGTGACACGGCCCGTGTCAGAAATTCTGGGACCAATTTTCCAAAAATTCAATTTTTATACGAGACCAGAAAGCTGACACGGCCCGTGTCAGAGTGCGACAAAACCCACTTTTCCAAAAATCTGATTTTTCTGCAATTTTGATCCCCATATCCCCCCAAAACCAGTGTTCTACACGAAATTTGATCAAAATACTCATAAGACACACATATATCAACACATACCAGTGAAGTTCCTCATATTATCATCATATCATACATTTCACATCAAAATCATCGAAATCAAACCCAATTCCACACAATCCTAATCTATTCAATCCCCAATTTCATAAACTACAAGGAATTAGGAATTCTCCCCATACCTTAGAGTAACCAGAAACCTTTCTTTTCCTTCTTCAAGATTCTTCTCGAAGTTCCTCAGCCCCTTAGGTTTCCTCTTCCTCTTCTCTGCTTCAGTTTCCTTCACCAAAACACGACCAGTTAGAATGATCGTTCCTTTTCTCTTTTAGTCATATATTCCAGTTTATGAACTTCCCATCCTATCCTTACTTATTCTCCAATAAGACCACCTCGCCCTTTCTCATTTTATTTTAAATAATAATAATATAAATAACACATGCTCATTTACTTTATTAAATTATTCAAAAGTGCCTTCTTTCTCCAAAATTCTCCAAAATTATCAAAAATCTCTTAATTCCTTAAAATTCAATTAAATAAATAATTAAATAATTGATTTAGATTTTCGGGTCGTTACAGAGAACATTCGCCATGCGAAGGAATGGTCGCTTAGCGAACCTGCGATTACAGCAAATCGCTGCTACGCATTAGTAGCTCCACAGCCTCAGAAGTACCTGCGATTACAGCTCCAAATGACCCAAAAATATCCCTACAACAGTCCTAATGCATCATGGAAATCAAAGGCCTAAAACCTACGTCTATTAGGTCGATTCAGGACACTACGGGAAACCTTAATTCCCCTAAACCTTCAAAACTCTCAAGCTTCCTATAAACTCCATAAATCCCTTTCGCCACAAGGTCGAAACAACATCGACAGGTGTAATACCCCAAAATTTGCCCTCTCATTTTTCATATCATTTAGCATATACTTTCATTTGCATTGCATTCCATTCAAGCATAGAAAAATAAAGCATTGCATTGCATTCAGCATAGGGCATGTGATCAGTGGGCTTCAGAGTGTTGATCATCCAAAGTAAGAGAACAAGAGCCAAGGGTCTTCAAGCAAGCCTCAAGAGTCTCTTACATCTCATATGATCTCAATTGATCCCATAAAGCATTGGAAGATGGGAATTCATCAAGAAAGTTGGACAGTTCATCATCTCCTAACCAAAAGCAATCAAAATTAGGGTTTTGGATTCAAGTGCTCTCCTGATGAAATTTTGGTTCAAACTTGATCTCAATGTTTTCTACATGATATCAAGTATCTAAGGATGGAATATTGCCCATTGGTTCATTTCAGAAGAGGTCCAATTGGTCAGTTGCTTGAGAATCAATAAATTGGGGAAAAAGTCAACTATGCAGTGAAAAAGTCAACTCCTAAATTTTTAAGGTCAAATTCATGAAATTCAAGTTACATATGGTCATTGGACATGATTTGATCAAGAAATTATGGAGGAATCATGAAAAATCAAGAAATGTACAAAGTTTCAATTTTTAGAAACTTAGGGTTTCCAAAAATGGCAAGTTTGGACCATTTTACACTACACTTTAGGGCTTCCTTTCTCCAAGATAAAAGCTCCAAACTTTAGGCCCAAGTTGAGCCAATTAAAGATCACACTCTAAGCTTCAAATCCATATAAAGAACTCTTCCATTGGATCAAAATTGAGAGTTATGATCAATCAAAGTTTGGTAAAATCAAGGCAAAAAACAAGTCATGGCAAGGCAAGTTCAGGCCTCCAGGCCATAATTTCATCAAACACTTGGTGTACCAAATGTCAAGACATTTTTCTCCTGGAATAAAGCTTCAAATGAAAAACTTTTGAACATAAAAGTTGTTCATCTCAATGTCCTCTTCAACTTTGATGTTGGACATTTTTTCATTTGAACAAGTTATGAATGAGTTATAGTGGTTCAAAGTTGATGGGTTCACTCTGAATTTTCCAAGTCATGTTGCCATGCACGCAACAATGTTGCCACGCCCATAAACCAGTTTTGATGTACTTGAGTTCATGGCCATTTTCAAGTGTGTTTGAGGTCCTATTTCCATTTGATTCCAACACCAATCTTGTTCTACCATGTTCCTTCTTTCTAATGACACCAAAGCCTTACCATTTCATCCATTGACATGAGAGAAATTCCTCCTCAAACATCAACATCTCCACTGATTTGTTTGGCTGCCAAGAATAGAATGATTATCATTGTTTGTTATTGTCTCATTTGGTTTGCACGCATGCCTTCACACCAGCTACTCTTTGCTTCTTTTGGACAAACACATCTTACACACTATGAGTCATGCTATACCATACATGAAAAGGGAATGAACAAACTTGTTGTGCAAGCTTGCTGCAGCAACAACATGACATCACCACCATCTATTCTAATCACCACCATAAACTCCAAGAACCTCTCCACACCATAGCCAAATTCAACAACTCGTGTCTCTAACTAACTCAACTCAGTTAGTTGACTCAAACTCACTTAACTCACTCATTTAACTCTCCTCCTAACTATTAACCACACTAGTTAACTTCTAACTCAACCTATATAAGCTTCATTGCTCACAAAATTAACACAACACTTCATTTGGTTCGAATTCTCCCACATTCCACAAACTATCACTCTCAAGTTCTTCTCTAAAACTCTCTTTCTCCCTGCACGATCTCATCATCATCTTCATCTATTCGTCACTTTCTTCATCAATGGTTCATCAGTGAGCAAGAACAAGGAAGATTAAGTTCCATTCATCAAGTGCATTTTCAATTCATTTGGAATTTCATTCTGATTTCTTCAAGATTTCAAGATTCAATAGCATTTATTTTGCTCAGTTTAAGCTCAAGAACTTAAGGATCTCCTCTGGCCTTCTTTTGATTCATGTTTCTTCAAGGTTCAGGTTCTAATTTCTCCAACTTTATTGCACGAATTCATGTTGTTTTAGCTTGTTTTTCTATTGTTTATGAAGTTTACTAGAAGCTACGATGATCCGGCTAGTTGATAGGCTCTCTAAGAGCATAGTTTCAAATTCTAGGGCAATTTTCATCTCTTCGATTCTCTTCATATGTTATTGATCTGTGAAAAATAACTGTAGATTTGCATTCTATGTAACTTCAGCTTTCGATTTTTTATAAGTTTTGTTAATTTCTGGAAGTTTTGAGGTTGCAGTCGCCGGAGAGTGGCCGGAGAAGACGACCTGAGGGGTCAGCTAGGGTTTAGTGCAACTTTATATCATAGTCGTTTGATCTTTTTCCATCCAATGGTCCATAGCACGCCAACGCATAAATGAAGAGGGTGTCACTCACGTGACTTCGTTTTTTATCTCAGATGCTTACGTGTGTGTGCGTACGTGGTAGCTAATGTGTTCGTGCATTCTGATTCGTTTGATCTTATTGCTTTTCTTGATGATTAATGTTGACTGAATCCTATGGCTTTGATTGCATCCATGTGGTTGACTGAGGTGCAACATTCCACACGCACACACGCGCTTTATGGATTGGGTTTCTAATTTCGATTTGCACACTTATCTCTGGGCCCAAAACATTTTTAAACTGCAAATTTACTCACGCTGCACCCCCTGCTCCTTTTCTTTCACATTTTAATTTCATTTTTTTATATTGTTTCATTTTCTTTTATTAAAATTATTAATTCAACTCTAAAAATTCTAAATAAATTCACCAACCATCTTGACACATAATACTAATTTTCTATATTTTTTAATTCTGATTTTCTTTTATTTTGACATTATTTTCATAATTTCCTTTTAATTTCCTTTTAAAGTGCATTTCTTCTTGATGTTTGGTTCATTTTTATTTTAATTGAACTAGTTCTTTTCTGAAAGCATCTAAAAGCATCTAAAAAAAAATTTATTACATTTTTAAAGTCATTTTGTCATGAATTGTGGTGAGCATCTTTGTGCATTTCTTTGCCATACTTCAATGTGGATTTGTGAACTCATTTGAACCATTTTATTTTTGAGTTTTGGTGTGAGTTTTTGACATGTGACTTGCTTCTGACCTAAGTACTTTGTGTTTTAATTTCATAATTTTGTCAAGTCTTCTTCTATTGTTACTTTGTTTGATGGTTATAGGTCATATTTGTGTGTTATTATTGAGCTTTTCACTCTTAATTGTTTGGGAGGCACTTGTGTCATTGCATTGTGACTTGTATGATCATTTTATAGGTTATTTCATAAGCATTACAGGTCACTCATGTTATATTATAGGTCACTTGTCCGTCTATTTTGGTTCATAAATGTTTGTTGATTATGTGAGCTATTTTGACCTAATTGTATGCATTCTTCTTCTATGTGTCTTAACATGTTTTGTATGCATCTTGGTGACACCTTTCTTGCATTCTAATATGATCAAGCATATCATACACTACTTCCTTGCATCCATTCTTATCCATGTTTTTGTTTCATGCCTTATTCATAACTTGCATTACAAGTATGCCTTTTGTTTGAATTTCAACTTGATTTCTCTTCTTCTTAATCTCTAATGTGACTTGTGTATGAATCAAATTTGTTCATTTGTGCATTCTCATGTCATCTTATAACATGTATGCTACTGATCCATGACAATTTTCATCCATAATTGCATTTTTCTCTTATTTGTTATTTGTTTTGTAAGTGGATAATATTGTGCATTCTAGTGTGACATTGTTCTACTTCTTACTTCTTCTTGAGTTTTATTTTCACATAAAGGATGTTAATTCATGAATACATAATGACATGTATGAAGTGTTTTCCTACTGGTTGTGGTGTTTCATGTTGCATCATTGCATGTTTTGCATCTCTTAAATGTTCATGACACATCTTTAGTGCATATCATTGCATTCCTTTGATGTTTGGTAGATTGTTTAGGCATAGATTGATATTATAAGCCTTTGTAACCATTGGTAGATGTAAATAGGCTTTGCTACTGCCCTAGGTCAGTACTAACCTTTAGTGATCTTTTCTTTTTAGGTTTAACACTTTGGAAACTTCTTAGTAGTTTCTTTAGAACACTAGGACTTGTGTGGTTACATCTTTCACTCGTACTTTAATATTTGAATTGTTTTGGTACTAACCTCTTTGTGTAGGGGCTATGGTAAGTCTTGAGTATGTGGATTCTTATCCATACTCACATCCTTTCTCTTTTATCTCTTTTATTCATTCTACTTGTGTTTGATAAGCATTTCAATGCTTTCCTTGTACAATATTTTCTTCATCCCTCTTTAAGATCAACTTAACTTCCATCTTGGAAGTAAGTTGTTTCTTATCTTCTTCTTCTCTTCTTTTAGATTAGAATTCTCATTCCACACTTAACTCTTAGGACCTCCAAGCATGACAACTTTAGGGTGAGTCTTAGTTCCCTTTAGTTTTCACCTTTTGCTTCCCTTTGAGTCTCTCTTCTTCTCCTCTCAAAACAAAAAGCAAAAACACTTAATAAAGACATAACACATATTGTATTTGAGCCTTTCATGTGAGAATGAGATAGTGAGGGGCCTTCTCTCACTTTCTTAGAATGTTTAGCATACGCCCCGTCTTGGGTCGATATGCGAGGCATTCGATCCTACGTGAAAGACTTAAATACAATGTGCGTTGTAAACACAAAAATAATCAAACTCTTCTTTCTAAAAGACAAAAGCAAACAAACAAATTCTCTTCTCATCTCCTTCATTCTATTCCTTAAGGACTCGTCATGTCCGTTCTACCGCAAACAGGTAACGCCTAAGTCTCCATACAGCGAGCTGCGACACCTAACTGCTGGTACGCGCACTCTGAAGTTTCCACTAAAAAACACAAACAAAGCAACCCTTGTTGAGGGGAACTACGTCGCTCTGATTCTCATGGTCCCGATGAGATACGTAGGCAGTGGAGTAGGGCCCATTCGAGCACTTCTTTTATTTTCCCTACATTTGTTTCTCATTCTCTTTCCATTCTTTTTCCAGTATTTTTTCTATCACCCTTTGATCGAGACAACAAGCATGGATCCTATCGAGTACGATGGACGCGTGGGGGTGCGATAACCTTCCCTTCACGTAACCGACTCCCTTACCCATTCTCTTTGGTTCGTGAGACCTCGTTCTTTCCTTTCTCTCGGGTTTGTGCAGCATTACCTTTGCCTTTCTTGGGGATAAAAATGCCTGGCTGGCGACTCTCTTTCTTTCTTCCGCGCCACTTTCGCGTTTGTACCTGGATAAAAATCCCGGGAGCGACAGCTGGGGACTCTGCTGGGGACTCTGTGGACCAGAATCTCTGGTTTCCTAAGCGAGTCAGTCCTAATGCTTGTTTGTTTTTCGTTCATTGGGTGTTTACTTTGATGATGTATTTATTGTTTTTACTGTATTGCTATTTACTGTATTATTTCTTTACTGTATTACTGTATTTATCACATTTATTACATTACATATCATTATTATACTGGATTGTGCTGTGCTGGTTTTCTGTTTGGCGGGATGGGTATTCTGAGAGATAAGCCCATTACACAGGCTTGAGTACATACATAGGACTAGAGTGGAAAGTAGTGTGGCCTACGTAGCGTCTTGTTATGTATGGTTTACACGAAATTCATAACCAGACGAGGTTTTCTTGGGAGATGTTCTGATTTGCGCGTCTTGTGCATTCCGGGGTCTTAACCTAGATAGTTGTCGACTCTGGTGACCAATCATTGAGGACCTTAGTGGAAACATCCCTCTCTAGTGGTGACAGTGGCAGCCCACATTCTGTGGCAAACCCATTCGCACCCGAGGGCCCACTTTGGAACTTGCATAGGATGGCCTTTATTTTTGGGGAATCAGTGAACGATCTCTTTGTTTGGCGATAGCATTGTATCCTACGGGCTGAATGTGCTATCGCTTCTCAAAATAGAGAATCCAAAACTGAGGAACCGATGTTTTAGTACCCACATGTGAGTATGGGCGGGTGTTTACAGGTTTGCAGGTGACCATGCCTCCCACATACCCTGATATGCTGGTATTTTCCCAGATAGATGATGTAACTTATTACAGTTAGTGGGTTTCTATATACAGTATTATTCCCAGATTTGTACAGACACCGTGCACACAGTCTAGCACAGACACAGAACACGCTGATACCATGCCCTTTTGCATTGCATTATCATGTCATAACATTCATGTTTGTCATTTACAGGTGCTTATTACACTTCTGATTCCAATCAATGGGTTCGACAAAGACAAGTCTCAAGAGAAAGAGCAATGTTGCCTAGAAGTTCCCAGAACCTGCTTTGGGTTTACTGCATAAGATGATAGACATGGCTGACCCGGGTGTTCTTGTCAACTTCCAGAAGAAATATGGGAAATTGGTTGGGATGGTCCACAGAATCACACAGTATGAACATGATGGTCTTCACACTTTGCTACAGTTTTATGAGCCTTCGTTGAGATGCTTTCTTTTTCCTGATTACATTTTGATGCCTACTTTAAAAGAGTTCTCATTTATTTTTGGAATTTCGGTCGAATCAGCTTTGCCATTCTTTTTTGGTAGTTATCCTAGCATAGAGGAGATTGCAGCTGCGGTACAGGTGAAAGATTCAGTGCTAAAAGGAAATGTGGCTATCAAAAGTTGGGTCAAAGGTTTTCACTTAGCCTTTCTTACTGACCAAGCTTAAGAGGCTGCTGAAGCAAAGAATTGGGTAGTTTACAAGTCCATCATGGCTTTGTGCATATATGGCATTGTTCTTTTCCCTAATCAACAGGATTTTGTGGATATGCAGGCTATAAGAGTTTTTGTTCTCAAAAACCCGGTTCCCACTTTGTTAGGAGATTTTTACTACTCTGTGCACTTCAAGAATGAAAAAAGAAGGGGAGGATCTGTCAATTGTTGCACTCCACTTTTATCTCATTGGTTTTTGAAGCATTTACCTCAGACAGGTGCTTTTGTAGATACAAAAGATTCTTTAAAATGGTCCAAGCGGATAATGGGATTGACTACCAATAACATCGTCTAGTTCGATCGTAAGTTGCTGGGAATAGAGATTATCACCAGTTGTGGGAATTTTCCCAATGTGCCTCTAATTGGCAGGAAAGGGGGAATCAACTATAACCCGATCCTGGCATTAGACAGTTTGGATACACTTCCAGGTATCCTCCCACAGATCGGGATGTTGAGAAATCTTTGTTCTTTACAGGGACTGAAAATGAGGAAATGCTGCGAGAAGTTATGAATGCTTGGGGGCACCAGCGTAAAGCAGGAAAAACAATCTTTGGAAAAATGGATTGCAGATCTTACCCTGAGTATGAAAGATGGATTGAAATGAAGGTGAACGAATTACTCTTGCCTTTTTCAAGGGAAACCCCTTTATATCCCGTAATGCCATAGCAGCCTACTACGATAGCCATCGAGGAGTTTGACAAGCTGCAGAAGTTAGTAAAGGAGCTTCGGGTGGAGAATTCAGATTTGAGTAGTCTTCTTCAAAACGCTCTGCATGCCAACAAAGAGTTGGAGCATAAAGCCCAAGACGCCGGAAAAATCTTAGCTGCAAGAGAAAAGGATTTCGCCGAAAGAGCTCAACATTTCCAGAAAATTAGTAAGGGTGCCGATGCTGCCACTCAAGCTCATAAGAAGACCAAACAGACTTTAGCTCAGACCAAGGACACGTTAGCCAAGTTTCAGCAAGCCTGGGATGAGGTTAGAATCAAGAACGCAGAGTTGCAGGAATAGCTAAAGATCAAGGATGACGAGCTTAAAAAGGCACATGAACAACGAAGGAAATTTCGGGAGAACCTTGGTAAAAGTCAAGAGCAATTGGAGAGCGCCGGAGAGGAGATAAAGATTTCCAAGAAGGAGCTTAAAGAGGCTATGGCAGATATGGGGAAACTCAAGATGCAAGCCGGTGTGAAGAGGCACAAAGGAGTCTGTGATGATGAAGCTCTCCTGATGCATATGGACTCGCTGACCGAAGCCCTAGCAAAGAGATATGTTCTGATTAAGGAGTTAATTGAAAGGCCAAATCACCAGCGCACTCGCATACTCTTCGAGGAAGTCAAGTATTCAAGTGAAAAGTTGAAGGATTTAGAGTTATCAGATTGACCGTTTTTCTCTCTTTCTTAATGTAATTGTGTTAATGGATATCATCAGGCTTGTTGATGAATGCACTATTTTGATGTATGTTGTTTGAACTCATTGTCGAACGATATGTGTATGTCTATTTCCTTTTTAATCAAAACAAGCAGTTTATTCAGAAATTTTCCTTTGGCAGTTCTCTGTACACAAGCACATAGCCACGGCACGTCCCTTCATATCACGATTTCTGATCTTCAGATTTCTGTGGTTAAGATTGGAATCAGGGTGTAGGGCACCTTGGAAATGATAAACATGGCATTTGCATTGCATTGCATGTCATTTTGCATCTTGTTGCTTGCTTTTCAGGTACTCGTTGCAGGTCCTCTAACCTTTATTTGGTTTCAGGCACTATAGCTGATAACCACATCCACCGGTACGCAACTCGCAGAAACCAGACTAAGATCATGGATCAAATGCAGACAGAATTGGCTGAGTTGAGGAACAGGATGGACCAGTTCATGACATTAATTACTGGTATGGCTCAAAATCAGGAAAGACTCAGGTTAATGGTCGAGCGGCCACAGGTAGAGGTGCAGAATGGCAATGGTAATCAAACTGGCGTTAATGCAGGCGGTGAACCTCCTAGAAATACTGGGGTTCGTCAGGTTGCAGAAGATAACCAAGAGGATCAATTCACTCTGTTGGATGCTGAAGATGAGAACACTCGCAGGTTTGACGAGCTCGCTAAAAAATCAAGTCCATTGAATCCCAAAACACTCTTGGTTTTGATGTTTCTGACTTAGGATTGGTACCTGGAGTAAGAATCCCACACAAGTTCAAGCCACCAACATTTGACAAGTACAATGGCACTACTTGTCCTAAAACTCATCTCCAATCTTATGTGGGGAGGATAGCTGCTCATACTGACGATGAGAAATTGTGGATGTATTATTTCCAAGACAGCCTTACTGGGGCATCTCAAGAATGGTATATGAAGTTGAGCAGGACTACTGTAAGGAACTAGAAGGAGTTAGCTCATGCTTTTGTCAAGCAGTATCAATACAACATGGACATGGCTCCAAACCGTACTCAATTACAAAGTATGGCTCAGAATGTGAAGGAGAGTTTTAAGGAATATGCTCAAAGGTGGCGCCAATTGGCTGCCATGGTTCAACCTCCACTGCAGGATCGAGAGATGGCTGACATGTTTAAGGGTACTCTTCAGGGAACTTATCTTGATAGATTGGCTGCCTGTCCTTCAACTGGGTTTGCAGACATTGTAATCGCTGGGGAAAGGATTGAAAGTTTGTTGAAGCTCGGAAAAATACAAGATGCTAGTGGTGCTAGTTCTTCAGAAGTGAGGAAGCCATTTGCTGGATCTACTAGAAAGAGAGATGGTGAAGCCAGTGCTGTTTATAAGAACAGAGGAAGAGGAAGAGGCTATCAAGATTCCTATGATCATGTTGCTGCTCTGACCATTCCTAGTCCGCAAGTTCAATCACAACCGCAGCAGCAGAATGTTCAGGCACAGAATAATCAACAGCCACGGAGAACATATCAGCAGAGACGAGCTGACAGGCGTATGGACCCTCTGCCTTTGACTTACGCAGCTTTGCTACCCCAATTATTGAAGCTTAATCTGGTGGAGCTTCGTACGATGGGCCCGGCTCTTGCAGTATTACCAAATGGTTACGATGTTAATGCCTGCTGTGAGTATCATTCTGGGGCTCCAGGTCATAATATTGAACAGTGTCGTACATTTCAGCATAAAGTACAGGACTTGATTGATGCCAAAGCAATTAATTTCTCGCCTCCACCAAATGTGATTCAGAATCCTATGCCAGATCATAATGTGCCAAAGGTCAATGCCATTGAAGATGGGAAAGTTTTGAATTTGGTAACTGATGTGAACAGGGTGAGGACTCCCTTGAGTATTGTGAAGGCTCGTTTGTTGAAGGGACATGTGTTCCCTGGCTGTGAAGAAGGTTGTGTTGATTGCAAGAATCAGAGTAATGGTTGCGAAAAACTGAAAGCCGGTATTCAAAATTTGATTGATGATGGTTGTTTACAGTTCGATCAGGGGGACAGAAAGGACGATGACGTGTCAACTGTTACCATTTATTTTACGCCAGCTGAAATTCAGGTGCCATCGCCTGCAGCCATTATTGTGCCTGATATAGTGAGTCCTGTTACTATCACGGTACCAGGACCAGTTCCTTATACTAGTGAGCGGGTTATTCCATGGCACTACGGTGCAGATGTTTACTACCAAGGATAAAAACAAGAGGTGGAAGCTCCAGCTGGGGGTAGTTCCAGTATTGACAATGTTGGAGGTCTTAGTGGCTTTACCAGAAGTGGATGCTTGTTTGCTCCACAGACTTTGAGAATTAATGCTGAAACTGAGGCAGCAACCAAAGCCAAGGGTAAACAGGTGGCTACAGAGGATGTTGTTGTTCCTGAATCTGTGCAGAAATGTACTTTTGAGAAAGAGGTCGAAGAGTTCATGGGACTTATCAAAAAGAGTGATTATAAAGTGGTTGATCAGTTGAATCAAACGCCATCAAAAATTTCTATCTTGTCGTTGCTTATGTGTTCTGCAGCTCACCGAGAGGCACTTCTGAAGGTTTTGAATATGGCATATGTACCTCAAGAGATTACTGTGAATCAATTGGAGTCGGTTGTTTCTAATGTCAATGCTAGCCATGGGCTAGGTTTTACAGATTTTGATTTGACTACTGAGGGTCGCAATCATAACAGGGCATTACACATCACCCTAGAGTGTAAAGGCGTAGTGTTATCTCATGTATTGGTAGACACGGGGTCTTCCCTGAACGTGTTACCAAAGAAGGCCTTAATGAAGTTAGACGCTGAAGGAATCATTCTGAGACCAAGTGATTTGGTAGTGAGGGCTTTCGACGGTTCGAAACGTTCTATGTTCGGAGAGGTAGAGCTCCTAGTAAAAATTGGTCCTCATGTGTTTAAGTGCGTGTTCTACGTGATAGACATTCAACCTGCATATAGCTGCTTGTTAGGCAGACCGTGGATTCATGCCGCTGGGGCAGTGACATCTATGTTGCATCAAAAGTTAAAATATGTGGTTGATGGTCAAGTGGTGACTGTATGCAGGGAAGAAGACATCTTCGTAAGGCAGCTGTCTACCTTTAAGTATGTAGAAATGGATGGAGAGATCCATGAGATGCTAAGTCAAGCATTTGAGGCATTCAATATTGGTGATTCGTCTTCACAGGCGGTATCTTCTCAGAGCAAAGGACAATTGGGCACCTCTATTTCTTCTTACAAACAGGCAGCGGAAGTAGTCAAAGCAGGTAATGCCCAAGGCTGGGGCAAATTGATTGAAGTCTCTGCAAAGGAAGATAAGTTCAGTATAGGCTATCATCTGTATCAGGCTGCTACAATAGAGCGCAAGGGGCCGATTACTTTCTATAACGGGGGAATCATTAATCCCAATCAGATGTGCGCTGCAAGTGAAGATGGCGTCGAAAGTGATTATGACCTCGACAACTGGGTGCGCCCGTGTGTACCGGGTCAAGAGCTGTGCAATTGGTCTGTTGAAGAAATTGTTCAAGTTACTCTTCAAACAGAGTAATTTTCTTTGTTTTTCTTTGTTGCATGTTAAAATCTCGCGCTCTACCCAAGGTGCGTAGATCCATTTGTAGGGCCTCATAATTGCATTTGCAAGGTTTTTTATCATTAATAAAGGACGTTTTGCATTCAAGTTTTGTGTTCCTTGTCTTTCATTTTTATTTCTGCAGAAAAACAATAAAATGACAATGTTTTATTTTTGTTGTTTCTTTTTTTAAAAAGTCTCGTTCTAAAATAAAGCATGATTCCCAATCATGCAGACTTAATCACCCGAATTTCATTGATAACGATTCTGCTATGGCCAAGTATGACTTTGATAATCCAATCTATCAAGCCGAAGAGGGGGATGAGGAAGACTGTGAAGTTCCCGAGGAATTGGCCAGATTGGTGAAGCAGGAGGAGAGGGTCATTCAACCTCACCAAGAGACAATTGAGGTTATCAACATTGGTTCCGAGGACGCCAAGAAAGAGATTAAGATTGGAGCCAACCTGCAGGCTGAGGTGAAGAAAGAACTGATCAATATGCTACGGGAATATGTTGACATCTTTGCCTGGTCGTATCAAGATATACCAGGGTTAGATACCGACATTGTTGTGCACAGGTTGCCGTTGAAAGAGGGTTGTCCTCCTATCAAACAAAAGCTCCGGAGAACTAAACCAGAAATGGCTCTCAAGATCAAGGAGGAGGTACAAAAACAGTTAGATGCGGGATTTCTGGCCGTTACCAATTACCCACCATGGGTTGCAAATATCGTTCCTTTGCCGAAGAAGGATGGTAAGGTCAGAATGTGCGTTGATTACCGGGATCTAAACATAGCAAGTCCGAAAGACGACTTTCCTTTACCTCATATTGATGTACTGGTGGACAACACCGCTCAGTTCTCGGTATTCTCTTTCATGGATGGCTTCTCCGGGTACAATCCGATCAAGATGGCACCGAAAGACATGGAAAAGACAACGTTCATTACCCCGTGGGGTACCTTCTGTTACAAGGTGATGCCTTTTGGGTTGAAGAACGCCGGGGCAACGTATCAGTGAGCTATGGTAACAATCTTCCATGATTTGATTCATAAGGAGATTGAATATTATGTGGATGATATGATTGCCAAGTCTCGAACAGAAGAAGAGTATCTGGTTAACTTGAAGAAACTGTTTGAGAGGTTGAGAAAGTTTTGACTAAGGCTGAATCCAAACAAGTGCACTTTCGGAGTGCGGTCCGGTAAATTGCTGGGTTTCATCGTAAGTGAAAGAGGAATTGAGGTTGATCCTGCCAAAATAAAAGCGATACAAGAAATGCCTGTACCAAGAACAGAAAAAGAAGTACGTGGTTTCCTGGGTAGATTGAACTACATTGCACGTTTCATATCTCACCTCACAGCCACTTGTGAACCAATATTTAAGCTGTTAAGAAAAGAACAAGCGGTCAGGTGGAATGACGATTTCCAAAGGGCTTTCGAGAAAATAAAAGAATATTTGCAGGAACCTCCAATTCTCATGCCTCCAGTTCTAGGGAGACCGTTGATCATGTATTTGACTGTGCTTGAAGGATCCATGGGTTGTGTTTTCAGTCAACACGACGAGACGGGTAAGAAGGAGCACGCCATCTATTACTTGAGCAAGAAATTCAATGATTGCGAATCGCGGTACTCAATGCTTGAAAGGACATGTTGTACACTTGCATGGGCTGCTAAGCGATTGAGGCAACATATGCTCACTCATACCACCTTGTTAATTTCAAAAATGGACCCTGTCAAGTACATATTTGAGAAACCAGCATTGACCGGACGGGTTGCACATTGGCAGATGGTGCTGACCGAATATGATATCCAGTATACTTCTCAGAAAGCCATCAAAGGAAGTATCTTGTTAGACTATCTTGCACAGCAACCAATTAATGATTACCAGCCCATGAGATTTGATTTCCCTGATGAGGACATCATGTTTCTCAAAGTTAAAGAATGCGAGGAACCACTCTCGGAGGAGGGGCCAGACCCTGAATCCAAATGGAGTTTGATGTTTGATGGGGCCGTCAACATGAATGGATGCGGAGTTGGAGCAGTTCTTATCATGCCAGAAGGTGTTCATATGCCCTTCACTACCCGAGTAACTTTCGAATGCACCAACAATGAAGCAGAATATGAAGCTTGTATAATGGGGATTGAGGAGGCAATTAATTTGCGAATTAAGACCCTCGATATCTTCGGTGATTCAGCTTTGGTGATCAATCAGATTAATGGAGATTGGCACACTCATCAACCAAACTTGATTCCTTACAGAGACTATGCGAGGAGGATATTGACTTTCTTTACAACAGTGAAGTTGTACCATATTCCTCGAGACGAGAATAAGTTTGTTGATGCCTTGGCCACATTGTCCTCTATGATCAAAGTGCAGAGGTGGAATCATGTACCCAAGATTGAGGTGTCTCGTCTTGACAGGCCTGCACATGTATTTACCATTGACGCAGTGTCTGATGACAAGTCGTGGTTTCATGATATCAAGTGCTTCTTGAAGAGTCAAGAGTACCCGTCTGGGGTATCTACCAAAGATAAGAAGACTTTGAGGAGATTGGCTGGTAGTTTCTTCCTGAATGAGGATGTGTTGTACAAACGAAACTTCGACATGGTTTTGCTCAGATGCGTGGATAGATACGAAGCAAACATGTTGATGCAAGAAGTGCATGAATGATCTTTCGGTACCCATGCCAGAGGACATGCAATGGCAAAGAAATTATTGAGATGGAGGTATTATTGGATGACTATGGATGCAGACTGTTGTTCATACGCCCGCAAATGCCACAAATGTCAGATTTATGCGGATAAAGTGCATGTACCTCCGAATCCGTTGAATGTAATGTCTTCTCCTTGGCCCTGTACAATGTGGGGCATTGATATGATTGGAAAGATTGAGCCAACTGCTTCCAAAGGCCATCGTTTCATTTTGGTCGCTATTGATTACTTTACCAAATGGGTGGAAGCAGCATCTTATGCTAATGTCACCAAGCAGGTGGTAGCCAGATTTCTGAAGAGAGATATCATTTGTCGCTATGGAGTGCCCGAAAGAATCATTACTGATAATGGTTCTAATCTCAACAACAAAATGATGGCAGAATTATGTCGGGACTTCAAAATTAAGCATCACAATTCTTCGCCGTACCGTCCAAAGATGAACGGCGCTGTTGAAGCAGCCAACAAGAATATCAAGAAGATTGTGCAAAAGATGGTGGTGACATACAAAGATTGGCATGAGATGTTACTGTTTGCCTTGCATGGGTACCGAACATTAGTAAGGACATCTACCGGGGCAACACCGTTCTCACTTGTGTATGGTATGGAGGCAGTCCTACCAGTTGAAGTTGAGATTCCCTCGCTGAGAGTCATGATGGGTGTCAAACTGGATGAGGTAGAATGGGTTCGTACCCGATTCAATGAGCTAAGCCTAGTTGAGGAAAAGAGACTAGCAGCTATTTCTCATGGTCAATTGTACCAGAGAAGAATGAAGCGAGCATTTGATCAGAAAGTGTGACCTCGGAAGTATCAAGTTGGTGAATTGGTACTTAAAAGGATCCATCCTCCAAACACAGATCACAGGGGAAAGTGGACACTTAACTATGAAGGTCCATTCGTGGTTAAAAAGGTTCTCTCTGGTGGAGCCTTAATGCTTACAACCATGGATGGTGAAGATTTTCCATCCCCTGTCAACTCAGACGCGGTCAAAAAATACTTCGCATAAAGAGACCCGCTGGACAGAAAAAAGAAAAGTCCAGGCAAAAAAGGGCATCCCGGCGAACCATAAAAACAGAATAAAAAGGTTCGGGCAAAAATTAGGGATATAAAATAAAAAAATTTGTACACCCGGTGAGTTGAAAATCCACAAGGACAACTCAGGCAAGAAAGGGTATCCCGGTGGATTGAAAACCCGAAAGGGCGATCCACGCAATAGAGGGATTAAGCGAAGACTGTGATCTGAGTCGTCTGTATTGCCTCATCATTTCACTCAAACTGGCAATCTCCAAAGGATAAGAATCAGTCCAATCATCCTCCTCAGAAAGTGAAGATAATCGGAAAGTCTTGAATACATACTGGTCATAGCAGAAAGGAAACTCAGTGAAACGCCATTTTCACATTGCCATTAAGATAGTTTCTTTTCTCAATTTTCAGCGATCACCTCTTTCCAGGGATTGCTTCCTGATGTACTTGCCTATTCTGGGCCTTTCAATCAATAAAGTGGATTATTCAGTCAAAAAGCTTCTTATTTTTTTTCATTTTACTGTTTTGTTTGCAAAACCGTCTAAATTTTTGATAAAAAACATTGCATTGATGAAAACCTTGAGGCTTTACAATAACATGCACAGGGAAAACATTTAAAATTGCTTTGAATGTTGATTAACTCTGAACGGTGGATTCAAACCATGCAATCCCTTGGACATATGTGTGCATTTCTCTTGTTGCAGGTTTACATTCAAAAGCCTAACATGGAGTCATTTTCAGCGACAAGCGTTGTGGGTGCTCCCCCCAACAAGTGGTGGTTCGGAGTTGGATTTTCTCAGTTGCCGAAGTCATATCCGGCACGGGACATATATGCATATCCTTTGCTTGTAGGTAGCAGCCTCATACTAGGCTCAAAAATAAGATTGAAGCCTTTCTGAGATCATGGCTCGTTTCTTCCAAACAAGTAATCACTTATCCCCATGCAGAATGCCAGGGCAATCCTAGTCAGAAAAGGGTTCACAAGTCACCCTTTTGTCACAACGTTTACTGATTGAGTCCATCATTCTGTCGACGGTCGTTCACAACGATTCGATATCAGTAAATTGATTTCAACTGGGTATCGTTGTATCTTATTAAGTCGATTCTCTCATTCAGTACTTCCAACAGCTACAAGCTTTTTTTTGTCGATAACGATTGGGAACTCCCCAGTAGAGTTGCTTCGCAGACCTTGCAGCTAATGTTCAAGACTCAGTGAGTGTCCAGGAGTTGGAAGACGCCAAATCTTCTGTAAAATCCTCTTGGGACGATTTCTTCAGATCAGTCGCGTAACTTGGGGCAAAAGCGAGTTCGTGACCCTACCAAGCATGGGGCAGCATGAAATCCCTCTGATAGGATGTGTTCCAGATCTATTGTCCCCAGTAGCGTAATCTACCCGTTAATACGACTAGCTCAAGTCTCGGTATTTGTCTAAGAGTTTGAAGATGCTCGGTCTTCCATAAAATCCTCTTAAGAGACATTCCCCAGCACGAGACGCTTTGAAGCAGTTATTCCCAACAGAGTTTGTTGTAAGTTCATTATCCCTAGTGGAGTCGTCAAGCAGAAAGTTTGCCTAACATGGGGCATTATGGCACTTATCCTAGGCCCGGCAGTTTTGTTCCTCAACAGAGTACCGTGGATTTGCTTTGTGTTTTCTCAGCAGATCTCTAGGGGCTCTTTCTCAGCATGGTGCAACGGAATGTCTTCCAACCAAGATTCGCTTATCCCCGACGGAGCAGTTCCAGTCCTCAGCAAGATTGTATCTCTGGCAGTTGTATCCCCACAGAGTTCAGCATTGAATCTTGTCAGCAATACTCCTCAGCTGAGTTGTTCTTTCTCCTCGCAGAGGTTTAGCAGATCAGCAGAATCTTTTTCTCAGCAGAGTGTTAGTCTATTCTATCCCCAGCCGAGTCAGAAGGCTGATTACCCCCGCAAAGGATCTCGGGTTTGATAGATCCCCAAGCAGAGTTTTAATGACTTTTCATCCTCAGCAGAACGTCATTCAGAAAATTCTCATCCCCAGCGGAGTTGCTATGACCAGAATTTATCCCCAGACAGATGAGATAATTCCTGGCGGAGTCATCACTTCCCCGTATCTCAAAGTCCAATTTATTTTTGGCAAGTGTGACAGTTCGAAGTAAACGGATTTCTCATTCATTCTCCAGCAGAGATATCATCCTTTCAGGAGTCTCTGAGGTCAAATCATTGATCATTGTTCCTCAGTAGAATCAGTAGAGATCTCTGATATGTATGCAGAGCGTAATCCAGTGTTGAATTTTTGCGAAAGCCCACCGGCAGCGTGGCAAGCTAGTAGTCGCCTGGCGTCGTACAAAAGACATTGTTAAAGCCCACCGATAGTGTTGCAAGCTAGTAGTCGTCTGGCGTCGTCCCAAAAGACATTCTTAAAGCCCACCGGCAGCGTGGCAAGCCAGTAGTCGTCTGGCGTCGTCCCAAAAGACATTCTTAAAGCCCACCGGCAACGTGGCAAGCCAGTAGTCGTCTGGCGTCGTCCCAAAAGACATTCTCAAAGCCCACCGGCAGCGTGGCAAGAAGTAGTCATCTGGCGTCATCCCAAAAGACATTCTCAAAGCCCACCGGCAGCGTGGCAAGCCAGTAGTCGTCTGGCGTCGTCCCAAAAGACATTCTTAAAGCCCACCGGTAGCGTGGCAAGCCAGTAGTCATCTGGCGTCGTCCCAAAAGACATTCTTAAAGCCCACCGGCAGCGTGGCAAGCCAGTAGTCGTCTGGCTCATCCCAAAAGATATTCTCAAAGCCCATCGGCAGCGTGGCAAGCCAGTAGTCATCTGGCGTCATCCCAAAAGACATTCTCAAAGCCCACCGGAAGCGTGGCAAGCCAGTAGTCATCTGGCGTCATCCCAAAAGACATTTCTCCAATGTTATTCTTCCCATCAGAGTTTTATCAAGTAGAGTTCATTTGGTGGGGTTTATATCCCTTTTCTTCTTCTCCACAGAGTGCAAATTTTCTGGTTATTTTTTGGTATTCAATCTCTCCATACCTTGAAAGTCTGAAAGCAACCGCTATCATCCAGTCAGGTCTATAGTGATTGAATAGAGGCAGCTGTAATACCCCAAAATTTTCCCTCTCATTTTTCATATCATTTAGCATATACTTTCATTTGCATTGCATTCCATTCAAGCAAAGAAAAATAAATCATTACATTGCATTCAGCATAGGGCATGTGATCAGTGGGCTTTAGAGTGTTGATCATCCAAAGCAAGAGAACAAGAGCATAGGGTCTTCAAGCAAGCCTCAAGAGTCTCTTACATATCATATGATCTCAATTGATCCCACAAAGCATTGGAAGATGGGAATTCATCAAGAAAGTTGGACAGTTCATCATCTCCTAACCAAAAGCAGTCAAAATTAGGGTTTTGGATTCAAGTGCTCTCCTGATGAAATTTTGGTTCAAACTTGATCTCAATGTTTTCTACATGATATCAAGTATCTAAGGATGGAAGATTGCCCATTGGTTCATTTCAGAAGAGGTCCAATTGGTCAGTGGCTTGAGAATCAAGAAATTGGGGAAAAAGTCAACTGTGCAGTGAAAAAGTCAACTCCTGACTTTTTAAGGTCAAATTCATTAAATTCAAGTTACATATGGTCATTGGACAAGATTTGATCAAGAAATGATGGAGGAATCATGAAAAATCAAGAAATGTACAAAGTTTCCATTTTTAGAAACTTTGGGTTTCCAAAAATGGCAAGTTTGGACCATTTTGCACTACACTTTAGGGCTTCCTTTCTCCAAGATAAAAGCTCCAAACTTCAAGCCCAAGTTGAGCCAATTAAAGATCACACTATAAGCTTCAAATCCATATAAAGAACTCTTCCATTGGATCAAAATTGAGAGAGTTATGATCAATCAAAGTTTGGTAAAATCAAGGCAAAAAACAAGTCATGGCAAGGCAAGTTCAGGCCTCCAGGCCATAATTTCATCAAACACTTGGTGTGCCAAATGTCAAGCCATTTTTCTCATGTAATAAAGCTTCAAATGAAAAAATATTGAACATCAAAGTTGTTCATCTCAATGTCCTCTTCAACTTTGATGTTGGACATTTTTTCATTTGAACAAGTTATGAATGAGTTATAGTGGTTCAAAGTTGATGGGTTCACTCTGAATTTTCCAAGTCATGTTGCCATGCACGCAACAATGTTGCCACGCCCATAAACCAGTTTTGGTGTACTTGAGTTCATGGCCATTTTCAAGTGTGTTTGAGGTCCTATTTCCATTAGATTCCAACACCAATCTTGTTCTACCATGTTCCTTCTTTCTAATGACACCAAAGCCTTACCATTTCATCCATTGACATGAGATAAATTCCTCCTCAAACACTAAAATCTCCACTGATTTGTTTGGCTGCCAAGAATAGAATGATTATCATTGTTTGTTATTGTCTCATTTGGTTTGGACGCATGCCTTCACACCAGCTACTTTTTGCTTTTTTTGGATAAACACATCTTACACACTGTGCATCATGCTATACCATACATGAAAAGGGAATGAACAAACTTGTTGCGCAAGATTGCTACAGCAACAACATGACATCACCACCATCTATTCTAATCACCACCATAAGCTCCAAAAACCTCTCCACACTATAGCAAAACTCAACAACTCGTGCCACTAACTAACTCAACTCAGTTAGTTGACTCAAACTCACTTAACTCACTCATTTAACTCTCCTCCTAACTTTTAACCACACTATTTAACTTCTAACTCAACCTATATAAGCTCCATTGCTCACAAAATTAACATAACACTTCATTTGGTTCGAATTCTCCCACATTCCATAAACTATCACTCTCAAGTTCTTCTCTGAAACTCTCTTTCTCTCTGCACGATCTCATCATCATCTTCATCTATTCATCACTCTCTTCATCAATGGTTCATTATTGAGCAAGAACAAGGAAGATTAAGTTCCATTCATCAAGTACATTTTCAATTCAGTTGGAATTTCATTCTGATTTCTTCAAGATTTCAAGATTCAATAGCATTTATTTTGCTCAGTTTAAGCTCAAGAACTTAAGGATCTCCTCTGGCTTTCTTTTGATTCAAGTTTCTTCAAGGTTTAGGTTCTAATTTCTCCAACTTTATTGCACGAATTCTTGTTGTTTTAGCTTGTTTTTCTGTTGTTTATGAAGCTTACTAGAAGCTACGATGATCCGACTAGTTGATAGGCTCTCTAAGAGCATAGCTGCAAAATCTAGGGCAATTTTCATCTCTTCGATTCTCTTCATATGTGATTGATCTGTGAAAAATAACTGTAGATTTGCATTCTATGAAACTTCAGCTTTCGATTGGTATAAGTTTTGTTAATTTCTGGAAGTTTTGAGACTGCAGTCGCCGGAGAGTGGCTGGAGAAGACGACCGGAGGTCCTTCTCTGGCCGGTGAGGGGTCAACTAGGGTTTAGTGCAACTTTATATCATAGTCGTTTGATCTTTTTCCATCCAATGGTCCATAGCACGCCAATGCATAAATGAAGAAGGTGTCACTCAAGTGACTTCGTTTTTTATCTCAGATGCTTACGTGTGTGTGCGTACGTGGTAGCTAGTGTGTTCGTGCATTCTGATTCGTTTGATCTTATTGATTTTCTTGATGATTGATGTTGATTGAATCATATGGCTTTGATTGCATCCACGTGGTTGACTGAGGTGAACCATTCCACACGCACACACGCGCTTTA
This sequence comes from Lathyrus tuberosus, assembly GCA_022829125.1. Lineage (NCBI taxonomy): Eukaryota > Viridiplantae > Streptophyta > Magnoliopsida > Fabales > Fabaceae > Lathyrus > Lathyrus tuberosus. The sequence continues at coordinate 1,491,701 of JALAZF010000389.1, read as the reverse complement.
TGAATTGGGTTTCTAATTTCTATTTGCACACTTATCTCTGGGCCCAAAACATTTTTAAACTACAAATTTACTCACGCTGCACCCCCTGCTCCTTTTCTTCCACATTTTAATTTCATTTTTTTATATTGTTTCATTTTCTTTTATTAAAAATATTAATTCAACTCTAAAAATTCTAAATAAATTCACCAACCATCTTGACACATAAAAATAATTTTTTATATTTTTTAATTCTGATTTTATTTTATTTTGGCATTATTTTCATAATTTCCTTTTAATTTCCTTTTAAAGTGCATTTCTTCTTGATGTTTGGTTCATTTTTATTTTAATTGAACTAGTTCTTTTCTGAATTATTGCATGGATTTTTGTATGATCATAATAACATCTAAAAGCATCTAAAAACATTTTTATTACATTTTTAAAGTCATTTTGTCATGAATTGTGGTAAGCATCTTTTTGGATTTCTTTGCCATACTTCAATGTGAATTTGTGAACTCATTTGAACCATTTTATTTTTGAGTTTTGGTGTGAGTTTTTGACACGTGACTTGCTTCTGACCTAAGTACTTTATGTTTTAATTTCATAATTTTTCCAAGTCTTCTTCTATTGTTACTTTGTTTGATGGTTATAGGTCATATTTGTGTGTTATTATTGAGCTTTTCACTCTTAATTGTTTAGGAGGCACTTGTGCCATTGCATTGTGACTTGTATGATCATTTTATAAGTTATTTCATAAGCATTATAGGTCACTCATGTTATATTATAGGTCACTTGTCCTTCTATTTTGGTTCATAAATGTTTGTTGATTATGTGAGCTATTTTGACCTAATTGTATGCATTCATCTTCTATGTGTCTTAACATGTTTTGTATGCATCTTGGTGACACCTTTCTTGCATTCTAATATGATCAAGCATATCATACACTACTTCCTTGCATCCATTCTTATCCATGTTCATGTTTCATGCCTTATTCATAACTTGCATTACAAGTATACCTTTTGTTTGAATTTCAACTTGATTTCTCTTCTTCTTAATCTCTAATGTGACTTGTGTATGAATCAAATTTGTTCATTTGTGCATTCTCATGTCATCTTATAACATGTATGCTACTGATCCATGACAATTTGCATCCATAATTGCATTTTTTCTCTTATTTGTTATTTGTTTTGTAAGTGGATAATTTGTGCATTCTTGTGTGACATTGTTCTACTTCTTACTTCTTCTTCTTGAGTTTTATTTTCACATAAAGGATGTTAATTCATGAATACATAATGACATGTATGACGTGTTTTCCTACTGGTTGTGGTGTTTCATGTTGCATCATTGCATGTTTTGCATCTCTTAAATGTTCATGACACATCTTTAGTGCGTATCATTGCATTCCTTTGATGTTTGGTAGATTGTTTAGGCATAGATTGATATTGTAAGCCTTTATAACTATTGGTAGATGTAAATAGGCTTTGCTACTGCCCTAGGTCAGTACCAACCTTTAGTGATCTTTTCTTTTTAGGTTTAACACTTTGGAAACTTCTTAGTAGTTTCTTTAGAACACTAGGACTTGTGTGGTTACATCTTTCACTTGTACTTCAATATTTGAATTGTTTTGGTACTAACCTCTTTGTGTAGGGGCTATGGTAAGTCTTGAGTATGTGGATGCTTATCCATACTCACATCCTTTCTCTTTTATCTCTTTTATTCATTCTACTTGTGTTTGATAAGCATTTCAATGCTTTCCTTCTACAATATTTTCTTCATCCCTTTTTAAGATCAACTTAACTTCCATCTAGGAAGTTGTTTCTTATCTTCTTCTTCTCTTCTTTTATATTAGAATTCTCATTCCACACTTAACTCTTAGGACCTCCAAGCATGACATCTTTAGGGTGAGTCTTAGTTCCCTTTAGTTTTCATCTTTTGCTCCCCTTTGAGTCTCTCTTCTTCTCCTCTCAAAACAAAAAGCAAAAACACTTAATAAAGACATAACACATATTGTATTTGAGCCTTTCATGTGAGAATGAGATAGTGAGGGGTCTTCTCTCACTTTATTAGAATGTTTAGCATACGTCCCGTCTTGGGTCGATATGCGAGGCATTCGATCCTACTTGAAAGACTTAAATACAATGTGCGTTGTAAACACAAAAATAATCAAACACTTCTTTCTAAAAGACAAAAACAAACAAACAAATTCTCTTTTCATCTCCTTCATTCTATTCCTTAAGGACTCGTCATGTCCGTTCTACCGCAAACAGGTAACGCCTAAGTCTCCATACAGCGAGCTGCAACACCTAACTGCTGGGATGCGCACTCTGACGTTTCCACTAAAAAACACAAACAAAGCAACCCTTGTTGAGGGGAACTACGTCGCTATGATTCTCATGGTCCCGATGAGATACGTATGCAGTGGGGTAGGGCCCATTCGAGCACATCTTTTATTTTCCCTACATTTGTTTCTCATTCTCTTTCCATTCTTTTTCCAGTATTTTTTCTATCACCCTTTGATCGAGACAACAAGCGTGGATCCCATCGAGTACGATGGACGCGTGGGGGTGCGATAACCTTCCCTTCACGTAATCGACTCCGTTACCCATTCTCTTTGGTTCGCGATACCTCGTTCTTTCCTTTCTCCTAGGTTTGTGCAGCATTACCTTTCCCTTTCTTGGGGATAAAAATGCCTGGCTGGCGACTCTCTTTCTTTCTTCCACGCCACTTTCGCGTTTGTACCTAGATGAAAATCTCGGGAGCGACAATAGGAAAATCAGCCCCAAGGTCTATTTTACCGATTCAATTCAACCCTTAATAACTAATTCACAAAAATGCCCTCATATCATCAATTTATCACAAAACCCATAAACCCTCACAATCCCCTTTTTCAACAAGCTCAAAACAATATCAACAAAAACATTAGCCCCGAAGGCCTAATTCTATCCAATTCAATTCAACCCTTCATATTCATCATCAATCCACAAAAACAACACCTAAATCATCAATATAATCATAAACTCACAAAACCCACATAAACCTCAAAATCAGCCTTAAACACATCGAATCCCTATATTGAAAATCATGAAAGGTAATACTCCTCATACCTTAGATTGTCGATTCAAAGCTTTCTCCACCGAGTCTTTGGAAACCTTCTCGAATTCCTCGCCTCTTCCTTTTTCCTCAGAGCTCCCACCTTCTTTCCTTCTTTTCACGGTTTACCAAAAAATGAAACCTATTCTCAAATCCACCCTTTATATCCAACCTAACCCTTGGGCCTCAAAATTGGGCTTTCTCCATAATACCCTCACTAACCCTCCTCAAAAGTCCAATTTACCCTTAATTCCTCTAATATTATTTAAATTATAATAATACTAATATATTCCATATTATATACTATTATTTAATTAAATAACAAAACTCCACAAAATTCCACGCAATGCCCCAAAACACCAAAATTCACCAAAAATCACGAATATTATAATTAAATAAATTAAATAAATATTCTTACAAATTTGGGGTGTTATAATAAGATTCAACTAAGAAAAGATTAACGGTTCCAATTCAAACAAGAGAAATTTTTTCAAATAAGAGGATTTAGTCAAGCATGAAAATGCGCACAAGCAACGTTCACCACTCAATAGAATCGAACAATGACAAAGAATTTAGTTCTTAAACAAATATCATGAAATGTTTCAAACAACAACTAAATTCTCATACCTGAATCACTCTAACGCTCCTCTTCAAAATAAGAATGAAGAAATTAACGCGTTTGCAACCACGGGGTAATTTCACTCACCTAACAAACAATGCTAATAGCAATTCAATTCATACATCGTCTAACAATAAAAAATGAAAACATGGAAGCAAAAAGCTCACTAAGGGCTTTAAGGGTTGTAGCTTGGTCGGGTTCACAACAAAGGGACATTTCTAAAGGCCATTGAATCGAAATTACCGGTGCAAAAAGAGACATTCACTATACATGGTATTTACACATCTCAACTTCATTCACCATTTTCATTCCTTTACCACAAACCTTCTCAAACTTCCTTATGCACAATTATTTCATTCTCTATTTTTCTTATTCAAACAAGCATTCTTTTTCTTTTGTTTTTCACATTCATATTCACACTTTTCTTTTCATGCTTGTTTGAAATTTTTCAAAAGTTTTAGCAACCTACCATTCTTCTTTTTCATTCTCCCCAACTTGAATTCAACCAAACCTCAAGTGAATGTTCCTTGCTTTTTATGGCAAGGAAATCAAATTAAAACTATGTTCAAAGGTTCAAGAAGAAATTTTTAGAACCTCACAAAATTCAATGATGAACTATACTTTCAAATTATGTACACAAACCAAGTTCATCACTAAAATGAGATCTAAACTGTTTAGGCTCAAAGGGGGTTAACGAATTCTCTCTACTCACGGGTAAGGTACTTTTGAATACGGTTGTGCTCAATATAAAAAAATGCCTTGATCATTTCTAATGCTTCCACAAAATCACAATAATCAAAAGATAAAGCATGAATCAAACGAATTAAACAAAGTTATCAGTTATCCTAGCATATAGTAAACAATGGAGGTTTCTCACAATTTGTGGCTTTTGGACCTAAGTGAAACTAGCATTCAAACAAGTTGCAATAAGAAACAAGAATACACACTTGCACAAAGAACAAAATTCTTAAATCATTCTACATTCTATAAAGCGGTACAATTTACCTTGCATACATTCAATGCTCACCATCATATCATCACCATCCTATCATCACCATCAAGACTCAATCGAAGCTTCATTGAATACTTTTATACAAATAGTAACCAATCTATAAGGAGTTCTCATCATTCCTAGTCACACTAGAGAAAACATAAAAGAAAACAAATATATACAATATAAACAAATGTACAAAGCTCAAAAATATAGAAACTATCGCAATACGATTCAATATCCAAACACCAATCCCAGACAACGACGACATTCTGTTGAAGCGGTAGAGCAGCAAGCAAAAATTAATTAAGTACCCAGTTTTGTCGTCTCCACAGGGATTGATGTGAGAAAGAATGTCGTTCAACGGTCTCTACATTTCTAAGCTTAGGGTGCAAAAGTTTTGGTTAAAAGGTTTAAGGCACCAAAGATAAAGGTATAAAATATAAAGACGGAAAATATAAAGTAAAGACTGGATTATAAACGGAGCCTTGTTGGGATTGGATCTCATCAATTGATAACACACGCATTCTTCTAATCAAGTAAATACAAATCAATCATTAGTCTAATGTCCTCACGTATTACTCACGACATACATATCCCCCTCGGTCCCCGCATGTTGTGAGTGATTTTGTACCGATCAATAATTGGTCTCGCACATTACTAATCAATACAAAGTATTTAAAACCTACATGAATGTTAAGCCTACATCCATTTCTGGCATCTAGACCCAACAAATATTACTATAAAATCCATATCAAACTAATGAGTAATTTGTATACAAAGCTATTATCAGAATACATACATATGATTAACCCTTTTTACATGCATTCAACTAATTGGCCAAATGTATGTGAATATCGTTCTTCATCACTATTATCACGCATCCTCACAATACCGCATTAATCCTACTCATGTTATTCATGCTACTAATCAACACAATACAATAAAATATACAATGAATATCAACTCATAAAACCATGTCAAAAGTTTACTCATTGATAGATGAAAATCCAAGATCAAGGATTTGAAATAGGTTTTGTCCAGACCCACAAATAAGAAATCAAAGACAATCAACAATAGAGGATCAAAACTAGTTCACAAACATACATTAGATGAAATACATAAGGTATCAAAAGATTACATCCAAACCCCAACAAGAGATCAAAGATCTTATCTTCTCCCTCTTAGGGTTTGAGTTTCTCTCACTTGGATTTCAGGAGATAAAGTTCTTATCCTAAAATTACAAGTTATGGCTAAAAAATTATGAAAAGTACTTATATAATACCTTCAAAATATGTCATGTTCGCACTGCGAACAAATTATTCGGCGAACACCAAATTAGGCACCTGATGTGCCTCAGGAACAGTTAAACCGCCTCTGCGATTCTACAAAAGTTCGCAAAGTGAATAATTATTCGCAAAGCGAACATTCGCTAGAAAGTTCGTAATGCGAACTTAGGTGCCTCTTCCTACTGCCTCAAGTCTGGGAGTATTCGCTGGAAAGTTCGCAAAGCGAACATTCGTGGGCATGTTCGCAAAGCGAACTTTCTGAAGTTTCTTCATTTCTTTGGCAACTTGCATCTCTTTTCTTGTGTCTTACTTCTTTGATGACTTAATGCCTTTTTCTGCACAATAACACACAAATTACAAGTATCAAAGGTATTTTCACAATAATTGAAGAATCACACTAGAACATGAATTAAATCTATGAAAACATGAGAGTTGAGTTGAAAAGTGCCAAGAAAGATGGTTCAATTTAAGTCAAAATTTGCACTTAACACTTACCAAAGTAACAAAAGTCCACAAATCTGTTATCAAATTGCCTATCACGTTTGTTTCGTATAAAAGAGTAGTTGATGGTGAATACTCTTCTCTTTTTAAGAGTTATGTTGTGTTCCTTGGACGTAGCAAATTTAGCATATTGGTAGATGATTGGAAACAAGCGCCAGCTGAGGTCAAAGATAGCATATGGACAGATGTTAATGTATTAGTTTTAATTTTCATCATTTCGATGTGAGTCTCTATAATTTCTAATACATTCTTATTGATTTAAATGTAGTTGACCTTTGAGTTTACGGATGGTGATAAGCACTTAAAAAAGTGGTTAACTCATGCTGGTACGTGTTAGAGAGGCTTTGAGTCATGGCTCACGCGTGACTGCATTAGGAATCCTAAGACTGGTCTTGAGCGTCCATGGGTGAGGTATAGTTTTTTCTCGAAGAAGGTTTAGAAAAATTTTGCAAAGGGTCGTCGTTATGAGAAATTCGTAGTTAGTAATAGTCTTATTTATCTTGATAATTTGATGGTAATTATTTATAGATACTAATCATATTTTTACTATGTTTATAACAGACTAAAAGTCAAGCAGGAATTCAAAATAAAGCGAAAAACATTTACCCTCACAGATTATCTCGTGGGGGTTCTAGAAAATTGGAAAAAAAATGATGGAAGAAAAAAGACAACAAATGGGAGATGATGACTCCATTAGTCGTGATAGCAACCCATCTTCACTATCAAGGCATGAGAAGTGGAAGAGGGCTCGACTAAGACCAAATGGAGAGTACACCTCAGATGCTTCAAGAGCAGTTGCTGAGAAAATTGTAAGTATGATTTGTTGTTCGTATGTTATGTGCTATTTAAATGTTGTGGTAATTAAAATACTAATATTATCATGCATGTTGTGTAGGATGTATTTGTTGAGGAGGCCCGTGGAGGCTCATTTGTTCCAGAACCACGACATGATATACTAGTCGAGGCTATTGGAACATATGAGCATGGTGGGCGCGTTCGTGGTGTTAGAAAAGGCGTCGGCATTAGATTATTCTTTGGTCCAACCAAAAATAGCACCGACAATGCCGAATTACAAGAGCATAGAGAAAAGCTTGCTCTTGTTGAGAATGGGTTAGAAGAGTAGAGGAAGATGTTAGAAGCCGAGCAGGAAAGTCGGAAGAAAGACATAGAAAAGTTAGAAGAGTTATATGAGGCAAGCGTTTTATCTAAAATGCTAGTGTTTTATATGAAATATGTGATATATTGTGTTAAATCTGAAAAGTTAGAAAAAATAGAAATGTGTTTATTATGTATTTATATATTGTCGCGGAGAATAAGTGGATCCTTACCATAATGCACAGATGAAAATTATACTAATAATGCTGATGATCAAGTTCACCAAACACATGGTGTACGTCATGCTAGCACCAAAGGAAGCAATTGTTCAGCCGCCTCCGCTAAAGAGGTTAATGAGTTATTGGATCCTTCTGCAAATGAAATCGCCATGTTATACGTTTTGGTTGCGGAACGTAATGATCCACATCATCTTTCTCTATAGCATTGTCCATCAGTAGAGTTCTATTATGTTTATTCTATTGACATTCGAGATTTTCTCTATGGTGGTACTTGGCTGGACGTAGGGATATTACAACTTTGGTACACGTAAGTATATACTTGAATATGCATGTCAATATAGTACATTATCATTTTTGTATTTCCTTTACTTATTTTTTGAATTTTGTTTAACCATTTAGGTACATTCATCGTGTATGTATATAGTTAAATAAGTCCAATATTTATGGCATCTTGGATCCGTATAGTATTCGATGGACAAATAATAAACCAAAAGATATTGAGACATACACTTTGGGACGGTTACGTCAAGGGGAAAAGAATGTTACTTCACACCATTTCTCAATGCGTAAGTAATTTTGAAATTGTGGTTTATCTTTTATAGTTAGTTTTGTTTTAGAGAATACTAATTATATATATATATATATATATATGCTCGTGTTTGTTCAGTGATCATTGGCAATTGGTCATCATATCGCTTAAGACGAATACGATAACGATATTGCACTACTACAAAACACGCAAATAACAACGCAAGGTTTACAACGACATCATATAAACTGTTGTAATAGTGCAAACTGAATGCGCGCATTTTTTAAAATCTTATTAAAATGCCTTTAATGACGATTAAAATTCCAACCGTGGTGAAATGTGAGGCCTTTCACCACGGGTATTTAAAAGACTGTCATTATAGGTAGCGTCTGGTCATGGGTTCAAGTCTTAGCACCAGCATTTATGGTTTTTTACATATTTTTTCAAAATGCTTACAGCCTTTCACCACGGGTATTTAAAAAAACCGTCATTATAGCCTATAGTTTAGTTTTAAGTCTTGCTCTTCAAAAAATCGGTTTTAGGGAAAATCGTCTCCTTTTTTATATCTGTTTCGTGCATTTGAAGTAGAAAAATTGTGCTGTCATTAGTCCCTTACTCTGAAAGAGTTACAGGACTTCACCCTCAAAACCCAAAATTCATCTTTTTTCTATTTTTAATGTCTTTTTTTACTATTTTCATAGTCTCAAAATTTCCAAAAAAAGATCTTAAAATTCTTATTTTACCTAATTAGATTAAATTTCGGGTTTTTAGAGTTTTTTGAATTTATTTTAATCACGTTACTTCTTTCCAATTTTTTCAAAATGCTGATAGACCTTTCACCACGGGTATTTAAAAAACTGTCATTATTGGTAGCGTTTTTTACTTATTTTTTCAAAATGCTGACAGACCTTTCACCACGGGTATTTAAAAAAAAATTGTCATTATAGGTAGCGTCTTGTCTTGGGTTCAAGTTCTAGCACCAGCATTTTTGGTTTTTTTACCTTTTTTTCAAGTCCCATTACCAACATTATAGGTGGCACGAGTAGTGAGTTTATTCATTATCCTTAAACAAATCTTGGTCGTCCATTTAGTGATTATCAACGGCCAAGACACTACTATTAGTGATCTGCGGGAAACCTAAAACTTAGACGAACTACATCTTCTACCTCCAAACATCATCTTTTATTTACGATACTCTATTTCTCCATTAAACCAAATTTCAGAACTCGAGTTAGCAATGTTGGTTGTTGATGTTCTTTTTTAATTATTGTTGTTCTTGTTGTTCTTTTTTATTATTGTTGTTCTTGTTGTTCTTTTTTATTAATGTTGTTCTTGTTGTTATTATTATTATTATTGTTGTTGTTGTTGTTGTTCTTGTTCTTGTTCTTGTTTTTCTTCTTGTTTTTCTTCTTCTTCTTCTTCTTCTTCTTCTTCTTCTTCTTCTTCTTGTTATTGTTGTTGTTCTTCTTCTTCTTCATCTTCTTCTTCTTCTTCTTCTTCTTCTTCTTGTTATTGTTGTTGTTGTTCTTCTTCTTCATCTTCTTCTTCTTCTTCTTCTTCTTCTTCTTCTTCTTCTTCTTCTTCTTCTTCTTCTTCTTCTTCTTCTTCTTCTTCTTCTTTTTCTTGTTGTTGTTGTTGTTGTTATTTTTATTATTTATGTTCTTGATGTTCTTGTTGTTCTTGTTGGTGTTATTATTATTGTTCTTGATGTTCTTGTTGTTCTTGCTGTTGTTCTTGTTCTAATGCTGCAATTTTTTTTAAAAGACATACAACAACGGGTATTTAAAATAACCGTCATTATAGGTAGTCTACAACAATGCTTTTTTAAAATAATCGTCATTATAGGCAGTTCTAATGCTGCATTTTTTTTATTTTATTAAAAGACATACAACAACGGGTATTTAAAATAATCGTCATTATAGGAAGCGCGACTTCCAAATTATTACAACGCTTACTGGGTCGTGATTATACATATCATATATACAACGACACTCTATATAGCAACGCTTGTGCCTGCGTCATTATATATCTTTCCCAACTATTGTTAAATGGGTTTTTCGTAGTAGTGTTGTGTTCATTACATCAACCACTCTATCTTAAAATGAAGCAAATTATTAATAGGTAAGTTTATGTTTATATGAAATTTTCATTTATACATATTTTCTTTGACTTTGTAATTATTTTAATTGGTTTAACCCGTAAAATATTTTTAAATGTACAGTGTTGTGCAGCGACACAATATGTTGAATAATGTCAGGAAAAAGCCAACATTTGTCTTGCCTAAAGTAAGTGGCTATATTACTTTGTGTCATTTATTTATATATATATTGTTACATGCATGTGTGTTTATAATATTCATGAAATTAATATTTATTTTGGTAGACGAGGAAACAACCAAAGGGATTCGAGTGTGGTCATTATATAATGAAATACATGTTAAACATTGTTTTTGCCGGTATTGTTGATAAATGGGATCAGGTATATATTACAAATGTAATGAATTGTTTACAATGCACTAATGGGTCCTCAATAATGAGTTTAATCTGGTATATTTTATGCAGACTTTTAACGACGAAACAACATTCTCATGTGAAGACTTTGTAGAGACTCGTAAACGTTGGGCGTATATGTTCAATGTGATTAATGAATCTTAAACATGAGATTCACCTTTAATATATATATATATATATATATATATATATATATATATATATATATATATATATATATATATATATATATATAGATATGTTTGATGTACATCTGAGTTTGAGTGTTGTAAATAACATTTTTTATTTGATGAAGTAAATAATTATTTGAGTTTGAGTGTTGGTAATATACATCTTCAATTGCTATTTCTGTTATGTTACAATTTGATGTACATTTGAGTTTGAGTGTTGTAAATAACATTGTTTATTTGATGAAATAAATAAATATTTGAGATTAAGTGTTTTAATATGCGTCTTAAATGGATGTTTCTGTTATGTTACAGTTTAAATAATACAGGTTAAAAAATGGAAAATTTTCAAAATGCAGAAAATTTATTTTTTTTAAAATGCATATATGTCGCTCCCGGGATTTTCATCCAAGTACAAACGCGAAAGTGGCACGGAAACAGAGTCGCCAGTAATGTGTATTTATCTCAAGAGAGGGAAAGGAAACACTGCGTAAACCTGAGGGGAAGGAAAAGAGCACGGTCATCGCGACCAAGAGAAACAGGTAAGGGAGTCGGTTACGCGAAGGGAAGGTGTTAGCACCCCCACGCGTCCATCGTACTCGATGGGATCCACGCTTGTTGTCTCGATCAAAGGGTGTCGTCATCTGGAACTCCGCTGCTACTGGAAAGGAGGAGGAACGGGAACAGAAAAGAACGGAGGAACGGGGAAGAAAATAAAAAGAAGTGACTCGATAGGACGTCCTCGGAGTCCTAGACCTACGTATTCCCTCGGGAGCGGGAAAGTCAGAGTCAACGTAGTTCAGACACGAACTAAAGGGGGAGGTTGCTCGCCAAGACATCGTCGTCTTGTGCCTACGTATCCTCCATCTAACCAGAAGGAGGAAATCAGAGCAGTCGTAGTTCGACTTACTGGTCGAAAAGGGAGACAAAAGGGTTAATAAATAAGGTTGTGCTCGCAGAGATCTCGCACGATCTCCTGCCTATGTATCTCCATTAACCAATGAAGAATCAGAGCGACGTAGTTACCCTCACTAGGGAAGGCTTGCTTTGTTTGGGTTTTTTAAGTGGAGTACGTCAACGTTCACGTTCTAGCAGTTAGGTGTCGCAGCTCGTTGTACGGAGTCTTAGGCATTTACTTGTTTGCGGTAGAACGGAAGTGACGCATCCTTGCAAAGGAATGAAAGAGATGAGAAGAGAATTGTTGTTTGTTTTTGTTTTTTAGAAGAAGTGGATTAAAGTTAGTTCGTAACTTACATTGCACCAAAGTCTACCATGCGGGAACGAGTGAATCGCATGGTCGCCCCTAAATGGGACGTATGCTAAACACTCTAGAAGAGGAGGGGAGACCCCTCATTCTTCATTTCCTACACTTAAGGCTCAAGCGCAATATACGTTATATTTATTAAGTGTTTTAGGGATGTTATGAGATGAGAAGAGAAGACTCAAAGGAAAAGAAAACACTAAGGGGAATTCTATCCTAATGTTGTCATGCAAAAGTGGTCCTATGGTTGAGTTTGAAAGGGGAACTTCTACCTAAGTTAGCATGCAAAGGGAAGCCTAATGCTAATCCTACTCCAAGCTTAATCGAAAATTAAGTTGGATTAGGTAGCTCTAAGGGAGTAAATCCAAGACTTAAACAAGTCTTGAGATTCAAGGGAAGAAAAAGAGTGAAAGAGATGAAGAAGAAAAGGTGAATAAAACAAACAAGCAGCAGCTACAACAGCGCCTCCGCACCTGCACAACAGTGAAAGACAACACACAAGCAAGACAGCTTTCAACAGCACACAATTCAGCACAAAAGGAGGTGTAAAAGGCAACAGGCAGTAAGTGTGAACAATATACAACACATGAACAAACTGAAAACAGCAACTGTAAAAAAAACAGGGCAGCATGCATCCAAACAAGAGATGATTGCAAGCGAACATGCATAGGAAGGCAAATCAAGCATAGAGGTTATAAACATAAAGGATGAACAAGCATGATCATGTTAACCAGTCAAGGATAAGCATGCTCAACATAATTGCACAATTTTCATATTGATCAAAACAAATCATGCATAAGCAACTATGAGGACAAACAACAATCATGCATCAAGCATTACATACTAAATCAAGCAAATACAAAGCAATTCCAGCAACATAAGCATCAATCAACAATTATCATGCTCAAGGAGTATGTGTTATGTGTTCATGGCATCAAGAATGCAACAATGTAAACATGTTCATAAACGATAAAAACACAAGAGCCGCTTGTCAGAAAATTGTGTACATACAATGGTGTAAGGTGCAACAGCATCAAAACAGTCATTAAACATGTATCATATCAATCCATGAAGATTAGAAATGAAACGGGATTGAAACATGCTTAAAAATGCACAAAAAAACACTTTGCAGCAGTGTTAATCAATTAACCAATTGCAGTGCAATTAGGTTAATCGATTAACAGCCCCAAAACAGCATAATTTACACTGGTTAATCTATTAACCTAATTGCACTGCAATTGGTTAATCGATTAACCCTGTACCAACAGCAGAAAATCAGTTTGGAAAATCACTTTTAACAACAAAATCACTTATGCAATCACTCCAAATGATCGTGCAATCAATTAATCACAAAATTCACATCAAATATCATTAATCAAACATCAATTAAATCAACAATCATCAACATCAAGAATCAAACTCAAGCAAAATGGATCCAAATCAAAAATCACCAAAGATCTACATTGTATAAATTGCAAATAAGCTAAATCAAGTATAGATCCAAGGAAAACCAACCTACAAAGCTGAGATTTGCTTTGGTGATTGATGCAAAGTGATCTTGGTGCAGAAAATTAAAGAAAACCAGAGATTCCTCGATTAGTAGCCGAAACGCGTCGAAACCGAGCAAAATTGCAAAAAATCACTGAGATCGAACTTGAACCTAAATAAATGGTGAAACCCTTGGATTGAAGTAGAATAAGCTGAAATTCCAGAAATCCAACCAAAGAAAGTCAAATGATGGAGTTTAAGCTCAAGAATTAATCACTTGTCAATGTGAAAAGTGATTATCCTTCAAGAAATAAGAGCTTTTTGTGAGGGTTTGGAAAAGAGAATTGAGATGAAAATGTAGAAGTAGCAGAAAGTTTAGAGAGAAATGGGAGAATTGAGAGTGAAAAGTGTGAGAAATTTTGTAGAATGGTTCCCCCTTTGAAAAATGAGTGAAGGGTTTCTTATATAGACTTTTGGTTTGGAGTATGGGAGGTTTGGGATTAGCTTTGGACTTAGCTTTGGGTTTGGATCTAGGGTCGAAGTTAGTTACAATTAACTCACCGAGTCAAGGTAGTTAACTCGGTTAGTTGGGATTAACTCGGTAACAATCCCAAGGTAAACTTCAACATCCAGGGATTCACATTACTTGGAAAACAAGGAACACAGTGCACTTGAATTAGAGTGAAGCATTTGAATAAATGCACTTGGACTGTCTTGAGATGTCTAGAGATGTCCAGAATATTCCACTTACTGCTATAATACTGTAGAATCAAAGACCCAAGCATGTGCAATTGTGTTGTCATTAAAAAAAACAGCAGAATATACAAAATATGCCTGTGTTAATCGATTAACATAATTGCACTGCAATTGGTTAATCGATTAACCAGGCCAAAAAAATTGCCCATTTTGCTTGAAAATGATGTTGTGGCTCCAGTTTCAATTCTCCACTCTATGCTCTGGTAAATATCCATAGAATCCCCTGTTTAAAGAACACTGTGATCCCATGCCTTGCAACCAATGATGTGTATGATTTTAGTATGACCTATTATGAAATGCAAATGACCGAAACATAAGCCAATTATTGGAGAGAGATAAGAGGGCAAATTTTGAGGTATTACAGTTGCCCCTATTCAATCAACTGTGGACCTGAAGGGATGAGAGCAACGGATGTCAGACATTCAAGGTACATAGGGATTGAATACAAAAATAACCAAAAAATTTGCACTCTATGGGTAAAAGAATGGATACATGACAAACACATCAGTTGTTTGTGTTTTTTAAGTGGAGTACGTCAACATTCACGTTCTAGCAGTTAGGTGTCGCAGCTCATTGTACGCAGTCTTAGGCATTTACCTGTTTGCGGTAGAACGGAAGTGATGCATCCTTGCAAAGGAATGAAAGAGATGAGAAGAGAATTGTTGTTTGTTTTTGTTTTTTAGAAGAAGTGGATTGAAGTTACTACGTAACTTACATTGCACCAAAGTCTACAATGCGGGAACGAGTGAATCGCATGGTCGACCCCAAATGGGATGTATGCTAAACACTCTAGAAGAGGAGGGGAGACACCTCGTTCTTCATTTCCTACACTTAAGGCTCAAGCGCAATATACGTTATATTTATTAAGTGTTTTAGGGATGTTATGAGATGAGAAGAGAATACTCAAAGGAAAAGAAAACACTAAGGGGAATTCTATCTTAATGTTGTCATGCAAAAGTGGCCCTATGGTTGAGTTTGAAAGGGGAACTTCTACCTAAGTTAGCATGCAAAGGGAAGCCTAATTCTAGTCTTACTCCAAGCTTAATTAAAAATTAAGTTGGACTAGGTAGCTCTAAGGGAGTAAATCCAAGACTTAAACAAGTCTTGAGATTCAAGGGAAGAAAAAGAGTGAAAGAGATGAAGAAGAAAAGGCGAATAAAACAAACAAGCAGCAGCTACAACAGCGCCTCCGCACCTGCACAGCAGTTAAAGACAGCACACAAGCAAGACAGCTTTCAACAGCACACAATTCAGTACAAAAGGAGGTGTAAAAGGCAACAGGCAGCAAGTGTGAACATTATACAGCACATGAACAAACTTAAAACAACAGCTGTAAAAAAAACAGGGCAGCATGCATCCAAATAAGAGATGATTGCAAATGAACATGCATAGGAAGGAAAATCAAGCATAGAGGTTACAAACATCAAGGATGAACAAGCATGATCATGTTAACCACTCAAGGACAAGCATGCTCAACATAATTGCATAATTTTCATATTAATCAAAACAAATCATGCATAAGCAACCATGAGGACAAACAACAATCATTCATCAAGCATTACATGCTAAATCAAGCAAACAAAAAGCAATTCCAGCAACATAAGCATCAATCAACAATTATCATGCTCAAGGAATATGTGTTATGTGTTCATGGCATCAAGAATGCAACAATGTAAACATGTTCATAAACGATGAAAACACAAGAGCCGCTTGTCAGAAAATTGTGTACATACAATGGTGTAAGGTGAAACAGCATCAAAACAGTCATTAAACATGTATCATATCAATCCATGAAGATTAGAAATGAAACGGGATCGAAACATGCTAAAAAATGCACAAAAAACACATTCTTCAGCAGTGTTAATCGATTAACCAATTGCAGTGCAATTAGGTTAATCGATTAACAGCCCCAAAACAGCACAATTTACACTGGTTAATCTATTAACCTAATTGCACTGCAATTGGTTAATCGATTAACCCTGTACCAACAGCAGAAAATCAGTTTGGAAAATCACTTTTAATAGCAAAATCACTTATGCAATCACTCAAAATGATCATGCAATCAATTAATCACAAAATTCACATCAAATATCAGTAATCAAACATCAATTAAATCAACAATCATCAACATCAAGAATCAAATTCAAGCAAAATGGTTCCAAATCAAAAATCACCAAAGATCTACATTGTATAAATTGTAAATAAGCTAAATCAAGTATAGATCCAAGGAAAACCAACCTACAGAGCTGGGATTTGCTTTGGTGATTGTTGCAAAGTGATCTTGGTGCAGAAAATTAAAGAAAACCAGAGATTCCTCGATTAGTAGCCGAAACGCGTCGAAACCGAGCAAAATCGCGAAAAATCACCGAGATCGAACTTGCACCAAAATAAATGGTTAAACCCTTGGATTGAAGTAGAATAAGCTGAAATTCCATAAATCCAACCAAAGAAAGCCAAATGATGGAGTTTAAGCTCAAAAATTAATCACTTGTCAATGTGAAAAGTGATTATCCTTCAAGAAATAGGAGCTTTTTGTGATGGTTTGGAAGATAGAATTGAGATGAAAATGTAGAAGTAGCAGAAAGTTTAGAGAGAAATGGGAGAATTGAGAGTGAAAAGGGTGAGAAATTTTGTTGAATGGTTCCCCCTTTCAAAAATGAGTGAAGGGTTTCTTATATAGACTTTTGGTTTGGAGTATGGGAGGTTTGGGATTAGCTTTGGGTTTGGATCTAGGGTCGGAGTTAGTTACACTCAACTCACCGAGTCAAGGTAGTTAACTCGGTTAGTTGGGATCAACTCGGTAACAATCCCAAGGTGAGCTTCAACATCCAAGGATTCACATTACTTGGAAAACAAGGAACATGGCGCACTTGATTTGAAATGAAACATTAGAATAAATGCCCTTGGAATCAATTTAATAGCTTTTAAATGTCTAGAGATGTCTAGAATATTCCACTTGCTGCTATAATACTGTAGAGTCAAAGACTCAAGTGTGTGCAATGGTCTTGTCATGAAAAAAACAGCAGAATATACAAAATCTTCATGTGTTAATTGATTAACACAATTGCACTGCAATTGGTTAATCGATTAACCAGGCCAAAAAATGCCCATTTTGCTTGAAAAATGATGTTGTGGCTCCAGTTTCAATTCTCCACTCTATGATCTGATAAATATCCATAGAATCCCCTGTTTAAAGAACACCGTGATCCCATGCCTTGTAACCAATGATGTGTATGATTTTAGTATGACCTATTATGAAATGCAAATGACCGAAACATAAGCCAATTATTGGAGAGAGATAAGAGGGCAAATTTTGAGGTATTACAGTTGCCCTTATTCAATCAACTGTGGAACTGAAGGGATGAGAGCAACGGATGCCAGACATTCAAGGTACATAGGGATTGAATACAAAAATAACCGAAAAATTTGCGCTCTGCGGGTAAAAAGAATGGATATATGATAAACACAGCAGTTGTGGTGATGGATGTTGGTGGAAAAGAGTCCGGAACAAATGAAATTCAAAGGTCGCCTGTCAGGAACGGCTAAAGTTGAAAGCTCAGTGGGTTGCCTGTCGGGAACGGCTGAAGTAGAAAACCTATGGCTTACCTGTCGGAAACGGTACATGGGCCTGTCAGGAACGGCTAGGTTTAAAATTCAAAAGGTCGCCTGTCGGGAACAGCTGAAGTTGAAAACCTATGGCTTACCTGCCGGGAATGGTAAATGGGGCTGTCGGGAATGGCTAGGTTTAAAACTCAAAGGGTCGCCTGTCGGGAACGGCTGAAGTTGAAAACCTATGGTATACCTGTCTGGAACGGTAACTGGGCCTGTCAGGAACGGCTAGGTTTAAAACTCAAAGGGTGCCTGTCGGGAACAGCTGAAGTTGAAAACCTATGGCTTACCTGTCGAGAACGATAAATGGGCCTGTCGGGAACGGCTAGGTTTAAAACTCAAAGGGTGCCTGTCGGGAACGGCTAAAGTTGAAAACCTATGGCTTACCTGTCGGGAACGGTAAATGGGCCTGTCGGGAACGGCTAGGTTTAAAACTCAAAGGGTGCCTGTCGGGAACGGCTAAAGTTGAAAACCTATGGCTTACCTGTCGGGAACGGTAAATGGGCCTGTCAGGAACGGCTAGGTTTAAAACTCAAAGGGATGCCTGTCGGGAACGGCTAAAGTTGAAAACCTATGGCTTACTTGTCGGGAACGGTAAATGGGCCTGTTGGGAACGGCTAGGTTTAAAACTCAAAAGG
Organism: Lathyrus tuberosus; assembly: GCA_022829125.1. Classification (NCBI taxonomy): domain Eukaryota; kingdom Viridiplantae; phylum Streptophyta; class Magnoliopsida; order Fabales; family Fabaceae; genus Lathyrus; species Lathyrus tuberosus. Next base: position 1,472,943 of record JALAZF010000389.1, on the reverse strand, counting down.
TCGCCTGTCGAGAACGGCTAAAGTTGAAAACCTATGGCTTACCTGTCGGGAACGGTAAATGGGCCTGTCAGGAACGGCTAGGTTTAAAACTCAAAGGGTGCCTGTCGGGAACGTCTAAAGGAATCCTATCGGGAATGGTTCCTGAAATACGGTCAAGATGTAAAATAAAAAAGGATCTACAAACTGAAAAAAAAAGGGACTTTGGTGAGGAGGAAAGAGGTGAAACCCTGGTACTGCTTTGAAATGTTTACTGGGGAATGAACGAGGTGTTTGTTTTTGCTTTGTCAATATGATCGAAAAAAAACAATTTGGCCTTTCGCACAAGGTACCAAAACTGGCTTATGCTTCGCATGCATATGTTTGAATTTTTCCATGGCGTAATTCTCCATCTCGAATGGAAATGCTATGCATTTTGAGGATGCAATGTAATGATGATTACTAAATGCAAGATGCAAGGAGGTTCCTCAGCAAAATAAATGTTGAGGTAAATAAAGTCAACTCTGCTGGGGATAACAAGCTGGATTGACTTCGTGGTCGTAAACCATACTGGGGAAGACAAATTAACCTGATCTCCTGATCTGAGCTCCGACCTGACAAACCTGTTGAGGTTGCTGTAGGAAATGATAACTTTGCTGGGGAGGCATCATCTGAACCAGTCTGCTTGGGGAATACCTATAACCATAGAACTCCGCTGGGGAAATGACAACTTTCTGACCTGGCTGCTGGGGAATTGAGATCAAACGAACTCTTGCGGAGGAAGGAAATACCTGCTGAGGGACTGAGATCAACCATATTTCTTGCTAAGGGAAGAAACACTTGCTAGGGGACTAAAATCAACCAAAACTCATGCGGGGATAACCTCTGGACAACCGATGGGTCTGAATTGCCAATAACCATTGGACTTTAATTGCAGGAAACATCAATGATTTGATATGCTAAAGGAGGAGAACACTCCGACTTTCCACCATTTTCAAACTGCTTGGGAACATTCCATCATTTCACATTGCATGAGAGTGAGGAATTCTTCTATACTGCTGGGGATGACAACCTCGAGGAAGAACTCTTCTGCTGAGGGACCTGTTTTTGCTTGGGGAGAGCCATGACCATGGACTCCACTGGGGAAATCAAACTTCCTGATGTCTTGCTAGGAAGAGGGATATTCAGATACTCTGTTTGGAAGATAATGAGAGGAACTCTGTCAAATTCTGCTGGGGAAAAGAGATCAAAGACGTCTTATGCTGGGACTGACCTCAAGCTTCTGAGTTGATCAACTGCCCATCGATCGTCATGAGTGAACAACGATTCATTTAATTCTCTATTTGCCCCAGACAGTAAGGTCTATGAAAGAATTTCGCCTCGAGAGGATTTTACAGAAAACATAGCATTCAAAATGCCCCAGTGTCTTCAAACTCTTTGAGAGGTGCTTCTGACTAGTCATCTTTTGAAAAGGACAACTTCTCGTACTCTTGAGGTGGCCTGCCTCGAGTCTCAAAGAAACTTTTCCCCTGACTGATCTTAGAGAGATTTGTCAAATCGACCTGATTGCCCCATATTACCCGCTTGTGGAGAGATTTATCGGATCTCGACATAATTGCCCCAGTTTGAACGCTTTTGGAGAGATTCAACGGATCTCAACGTGGTTGCCCCCAGTTTGGCTAAACTTTGAAGAGATTTCTCGATGTAACTGCCCCTGATTACACTGCTTTTGGGGAGATTCATTGAAACTCGACGTGATTGCCCCAAATTTGCTGAGCCTCGAAGAGATTTCTCAATACGATTGCCCCAGATTGGTTACATCTCAACACAACTGGCTGGGAACGCCTTTGCCCCACATAGTCTTTCAGCAACATGTCCTCTGGAGTCCTCAAGCATTTCAACTTGGCAGGATCAAGCTTCTCGACTGATGTTCATCATGTAAGCTTCTTTGATGTTAAACAAATGTATGCACGCATAAAATATTTATTCTGAAAATGATTACTCTAATACAACACACATGTTAATCTTGAAGTCTTTATTGAAAAGATGTCGCAAAGCCATGTGAATGAATCACTGCTTAGGATACGACGTTGATTTTTGAATTAAAGAAAACATGTACATGCAATACCAACAAGATCTTTTAGCATCACTCATGGGAGTCAGGAACGCTATCTCATTGGAGTACGCTCTCAAAATAAACCATGTTTCAATTAGGACTTTTGAGGGTTGTATCGTGGCCTGGTTCACGGTTTTGAGAAAAAAAGATTTAAGGCCCAAAATTTATCGGTGCCCACCCACTCTTCGTGATGTTCTCCAGTCCTACGTTCAGCTAATTTGCGCAAGCGCTCGCCTCTCAAAAAGATTTTGTGATCTTTAAGGAACCTATGAAACTGATGGTTTGAGACCCAATGAGGTTCTGGAGTAACAGTCACCCCTTTTGTCTTTTGTTCGTAGTCACACGACTTTGTTCTTGCTCGAGGGTTTTCTTTTGTAATCCCTTTGTTTTTCACTTTCTCATTCTTTTGCTTTTTGATCCCTAATTTTTTCCTGGACTGATTCTTTTGAATCTTTAGATTTTGAAGTCCAACGGGATGCCCTAACTTTTGCCTAAGTCGCTTGTTTTCAACTTTCGACTTAGCGGGCTTTTTTCTTTTTTTTTTATTCTTCTTTTTTTTTGGAACAAATTGTGTGACATTGGCTTGTCTTGACTTTGTTGAAAGGATTGTGACTGCTCTACTCCTTGATTGGTGATGGATAACCATTGTGGTTTCACATCTCTTGACCTCTTGATGGTGGAATAGAAGGTAATGGATCCTCAGGTGCACACTCCTTTTGAAATTTGAACGCTCGGTCAAATTAACTGACGCCTACCCTGCCCCTGGACTAAATGTGAGGGTTTTTTAATATGAAAAGAAACTCCTACTTCAAGGCTCAAAGTGGTTAACGAGGGTCTATCTCCCTTATATCTCCAGTGTTTGGGGGTTCGAAACAATGCCTGTACATCCTCAACAGGGTTCTTATTCAAAAGCACACCCCTAGAGATTTTTGCATTTTCAAATCATCATTCTCCCTCAAAGAGTTTAAGCAAGAAAGTCAGTATTGCAATGCACATGAACATTTAAGGATGATCAGTAATGGATTACTTCAAGAAAAACATGCTTATTGTATTATGATTGTCATTAAAAAAAACAAACAAGTTCTTACATGCAAACAATGTTTAAACAAATAAATGAACGCTACATATGAATATGCAGTAAAGAAACTGATGATTGCCATTGTTGAGGAGACTTGACTCCGTCTGGACTTATTACTCTTGACGACATACTTGCAATCTGAGTGTTTACTCGGGAGGCTTCAGTTGATGTGCAAACCATCGGCAGTGAATGTAATGACCCCAGCCTCGATTAAATCTTGCACATTATGATGAAAGGCTCGACACCTCTCAATAGTATGTCCAGGGCCACCTAAATGAAATTCACACCAGGCACTAACATCATATCCAACTGGGAGCTTTACTGGAGGGGAACCCATTGCACGAGGTTCTACCAGATTCAGTTTGAGCAACTATTAAAACAACATGGCATAAGACGTAGGTAGTGGATCAAAATGCCGGTCAGGCTTCTTCAGCTTCTGTTCGTACTGCTTAGCCTTGGGATTGTCTTGGGAGGCAGGAAGTAGCTGCTGACAAGGAAACTCCGGAACCCCAGATTGTGCAGAAAAGTCGTGAGGTAGATCACACTTTGGGATAGATTCCATAGGCAGGGGCGGAATGACAATTTCTGCTGCAGCCTCAGGCACGGGATTGCCATCCTTTCTGAGCACATTCCTCACGACCTCCATAACCAGGCTCATCTGAGTATTTAGTTGATTAACCTCCTCCTTCAGCATTTTCGGTCTTGAATCAAGGCTTGCATGTCCCCCATAAACTGCCCCATTTGGCTTCGCATTTCCCTCAGCTCCGCTTGAACTTGATCCATGGTCAACTTCCAGCTTCTTTGAAAAAGTTAAGTCTGAAATTCTGAAGAGAACCAGATCAAGATGAGAATAACCAGCTTCAAACACCTATTATGCAAATGAGTATGAAAATGCTATGCAAATGCCATGTTCGAATATTTCCAAGGAATCATTCTGCTTTGATTCAAGTTTTTCACATAAGAACAACAAGAAATAGATGGAAATGATCAGCAACGAGTCTCAAAGTTAAGATCCTTGGAAATGCTAGAACATGTATGCAAACATGTTATGATGATAGGGATGCAGAGACATGGGATCAAGGCTTCCACACATTCTGGATAAGTGTTGTGCTAATGTCTGAATAGGTTCACAGGTCTGCTCTGAAGAGAATACCGGAACACCGGAATATCCGAATAATCAAAATACCAGAAGGCCAGCATATCGGCAAAATCAGAATACCAGGGTGCCGAAATAATCAGAATACCAGAATATCAGCATATCGGTATAATCAGAATCCCAGAATACCAGGATGATAAGTTTGCACTGATAAGAGAACCAGAATACCAGGTAGGATGAAAGTCAAGGTTACCTGCAAACACCCAACCCCTCTCACATGTGGGTTCTAGAAAGCTGAGGATCCTCAATATCACAGACTCTCGGGTCGAGAAATGATGATACGTTCACCATTTATGGTTTGGCATCATCATCAATCGAGGAGGCCTCAACTAATTCCCCTCAAAAAGGATATCCTATAGCAAGTTCCCAGCATTGGGTCCTCGGATCGAGAAGTGTAATGGGTTTGCCATTTCTGGTCTGTCATTATCACATCTCGGGAGGAGTGCCGCAACTGAGTCCTCGGGAGATAATCACCAGAATCGACAGTTTTCCAAGTTACATTCCATCGTCTGCCCCAAATGCACAGGATAGAATATTACCAAAAAAACCTCGTCTGGATGTGGAATTTTCATGTATACTACGTCTGGCCAAATGCCAAACAAGTCACACTACTTTCCACGCTAATCATAGGTGTATGCTCAAGCCCGGGTATTGGGCTTATCTCTCAGTTGCCAAACAGAAAATCCAGTACAGCGCAGCACAGTCCAGCATATGTCAATAATGAAATGCAATGCAATAAATGCAGTTTAATATAGTAATACAGTAAAGCAATAGTGCAGTAAATAGTAATACAGTAAAATAGTAAAACAGCAAAACACAGCGCCACAGTAAACACACAATTAAAGAAAAGCAGACAAGCGCTAGGATTGACTCGCAAAGGGGATGGACCAGCAAGAGGTCAACCAGTCCCCAGCAAAGTCGCCAGCTGTCGCTCCCAGGATTTTCATCCAAGTACAAACGCGAAAGGGGCACGAAAACAGAGTCTTCAGCAATGTTTATTTATCCCAAGAGAGGGAAAGGAAACACTACGTAAACCTGAGGGAACGGAAAGAGCATGGTCTCGCGACCAAGAGAAATGAGTAAGGGATTCGATTACGCGGGGGAAGGTATTAGCATCCCCACGCGTCCATCGTACTCGATGGGATCCACGCTTGTTGTCTCGGTCAAAGGGTGTCGTCATCTGGAACTCCACTGCTACTGGAAAGGAAAAGGAAAAGGTACGGGAAGGAACGAGGAAACGGGGAAGAAAAAGAAAAGAAGTGACTCGGTAGGACATCCTCGGAGTCCTAGGCCTACATATTCCCTCGAGAGCGGGAAAGTCAAAGTCAACGTAGTTCGGACACGAACTAAGGGGGGAGGTTGCTCGCCAAGACATCGTCGTCTTGTGCCTATGTATCCTCAATCGGACTAGAGAGAGGAAATCAGAGCAGTCGTAGTTCAACCTATGGGTCGGTTAAGAGACAAAAGGGATAATGAAAGAGGTTGTGCTTGGAGGATTTCTTTGTTTGTGTTTTTTAAGTGGAGTACATCAACGTTCACATTCTAGCAGTTAGGTGTCGCAGCTCGTTGTACGGAGTCTTAGGCATTTACCTATTTGCGGTAGAGCGGAAGTGACGCATCCTTGCAAAGGAATGAAAGAGATGAGAAGACAATTGTTGTTTGTTTTTGTTTTTTAGAAGATTGCACCAAAGTCTACCATGCGGGAACGAGTGAATCACATGGTCGCCCCCAAATGGGACGTATGCTAAACACTCTAAAAGAGGAGGGGATACCCCTCGTTCTTCATTTCCTACACTTAAGGCTCAAGCGTAATATACGTTATATTTATTAAGTGTTTTAGGGATGTTATGAGATGAGAAAAGAAGAATCAAAGGAAAAGAAAACACTAAGGGGAATTCTATCCTAATGTTGTCATGCAAAAGTGGCCCTATGGTTGAGTTTGAAAGGGGAACATTTACCTAAGTTAGCATGCAAAGGGAAGCCTAATGCTAATCCTACTCCAAGCTTAATCGAAAATTAAGTTGGACTAGGTAGCTCTAAGGGAGTAAATCCAAGACTTAAACAAGTCTTGAGATTCAAGGGAAGAAAAAGAGTGAAAGAGATGAAGAAGAAAAGGCGAATAAAACAAACAAGCAACAGCTACAACAACGCCTCCGTACCTGCACAGTAGTTAAAGAAAGTACACAAGCAAGACAGCTTTCAACAACACTCAATTCAGCACAAAAGGCGGTGTAAAAGGCAACAGGCAGCAAGTGTGAACAATATACATCACATGAACAAACTTAAAACAACAACTGTAAAAAAAACAGGGAAGCATGCATCCAAACAAGAGATGATTGCAAATAAACATGCATAGGAAGGCAAATCAAGCATAGAGGTTACAAACATCAAGGATGAATAATCATGATCATGTTAACCACTCAAGGACAATCATGCTCAACATAATTGCACAATTTTCATATTGATCAAAACAAATCATGCATAAGCAACCATGAGGACAAACAACAATCATGCATCAAGCATAAATCAAGAAAACACAAAGCAATTCCAGCAACATAAGCATCAATCAATAATTATCATGCTCAAGGAGTATGTGTTATGTGTTCATGGCATCAAGAATGCAACAATGTAAACATGTTCATAAACGATGAAAACACAAGAGCCGCGTGTCGGAAAATTGTGTACATACAATGGTGTGAGGTGAAACAGCATCAAACCAGTCATTAAACATGTATCATATCAATCCATGAAGATTAGAAATGAAAGGGATCGAAACATCCTCAAAAATGCACAAAAAACACACTCTGCAGCAGTGTTAATCGATTAACCAATTGTAGTGCAATTAGGTTAATCGATTAACAGCCCCAAAACAACACAATTTACACTGGTTAATCTATTAACCTAATAGCACTGCAATTGGTTAATCAATTAACCCTGTACCAACAGCAGAAACTCAGTTTGGAAAATCACTTTTAACAGCAAAATCACTTATGCAATCACTCCAAATGATCATGCAATAAGTTAATCACGAAATTCACATCAAATATCAGTAATCAAACATCAATTAAATAAATAATCATCAGCATCAAGAATCAAATTCAAGCAAAATGGATCCAAATGAAAAATCACCAAAGATCTACATTGTATAAATTGTAAATAAGCTAAATCAAGTATAGATCCAAGGAAAACCAACCTACAAAGCTGAGATTTGCTTTGGTGATTGTTGCAAAGTGGTCTTGGTGCAGAAAATTAAAGAAAACCAGAGATTCCTCGATTAGTAGCCGAAACGCGTCGAAACCGAGCAAAATCGCGAATAATCACCGAGATCGAACTTGCACCAAAATAAATGGTGAAACCCTTGGATTGAAGTAGAATAAGCAGAAATTTCAGAAATCCAACCAAAGAAAGCCAAATGATGGAGTTGAAGCTCAAGAATTAATCACTTGTCAATGTGAAAAGTGATTATCCTTCAAGAATAAGAGCATTTTGTGAGGGTTTGGAAGAGAGAATTGAGATGAAAATGTAGAAGTAGCAGAAAGTTTAGAGAGAAATGGGAGAATTGAGAGTGAAAAGTTTGAGAAATTTTGTAGAATAGTTCCCCCTTTGAAAAATGAGTGAAGGGTTACTTATATAGACTTTTGGTTTGGAGTATGGGAGGTTTGGGATTAGCTTTGGACTTAACTTTGGGTTTGGATCTAGAGTCGGAGTTAGTTACACTCAACTCACCGAGTCAAGGTAGTTAACTCGGTTAGTTGGGATCAACTCGGTAACAATCCCAAGGTGAGCTTCAACATCCAAGGATTCACATTACTTGGAAAACAAGGAACATGGCGCACTTGATTTGAAATGAAACATTAGAATAAATGCCCTTGGAATCAATTTAATAGCTTTGAAATGTCTAGAGATGTCTAGAATATTCCACTTGCTGCTATAATACTGTAGAGTCAAAGACCCAAGTGTGTGCAATGGTCCTGTCATGAAAAAAAATAGCAGAATATACAAAATCTTCCTGTGTTAATTGATTAACACTATTGCACTGCAATTGGTTAATCAATTAATCAGGCCAAAAAATGCCCATTTTGCTTGAAAAATGATGTTGTGGCTCCAGTTTCAATTCTCCACTCTATGCTCTGATAAATATCCATAGAATCCCCTGTTTAAAGAACACCGTGATCCCATGCCTTGTAACCAATGATGTGTATGATTTTAGTATGACCTATTATGAAATGCAAATGACCGAAACATAAGCCAATTATTGGAGAGAGATAAGAGGGCCAATTTTGAGGTATTACAATATAATTTAACGATGAATTTTTTATTATGATCGTGGTTGTATAGTGGATAATATATAATATAACCACGATTTTTATAGAAGACGGTGGTTATATACTTAAAAATAAGTTGGGATTTAAACCTGGGACATTTTATATATGACAATAGTTTGGTTATTAACCGTGATAATATATCGTGCGCGTTTAGATTTTCCACAATGGACATAAGACCGTGATTATTAGTAACGCATATACAACCACACTCTAAGTAACAACGGCAGGTCACGCGTGATATTTTCACTTTTCCAATCGACGTTTTATATGTTTTTCGTAGTAGTGTCAAGTCTTTTAGGTGTATTGGGAATTTGGGTAGTTGTGTGTCTAGAGAGGGTTTACAATTTTTCCGTACAAAAATTGTGGTGGAGAGGGTTCTCTACTTTTCTGTCCAAAAATAGTTGTTGAGATGGTTTTATATTTTTCCGTCCAAAAATAGTTGTTGAGAGGGTTTTCTATTTTTCCGTTCAAAAATAATTGTTGAGAGAGTTTGAAATTTTTCCATCTAAAAATTGCAAGTTAGTAATAAATTTTTTATTGTGAGTTTATTTTATTTTATTGTATCTATTATTGGAGATTTACTCTAGTTATACTTCCTGCAACTGGCATCAGAGCAAAGGTTCTGATCAAGGGAGGAAATCACAGGTTTGCTATCATCTTGTTTGATTTGAGTTTTATTTTATTAAACAATATTATGGTTACATTGATGTTGGATATTCCTTTGTTTGATGGGAGAATGGATTTCCCCTTATGGCAATGCATGATACAATACTATTTGATCCAACAAGGTTTTGATTGTGCTTTGGAAAAGGAAAACCAAGTGAGATGAATGATTTGGATTGGAATTCAATACAAAAAAGGCAGTGAGTACAATTCGGTTGGAACTTGCTCCACGGATTAAAGTGACTGTGTTGAAAAAAACTTATCCAAAGAAATTGTGGGGTTTGTTATAAAGCAAGTTTGCATCAACCACATTAACCAATCAATTGATTATGAAAATGAATTTATACTCATTAAAGATGGAAGATGAAGGTAATGTATTTGATCATATTAATAAATTTAATGAGTTGGTATCTAGAATCATGAATGCAGAGGAAAATATCAAAGATGAAGAGCAAGCGCTACTTTTGTTGGCTTCACTATCCAAATCTTACAAATAATTAGTGCAATAAATGTTAGCAGGGAAGAGCATACTACAGCTAGATGAAGTAGAGAAATCATTGAAGGAGAGTCAACTAATGATGGGTATTGATCAATCTCCTAAAAAAAACCAGGTACTAGTAGTTAAAAGAGGACACGAAAAGAACTATGGTGATTAATATGGTAGAATTTTTCATCCAAGAGATATGAATTTTGTCAAGTGTCGTTATTGTCAACAATTTGGTCACGTGCAATCTAGATGTCCATAATTTATAGAGGACATGCGAAGCATAAAGAAGAAGACAGGAGAATTGAAACGCTCCTTCTGCAAATATGATTAATTGTGTAAACGATCTTTTAGCTTGTGAGGATGAAGGTGATTATGAAGTGAAAAAATGTGAGACTTTGAATGAAGGGAGGATATGTTGTGTTAAAGTGGGTACTCTTCCAAGTCCAACATCCAGTAATGCAAAGAAAAAAAGAGTAAAAGATTATTATAAATATATAGAGTTAGTTTGATTTTATTTACTACAACGATTCAAGTTTTTTGGGTGTAGTGGAGATTTTGGTAGTTGTGTCTACAGAGGGTTTACAATTTTTTTGTACAAAAATTGTGGTGGAGAGGGTTTTTCTATTTTTCCGTCCAAAAATAGTTGTTAAGAGGATTTTCTATTTTTTTGTTCAAAAATAGTTGTTGAGAGGGTTTGCAATTTTTTCGTCTAAAAATTGTAAGTTAGTAATAAATTTTTTATTGTGAGTTTATTTTATTTTATTTGTATCAATTATTGTATATTTACTTTTATTATATTCCCACCAGTTAGACAAATGTGAGTGTAGATGTTTTGTGATTTTATTTAATATGTAATGAAATTAATAAAAATAATACATGTTGGATATACCATACGAAAAACAAGTGATGTCAGCAATTCAAGAAAATATATACTAGAGAATCATCAAATGATTTTAAAAAGATGTGTTTGTGTTTGGCGGAGTCCAAAAATGTATGAATGCATTTGAAGAAGATTTTCATGATTGTCCTAAAATATTTGAGAATGTCAAAATTAATGCAGAGAAACTATTGTAAGAGGGGTTTATTATGTTCACAAGATTTTTTGTGGTCTTAAAATTGTATAACAAATAGATGGTATGCTAAGAGTTTCACGAACTTGCTAACTTTATTAAAAAAAATGTTGCATGAGAATAACATGTTCCTAGTCGAACCTACGTGGATACAAAAAAAGTTATATTCTATTGACAAGAACTATGAGAAGATACATGCATGTCCTAATAATTTTAGAGAATTTCTTATTGCACCCTAGATGTTTCTATTGCACCATGTGAATTTACTTATATGTCCCCCAGTTCCATAGATATATCTGCGGACACACCTTTTGCATACTCAACCAAGTTCATTCTGAGTTACACCCCATATATTGGGTTAGTTTTATTCTAGAGATATAACTCCAGAACATTCTAAGAAAAATAATTTAGTTGTTCAGATTCAGTAGATATTCCGGAGATGCATCTCCAGAATATTTTATGAAAAACATTTTAAATGTTAATTTCAGTAGATATTCTGGAGATGCATCTCCGGAATTATGGGTGACATTTTCTGTCACCTTTGCATATTAGGTATTTCCGGAGATGCATCTCCGAAAATATTTAATATAACATCTAGCTGCATGATCACTCCTCCATTGTTGACATACTTCATTATCAACCAAACCCTTCACCCTAAAAACCATTCATTCTCAATCCATTTTTTCACTCCAAATCTTCATCCTTTTGGTTCAATATTTCATATGGAGGAAAAGAAGATAGAATTTCAGATAAAGATTGTTATTTTCCCTCTACATTGCTCACATTAATCATCAATTTTTTCTGAAAAAACTTACGTTGTGTCTGGAAATGTATCTCCATAACGTATATGAATTTCTCCAAAGATGCATTTCTGGAAGTTGTCTCCGTTCATTTTTTCAGTCATTCTGCAGCAGTAGTTGAACTAATGTTTTGTTATTGTTTTAATTCTTTTCAATAGATATGGCACGCCCCGATGTTTTTCCAAAAGAAGTAACTTCTTCGAACTTCCAAGGTGTGGTTGTTTCTCCGAATGTTCAAGGGGTTGTTGTGAAGGCGTTAGATGTTGGCAACAACTTTAAAAATAAGCACGGGTTTGAGTCTCATGATAAAATGCTTGAATGGATTCGTATGAAGACCTATAAATGTGGATTTGGTGTGGTTATCAGAAGGTCCAACAATGGTTCGGATAGAGGACGCGCCTTTGTTCCTTTATCCACTTGGATGACGGCAAATCAAATATCTCTATTTTGACTGAATGGGAAGTGTTACAAGAGAGATTTTCAAAAGTCGATGACAACATGAAACTCCACATCAAAGAATAATTGAGGAAGATTGTCTATCCCGAAACAACCGACATGAAACCACATTCTCAACCGGTAAAAACAAAAGGTTCTCCGAAGAAAATGAAGCCTACACTGAAAGACAACACAACTACACAGTCTCCTTCATATTTTGAACACGTTGACAAAGTTTTTCCTGACTCACCGACTCCAAAATCTCAAAAAAAAGTGTTGTGAAAGGAGCCCACATTAGCAAACCACCTCTGACGCTGCTTCCATCGAAGATTACATTCATTTACAAGATGCCGATTTTTATGCACAAATATATCGAGCGGATCATTAATGTTGTGAGGGACGGTAATTGCGGATACCAAACTGTTTCGGATTTACTCGGTAAAGGAGAAGATAGTCTTACACTTGTCTAACATCAACTTATCCAAGAGTTGAAGTTGCATAAAGAATCGTACAAGCGGTTGTATGGAAATAAAGAAAAATGCAATGCGGTTTATAAGTCTCTTTTTCCTTGCTTGAGTGATTCGACACCGAAGGCAAAATGGATGAGCTTCCCTAATATGTGTCACCTAATAGCATGTGCATATGATAGAGTGTGTATTGACCTGACACACTATGATTTTTCAGAAACCTTTCTCCCACTGTGCACCATCCCACCCCAAAATCTAAATGATCGTATCATGTGTATTGGATGGCTTTCAAAATCAAGTCATTTTGTTGAAGTTTACTTGAAACAAGGATGTCCCATACCACTTACATCACCGGAGTGGACGAATCATCCAACCGCAAAAGTTGAGACGTGGATGAATTATTTTATGGAAAGGATGCAAGAATTCGAGAGATTGAACAACATTGAAAAAGAATCGAATGCACAAAATCCAAAGGGGTACCGCCTATAGATTTAGTCGGCGACATATGTTTCAATTCGTTTTGATTTCTTATTTAACCAGACAAATAATTGTATGTAATTGTGTCTCAATATAAATTAAGTGTTATATATTCACCTTTTGTTCATATTTTGTCTTTATGCATTTTTTATCTACCTCATAACAACATGTGTGCTTTTGTCAATGAAAAAAATGATTTCGTTTTAGTGTTCTGGTGTGATACTGGTTCAGGAGAAGTTCCAGAAATGCTTCTCCGGAATAAGATAACAGGGTGTGTTTCTGGAGATATAGATTCAGGGGCATCTGAACATATAACTAATTGATCTCATTTATTCAGTTCCTAGTTACCTAGTTTCGGGCATGAAAAAGTAAGGATAGTTGATAAAAGTTATTCATGTATTGCAGACAAAGGCAACATAAAAATTTCAAAGCAAATTACTTTGCAATATTTTTTACATGTTCCTAAATTTGCTTGCAATCTTTTATTTGTTCATAAGTTATCTAAGGATACTAATTGTTCTTAATTTTTCATTCTTTTACTTTTTTTCAGGACCAGAACTCGGGGAAGATGATTGGAAGTGCTAGAAAGATGAATGGATTGTACTACTTTGATGAAACTCCTCTGGGTAATACAATGGTTTTTGGTTTAAACAATTCAAGTTCACCTCCTATTTCAGACCAAGTTATGTTATGTCATAAAAGATTAGGCCATCCTAGTTTCCCTTATCTTAAGTATTTGTTTCCTAAATTTGCCAAAGAAATAAATTCATCACAATTTCATTCTGAAGTTTGTCACTTACCTAAAAACCATTGTGTGTCTTTCACTTCAAAAGTTTATTATGCTTCACAACCTTTTTACTTAATCCATAGTGATGTTTGGGGTCCTTCAAAAATTAAAACTATGTCTAAAAAAAAATGGTTTGTGACATATATTAATGACCATACACGTGTGTTGGGTTTATCTCTTGGAAAAAAAATCTAAAATGGAACAAAGATTTAAAGATTTTTTTCAAATGATTGAAAACCAATTTCAAACTAAGAGTGACATTCTAAGGTCTTACAATGGCATTGAATATTTCAACAAACATCTAAGTACATTTCAAGTAACGAAGGAGATAATTCATCAATCCACTTGTCGTGATACTCCAGAACAAAACGGTATTGGTAAAAGAAAAAATAGACATCTCCTTGAAGTTATTAGAGCTATTATGTGTTTTACCTTATTAATAGAATGTCATCTCGTGTTTTAAAAAATGAGACCCTAAATGCATCATTGCGGAACTTCCCCTTAAAGTTTTTGGTTGTCTCTGTTATATCTACATCACAAATATTTTTCGTTCCAAATTGGATCCAAAAGTTGAAAAATGTGTTTTTCATGGCTATGCTTCTAATAAAAATAGGTACAAATATTTTAATAAAGAAGACAATTTTGGGGAAACTTTACCTGCACAGGATGATATTGTGACTACAAATCCTCCGGATGCAAAGTTAATGGAGCCTAGAATGTTTAATCTTGAATTGTCGGATAATACAACGTCTGAAATAGGGGGAGAAACACTAATTGAGGATCATGAGCCTCAACTTAAAGTGTATGTCCGAAAAAGGTTTCACAAAGGTATTATAGAACCAATTGTCTCTTCGACAGAAATCCAATTTGATTCACAATGTGAAGGTCCTACTGAAATTTCACCTTTTAGTCCTTCATCTGGTAATCCATCTTACCCTTCCAATGATTTACCAAATTTATCTTTTCTTGATATTAATGTTCCAATTGCTTTGAGGAAAAAAAATTGTGACCTCAATATCCCAATTCCTGATAAGAAACATACTCGAACATGCACTAAACACCCTATGTCTAATTACTTGCAATATGACAAGTTATCACACACTCACAAGGCATATGAGTCTAGGATTTTGGAAATTTTGGCAAGCAGATCACAGATGTCCTAACACATGTCGCAACATTGTTCACTGCACAACTTTAAAACAAGGGCAGAATAATCAAGCTGATATTCTGAATATCAGCAACAGATTGCCTATAGAAAACGTGCAAACAACAACGTCAGGCTTACAACGGATTGCCTATACACCGTTGTAATAGATGCTCGCTTTTTTTTAATCTCGTTAAAAGGCTTTTAATGACGGATAATATTCAAACCGTGGTGAAATGTGAGGCCTTTCACTACAGATATTTAAAGAACCGTCATTATAGGTAGCGCATGGTCATGGGTTCAAGTCCCAGCACCAACATTTATGGTTTTTTACATATTTTTTCAAAATGCTGACATCCTTTCACCACTGGTATGTTTTCAACCGTCATTATAGCCTATAGTTTAGTTTTAGGTCTTGCACTTCAAAAAATCGGTTTTAGGGAAAACCGTCTCCTTTTTTAGATCTGTTTCGTGCATCTGAAGCAGAAAAATCGTGCGGTCATTAGACCCTTACTCTGGAAGAGTTATGGGACTTCACCCTCAAATTCATCTTTTTTCTAGTTTTAATGAATATTTTACTGTTTTCAGTCTCAAAAAATTCTAAATAAATTCTCAAAATTCTTATTTTACCTAATTAGATTAAATTTTGTGTTTTTAGATTTTTCTGAATTTATTTTAATCATGTTACTTCTTTCCTATTTTTTCAAAATGCTGACAGACCTTTAACAACGGGTATTTAAACCAACCGTTGTAATAGGTAGCTTTTTTTACTTATTTTTTCAAAATGATGACAGACCTTTCACCACGAGTAATTTAAACCAACCGTCATTATAGGTAGCATCTTGTCATGGGTTTAAGTCCCAGCACCAGCATTTTTGGTTTTTTACTTATTTTTTCAATTCTCATTACCAACATTATAGGTGGCGTGCATATTAAGTTTATTCACTATCCTTAAACAAATCTTGGTCGTCCATTTAGTGATTATCAACGGCCAAGACACTACTATTAGTGATCCGCGTGAAACCTAAAACTTAGACGAACTACATCTTCTACCTCCAAACATCATCTTTCAGTTACGATACTCTATTTCTCCACTAAACCAAATTTTAGAACAAATTTCAAAACTCGAGTTAGCAATGTTAGTTGTTGGTGTTCTTTTTTAATTATTGTTGTTCTTGTTGTTTTTTTTTTATTATTGTTGTTCTTCTTATTATTATTGTTATTATTGTTGTTGTTGTTGATGATGATGTTGTTGTTCTTGTTGTTATTATTGTTATTTTTGTTGTTGTTCTTCTTCTTGTTCTTCTTCTTCTTGTTCTTTTTCTTCTTGTTCTTGTTCTGATTCTTTTTCTTGTTCTTCTTCTTATTCTTGTTCTTGTTGTTGTTGATGTTGTTGTTGTTGTTGTTGTTGTTGTTGATGTTCTTACTGTTGTTCTTGTTCTTATTGTTGTTCTTGATGTTCTTGTTGTTGTTCTTGTTCTAATGCTGCATTTTTTTTATTAAAAGACATACAACAACGGTTTTTTTTAAATAACCGTCACTATAGGTAGTTCTGATGATGTATTTTTTTTATTTTATTAAAAGACATACAACAACAGGTATTTAAAATAACCTTCATTATAGGTAGCGCATTTTCCATTTTATTACAACGGTTACTGGGCCGTCATTGTACGTACCGCATATACAACAACACTGTACATAACAACGCCTTCGCCCGCGTCATTATATGTCATTTCCAACCATTGTTAAATGGGTTTTTTGTAGTAGTGACGACATATTAATCAACAAGCAACTAGTGAACTGTAAATTGCAGAATGATAAATAACACAAGATATGTTAACCCAGTTCGGTGCAACTCACCTACATCTGGGGGCTGAAGGTGCGAGAAAGACACAAGAAAGGGGGGCTTGAATTGCGTATTCACTCTTTTAAGACTTTTTGCATCTTATCGTTAAGGCGCTTGTGCGAACATCAGAGTTCGTTGAGAGACTCTGATCTACGCAGAACATTCAGACATGGCAATGCATAAAGCATGAGAACCACTAAGAGTCTGAACGCCATATGTAATAATCAGAACTTGCAGAGCGAAAGCTTATCAGAGTTTGGCTACGAGGTTATGGCTTGCTTATGAGGGTTGTGATAACTTAGAACAGAAACATAAATAAAAGCATAAAGCATAGCAAGAGTAAAGAGCACACGATATATCCTAGTTCACTACAAGGCTAATCCAGTCCACCCTCCTCAGGTGATTTCGCCTTGAACACAAGGTCTTAATCCACTATAATCAATCTCGATTACAGATGCACGGGCAACGCCAGTGACTAACACACACAATGAACCATTCAGGGATTCAACTTAATGAATATAACGAACATTGACCTGCAGGTTCCAATCTCGCAAGATCTACTGCTAGGATTTCAACAGCTAGACGTTCAGGGATTCATCGCAATGAATATAACGCTACTGACCCTATTTCAGGATTTACCACAATGACACCCAGCCATTGTCTTCTCGAGTCTCCGGTCACACTGACCACTCAAGGAATCCTAATTCACCAAGAATTAGTTCAACAGGAAATTACAATGATGCGTCAAGAAGATTACTCCTAAGTTTAAGTACAAAGAACACACAAGTGTTCAAGCAAGATATGAGCAGCATCTCCTTGCTATTCTAAGAAACTACAGAGATGTATTTGAATATATTAGTTGATGACATCTTGTAGATCTTCTTCTTCTTCGTCTTCTTGGTTGAGCAAGCTTTGAGCAACAACTCCTTGCTTCAGATCTTTAATATAGCACTGACGAGAAGGTGGTTGATGACTTGAATGATTTACAATGTTGTTTTTTTCATCAATAGCTTTTATTTCATCTGATTTTTGTTGTGTTGATTTTGTCTTTGAGCTTCAACAACAATGGCCATGTGTAAATAGATGACAGCTTTGGATATTCTAAGTGTTACAACGAGAACTCATCGTTGTTGCTATCTTCACACAATGACTTGATCAATTTTTTTTCTTGATGGACTTCTTCAATTTATTTTCATTGATCTTTCATCTTTTGCATGCTTGTTCTCTCTAGTATTGACATGCTTGCTCCCATTCACACAGAAGCTTTTTCTCCTTTCCATTTAAATAGCCTAGTAAAATATAGCCGTTTGAAATATTGTTGGTTGTAGGAAAGAGACGTTGTGTAATAATTAGCTATACTGACACATCTCCTTTTTGTTGTGGGAGAAGTGACGGGATATATCTTCTTGGGCACTGTGTACAATCACTCACAACGGTAACATTTGACTTCTAAACTTCAGAGGCTTCTGATGGTAATTTAATGAAGCATGAGTAGAGTCTTCTTAATAGGATATCTGAATCTTTAAGTCTTCAGTCTTTCGAAGTCGTCCATTAGGAATCAGCCTTCAGAACTTGTCTTTAAGTACGTTATCCTTTACTTCTTCAAGTCTTCCGAAACTTCAGAACTTGTCCATTAGGAATCTGTCTTCAGAGTCTTCAGCACTTGACCTTTGGAACTGTAATCTTCAGAACACATAAGTCTTCAGAGTCTTTCTGCACTTGGTCTTCAGAGCCTTTCTCCTTCAGAGCTTCAAGTCATGAGAGTCTTCAACACTTCGGTTCTCCAGAAGATTATCTTCTTCAGAAGCTTCACTATCTTCAGAATATCAACCACTTTCAGAGAGCATCCACAAGAGCATTGCTACCGCAATCTTGGCATCCTTGGATCTGACTGATTATGATCAGATACATAAGCGTTCTTGCTTCTTACTACTTGTGTCACACATAGTAACTTCGTATATTATCAATTAAGCTTATTTGGCTGGTGCTTTGCTGGATCTGATATCTTCTATAATTATGATCTGCACACAACACATGTTAGAACACAAAATGGTTCTTTCACAAATACGCTTGTTATCATCAAAACATAGATACGACTTGTAGAGACAATTCTTGCTGTCACAATCTCCCCCTTTTTTATGATGACAAAACCAAGTATTTTGATTGAACATTTTATACAGGGTAATCACCAAACAAACATATTCAGAGTCTGGAACAACAGATCCCCCTGAATGTGTTATCCTCAAAGTTTTATCTGTGATCATCTAGAATCTTATATGATCCAAAGACACACACACAACAACTTGAGTTGCCAGAACAAGGAATAGAAAAGGATTACTTCTCTATCTTTTCTTTAAAGAAACATAGAGTTTTCAGCATCTGGACTAGTTCATCAGAACTTCCATCTTCAGATCTTCAGAACTCAGTTCTTTGTGTAGTTGTATCAGAGCTTATAATCTTCAGAGACATCTGAAGCATTTCTACTTTTCAGCAGATTCATTTAAGCATAAAATAGAATAGTTCTTATCTAATAACATAGCTTTGTTATTTATCAGAAACAGACACTGTCTTTTGAGAAACTCCCCCTGAGTTTCAGACTTTTGTGAAGATCATAGGATTTATCATTTGAGTCTTCTGGGTAGTCTCCCCCTAATTTCCATAAGTCAGATATTGGGATCTTTCAGAACTTAGTTCAGAATTATTAACTTTTAATCACCAATAAAGATCATAAATTTTCAGAGCTTGACTTTGAACACAGGTTTTCATCTTAGAACCTTGTTACTGTCACAACTCAGTGGTTCATCAAAGCTTGATTTTTGATCAGATACCAAATTGAAGGTTAATTATTGTGATCAATCAACGCTTGATTCTAAAACTAGTACACATGTTTTAATTCTAGTCTGATATTAAGTTATATCATAGTATGTTGATTCTGATACCAACTAATATAATCTTCTCATACCAATTGAAAGGTATTCCTTAGTGTGCTGAAGTTGATACCAATGATGGTATTTGACAATTTTCACAGCTTTGCTCTGATTGATATTACTGCTGACTGAGTTTGATACCAATCTTTATGTATATAGAGTTTGATTACCAATTGTTGATTTAGTCTGATACTAAATCGTTTTCTTTTTAATGATTCTGGTAAACATCAGAACTCTTTCTTCTTGGATCTTCAATCCAGTTCTTCAGACAGTTCTTAATATATGACCGGAATATGTCCTAATCATATATTGTTTAATATGAGACTCTTAACACACCCCCTCACGCCCAGGATTAGATATCTAGAACGTGGACATAAATGATGGGTGACCTGGTAGCGGAAACCTGATAGTAGGCGACCCAATGAATCTTAAACTAAGCTCTGATATCATATTAAGAAATGTGGTTGAGTCTAACTCAACCCTATAAAACCGGCTGGTAGGGTGAGGATTGCTCACACTTATAAGCACATATTCAGGTCATATATTGTCCGATATGAGACTAACACACTTTTTACGCCCATGATTGAACATCTAGAGCGTGAAAATAAATTGTGGGAGGCCCAATAGCAGAAACCTAAAAGCATCATGTCAAAAAATACGATTCGGCTTAACTCAACCTTGCAAAATCGACTTGTAAAGTGAGGATTTCCCCCACTTATAAACATATATTCAAACCATATATTATCCGACGTGGGACTTTTAACAAAACTATATTGCCATTGCACTTGAAATTAAAGCCCAACGCCTAACAAATCACATCACTGCAAATTATCACTATACATTGTGAAAGTTAGACTAATTCGAACAGTACCTTGGTGATTCTTAGTTATAATAATAAAGAATATATGACAAAAGAAAATCAAGGGTCTACTTTCATGACAAAATGACATGCTTATGGAAAAGAGTAAATAGTAATACCAAAATATAGGTATGATAAAGGCTGATTTCTACATGAGGTACAAGCTCCATGATCCAATTCATATCTTCAATAGAAAGGTGTTGCACAAGTTCAACTTGCATACTTTGAATATGGAAAATTCTAGCTTCTCCAAGTGGTAAACCCTTGCATTTTTTAACAATTTTATAAACTATATCAATAAAATCTTTTGGACAACACCCACCGTAGTCAAATCTGAACGCCTTTTTATTGAATAACTCCAAAGATTGTTCTTGAGTTAAAGGTTACAACTCAAGCACTTCAACAAAATAAGATTTTTTACAAGACACTACAACATCTAGATTCCTTGTTGTAATCAATATCCTACTTTCATTTTTATTATCAATTACAGAAAATTCAATATCATCTCAAAAAATACACATTCCAAACATCATCAAACACAACAATGCTGCAAGTTGTTTCTCACTTCATGAGTTAATGACCCTTTATCCATCTGAAATAAATCCTTAGGATGATATTTTCCTTTTTGTTTGTATAACTTGAGCAACATGTCCCTCAACAATCCTTCAACATTATATGACTGAGACACTGTGATCCATACCTGATACTCAAAGTGTTTAATGACGTCTTTGTTGTCAAGAACTTTCTTGACTAGAGTGGTTTTACCTTGCCTTTCCATTCCTATAACAGAGATGACAGTGTGGTCTTCCCTTCCCTTAACAAACCAATAAATCAACCTATCTTTTTGTGTTTCAAGGCCTATAATATCCTCCCCTTCAATGTAAAGAGAAGCCACTCGAGGATCGTGTTCGTTCCATTTGGCAATCTGACTTCTTCTAAAATTGCTTGATCCTTGTTCAAGATAAAGTTGGAAGTCATATCTTTCTCTTAAATACTTCTTCTTCTTTCTTATATACTTATTCAATTTGATTAAGTGGACATTTCATAGAATTCAAGCAATATAGTGCGAAACCAACTATGCAATAATAATAAATCCCTTTAATCAATTTGAGGCTCCTTATACCTGTAAGATGTTGTTTCGGTTTCAGCGACAAGACCTGCATATTCCTCCTTTAAGGCACCCCGTCTTTTTCCTAAACTACTTTGTGAGACTATTGGGTCGAACTCATGTTGTGTCGAGAGAAAGCTTTCATGTGTTTCGATAAGAGACAAGCAAGAAGTCGAAGCTGGGTCGCATGCTGTAGTCGAAGGGTACATATTATAGTCGAAGTCTATTCTAATATGTATTGTCAAGATGTTTGTCGAATTGGGTCTTGTGTTAAGGATCAAATTGTTTAGGTAGCTTAGGCTGCAAGTTATCTAGTTAGTCTATAAATAGGCTAGTACACTCAGTTTGTGGAGTGTGGCAAATTGTGATATTCATTTGTAATCTTTTGTAACAAAGAGAAAGTGAATAGTATAGCAATTTTTCCCTAATCCTTCTTCTTCCTTTCTTATTTCTTCGTTAACCCTAAACCTTGTGTGTTTCTTGATCATAAAGAAACTGTTTATACTTTGTGCAAAGGCATCGTTTTTCACAACAAATTGGTGCGGTGAGCATGGAGAAGATGTCTTCAACAAAGTATGAGATTGAAAAGTTCACCGGAGTGAACAATTTCGGTCTGTGATTGGTTCATCAGGGTTGTTTGGAAGCATTGAAGGGAATGGCAGCCATGGACGCTGCATTAACAGAAAAAGAAAAGACTACCATGATAGAAAAAGCACACAGCGCGATATTGTTGAGCCTTGGTGATAAGGTTCTGCGACAAGTATCAAAGGAGATGACGGCATCGGGGTTATGGGTGAAGCTTGAAAGCTTGTACATGACCAAATCATTGGTAAATCATTTGTACCTGAAGCAAGCTTTGTATTCGTTCAAGATGAGTGAAGATAAAGCGTTGACGGAGCAGCTGGATACGTTCAACAAGCTGATTCTTGATCTTGAAAATATTGATGTGAAGATCAATGACGAAGATCAAGCACTGTTGTTATTGTGTGCTTTTCCCAGAACGCATGCTCACTTCAAAGAAACCCTCTTGTATGGAATAGAGTCCCTAACCTTTGAAGAAGTTCAAGCAGCCTTATATTCGAAGGATTTGAACGAAAGAAAGGAGCAGAAACCATCATCAGTTGGCGAAGGGTTATCCGTGAAAGGAAGATCGTCAAAGAAAGATGGTAGGTTTGACAAGAAGAAAGGTAAGTCTCAGCAGAAGTCTTGTGGTAGTGATATGTCTAATGTTATCACTGTAAGAAGGAGGGCCACACAAGAAAGGTGTGCCCTGAGCGTCTGAATAATCATGGAGGTAAGGACAATGACAATGCAGCTATTGTGCAAGATGGTTATGAATCATCTGATGTCCTTGTAGTTTCAAGCAGCAACTCTTGCGAAGAGTGGATTATGGATTCTGGATGTACTTGGCATATGACTCCAAACAAGAATGTGTTTGAAGAATTATGTGATCAAGATGGTGGATCAGTGCTGCTGGGGAACAATAAAGCTTGCAAGATTGCAGGTATTGGATGTGTTAGATTCAAGCTCCATGATGAGTCAATAAGGTTATTGACTAGGGTTAGGTATGTACCTGACCTTAAGAGGAATTTAATTTCTCTTGGTGAATTCGACAAGAAAAGATATGTCTTCAAAGGAGAGCAAGGTATCTTGAAAGTCTTGAAGAGGGCGAAGGAAGTCTTGAGAGGCGTGAAGAAACAAGGCTTGTATACCCTTGAGGCTGAGGTTGTAAGTGGTTCGACAAATGTTGTATCCACAAAACCTATGTCGAAGACAGAATTATGGCACATGAGATTGGGCCATGTCAGCGAAAGAGGCCTGGTCGAATTAGGGAAGCAGAACCTGGTAGGAGGTGACAAAGTCGAAAAGTTGGAGTTTTGTGAATCTTGTGTATTTGGTAAATCCTGTAGGGCAAAGTTTAACAAATGCAAGCAAAGAACACATGGATCCCTGGATTATATTCATGCTGATCTTTGGGGCCTGCAAGGAATCCTTCACACTCAGGTGCAATGTATTTTCTATCCATCGTTGATGACTATTCCAGGAAGTTATGGGTATTCATTCAGAAGACGAAGGATGAAGCTTTTGAGAATTTCAAAAGTTGGAAGGTTCTGGTCGAAACTCAAACTGGCAGAAAGGTTAAGAGGTTGAGAACCGACATTGCCCTTGAGTTCTGTAGCAAAGTGTTCGACAGTTACTGTGTTGAGTCTGGGATTGCAAGGCATAAGACTGTAGCAGGTACTCCTCAAAAAAATGGCTTGGCTGAGAGATTCAATCAAACAATCCTTGAAAGGGTTAGATGCATGTTGGTTAGTGCTGGATTGAAGAAGGTGTTTTGGGCAGAGGCTGTTTCGACAACAGCTTATCTGATAAATAGATGTCCCTCGACTGCCCTGGGAATGAAGACACCTGAAGAAGTTTGGTCGGCATCTACCAGATCTCGACAAACTGAGAGTATTTGGCTGTTTAGCCTATGCTCACATTAAGCAAGACAAGGTCGAACCTAGAGCTCTGAGATGCATGTTCCTTGGATATCCTGAGGGAGTCAAGGGTTATAGGCTGTGGTGCCTAGAACCAGGTCACAGAAGATGTATCACAAGTCGTGATGTAGTTTTCAATGAGGTCGAGATGGCGTTCAAGAAAACTGGTGATGTTGGTCGAAGTGCAGAAATCTCTGAAGAGGAGCTGGAACAGGTAGAGATGCCTGTTGAAGTGGAGCATAGTAATGCTGAAGTGCATAGCCCATATGAAGTCGAATAAGAAGAGCAAGATGCTGAAGAGGCTGAGGAAACTGTCGATGACTACCTACTGGCAAGAGATAGGTCGAGAAGAGTCATCAAGCCACCTCAGAGACTTGGTTATGCAGATCTTATAGCTTTTGCCTTAATCTCTGCAAGTGAGGTGCTTGAGGAAGAACCTAGAGATTACAAGGAAGCTATAAGGAGTCGAAACAAGACTGAATGGCGTAAAGCCATGAATGACGAGATGAAATCTCTTCATGATAATAACACTTGGGAGCTAATTAAAAACCTGCAGGAGCAAGGTTAGTCAATTGTAAGTGGATTTTCAAGGTCAAGGAAGGAATCGAATGAGTGATGTCGAAGCGCTTTAAGGCGAGGCTGGTTGCTAGGGGGTTCACTCAAAAAGAAGGTGTCGACTTCAATGATGTGTTCTCACCTATTGTAAAGCATAGATCCATTCGAATGTTGTTGGCCATGGTGGTAAAGTTTGACTTGGAACTTGAGCAAATGGATGTGAAGACAGGCTTCCTGTATGGTGATCTAGATGAAACGATCCTGGTGCGTCAACCTGAAGGGTATGCAGAAAAGGGTAAGGAAGATTATGTGTGCAAGCTGAATAGGTCTCTGTATAGCCTGAAACAGTCTCCTCGACAGTGGAACAGGAGATTTGACAAGTTTATGGTGCACATTGGTTTCACTAGGAGTCAGTTCGATCACTGTGTTTACTTCAAATTTCGACCTGGAAACTTATTTGTTATTTTGTTACTTTATGTGGATGATATCCTCATAGCTAGCAACAGTGTTGAGGATGTAATGGAGGTGAAGGCTGAACTCAGTAAGGAGTTCGAAATGAAGGATCTGGGAGCTGCCGCCAGAATTCTTGGGATTGACATCCGGAGAGATAGAAAGCAGTAGAAGTTGTGCTTATCTCAAGAGACATACCTACGGAAGCTTCTCGACAAGTTTGGTATGTCAAATTTAAAGCCTGTTGTGACACCTACAAATCCTCAGTTTAAGCTTAGTACTACTCAAAGTCCGAGTACTGAAGCTGAAAGAATCTATATGAGTAACATTCCATATGCTAGTGTAGTGGGTTCTTTGATGTATGATATGGTTTGTACGAGGCCAGACATAGCATATGGGGTGAGCCTTGTGAGCAGGTATATGGCCAATCTTGGAAAGGCGCATTGGAAAGCTTTAAAGTGGATTCTCAGGTACATAAATGGGTCTCTGAGTCAAGTCCTGATTTATGGTGAAGCCTGTGGTGATAGCAAAGTCAAAATCGAAGGTTATGTCGACTCTGATTATGCAGGTTGTATGGA
Organism: Lathyrus tuberosus; assembly: GCA_022829125.1. Taxonomy (NCBI): domain Eukaryota; kingdom Viridiplantae; phylum Streptophyta; class Magnoliopsida; order Fabales; family Fabaceae; genus Lathyrus; species Lathyrus tuberosus. Next base: position 1,447,159 of record JALAZF010000389.1, on the reverse strand, counting down.
TTCTAGAAAGTCTATTTCTGGATATGTGTTCACAATGTTTGGCACAGCAATCAGTTGGAAAGCAACGCTTCAGAAGGTTGTTGCCTTATCAACTACTAAAGCAGAGTATATTACCCTTACTGAAGTTGTGAAAGAAGCATTGTGGCTTGAAGGTTTTGCAAAGGAGCTTAAACTTTAAGGTCGAAGTATCACTGTTAAATGTGATAGTCAAAGTACAATACACCTGTCGAAGAATTCAGCCTATCATGAGTGAACTAAGCACATCGATGTGAGGCTGCACTTCGTCAGAGAGATAATCGAGCGTGGTGAAGTCTAGGTGCTAAAGGTTTCGACTGAAGACAATATTGCTGATATGATCACTGTTGCGGTGAAAATCGGATAACAAGATATTAATTAACTTGCATCATATTTCTTTTACAACCGACTTTGATTTATCCAAAGGAAAGGTTCAAGATCGTTAGAAAAACCTAAAGGGGGGAGATCTAAAGTTCGGGGGTTGGTTATACAAAGGGAAGGTATTAGCACCCTAAGTATCTGTAGTACTCTACAGGAACCTCTTGTTAATGTTTCTGTTATGTTATGTTTTCTTGCTAAAAGGATCTGTACTAAGGTAATGACCTAAGGTATGTACACTAAGTTTTGCTCGCCAAGACGTCGCATCTTGTGCCTACGTATCTGACTAAAGAATCATAGCAACCGTAGTTCACCTAACTAAGGGTGAAAGAAAAAGAAACATTGACTATGGCCAACGTTCCAAAGGGAGTGAGCATAAGCTCAAATAGAGTCCATGATAACTCTCTAAGTCTACGTTATGAAGGGAGGAAGTGAATTCTCATGATAGTGAGAACCACACAGAGTTCATGATAACTCTGTAAGTCTGAGTAAAAGGTAAAGTGAGTTCTCATGATAGTGAGAATCACATGGAGTTCATGATAACTCCATCCTATTACTAAACTATGAGGGAAACGGCTCTTATGAGGCCCAGGATAAAATGGGAATGGATTATGGACTTAGGAGTCAAGGTAGGATCTTTCCTTTGGAAGGAGGGTCAAGTATGAACAATCATGAATATGATATAAACAGTATGAATATGAACAAAGTGTAATCAAGATAGTATGAACAAAGTGATATGAACATGGTAATAATCAAAACATCAAAATCAAATGATAATAAATCCAAGAATGATGGTAACCACATGGTATCATGCTTAACATGCTAGAAAACAATGTCAGGCAAACATATATATACATGCAGACATAAAGAAAATGCATCAATATAAATGAGTAAGAGATAGAAAGATCTAACCCAAATAGAGTGCATGCTGGTGAGCCATTGACAAACCAAGATCAAAACCTCCACTCCAAGAGCATAGGGTAAAAATCCTAAATCTAAGTCCCAGACCAAAACATAATAGTAACCACAGTCCGGTCAATTAAGTTTTTTAGGGTTTCGATATTTATTAGTGTATTTTAAATGAACAAATGAAGTGAACAATATAAACAAGATATAAATATGAACATTGATAATATGAACAAGAATAATATGAACAGTAATAATATCGACATAAATAATAAATCAAGATATATATTGACTGCAAGTAAATTTAGTGATCAGTGATTAATTTATTGGATCGATGTATCGAGTCCAATGTAGTGCTAAACCATTGTAGCACAGTCTATGAGGAAGACCACGCTATAGGAGGATGCACAATTTGATCTTTGTGTTAAGACACGATAGAGAAATGATATAGAAGATCATTCTCCGATGAAATCGTGCCACACGAAAAGAAAAGGTAAAGACCTTGTCTTAATCACAAACTCTCGTTGATTAGTCGAAGGTAACCTATCACGATCTCAAAGTATAGAAAGAGATCTCGATGATCACTCACTACAGATTTGAAATAATGAAGGCTCATCGCTTCGCTAACAACGTTCGTGAACAGAAAGACTTCATCGGTCAAAAATGAAAATGAATATATAAGAAAGTATAGAATAAAGTAGAAATAAAGTCGGTCTCATCTTAATCACGATTTAATCGAGAAACCGATAATCTATGATATTCGACTTTCATCGACCGATAAAATAATGAAGGTGCCTCATATATATCACGACTTAGTGATTTGAAATAAATCGATAAAAAGTCATGATTTTGCAATATCATCGGCCCAAAAATAAAGAAACGGGCTCGAAATAAAATCGGTCTCATCTAAATAAGGATTTTAGATCGATAAATCGAATACCTTTTATTAGATTTTCATTGACCAATAAAATTAAAATAAAATGGCCTCATATAAATCATGATTTTTTAGTAACTTGAATAAATCACAAAAAATCAAGATGTGGGTAATGTCATAGGCCCAAAATAAAATTGAAATGGAAAATTGTAAATAAAACCAAGATGAAAATAAAGATTAATGAATCAAAAGAAAACTCATATAATACAAAATAAATTCTCTACTCCTTTTTTTAAAAACTATGAAAATCCAAACAAGGAAAAAAATAATAAACTACGAAAAAAAAGAAAAGCGGGGAGGGTTTATTGTATGATGGTGGCGCGCATAGATACAAGCGTGTGTGATACCTCATGGGCTTTCAGCCCCATTCATCACCATCATTGCGGTTAAAAGAGGAACAGAAAGGGTATGGGCCGTAAACAAGGAACCGATCCAAGTGCAACAAAAAACAACTAACTTACTAAAAAAAAAAGAGATCTTTACAATCATCGTTTTTAATAAAAGAAAAATAGGTTTTGTGAAAGAAAGAAAAAGTCAAAAGAAAAAGGAACAGTAGGGGAGCAACTTCATTGTGACATATTATCCCAACATCCCTCATATTCACTGCGATTTGCCACAAAAATACACTCCGAAGAAGAAAACGACATCCCCTTCATCATCGTGTGAGTTCGGTCAAACGAGAGGAAACCAAATCGATAGAACTAAACTCCGACCCTTCGCCTCCCTTGATTCACCGCATTTCTCCCTCTGATTTCTGCGATTTAGGTTTTAAAATTTGAAACTGGTTGTGATTTGTCGGTTTGTGATTGATTTTCAGATTGAAAGGGTTGTTGTTGTGATTGAGTCCGAGAAAAGAGTGTAATGGATGGATGAGAAGAGGAAGGTAGGTTTGGTGATTTATCCGTGAAAAATGAGAAGATTGAAGGAGGTTGTTTAGGTTTTGAGGTTGTCATGGAAGGGTGATCAGTGTTGTTGCTGTTGAAGGTTGTTCTGTTATTTTGGATGGTGGGTGGTTTCCGGCGAGCAGTTTTGAAGTTGTGAGGTGCGAAGGAGAAGGAAGGGTTTTTTTTGGATTTGGGATTTCTGAGAATACTGATTGAGGATGATTTGGAAGAAGGTTGAAGATTGATTTGGTTGTTGTTGAATGTTGATGAAGTTTCGGAAAGGGAAAGAAAATGGTTTGAGACGGGTTAAGGTTTTTGAGAAGAATGGTGTGAAGGGTCATACGATTGAAGGTAATTGAAAGGTTGTGGTTCTGGTTTTTGTGAATGATCAAAGGTTGATGGAAAGACCCTTTACAGGTTTGTGTTCTCACTATCAGGTCCTATGTTCTCCCTTCTTTTGTTTTTGTTTCTTTGCAATATTCTTCCCTCTTTTTAAAACAAAATTCACGTCTTTGGTTCATCTTGTAGGACAACCTTGTTGTGTCACCTTCTGTCTCGCAAGCTGTGCTGTTGTTGAATTGTCTTTCTCAATATGCAGGTTTGCTGGTTTATGCGCATGAGTCCTGGAGCTCTATTGACAGGCTGGTGGCATGCAATATGGTGCAGGTTTTCCAAGTTTGTGATATAGCAGGAGTGTGAAGCAGTGGCGGGAGATGTTGGGGTGGAGTATTTTGGTATAAGTGACAGTGAGGTCTTGATGCTGTGTCTTGGTCCTGCAGTGTTGTAGCAGGCTTGTGGGACGTTGCAGATCGTACGGTTGGTGTTTTGACCAAGAGACCTTTTACAACATGCATTTTGGTAAAATTAAATTGTAAAAAAACAAAACATAAACTAAATGAAAAATCCTAATTATGATTAAAATTGAGATCAAACTATAATTAGATTAACTTACTACACTTAAACTAAATTAAAATTAAAGTAAACTAAAATGGAAATTAATCTATTTGAATTAAAGTTGGAAATAAATTGAATTACTAAAAACTAAATTAAAAACTAAATTAAAAACTAAAACTGAATTAAAAAAAATATAAACTTAACTAAAATATAAACTATATTAAAAATTATATTAGAATTAAAATTGAACTAATTTGAAAAATTAAACTCAATTAATTCTAAATAATTTTAAAATAAAACAAATTGCAAAAAAAAAAAAAACAATAAAATGACTAAAATACGTGATTAATGATTAATGAGATATTTAACTAAGAAAATGCAAAAATGGCCGGCAAAAAAAATGACGTGCAGAAAACCAAAGTATCTGAGGGTAAAATTTGGGGTGCAACAATCACCAGACGTTGCCGAGTTGCAAATTTTTCCACTGTATGCAGTTGATAAAGCTGCATGATGAAAGCTAGTTGATTCCCTGGTTGTTGAGTTAAATCCAAGGTGGAGATTTGTGAGACTATTGGGTCGAACTTATGTTGTGTCGAGGGAAAGCTTTCATGTGTTTCGACAGGAGACAAGCATGAAGTCGAAGTTGGGTCGCATGCTGTAGTCGAAGGGTACATATTATAGTCGAAGCCTGTTCTAATATGTATCGTCGAGATGTTTGTCGAATTGGGCCTTGTGTTAAGGATCCAATTGTTTAGGTAGCTTGGGCTGTAAGTTATCTAGTTAGTCTATAAATAGGCTAGTACACTCAATTTGTGGAGTGTGGCAAATTGTGATATTCATTTGTAATCTTTTGTAACAAAGAGAAAGTAAATAGTATAGCAATTTTGCCATAATCCTTCTTCTTCCTTTCTTGTTTCTCTATTAACCCTAAACCTTGTGTGTTTCTTGATCATAAAGAAACCGTTTATACTTTGTGCAAAGACTTCGTTTTTCACAACATACTTCATCTTCTCAACTTTTCTTTAGTAATCCTGGTTGTTGAGGAGGTTAGGAAGTTGGTGGGGGAGTAGTTAGCCTTGGAGATGTTTGAGCGTATGAAAGCAAAACTTGACTCACAAGATATGAACCATGGGTACTTCTAAAATCGTAAAGTACCGATACCCGGTATGAACCCGTTTCGGATACACGTACTATACTCGTGGTACCTTGTTTATTCTTATTATTCTTTAAGTGAAAATTTTAATTTTTCATACATGAACATAATAGAATTATGTATTTTAGTTTATTTGTTATAGGAACTTAACTAAATTTTTTATTTTTTTAACTTTTATAGTTATATTTTATTAAGAATTTAATAATCTAATTCTCCACTAATACATTTTATCAAGAAATTCTTAGTTTCTATCGATGTACCCATACTTTAACTTTTTTAAAATGCCGTATCCGATACCAGCTTCAGTAACCCTATCGAGTAGCTTACCTGTATCTATCCATCATATCTCACAAGTTAAGGAGATGGATATTTTGGTGTATCTATCCATCATAGCTCACAAGTTAAGGAGATGGATATTTTGGTGGAACTGATGATTCACTAACTTGAAAGCCATAAAAGACAAGGTTATAATTTTCAAACCCGCAAAGAAGAAGTATTATTACAGTAAATATGTTAGCAACGTACTTGAAGTAGCTATGGGCAAAAACCCGGTCAAATGACCACCAAATACTGGTGTATTTTTTATTAAACCAAGAATTTCCTTTATCCCTATTAAATGTGTATTATTATTTAGCTCTAAACTTAATTTTTCTCTAAATCCATGCCACTCAAACCCAGTTTTCTTTCTAGACAAATGACTACCAATTGGGAATATTCATGGTTTATGAACTGTATTAAACCGAACCACATTTATAATTTGGTTCAGTTTGTAATAATCATTTTAATAAAAATTAAATTAATTGCTAACATAGTTTTAATTCAATTTAAAACTAGTTTAGAACTAGTTTATTGAAAAATGATATCGGAATAACAAAGTATATTTGATTTCTTGAACACCAAGAAATCCACAAGGGTAGAAAAGAAGGAAAAAGTTGAACAAACAAATGAAACCCTATTAGGGTTTACAAAGGAAAAGAAAAGAGGAAGAAGAATAGAGAATTTGTTAAATCTATTTTACTATTCACTTTCTCAATAGGGTTCAAAGATTACAAGTGAATACCAACAATTAACCTCTCTCAACCTAATAAGGTTTTGTTACCACCCTTACAAATATGAGAGACTAGCATGCTATTTATAAGAAAACTAACATACTAACCTAATGGACTTTTGCACACAGTCCCATTACACAAGTTAACTTAAACAATTGGGCTTACAAGCAAGACCAAATTTAATATGCTAACAAACCTAGCAATATTGACTAATACATGTTAGAACAAACTTTGACTACAACACGCATTACTTCGACAGAACACATGCGAACAAACTTCGACCTTATGCTTAATTCCTGTCGAACCAGAAGCTACAATTCGCCCATACTAGAGTTCGATCCAATATCTCACAAATCTCCACCTTGGAACAAACTCTATAACATCAAGGAATAAACTACCTTTCTTCATGCAGCTTTATCAACTGCATACAGTGGAAAAACTTATAACTGGGCAACGTCTTGGTGATCATATCAGCAGCATTATGATCTGTCGAAACCTTCAGCTCTTGGACTTCTCCACGCTCGATTACCCCTCTGACGAAATGCAGCCTCACATCAATGTGCTTGGTTCGCTCATGATAGGCTGAATTCTTCGACGGATGTATTACACTTTGACTATCACATTTAACAGTGATAACTGGACCTTGAAGTTTCAACTCCTTTGCAAAACCTGCAAGCCACAATGCTTCCTTTACAGCTTCAGTTGGGGCGATATATTCCGCTTCAGTGGTTGATAAGGCAACAACCTTCTAAAGTGTTGCTTTCCAACTTATTGTTGTGCCAAACATAGTGAACACATTTCCAGAGATAGATTTTCTGGAATCCATATAACCTGCATAATCAGAGTCGACATATCCTTCGATTACTGCTTTACTATCTTCACCCAAGGCTCCACCATAAATTAGGACTCTATTCAGAGACCCATTTATGTACCTTAAAATCCACTTCAATGCTTGTCAGTGGGCCTTTCCAGGATTCGCCATGTACCTGCTTACAAGACTTACTGCATATGCTATGTCAGGTATGGTACAGACCATAGTATACATCAAAGAACTCACTATATTAGCATATGGAATGTTATTCATATAAGCTCTTTCGACATCAGTACTGGGACACTGATCTATACTCAGCTTGAATTAAGGGTTTGTCGGAGTCACAACAGGCTTTGAATTCGACATACCATACTTTTCAAGAATCTTACGTAGGTATGCCTCCTGAGATAAGCATAATTTCGACTGCTTTCTATCTCTTCGGATGTCAATCCCAAGAATCTTGGATGCAGCTCCCAGATCCTTCTTTTCGAACTCCTTATTGAGTTCAACCTTCACCCTCATTACCTCTTCGACATTTTTTCTTACTATTATTGCATCCATGAAACCTGTGTCAAAAACAGAATTATGACACATGAGATTGTTCCATGTCAGCGAAAGAGGCCTGATCGAATTGGGGAAGCAGAACCTGCTAGGTGGTGACAAAGTCGAAAAGTTGGAGTTTTGTGAATCATGTGTATTTGGTAAATCCTGTAGGGCAAAGTTTAACAAAGGCAAGCAAAGAACACATGGATCCCTGGATTACATTCATGCTGATCTTTGGGGGCCTGCAAGGAATCTTTCACACTCAGGTGCAAGGTATTTTCTATCCATCGTTGATGACTATTCCAGAAAGTTATGGGTATTCATTCAGAAGACGAAGGATGAAACTTTTGAGAATTTCAAAAGTTGGAAGGTTCTTGTCGAAACTCAAGCTGGCAGAAAGGTTAAGAGGTTGAGAACCAGCAATGGCCTTGAGTTCTGCAACGAAGCGTTCGACAGTTACTGTGTTGAGTCTGGGATTGCAAGGTATAAGACTGTAGCAGGTACTCCTCAACAAAATGGCTTAGCTGGGAGATTCAATCGAACAATCCTTGAAAGGGTTAGAGGCATGTTGGTAAGTGCTGGATTAAAGAAGGTGTTTTGGGCGGAGGCTATTTCGACAGTAGATTATCTGATAAACAGATGTCCCTCGACTACCTTGGGAATGAAGACACCTGAAGAAGTTTGGTCGGGACATCCACCTAGTCTTGACAGACTGAGAGTATTTGGCTGAGTGGCCTATGCTCATATTAGGCAAGACAAGGTCGAACTTAGAGCTCTGAAATGCATGTTTATGGGATACCCTGAAGGAGTTAAAGCTTATAGGCTATGGTGCCTAGAGCCAGGTCACAGGAGGTGTATCACCAGTCGAGATATAGTTTTCAATGAAGCTGAGATGGATTTTAAGAAAACTGATGATGCTGACGAAGAGCTGGAACAGGGAGAGATTCTTGTTGAGGTGGAGCATGTTGATGCTGAATTGCGTACCCCGGATGAAGTCGAAGAAGAAGCAGAAGATGCTGTTGAAGACGAGGAGACTGATAATGACTACCTACTAGCAAGAGACAGGCCGAGGAGAGTCATCAAGCCACCTCAGAGACTTGGGTATGCAGATCTTATAGCTTATGCCTTAATCTCTACAAGTCAGGTTCTCGACGAAGAACCTAGAGACTATAAGGAAGTTATGAGGAGTCGAAAGAAGATTGAATGGCTAAAGGCCATGGATGATGAGATGAAATCTCTTCATGACAACAACACATGGGAACTGATCAAGAAACCTGCTGGAGCCAGGTTAGTCAGTGGTAAATGGATTTTCAAAGTTAAGGAAGGAATCGAATAAGTGGCGTCAAAGAGATACAAGGCAAGGTTGGTTGTTAGGGGGTTCACTCAGAAAGAAGGTGTCGACTTCAATGATGTGTTATCGTTTGTTGTGAAGCACGGGTCCATTCGAATGTTGCTTGCCACGGTGGCACAGTTCGATCTTGAAATGGAAGAGATGGATGTGAAGACTTCGTTCTTGTATAGTGATCTAGATCAAACAATTCTGATGAAGCAACCTGAAGGGTATGTCGAAGAGGGGAAGGAATATTATGTATGCAAGCTGAAGAGTTTATATGGACTGAAACAATCTCCTCGACAGTGGAATAGGAGATTCGACAAGTTCATGGCACGCATAAGTTTCATCAGAAGTCAGTTTGACCACTGTGTTTACTTCAGATTTCGACCTGGTAATTCATTTGTTATTTTGTTGCTTTACGTGGATGATATTCTAGTAGCAAGAAACAATGTCGGAGAGATAATGAGGGTGAAGGCTGAACTCAATAAGGAGTTCGAAATGAAGGATCTGGAAGCTGCATCCAGGATTCTTGGGATTGACATCCGAAGAGATAGAAAGAAGTCGAAATTATGCTTATCTCAAGAGGCATACCTACAGAAGATTCTCGAAAAGTATGGTATGTCGAATTCAAAGCCTGTTGTGACTCCGACAAACCCTCAATTCAAGCTAAGTATAGATAAGTGTCCCAGTACTGATGTCGAAAGAGCTTATATGAATAGCATTCCATATGCTAATATAGTGGGTTCTTTGATGTATGCTATGGTCTGTACTACACCTGACATAGCATATGCAGTAAGTCTTGTAAGCAGGTACATGGCGAATCCTGGAAAGGCTCACTGACAAGCATTGAAGTGAATTTTAAGGTACATAAATGGGTCTCTAATCCAAATTTTTTAGGCTTAATTCATCTTTTAGTCCCTTATGTTATTTTGTTGTTTCTAATTAGTCCCTAAAAAAAGGTTCCAATGTAGTCCTTTAAGGACATTCCGTTAGCACAATAAATCCATTCTGTTAGTTTCTTTGGAAAAACGTTAAAACTCGTCTAGGTGGCATGTCTTGATACCTATCTGGCACTTCTTGATACTTAGGTGGCACTGTTTTCTTTCTAACGTGGCATTAGCTGACCTTTGGTTTTCTTAAAACATTTTTGTTTTCATTTTTAGTAACTAAAACCCCAAACGTTTCAGCTACTCTCAGTTTCATTGTTGCTTCTTCGTTCCTCAAGAAACCCTAGCAGCTGCGAAGAACAAGATGTTCGTGGTTGAAAGCGACGCTGGTTTTCGAAGGCGATAGCAGAAGAAGACGTTCGTGTTTTAAAGAGGTACGTTTATGAACTCACCATATTAAGAAGCTTTTTTACTTTGAATTTCTTCTACTACGAAGTGCGTTTTATGAGTTATCTTCTGTAATTAGGTGATGAGTGGTGATAGGTTTTAGTGTGTTATCCATCATGGGGGTGGGTTTGGTGAGTTTAACAGGAATGGTTACAATGGTTTAGAGGAGGTTTGGGACGTTGACCCGGATTTTTGGAGTTATTTTGAGGTTCTAGGTGGGTTGAAGGATTTAGGGTATCCCAAAGTTGAGAGCTTGTGGTATTATGATGCAATGGATGATAAGGAGCTAGTGTTGTTGATAAATGATGTAGGAACCAATAGAATGAAGACCATTGCCCTGATCAATGGGAATGTTCATCTCTATGTGGTGCATCCAGTGTATGGGGAAGAGCATATATTGCCTCTTGAAAATAATGTAGGTCAAACTGTTGACAATAGTGTAGGCCAAAATGGTAACAGAAGTGTAGGTCAAAATGTTGAGAACAATGTAGGTCCAAATGTTGACAACAATGTAGGTCCTGAGAACTATTGTTACAAACATAACATTTAAGAATAAGCTCAATATTCCAATGATTATAAACAACTTCAGCCATCCCCTTGTGTTGATGATCTCATTCTTCAACCTGTAAATTTTCTTCTTCTGCCTCAGTATCTTCAAATCTCTTTCATTGACAATGTCGTCGTTGAACCATTTGAAGAAATTACATCCCTTAGTCACATGATTTCTGAAATTTCTGCAACCCCACAACTTTTTCCCAAAATTGACACTACTAATGTCACACACGGTCTGAAGCACACATTTATCTTGGCAAAAGCACTTCCTCCTTCTGTTTCTTCGAACAACAGACCAAGATGTACCAATTGAAGAACTGCTTGACATTTTAGGCATTGGACACGAAGAAGATAACAAGCTGTAGAGAAACCCTAGGAATGGAGACCAAACGAAAAAAACAAGAAGAAGCCAACAAGCTGCAGAGAACAAGATGAAGACACCAAGAAGAAGGAAAACGTGTTTTCTGGAACTATTAGCATGATCCAAAAATTAACCCTTTATAAACTAAGGAATTCACTCATTTCATGACTAGGCATCCAGTTGGCGTGCCACCGTGGCAGTAAGTAACGTTAGAACACTTAAATGAACGGAAAGGATCAAATATGTTGGCGGAAGTTAAAATAAGGGATCAAATTGTATCGTTTTTTTATTGAGAGACTATATCGCAACACATAAATAACTTACAGGACTTGACTAATTATGCCATTTTTTAACTTTATAGAAATTAGAAATTTTTTATATTAAAAAAATATATTCTTCAAAATATTTATTTTTAAAAAAATTATATTTTTATAAAAAAAAATTTCAAGAAAAAATATTTTTTATTTGGAAAAAAATATTTTCAATATTTTTTATTTTTAGATTTTGTATTTTCGGAAAAATAAATTTATTTTTTCATTTTTCCAAAAAAAATACTTGATTTTTTATCATATTTTCGAAGGAAAAAATCTTGATTTTCATATTTCTAAAGAAAATCAATTTTTTTATAATTATTTTTCCATTTTTCCAAAAAAAACTTGATTTTTTTTCATATTTTTGAAAAATAAAAAGCTTGTTTTTCAGATTTTCAAAAAAAATCAATTTTTTTTTATTTTTAGATTTTTTGTTTCTAAAAAAATTCGTTTTTTTTTGGAAAAAAATCAATTTTTTATATTTCTAAAAAAACTCGAATTTCTGAATTTTCAAAAAAAACTCGATTTTTTCATATTTTCGAAAAAAAACTCAATTTTTTCATATTTTCGAAAAAACTTGATTTTTTCATATTTCTGAAAAAAACTCGATTTTTTGTATTTCCAAAAAAACTCAATTTTTTATATTTCCAAAAAAACTCGACTTTTTCATATTTTTGAAAAAACTCTTTTTTCATATTTCCTAAAAAAACTCGACTTTTTTCATATTTCTGAAAAAACTCTTTTTTCATATTTCCTAAAAAACTCGACTCTTTAATATTTCCGAAAAACAAGAGTTTTTCATGTTTCTGAAAAAACTCGATTTTTTCATATTTCCGAAAAAAACTCATTATTTTCATATTTTAGAAAAAAATCGAATTTTTCAGATTTCCGAAAAAAACTCGATTATTGTAACAGAGAATTTTTCATAATGGAAAGAACCATATGTATGGTCCATTATTTATTAGCATTTTTATTGAGTTATTTGTCCATATAGTTTTCATAGGTACTGATATTTAAAATCACAAAAATAATTTATATAATTAAACCAGATTATAAAAGAAAACTGGTTCTAAATCTGTTTTAAACTAAATTTAAATTGTTTTAATTAAATGGTTCAATTTTTTTTATAGTGGTGCAATGCAGTTCAATTCAAATATACAATTCAGTTTACCATATTTTTAAACATCCATATTACCAATGACAACAATTGCAAGCTGTAAGCCCTTGCAATTTTGAACAATTTCATTGGCTATACCAATGAGCTCTTTTGAGCAACACCCATCACACTGAAATTTGAATCCCTTCTTATTGAACAACTCCAAAGATTGTTCTTGTGTTAAAGGTTCCAACTTAAGCACCTCAATGAAAGAAGATTTTTCACAAGACACCAGAAACATCTAGGTTCCTAGTTGTGATCAATACCTTACTTCCATTTTTATTATCACTTACAGCAAATTCAATATCATCCAGAAAATGTACACTCCAAACATCATCAAACATGACAACGTACCCCTTTTGCTTCAAGTAGTTTCTCACCAGATTTGCCAATGATCCTCGATCCATTTGAGAAATAACCCTAGTAGCATTTTCCCCTTTTTCTTTGAAAAGCTCTGTCAGCATTTCCCTCAACAACTCTTCAAAATTATATGATTGAGAGACTTTGATCCATATTTCGTAGACAAGACTGAAAATTTGGTTTCATATTCACATATTTTCATAAGGTAAAAATATTGTCTAGGTCCTTTACGTTATTTTAAAATATCAAGTTAGTGCTTTAAGTTTTTTTTTGTAACGCTTTGATCATTTATGTTAAGTAAGGTTTGCGTCGTTGACCTTTTTAAAAATCTCTGTTACAATAAATTGCAAACTCATATACCATTTGAACTGGTTTTTTACGCTAATCACGAATATGCAACCAAATTTATAAAACAAGTTATGGTTCATGAGAATCAGGGAGAAAGTGGACAAATACATAATGAAAAGTCGTTCGATCCAACCAAAATACACAATCAAACGCAAAACTAATTACATATTCGTAATCAGCGCGAAAAACCAGTTCAAATGGTATACGAGTTTGCAATTTATTGGAACGAAGATTTTTAAAAAGGTCAACGACGCAAACGTTACTTAACATAAATGACCAAAACGTTACAAAAAAACCTTAAAGGACTAACTTGATATTTTAAAATAACTTAAAGGACTAAAACATTATTTTTGCCTTTTCATAAAGTACCAAGTTATGAATACAGTATTTTATAAAATGATGTCCAAGATAACGTGAAGAAAAATGCTAAAGTGACTAATATCATCTTCCTAACCAAGAATTTAACATCGACACACCAGCAAAAAAAAAGAGAATTTCTTACTACACCACCTGTCTTTCTTAGGCACCTGGCGCGCTGACGAAAATACCCCTGCGTTCCGGATGTGCAAATCCGGACGCACCCTTTTTTTAAAAAAAATTCAATTTTTCCCGGATGTGCACATCCGGAATATATTCATATTTGCAAATCCGGAATAAACCCTGAAACAGAACACCAAAAATCTAACAATGTTTCTTATATTCATAAAATAAAATCGGGATTACATTCAGAAAATCGCTATTACACCAACGGAAATTAAAATATTACAAGATTAATAGCCTAGTGGACGCTTGCACATCTCTAAGATGTCATCGACCGTTCTTCGACTTTTAACGGTCGCCTCGAACTCGAGCGGGAATTGTTCTTCCCAACCGAAATAAGTTTGCCACATGGCTCTAACATCGTCTTGATTCTTGAGCTCAACAAGGGTGTAAACGACGTTCCCTTCGTTGTCAACCGAAGGGGAACGATACTCAAGCTTCGCAACCTTCCGTTTGTCTCCGTAAGGTAGGAGACGTTCGGTGTAGTCGACAATTTCGCTGATTGGGGTGTCTCTCACGATCTTAAACGAGCGACTGCGTGTTTTGCCATCGGTGTAGGAGACACTTGCGACATACCAAAGGAACTTGATGTTATACAATTGAGACATTTTGAGATTGTGTGAAGGATATCAAATAAAACCCCTAATTTATAGAAAAGTTAGGGTAAAGTTATTGCTGCCTAAGTTAGTTCCGGATGTACAGATCCGGACAAACCCTACAAATATTGATTCCGGATGTGCACATCTGGAAATTACCCGGATCTGCAAATAAGAATATTTCACTGATGCAGTTTTAAAACAGAACTGAACATGTTATGCAGCCACTTGGAACACTTTAATTGCAATAAAATTCACAAGTACATTGTGTTGCTTATGGACAAAAATACAAGTACATTGAACATATAGATAAAAATACAATATATTTCACTTCAATAATGTACATTGTGTCGCATGATTATACAAAAGAGTTAAAACAAAATTCTCCTTCTAAATTTATTGAAGCTTGGGATTTCGACTTTTCCGCATTTGATGCCTTTTCAATTGTGTGCAATCTTTCGAATTCAAGCATCCTATCGACAAAACTAACCGGCCAAGACTCGGCAATTACGCTTGCGTGCGTCGCCCATTGCGGTGATGTAGGTGGTATCGGTCATCCGGGTTTCAAGATAACTTGTACGAAATGTCTTGATTTCAAAAGCCATCCAATACACATGATGTGATCATTTGGATTCGACAGAGGTGTGGTGTGGAGTGGAAAAAAGGTTTCCGAGAAACCGTAACGCGTCAAGTCGATACACACCATATCGTAGGCGCATGCTATAAGATGACCTATCTCGGGGAAGCTCATCCATTTTGATACCGGTGTCGTACCACTCAAACACGGAACAAGTGACTCGTGAACCTTGTCGTATTTTTCTCGATTTTCGTAGAGACGCAAGTATGCTTCTTTATGCGTCTCCAACTCTAGGATAAGTTGATGACGTACAAGTGCATGAGCTTCCTCTCCTTTACCTAGTAGAGCCGACACGGCTCGGTAACCGCAATTACCATCCCCAACAACATCGATTATACCGTCGATATGCTTGTGCATGAAAACCGACATCTCGTCAATAAAAGTAATCATATGTGTAGTCGGAGTCGGAGTCGGAACTCGAGGAATCGGTGTCGGAGCTGGTTTGGTAATGCGAGCTCCTTTCATGACACTTTTTTGGGATTTTGGAGTTGGAGAGTCCGAAAAGACTTGGTCGACGTGCTCAAAATACGAAGGAGACCGAGTTGTGGAGTTGTCATTCGGTGTTGGCTTTAACTTCTTCGGAGCACCCTTTGTCTTAACCGGTTGAGAAGGCGGCATCATTGCGGTTGTTTCTGGGAAGGCAATCTTCCTCAACTCCTCTTTGATGTGTAGCTTCATATTGTCGTCGGCCTTCGAAAATCTCTTTTGAATTGCTTCCAATTCGGCCAAAATAGAGATATCTGGTTGATCTCTTTCCTTACAACCATCATCATCAAAACTAAGTCTCATCCAATGAGGGCAAACCTCGTCAATTTAGATTGTCTCACCTAGTTTCAAATTTTTAGTAATGGCACAAGCACAAGGAAGGCCGTAGGTTTTCACAATAGTGTAACCACACTTTGCACTATCGGAACCTACCGTTTCGGCTCGGGTGGCCTCGTGAAAAATGTAGCCCAACCCCGCCCGAGACATGTTGCCGAGCAATTAAGAGTAGAGGAAGTTATCTTTAAACTGATGTTCTAAAATCGTAATGCTTCGACCGAAAGTGGTTTGTATCTCATTGTGTTGGTTTTTAATCATTAGATGCACGGAGTCCCAATCTCGACATAAATCCCCCTTACTATTCCCCAACCAATTCTTCAAAGTGGCATGTGCCGACTCAACTCTATTGGTGGTAGTGTTTCCAAGATGTCGTACGTTATCGGTCCACGCACAAACAATCTTTTCTTTCACTTGATCAAGAATGGTGGATTCAACATATTTCAACAAAGCGGGGTACCTCTCGCACACTTTCCGGAATTTCATGACCGAATCGGCATATAATTCCGTTGTGGAAGAGTTAAGAATATAACTCCATACATCCATAATTTTCTCTATAATGACACCCGACTAGACCACTTTTCCGTCTTCCGACTCCACTTGTTTTGTACCCACCGCGGTCTTAACCCGACTTCGCACATTCTTTGTTATGTGAAATCGACAAAGTAGTGCATTGGAAGAAGGAAAGACCTTTGCAACAGCATTCATCAAGGCGTTGTCGCGGTCCGTAACAATAGCTTTTGGCATTTTAACGTGTTTCTTCAAAAGTGACCGACACGTCTCCAACGCCCACGTAAAGTTGTCCTCTTTCTCACACTCCAAAAAGGCAAAGCCGACTGCATATGTCTTATCGTAGACGTAACGCCAACCATCTTAAATAATGGAAGATGATACTTGTTTGTCTTGTATGTGTTATCGAGAATGAGAACGGTCGAGAAAGTGTTGAACAACTTGATGGAATCCGGATGGGTCCAAAAAAAAATTTCGGACCGTAATTCCATCATCGCGATATCTGTACCGAGACACGTAATCGCTGTCCTCCAACACTTTCATCAGTTGTTGCATCTCACTCCTATCTCCCCGGATTGCCTTGTTCGTTTGATATCGAATGTTATACACTTGTTTTATGTTTGCAACATTTTCGGGTTCTTTCCGTTTCAACGTCGCAAGTATATTCTTCGGTTGGACAAGGTTTAAGGTCATGTCGGCTATACATGTCTTCTCTTCTGCCTTGAGCCGACATACACTTGGATGCCCTTGAAACTTTGAGGTCATTTCGTGGTTATGTAAACCACAACGAACGGTAAATCTCCATTTCTTGGAAGCTAACATGTAACCACCAATCTTAAATGGGCACTCACATCTTCTAGTACCGGTTTTGTCTTTCTTTAACTTCCGTAGAGGTGCTTGATATTTGCCGCTTCTTTCGCAACCCAAAATTACAAAAGCTTTTCTTCTATCCGACCCATTGTCCGATCTCCCGATATTTACACCGAAGCCAAGCTCAATAGTCGTCCTACGAATGTATGTGATCATGCTTTCACGGTCATCAAAGGCTTGCTTGTTGTTAAAGTCACTGGCGACATCAACCGACTTTACGAGCATGCCTTCATCTTTAGGGGAAATCGGCGCAACTAATTCTTTTGCCATGTTATCGGGGTGCACCATATCTATTTATAAACAACAAAAGAACAATTAATATGTATAAATAAAACATATTCAAATTTTTTGAAAAATAATATTAATTTGCTTCAGGCATTTTTCCGGATGTGCACACCCGGAAATGCTCTTCCTGAATTCGTTTCGGATCTACACATCCGGACGTAGCGTAACTTTTTTTTTTAAATGTAGCTTCATAATGTGAGCAATGTAGTGGATGAAATTTAATATTTACCTGAAATTCAGTCTTTTCTTGCTCCCTTTGATTTGTTGCACCAAAAACTTGAACTTTTTGAGTGAGAAATGAGATTGATGGAGTAGGGTTTTTTGAGTTGGTGAGAGTGAGTGTAGTAGAAGAAATGTTGAGAATGGAAAAGGGAGAGTGATCATGCAACTTCAAATATATCAACGAAACTTTCGGATGTACATATCCGGATGCCTACCGGATATGCACATCCGGAACAACTTTGTTTTTTTTAAGGTTACGGTGCATCCAGATGTGCACATCTGAAATCTAGAGAAAAAAAAGAAATTTTGCGTGGTGTCTAAACAACTTGAATGGTGCATTAAAAATTTGTAAAAAAAAAGGTTTTCGATCAGAGAAATGGGTTTTGAATATAGTAAATGGAAAGTTGGGTTTGTTGGTGTTACCTGATTTGGGCTCTTCTTTTCAATCGATTCATGCTTTGACACAAACTGGTCTTGAGTGGCTTTATTATGCTCGAGAAGTTGAAACCAACGGCGTTGGTGTCGTGTGCTGTGTAGTGGCTTTATCATGTTTTGTATCTTATTTTCGCTTAATTTAAAAGGTAATGCTCTCTTATGCACTAGATAAATATAATAAAAAATTGTGTGTTGATGTTAATATTCTCTTTAGTTTTATATATAAATAATTTTATAAAAAGAAAATCTTATCCTTTCAAAAAATATTTAAATGTATTTAATTTAAATGTATTTAAGTTTTACATTTTTTAATTTTAACCCTATTTTTTTTGTTTTGAATGTGAAAATAGTATAAATATATTTGAAATAATAACATTAAATGTAATAATTATAGGTGATATTTAATTATATTTAAGATGATTAAAAAATTATTGTTTATATTCGAGGCCAACAAGTTTTTAATTAAATATTTTATTGTTTTTTTCATTAGGAATTTTCTACTTGTGTTATTTAACATGTGTGTTAAGATAAGACACAAGTTAGAATTACTCTAATTTAAAAACTTTAAAAAATATTTTAGAAAAATATTAAAAATGATTCAGAGACACTCACTAAAGTCTTATACTAACATGTTTTTTTTTAAATATGTATATTTAATGCATTGAAAATTAAAATGATTAACTTTTCAGTTTTGACTCTTCAGACTTTCCTCGTTTGATATTTCACTATCTTTTTTCCTTCAATTGTGTGTTCTCAAAATAATACTATTCTATTAACAAAACAATAACATTTTATCAATGTCATTGTGATTTTGGTTTAGAATTAAATATTTAAAACACTAAATTTTTTAAAAAGATGGTCAAAATCCCAAAAAAATAAAATTACATATAATCAACACAGGAGTAATATAAAAGTATAGACTCCAATACAATTCGCTAATAATTTTATTTTTTTATTTTTTTATTTTTATTATATTTTTAAAATAAATAATTAATTTTATAATAATGTCTTTTGCATCTACTGGAGTTTGAACGCACGCTTTCAACAATAAACACTACAAGAAATATTGTCATTTCACACATAATATGTACGTCACTAATTAGCGACATGAATTTCACGTTACAAACCACAAAATTATTTGGAGATGTTCCCACGTGAAATTCACGTCACTAATTAGTGAAATGAATTTCACTTTGCAAAATATCTTTCTGAACTAAGACTGAACATGAGCGCAGGGTGTCAGTATGAGATATATTGTAACCACTTATATTTCATTTAACTTATACGGCAACACACACACACACACACACACACACACATATATATATATATATATATATATATATATATATATATATATATATATATATATATATATATATATATATATATATATATCAATAATAATAGTTTGTTCCAGTAGTATTTTATGTTAGGCTCTCTTCATTATTATACTGCTCGCACTTTTACAGTAGCATTGTAACATAATAAGTTGGTTATGTTGTATATTCTACTGTAGTACTGATAAAAGACACCATTAAAACTTACAAACCAAAGACCCATTAAAAAATGATGTTGTGAATCTTGTTGTGAATTACGACAAAATTAAATATTAATTTATGAGGCAAAGAACAATAGCAACAAAAATAAATGGTTTTCAGCAATAATAATCTGTACACGTATAATATAACATAATAAGGCAAGGAAAAAACGAATGTTTGTTTACCCAGTTCGATCAAACGATCTACTCTGGGGGAGAGAGCAGCTCTCCAATTCACTATACTCAGAAAGTTGTTACAAGAGATTACAGATGAGTTGCAAGAAAATAGCCTTCGCCTTCAGGTTCAATAACTTTGATCAAATTCAAGCAACCCTTGAATCTTGATCTCGCAACTTGCATCCACTTGTTCCCAATTACCCTTTTCAACCTAGGTAATTTAACAAGCCTACAAGTATGATTTTTCAACTACCCTTGACTTCACATGTTTTCAAATGCCTCCCTAAAGGTTTTTCTTCTTTTATTTTGCAGCCCTTCAGCCACATTAAAAACATAATATCCAAGGCTAGCATAATTGTCCCTTTGAGATGCTACAATAACCCTCCTTACCTTATCATGAGTCAAATGATAATCAGAGATCTCTGTAACTGTTCCCTCACTACTTCTAGCAACCATAGTAGGAAACTCCACCTCAAACTAAGTTTTCTCTGTTATAGTTTCTCTTAGATTTCTCCCTTGGTTTTCACTATTCTTCTTTTGAAGAAATTCTCTACCAACCAAGTAAGCTATTTTGACCTCAGCTCTTCCCTAAAAACTCAATAACAACTCAGCGGTAACATGCATTTTTATCCCTTGATTTCTGCAAAATTCATTATACTCCTTTGAAACTTTCTCAAGGCATTCATAATGCCTTAAACTCAAATCCCATAGCTCTTCCTTGTCATGAAAGCCTACACTAGTTAACGATGATTGAATAATAACATTTGAACCTTCTACAGTATATAGACCACATATTTTAGACCCTTTAGCAATAATCAATTCATCACGCAAAATCTTCAACACTCCACGTTCAACTCTAGTATAATTGCCTAGATCATCTAACATACTTATAGATAACACATTTCGCTTGAGTTCTGGAACATAACTCACATTGTGAATAAGAAGTTCACGATCATTAAACATTTTAAATCTGACCATACCAATACCATGAACCTTGCATGCCTTATTATTACCAAGGAAAATTACTTCACCTTGCACCATCTTCAAAGTTTCAAAATATTATATTCTTGGACACATCTGATAAGAGCAACCTGAGTCAATGACCCAACTATCTTCAGTTTCCAAACTCGATACTACTAGTGCTTCGGCATCCTCATAAATTTCCTCACCCAATGCAACTACAGCTTAAAAAGAATCTTCATTGATCTTTCTTTCAGGACAATCCCTTTTAAAGTGACCGATTTTCTGACAATTAAAACATTTTACCTTTGACTTGTCAGACCTCTTTGATTTGGACATCCATTTACGCTCACCTCCTCCTCTTGACACATTTAAGCCTTCACCACTATCTTCAATCTTCAAATCTTTCGACTTTGAAAATTCTTTGGATTTCACCGCCGTCTGGACTTCATCCATAGTAATAGTACCTTCCTTACCATAAAGAATGGCATCCTTAAAGTGCTCAAAGGATCTAGGCAATGAACTCAACAGAAGCAAAGCCTTGTCCTCATCATCAATCTTCACTTCAATATTCTTAAGATCATCGATAATATTGTGAAATTCTATGAGCTTCTCAACTATGGATTTGTTCTTCACCATTCAGAATGAATAGAGTTGTTGTTACAAATACAACCTGTGATCCAAAGGCTTTGTCATATACAATGATTCAAGTTATGCCAACATAGCAACCATAGTTTGCTCCCTAGCGACTTCTCTTAGAACTTTATCGCCGAGGTACAAGATAATGACACTCCTGGCCTTATCCACCATCTCGGTATTTTGTACCTGTGTAAGCCCTGCAGGCATCAATGCTTCACTCTTCAAAGCATCTATACACTTCTCTTGAATTAAAATTGCTTGCATCTTAATTTTCCACAACCTAAAGTCGTTGTTACCAGAAAATTTCTCGATCTGCCATCTACTAACCATGGTGCTCACTTGTCAACAATATCTCTTTGCTCCACGCTCACGGCACCACTTGTTGTGAATTACGACAAAATTCAATATTAATTTGTGAGGCAAAGAACAATAACAACCAAAATAAATGGTCTTCAGTAATAATAATTCGTACACAGATAATATAACAGAATAAGGCAAGAAAAAAATGAAGGTTTGTTTACCCAGTTCGATCAAACGATCTACTCTGGGGGGAGAGCAGCTCTCCAATTCACTATGCTCAGAAAGTTGTTACAAGAGATTACAGACGAGTTACAAGAAAATAGCCTTCGCCTTCAGGTTCCCAAGAACAACCCTATTTTCTACCCAAGTGTTTCCCAACCTCTCCAACTCTCAATATATGAATAACTTAAACCCAAGGTGTAACAGTGTTTCACAATAACCTTAAACAACTCCAAAGGTTTCCCTAAACCTTTGTTTTTCTAATATTTTCCTTGTGAATAGCTGAAACCCTATGCTATGCCTTTAAACCCTTGCTCTCCCTTGTTGGTGTAAACTCTAAGATTGTCACACACCAAACATACAAAGAGATACATTATAATAGCAAATACCCAACAAACAAAGCCCAAAATCACATTGATCCATAGACTGAATCGAAAAAGCTCGAAAACTCGAAAATATTATTCACTGTACGGACAATACTATTCACCGTACGTGTGTCACTATTCATCCGTACGGACATCACTATTTATTCGTACAGATGCCACAATTCATCGACCAATTTTTTTCTCAACTTTTCGTCCAATTTTCGCAGTAAATACAATCTCCAAAATATGTTTTCTTTCTCTTCATCAACAAAGGTATTAAGGAACATTTACAACACATGATGCATGATCCATTGAGTTTGAGGATGTTGTTTTGAGTTA
This sequence comes from Lathyrus tuberosus, assembly GCA_022829125.1. NCBI lineage: Eukaryota > Viridiplantae > Streptophyta > Magnoliopsida > Fabales > Fabaceae > Lathyrus > Lathyrus tuberosus. The sequence continues at coordinate 1,424,384 of JALAZF010000389.1, read as the reverse complement.
TAAACCAGAACTTCCTTTGATTCTGCATGCCTATGATATATCTACATTCGTACTACAAATGGTAAAAAATATGAACTGAATATTCTGAGAGGAAGAAACTACCTTGGTTACACAAGACGATAATACCAATATCAATTGCAACAGAAACAGGATGATGGGCAACTGCATCTTTATTTGCATGGTTTGGATAATTATTTATGTGCATGACATGGTTTGAACATATATGCAAAGATTCAGAAACAATTCATATAAACTTCATAAGTGAATACAAAGTCTGAGCAAGACCCATCATTATTGATTTTGCCTTTTACTTATCAAAGAAATCTGATTTGGCAATGACTTTTTATAAAAGAACACTTCCATGTCTTTTAAACTGTTATTGGAACAACAGATGATAGAGCAGAGAAGCTACACCAGTTGCTTCAGGTGTTGTTATCTGAAGAATTTACAAGTAAACAGTGTTTGTGACAATGGGGTACACTACAGATTGAATAATGCCAAGTGTACATAATATGATTATATATCATATATCTGATATAAAAAGTTAGCATTTTGTATCGAATAATGTAAGTTCATAGTAAGAAGCAACAAGCACCCATAATAGTAGTTTTTTGGTGCTTGTTTCAGTTTAGTTTCTGTTTTGTAAATTCAAGCCAACTATTTATGTCATAGCAACCTTCTTATTTTTGTTGAGTTATTGTTGTCAAAAATCTTAAGCTTAAGCTTGTGGCATGAACAATTATACTAACTACACTGCTTATAGCCAATCTAATACACTTCTAACTACACTGCATGTATTAGTCACAAAGAAAGTGTAGTGGAAGTGGAAGTGTATTGGAAAATTCCTACTATATATAATAGCCATTGCCCATTGGAAACACCATGTAATGTAGTGAAACATATGAACAATGATGTAATATTATTTAAGGGTAGAATTTACAATTAAGAAGCGCAGTTCAATTGGTTAAGTAGGTCATCTCTTAGGCAAAGGGCAAGTGCTATAACGGAAAACAGATATCACAACGGTTGTAAAAGGGATACCACCACGCTGGTCCAACCGTTGTAAGGTAAGGTGTGATTGTATGTATGATGATTTCCACCACGGTCGTGCAATCATGATTGTATCCATGTAATGTGTTACCTACCACAACAGTTACTTTAAACAACCATTGTGATATTCTTTAATGCAACATATTTAACTACGGTTGTTCTAAACAACCGTTGTGATATATAGACCTGAGTTTATTATAAATTATGTGGAATGCTTATTTTTCCAATGTTCACTAAACATATAACCTTCCATTCTGCACTAGAACATTATAATATGATAAATTAAGTAATATTAGAAGAATAAGTTCACGTTCAATGCTAGACAAAAGTTCTTCAAGTCCTTATTTGTATTTTGTTCTTTGACAGTAAGAACTTGGTATAATGATCCTAGTTCTTCAAACGCCCCTGCCTTCACCTCTAATTCTTTTTGCAAAATATTACTTACTTTGCAAACAAAATTAGAGGGGGAGAGAGGGGTGGTTGAAGATCTACAATCATTAAACCAAGTTCTAACTGTCAAGGAACAACATGCAGTTAACAGTGTGAAGAATTCTTATCAAGAATTGAACATATACTTATTTTCTAATACAATTTTATCTATCATATCATAATTTTCTAATACAGTTTGGAAAGTTATATATTCGGTAAGGTATTGGAAAAACACTCAAACCACATAATATATAATAAAATCATCTTTTAAACAAACATTAATAATAACATTCATAAAAAAATCATCAACAACAAACCATAAACAACAAACATGATACGACAAACATATCAAGTCATAAAATGCTTCAGAAACATACCATACATGTCCCATAATGGTGTGTCATCAATGAAATAAGGATAAAGATAAATTTAGACCTGCAAACTTGTGTATATTTTGAATGGATGTCATTCTGGGTTTTTGATAAAAAGTTTGTAAGGCTAAATTTAGCTTCGTCATCTTTATTGAAAGAAGCACCCATACCTAAAAGTCAAAACAAGAAGGAAGTTCAAATATCATGAAACAACCTATTGAAACAAATTTTGAAAAAAAACTATAGAGAAAACGAACCTGTAAATACCCACTGACTAAGATTTGTTGTTATAGTTTCGTTTTGGAGTTTCCACATGAGAGAGACGAGTGAGAGAGTTGTTAGGGTTTCGTTTTGAGAGAGACGAGTGAAAAAGGGTTGTTATGATTTTGTTTTGAGAGAGACGGCTATTATGTACTGAAGCAATAGATAATTTCGCTTATATATAAATAAAGTATCACCTTTCATCACAGTTGATAATAAAAATTATGGTGATATATAAGGTCAATAACATTTTTATCACGATAAATGGCTAATTGTTGGTATTAGGATTCGAACTATTTCACTTCATGTACATTTTTACCACGGTTGTTTCATTTGACCGTTGTGACATGTCCTCTAGTAAATACAAAAAAAAAGTGCCCAAAAATAAACTATTATCAGGGTTAACACTATGGACGTTGTAAAATTGGTATTACGAGAGGTCTATTTTGTAGTAGTGAAGGGTTCAAAACCCCTTGGCTCCAACTTTTGTTTTGTGTTTATTAGAATTTTCTATTGGAATAAAAATTAAAAATAAATATAAAAAATAAAAAAAAAACTTATTGTAATTAGAAAAAAAAACATTTTAAAAAATTAAAAATATTAAAATTTTTTTAAAAATATCCATGTGGAATAAAAAATAAAAATACAATGACATTTGGACTCTCACGTCAGCAAATCACTACAAAAAATGTTGCTATTAGTGACGTGTTTTCCACGCCGCAACACCTAAAATCATGTCACTACAACTTTTTTGCGACGTGACCATTTACGTCGCAGGAGAGCGCGTGGCAAATTGTTGTGACGTGATTTTCATGTCACTAATTTGCCACGTGATTTTCACGTCGCAAATAGTTTGATGGAAAATATTGCAGACAAAGTCAAAGCAGGTGTGCAGAAAGTGTGCAGAAATTGCAGGAAATTGGTTGCGACGTGATATTCACGTCACTAATTAGTGACATGATTTTCACATCGCTAAAATTGTGACAGGAATTTCACGTGGCTAACTTTTTTTTTTTAATATTTACGTTGTATGTTGCGGCGTGATTTTCACGTCACTAATTTGTGACATGAATTTCACGTCACTAAAGTTGGTGTTTTAATTTTTTAAAATTCCTGATTATTATATATAATTCAATATTAATAAATATATAAATTACATTTAAATTTAATATTAATAAAATTTACTAAATTCAATATTATAAATCAAATTTATAAAATTAATAATTCAATATTACTAAATATATAAATTAATAAACTTAATATAATGAAATTAATAAACTAAAATTTAAATTAAATATGTCTAAATATAATATATAATTATAAATTCATTAGTACACAAATTAAAAACTAAAAAGAAAATAAAAACAAGGCTAAATATTTGGTTCATCCGGGTCGGAATAGTAGACATCATCATCTTGGTTGTCATTATTTCTAGATTGACCATCATCGTTGCGATTTCCACCAAATGCTTGCATAAATTGCCGCATTTGCTCCTCCATATCAGTCTGTCTCTTCGCCATTGTCTCCATTATTGCGTCCGTTTGGGCCTTCAATGTTGCCTCCATTTGGGCCTTCAATGCCGCCTCACGTTCCTCTGACTCGCGTCTAGCCAATTGTCTTATCGTTTCTACCTGCTGCGGTGTCAAATTTGTTTGACGTGACCCTCCTTCACCGTCCATAGCTCTTTGATACAGAGTTCTATCCCCACTCCTCAAGGTGCCCGCCAAATTTCCACCACCAAAAAAGCACCCGTTATCCCCCTTTTCCCCAATAGTTTGACTCCAAATATAGAAATCCACATCTGGATGAACCGGTTGTCCTGGAGGAGGAGTATACTGAGGATTATGGGTCAGAAATTCTGCCAACCTGACTTGATAATCGTCCTACACATACAATTAAAAAAATCAAGTTAATATAAGTTAAATTAAATTAAATTAAATAAAAATAAAGAATAAAAAAAATAGCCACGTGATTTTAACGCCACAACTTATCAGTTGCCACGTGATTCTAACGCCACAACATCTCACTTGCCACATGAAAATCATGTCACTAAGTTGCTAACAAATTAAAAAATATATAAACAACATAAATTTACTTACCAATGCATTTTTTGTACGCTCGTCAACAAAATCCCCCGATTTTTTTGTCCGAGTTTGGGTAACCAGCTCAGTCATCAGTGGTTGTCTCCCCAAACGCTTAGCCTAAATAATAAACTTAAATTAAATTAATAATATATGTTATAAATCAAAATATGACTTTAAAAAATGGTAATAATTACCAAGCGTTGAGAATGCTCAACAGTACTAATACTTCCAACAGCATTAAGGCAACCCCCTTTTTCTGATGCCCTCATCTTCTTTCCATTTTCAGATTTAGCCTTAAATTCATCCGATTCCCAATACTTAAGAAGGTCATCAAAAATTTCTTTGCCTATCCATTTGGGACGGATGCCCAACAGTAAAAAACGCTCTCTAGCACGCCGTAGCATGTCAGAAAGTCGCCTTGAACTCCTGCCAAAGTAATTTTTTTTTACTTTTTCATGGTCCAGTGGATCCCAAACACATTTCGCCTGCAATGTTGTATGACATTAAAATAAATAGTTAGATAAATTATAACAATAATAAAAAAAAGTCATTTAAATAACAATAACTTAACAAATAAATTAATGATACCTGAAATTGCGTAAACCATGCGTCTTTATCTTTAACTTCTCTAAAAGTCTTATACAATTTCTTATAATTCTGCTGAATTATATAGCTTATAACATTGGCAGCAGTCCGACTCGGTCCAAAACTAAACAACAATAATTGAATTAGCATTAATTATATAAAATTATATTTAAAATGGAAATGTGTACTTATAAATAAAAATCAATAAATAAGAAACTTACGAGTTTCCTTCAGGCCAAATCCAAAATCTCCCATCAATGGTAGTAATCTGACTCAGATCATCATCCCCTCGAAGATCTCTCCCATCTATCTCATCATCGTCCACACCAATATCACCATCACCCACCTCGGCATGATCATCGGGCGCAGGTACATGTGTGGGATGTGGGGTGCGACCAGTCTGTGTGGGTTGTGAAGAGGTGGATCCTCCAGTCTGCTGGACGGATGAGGGCATCTGTGTAGGAAGTGGGGTGCTGGATCCTCCAGTCTGCTGGACGAATGAAGGCATCTGTGTAGGAAGTGGGGTGCTGGATCCTCCAGTCTGCTGGACGAATGAAGGCATCTGTGTGGGAAATGGAAAACTGTATCCTCCACTCTGCTGGAAGGATGAGGGCACCTGACCCTGCTGGAATGGAAAACTAGGTGGCCTAACAAAAGATGGGGCCCCAGATGGGCTAATAAAAGACGGACTCCCAGATGGGAACTGAAGAGGATACTGGGAGGAGAGTAATGGCGTAAAAGGCTGAGTACTATCCATGGACATAAGATGAACCTGAGTCTGCGGGGGAGGACACATGGCAGAGTGAGGTGACTGACATACTACTACCCTTGTATGCTTGGACTTCTTACCAGTATCCTTAGGTGGCATTTTACCTATTTATAGAGAATACACATATATTCATTAATTAAAATGACAAGAAACATTTCTCAATAGTTGGTTCATTAAGTAAAATTACAAGAAACATTTCTCATATATTCATTAACTCTTTCAATAGATGGTTCATTAAGTAAAATTACAAAATACATTTCTCATTTGATACATATTCACTATTCTAAATCGTCATGCTCGTCATCCATATCATCCTCGTCATCTGATGTGATATTATCCTCAGATCCAGAATCATCTTGACCTTCATCCTCATCAACTTGATGCCCCTCAACCATTGTATCAGACAAACTTGTGATGTGTTCATCTGGAATCACATCGTTAATTACTTCAACTTCATCAACTTGGTAAGCAAGATCTTCCACTAGATCGTCAGTTTCAATATGACCCAATGGTTTTGTTTTTATTACAACACAACACCCTCGTTTACGTGGCACAAATTAAGGATAAGGAACATAATAAACTTGCCTAACAATATTTGACATTATGAAAGGGTCATACTCTTTGTACCTCCGGTCCATTTGAATCTCAACAGTACCATATGTTTTATCTATTTTTGTGCCTCTAGTTGGATCATACCATTCACAATAAAACAAGACAACTTTATTTTCCGAGTCCAAGTAGTTGTATACTAACTCGTAGATATGTTTAACAAAACCATAGAATTCATCTTCACCACCATGTGTAACTCCTTTCACAAATACGCCACTGTTTATGGTCTTTTTCCCTTCAGTCCATTCCTGTGTGTGAAATTTATATCCGTTCACGAAATATGTGTGCCATTTATTTGCGCTTTGACGAGGGCCGTTAGACAAGTTTCTCAAATGGAGTATTTCTGGAGTCAGTGCAACAACCCTATGCAACTTCTCCTTGAACCATGTTGGAAATTGGGCATGAATGACACCAGATGTTGATTGTACACTGGTACTATGAAAATAGGCGTTGTTAAATTCCCTGAAAAAATCACACTATAAGTTTCAAGGTAATAAGTTTTATATTCACACTGTAACGAAAATTAAAAAGTTGGGTTAGACTTACTCAAGATATGGTTTAACTTCAACACAATTGATCAAGACATGAACGTGTGCGGATTGCATTTCTTGTTGGGTCAACCAATGCTCACCCTTCTTTCCAGAGGGACGACCTGGAAGCCCAAAGACTGATAAGGTGTACTGACTTCTTTCGATAACATTTACAGGATTCCTTATGATTCTTGGAGTTAACATCAAGTGCTTGAAATAGTGACTGCAAAAATATGAAGTTTCTCGATGCAAGTAATGTGCACATATTGATCCTTCAACTCTAGCTTTATTTTTCACTGATCGCTTTGAATCACCCATGAACCTTTCAAACGGATACATCCACCTATATTGAACAGGTCCTCCTAGATAAGCTTCATATGCAAGATGCACGGGTAGATGTTCCATGGAGTAAAAAAAACCAGGTGGAAATACTTGTTCCAACTTACAGAGAATAATTGGAATATTTTGGTCCAACTTAATGATGTCATCCACTCTTAAAGCTGACGCACAAATATCTCTAAAAAAATGACTAATTTCAGTAAGTGGATTAAGCACATGTTTGGGTAGAGAACCGAACGCAATTGGTAGCAATTGTTCCATAAAAACATGGCAATCATGACTTTGCATACCATGCAACTTCCCAGTGTTAACGTCGGCACACCTTGCTAAATTTGAAGAATACCTGTCGGGCATTCTCAAACCTTTTAACCATCCACAAACCGATTTAGCTTCTTGGGGGGTCAGACTGAAACAAGCCTTAGGTTTAAATAATTTTCCATTTGGTTGAGGCTTTAATTCCAACTCTTTCCGATTACACCAAATTTTCATGTCTTGTCTAGCCTTCACATTATCTTTTGTTCTATCTTTAACATCCATCATTGTGTTAAATACATTATCAAAAAAAATATTCTCAATATGCATAACATCAAGATTATGGCGCAACAAATTATCTTTCCAATACGGGAGGTCCCAAAATATACTTCTTTTTGCCCAATTGTGTGTGACCCCATATCCTTCAATTCTACAGGCTTTGCCAGTTTCTGTAAACTTTGGAAGTTCGCAAACTTGGTTCCATATAGCAACTGGTGACAATCGAGGCGGAGGCAGATCTGTTACCCATTCATCTTTTTTGAAATTTGTCTTGTTTTTTCTAAAGGGATGATTTGATGGTAAGAATCTGCGGTGACAGTCAAACCACGAGCTTTTCCCCCCTTTATCCAATGTAAACGCCTTGGTGCTTTCCATGCAATGTGGACAACCCATTCTGTCATGCGTACCCTAACCAGACAACATGCCATATGCTGGAAAGTCGTTAATGGTCCACATCAAGGCAACTCGCATTAAAAAGTTTTGTTTACGGGATATATCATAAGTCCATTCTCCGTTAATCCACAACCTCTTCAAATCATCAATTAAAGGTTGTAAGTACACATCAATTCCGGCTTTTGGACTCGACGGCCCTGGAATGACACACGTCAAAAACATGTATGGTTTTGTCATGCACATCTCAGGAGGGAGATTGTAAGGGGTTACAATGACTGGCCAACAAGAATACGCACTTCCAGACGCTTGGACATATGGAGCAAAACCATCAGAGCATAATCCAAGCCTGACATTCCTAGGTTCCGCGGCAAAATTGGAATGTACCTCATCAAAGTGCTTCCATGCATGGCCGTCGGATGGGTGTCGCATAGTGCATGGGCTTGTTTTGTTTGTATGATGCCATGTCATTTGACTTGCACTGTGCATTGAAGAAAACATTCTTTTTAACCTTGGTATTATCGGAAAATAAACATGGAATTTACTGCTACACGCTTTTGCTTACTATTAATGGCTCTACTGCGAACTTTATATCTTGGACTCTGACAAAACTTACATTCCTCCAACGATCCATCTTGAGTACCAAACTCATTGTCATAAAACAACATGCAACCATTAATGCAACAATCAATCTTTCTTACTCTTAAACCTAACTTTGAAACCAACTTCTTTGCATCATAGAAACTCGCAGGCAAGTTGTCTTTCATTGCAGTTGAGTCCAACATCATTTTTACAAAGTGCTCCAAACACTGATCAGGAACATTCCAATTTGACTTGGCGGCCAATAATCTCACACACATTGATAGCTTTGAGTCTGACGACCCCTCAAACAACGGAGTATTCATCTCATTCAACAACTGATAAAATCTTTGCGCTTCCTCATTCGGTAACTCTTCCCCGTCAAAATCTTCTGGTTGATCATAGGTCACATTAACACCAAAAACATCCTCAACCATGTCACCGATCAAATTAAAGTTTTCCTCAAATTCCATAGGCGGTTCCATAGGCGGTCGACTACTTGAAGCATGCGTGTTGCTAGTCTCTGGTACGTTACTCGGCAGTGTTTCACCATTATACGTCCAAACCCAATAATTTTCAATGAAGCCTCTTCTATGCAAATGACGTGTTATTTCCTCTGGGTCACTAATTATATATCTACATCCACATTTAAGACAAGGACACCTAACTCCTCCTTCGCTTCGACAACATTCCTGAGCAAACGTCCACGTGATAAAACCATTAACTCCTTCTATAAAATTGGGTTTAAGTGCGCGCCTCCCTGGATATAGTCTATCGTACATCCAACTACGATAATACCGATAATATTCCATTTACTGCAAATTTATATAATCAATACCTTTTTAATTAGAAATATTAATTTAATCAACTAAACATAATTATATATAAATGTATATATTGTTCTTATTCTTACTACTAAATATATATAATATGTTTACATTTTTGTTTTTTATATATATAAATATAAAAAATAAATATATATAATATGTTTACATTTTTGTTTTTTATATATATAAATATATAAAATAATTTTGTATTATAAAATAACATTTATATATAATTCCTTTTTTTTCATATATATATATATATATATATATATATATATATATATATATATATATATATATATAAATATATAATTGTGTTTTTATATAAAATAACATTTATATATTATATATTATTCTTATTTTATAACATATATAAAAATTTATAACATTTATCTATTAAATATAATTTATAGTTAAAATAGAATATAAATATATATAATTATATATAAATATAAAAAAAAAAAAATATATATATATATATATATATATATATATATATATATATATATATATATAATATGTTTACATTTTTGCTTTATATATATATATATATATATATAAATATATAAAATAATTTTGTATTATAAAATAACATTTATATATAATTCCTTTTTTTTCATATATATATATATATATATATATATATATATATATATATATATATATAATTGTGTTTTTATATAAAATAACATTTATATATTATATATTATTCTTATTTTATAACATATATAAAAATTTATAACATTTATCTATTATATATAATTTATAGTTAAAATAGAATATAAATATATATATAATTATATATAAATATAAAAAATAAATATATATAATATGTTTACATTTTTGTTTTTTATATAAATAAATATATAAAATAATTTTTTATTTAAAATAACATTTATATATTATATATTATTCTTATTTTATAACATATATAAAACAGAATTTAAATATATTATTCTTATTTAAATAACATTTATATATTATATATTATTTTTATTATATAATTCTGTTTTTATATAAAATAAAATTTATATATTATATATTATTCTTATTTAAAATAATATTTATAAAACAGAATTTAAAAATATTAAAACACAATATATATATATATATATATAATATATTTACATTTTCGTTTTTTATATATATAAATATATAAAATACTTTTGTTTTATAAATTCACATTTATATATAATTCTGTTTATATATATATATATATATATATATATATATATATATATATATATATATATATATATATATATATATATATATATATATATATATATATATATATATATATATATAATTCTGTTTTTATTTAAATAACATTTATATATAAAACAAATAATAATCATTTTCATACATTATACATAACCATTTTTTAGAAATTATTCATAACCATTTTCATAAATAATAACACAATCAGAAAATATACATAATTATTTTCATACCATATTCAAAAATTATAAAACAAATAATAAAACAAATCTAAAAAATAAATTGCTAAGAAATACCTCTTGAAGCTTTCAATCCACTCTTTTTTTCTCTCTTAATCTTCAATCTTCTATCTTCAATCTTCTTCTATAACATCACACAAAATATTATTAATAATACCCAAAAAAAATATAATAAAACGGATTAAAATTTTAAAATTAGAAACATAAAATCAAATGATAGACATACCTATTAAATTTTGAAATGGATAATAGAAAATTTTTTTATTTATGTTTGAAGAAGAAGAGAGGTAGAAGATGAGAGGAAGAAGGAATTGAATGGGTTTACTGGCCAGAAAAACGAAAATGAAGAAGAAGGAAAAACGAAAATGAAGAAGAAGGGTATCAAGGAAGAGTATAAGCAACCATAATTCTGTTATGAGCACTCTGTGCATAACAGAATGATGCAGAGTAAAAAGTGATTCTGTATTACAATAGAATGAAGACATACAAGACTTAAGTAGTAACCCCAAAACATACGGGCTTGGCCCAATACCAAGGCCCAACGGAAAGGAAACTAAAGAGGCCCTATACAGAGTTATATGATCTTACAATACTCCAATACCCCCCTCAAACTAAAGACAGTTGGCTAGGAGAGACAACCTTGAGTTTGGTACGCAATTCTTGAAACGCCGCAGTGCCTAACGGTTTGGTGAGAGCATCAGCAATCTGAGTTGTAGCAGGAACGTGTTGGATAGCCATGGTGCCAGCGACAACTCTCTCCCGGACAAAGTGAATATCAAGTTCGATATGCTTCGTACGAGCATGTAGCACCGGGTTATGGGACAACAGAACTGCACTCAAGTTATCGCATAACAAAGTTGGCTTGTGAAACGAAATCTGAAGTTCAGACAGCAATGATTCAAGCCACAGTAATTCAGAAGTGGTGTGCGCAAGAGCAGGATACTCAGCTTCCGTGCTCGACCGCGCAATAAGAGACTGTTTCTTAGAGCTCCAAGACACTAAATTCGGACCAAAAAAGATACAAGAACCAGATGTAGACCTACGATCATCAGGGTCACTTGCCCAATCGGAGTCACTATATGCTCGCAGAGAGAATTTAGGTGCAGAGACTGAAGGAGACAGCAAAAGACCATAGCTAGTTGTGCCACTTAAGTATCTAAGAAGCCTTTTAACCATAGCCCAGTGAGAAGCAAGAGGGTCAGCCATGAATTGACAAGCTTTGTTGACACTGTAGGCTATGTTGGGCCTGGTTAAGGTAACGTACTGCAGAGCACCAACCACTGAGCGATAAAGGTGAGGATCTGCAACTGGATCAGAGCCATGTTTGCTCAACTTACATGTGCTCATCATAGGGGTAGGAACTCCATTTGCCTGGCTCATATTAGCCTTGACTAACAGGTCTTGAACATATTTGGATTGATTAAGTAATAATGCTCCATTACTGCAGGACTGTACTTCAATGCCTAAAAAATAGATAGGCCGGCCAAGCCTTTTTAAGGCAAAAGTGTTATGCAATTTAGTAATTAGAGAATGAATAAGAGAGGAATAAGTACCAGTAAGGAGAATGTCATCCACATACACCAGGGCATATATATTCGTGCCTTGTTGACAGTAAATGAACAAGGAATTATCACATTTAGAGGTGCTAAAGCCAAACTGAAGAAGAGATTGAGTGAGCTTCTCATACCAAGCCCTTGGGGCTTGTTTAAGGCCATATATGGCTTTATGAAGCTTACACACTAGTGACTTGTCTGAGCTAACAAATCCAGGTGGTTGTGTCATATAGACTTCATCATGAAGGGTGCCATTCAAGAAGGCATTGTTGACATCAATTTGTTGGATATCCCACCTGTTGGTTATAGCTAAAGTGAGAATGACTCTGATGGTGGTAGGTTTGACAACAGGGGAGAATGTTTCAGAGTAATCAAACCCTTGCTCTTGATGAAAGCCTTTGGCAACAAGCCTGGCTTTGTATTTCTGGATGGTGCCATCTGCATTCTGTTTTAGCTTGAAAACCCATCTACAACCCACAGCTCTTTTATTTGAAGGAAGAGTAGTTAAGGACCAGGTTTTGTTGGCTTGAAGGGCATTAAATTCCTCAGTCATGGCTTTGGTCCATTCAGGGTCCAGTAAGGATTGCTTCACACTGGTAGGTTCAGAGTGCACTAGATAAGCCTTTGGTTTAGAATGACCAGTCTTGGACCTAGTGAGCATGGGATGAGAGTTTTCAGGAGCAGAAATAGGTAGGGTGCTGGAAGGAATGGAAGGTGACTGAGAGGAATTAGACAAAGGTATACATGAAGACAGTGTTAACTCATTAGAGCAAAATGAGAGGTGAGTTGCATCAGCCTTGTCTGGAGGATTCTGTATGAGAGCAGGGGTGTTCTCAACAGAGGCATCTGCTATAGACTTGGGCAGAGTTGTAATAATGGTACCAGCAGCACCCTGATGCACATTCTGAACAGATGTATTATGATTATTGCCTGGAGATACAGAGGGAGCCATATGACTTGAACTGTTAGAATTTGACAGCCCCTGCTGAGGTACTGATGTACTAACAGATTGGGCCCCAGCTGAGGTGGGACTTGCAGAATGGCCAGTTTGAGACACAGAGTTAGGCCCAGGAGAATTCAGAATTATTGCAGGCACTGAACTTGATTTGGAGCCAGATATATGAGCAGTGTCATGGTCAGTTATAAGAGGATCATGACCTGAATGGGTGCCTCCATGAGAACTGTCCCTTGGAGCCATGTCATGATGCACAGATGTAGCAGCATTAGATGAGAGTATACCAAGTGGTGCAGTGGTAGATAGTATAGGAGCTCAAATAGGAGTGAATGTGACATCTGTACCATAACTATTCTCATCACTATGTTTAGTACAAAACATTTTTGGAAATGGAAATGAGTTTTCATTGAATGTGACATCTTTAGAAATGTAAATTCTTCCTGCACTGCTGAGACATTTAAACCCTTTGTGTTGAGAAGATACCCCCAAGTAGACACACTCTTGGCTTCTGAATTGAAATTTGTGCTTGTTGTATGGTCTTAGTAGAGGGAAACAAGAGCAACCAAACACTTTCAGGGATGTGTAATCAGGTGACTTCCCATAGAGAACATGAAAGGGTGATGTACCATTTGACAATGCTGCTGTTGGTATTCTGTTGATAACATGAACAGCTGTTGAAAAACTATGCTCCCAGTATGTTAGAGGTAGAGAAGCATGAGCTAACAAAGTAAGGCCCACTTCTACTATCTGTCCGTGCTTTCTCTCTACAGAACCATTCTGATGAGAGGTATGAGGACATGACAGCCTATGTTGGATACCTAGCTCAGTGAGGAACTTGGTAAATGGCCTAAACTCACCACCATAGTCTGTTTGAACAGCCTTGATGGTAACATGGAATTGAGTTTGGACAAACACATAGAAAAGTTTAAAAGCTGACATTGCTTCAGATTTTGTTTTGAGAAAATAAACCCATGTATACCTAGAATGACCATCTACAAAGGCTATATAGTAGTTATAGCCAGAAAGAGAAGGATTGGGAGAGGGACCCCACACATCAGAATAAACTATGTCAAATGGCCTATGATATACATTGTCAGTTATAGGAGCATGAATTCTATGTGCTTTACCAAGAGGACATGAATTGCAGAAATGAGTATGATTTTTATTGGATGAATGTATATTACACAGTTTCAATACATAAAAGTAAGGCCCACTTCTACTATCTGTCCGTGCTTTCTCTCTACAGAACCATTCTGATGAGAGGTATGAGGACATGACAGCCTATGTTGGATACCTAGCTCAGTGAGGAACTTGGTAAATGGCCTAAACTCACCACCATAGTCTGTTTGAACAGCCTTGATGGTAACATGGAATTGAGTTTGGACAAACACATAGAAAAGTTTAAAAGCTGACATTGCTTCAGATTTTGTTTTGAGAAAATAAACCCATGTATACCTAGAATGACCATCTACAAAGGCTATATAGTAGTTATAGCCAGAAAGAGAAGGATTGGGAGAGGGACCCCACACATCAGAATAAACTATGTCAAATGGCCTATGATATACATTGTCAGTTATAGGAGCATGAATTCTATGTGCTTTACCAAGAGGACATGAATTGCAGAAATGAGTATGATTTTTATTGGATGAATGTATATTACACAGTTTCAATACATGATCAACAATATTAAAATTTGCATGGCCTAGCCTATTGTGCCATAGTACACTAATGTTACATTTATTTTCAGCAGAAGAAGTAGATTGAGATGCAACATATGTTTGAATACCAGTAGAGGACTGCAAATTGGGATGCACATGAGATGAACTAGGAATATCCAAGGACAGCTGAGGAAAGCAATAGAGACCACTAGCATCTAGAACTCCTTCAACAATGATTTGTTTAGAAGCCTGAGATTTAATGTAACAAGTGTTAGACAAGAACTCAAAATAGACATTATTATCACTAGAAAATTTTGACACTGACAATAAATTTCTAGTGATTGAAGGCACATATAGGATATTATGAAGCATTAGTTTATGATTGGGATTGTGTGTGGAATAAACCTGTGTATTCCCTACATACTCAATACTTAGAGTTTGTCCATTGCCTACATAGACTTTGTTAGAGCCAGCATATTCACGTTTGGATTGCAACATTGAAATATAAGGAGTTAAGTGATGAGATGCACCTGAGTCAGCAAACCAAGCTTGAGACTCCAATTCTGTAGGTAAGGAATATTCTTGAGTCTGAGTATGCGACCTGCCTGTGGTGGCCATCATTGCCACAGTCTTGGATTCTTGCGCAGCAGCCTGACTAGAAGCTTGAGTTGAAGACGAGTCCTTTGCTTCATTGACCTGAGCTTTAGTCGAGGGAGGCATGAAGTTTTCATCAAATCTATGCCAGCACGTGTTAACTGCGTGTCCATACTTTCCACAGAGTTGACATGTTGGTCTATTTGCAGTTGGATTTCTACCACTGCCACGGTTACGCCCACGACCGGATCTTCCTCCTCGACCATGATAGCTAGAGTACGCCCCTCTGGAGCTGTTCTTTGCAGAGCCAGTGTGAGCCACATTGGCTGCCACATTCGAGGTGGCCAATTCTTGACGAAACTTGTCAAGTTGTGCTTCTTGCACATACAGTAAAGCTTCAACTTCACATAGCGTGGGAGGTGTGGGGCACCCATACATCTGCATCACAAAAGGATTGTACTCTTCCGGCAAACCATCAAGGATTGAATCAACTTGATCTTGCTCAGTAATAGAATCACCAGCAGCAAGGAGGGAATTTGCAATAGCTTTAATACGAAGGACAAACTCAGTGATCGTCTTGTTACCTTTCTTAACAGATTTGAGCTCTACACGAAGTTGACGAACACGCGCTTTCATCTGAGCATTGAAAAACTGGTGAATTTTGTCCCAAACTTCAAAAGCATGCTTGCAATCAAGAACCCTAGGAAGTACCGATTCAGAAATGGTGGATAGCAACCAAATGAAGAGAGCTTGATCTTGTACAATCCAAGCTTCATATTCATCAGAAATCGTACCTTCAATTCGATCTTGAGCAGTTTTGTATTTCAGCGGAATTTGAGGATTAACTACAAATTTGTGCATTTTCTGTGTTAAAATCACACCTTCGACCTGTTGATTCCACAATAGATAGTTGTTTTCTTGCAGCTTAATGGAAAGCTTCGGACCAAAGGAATGCGCAGCTTTCATCACCGTAAACGCGGTTGATTCTTCGCGCGATTGGTCTTTGTGTGCAGAGTCTTGATTGTTTGATTCCGCCATTGTTGCAACCAGAGAAAGCAACGAAGGTAGCAAGATGAAACGAAGAATAGTGAATCAGAGTTAAAGAATATGGGAAGCATTGAGGATCGATTCCGCGAATGATACCATATCAAGGAAGAGTATAAGCAACCATAATTCTGTTATGAGCACTCTGTGCATAACAGAATGATGCAGAGTAAAAAGTGATTCTGTATTACAATAGAATGAAGACATACAAGACTTAAGTAGTAACCCCAAAACATACGGGCTTGGCCCAATACCAAGGCCCAACGGAAAGGAAACTAAAGAGGCCCTATACAGAGTTATATGATCTTACAATACTCCAATAAAGGGTTACGGAGAAGAGTGAAAGGTCTGCTTTATAAAGACCTATTAGCGACGTGAATATCCCGTCGCAACTTTGCCACGTGATATTCACGCCGCAAAACACCAACGGTAATAATTTTTGGCCCCACTCCCTGCAAAAGGCGGTTCCTTTTCAGAATGGAAATTTTGATTTTCCCCCTCAAAACGTTGTGTCGTAGATTCCATGTCGCAAATAAATTTTTTCAAATTTTAAACAATTAAACTTTCTGCACGCACATGCTTTATTAATAAAATAATTATTTAATTGGTTGCGGCGTGTTTTCCACGTCGCAAATATTTTTTTCAAATTTAAAAGTCTGATCACATCTGACCACCCATGTGCTAATCTGACTTTATTTATTTTATTATTAAATAAGGTAGCGACGTGATTTCCACGCCGCAACAAGCTTTTATTTGCCACGTTGGAATCACGTCACAAAATCACGTGGCTATCTCCAACATTTCTTGTAGTGAATGTCAAAGATTCTTTGTTGACTGGTCAACAAATGATTCATATAAACGGAATCTAAACATTACAAGGGAAAATCAAAAAAAAAATTACAGGGGGTAAACCGAAATCCGCTAATATTGCAGGGATATCACATATTTAACCTTAATTTTAAAAAAATTGTCTTAAATAATATTTTTTTTACAACAACTTTTTTTAAAATCACATTTGTAAATCTCTCTATATCTCTAATATTATTTTAATTCATAATTTTATAAAACTATTTCATGAGTATTTTCTTCATGGGCGAGATCTATAATAAGAAAATAAATGTTTTTTCAAAGAATAATGTCTCCACATTTATAATCTTTTCTTTTAGCGCCTTTTCTTTCAATATATAAACATTATCCCTTACACGCTTAAAATCATATAAAACTAAATAAATTTTGAGAAAGAAATAAACTAAGGTGAAGATAGAAAAATGATTAAACATACACAAACATTTGAGTCCATAATGAAAATGTGAAATGTTGTAATCAACATTTCTACATAGATATGTGATGATTATTTCACGCTCTTCAAAAGTGTGTGCGCAAAATATTAAGATTTTTCAAAATATTGAAAATAAAATATTAGACCGAGTGAATGAGAAAATAGTTTAGGCATGGACTGATCAGGTTAGACATCTTGACAAAACTATCACAAACAAAGTTGAATATGCTTATGGTAGATTGAAGAAATGGTTAGAGGATGGAAAGAATGATTTTTGCCAAGGTTGAGAAGTAATGAACAATATCATTATATTGTCTCACAATGTTAGAACATAAATCCAAGGACAAAAATTTGTATTCACAATTTATTGGTAATACATCTTATGCGAGAATGAATTTTATTTATCATGAAGTTGTGTGCGCAAAAAAACAATCTATATAGCTCGAAGTGTGGTTGTACACTTAGAAAACATAGAGCTTTCCATGTTTTTGTTTAATGGTCGAGAATATGAAGTTCCATAGACCTATATGTATGGATGAGGTAAACAAGCATTTGAAAAAGACTTCAGTTTGATGATGATAGTGTGATCAAGGATGGTAAATTATATATTTCTATAATGACAAAATGGGACATGATTCAAGAAATATTTATGAAAGTTGATTATGATATGAAGTTAAACATTAAAGAGCATATGTAAAGATAACCTAACAAGAACCACTGATATCAAACAACATCTGAAACTGGTAAAAACTAAGATTGCTCTAGAGAAAGTTAAACCAACTCCTAGTGATAATTCTACCAAGCGGTCTTCATCATTATTTGAGCACGTCGACTCATTTTATCCGGTTTCTCCTTTTTTAGAGTCCAAAATAAAAGTTCTAATAAGGGTGCTTGCATCATTAAACTTTCGTCTTTTCTACCTTTACCAAAGATACATCAAGATGTATGTTTTCATTTTTCTACCTTTACCAAAGATACATCAAGATGTATGTTTTCATTCACAAATATATTTATAAGATTATAGATATTTCTGGTGATACTAATTGTGGATATCATGCGGTTTAACCTAAATATGTAAGGAGGGAGAATCATTCACTTATTTGTCTTAATCTTATCGAATAGTTAACTTCTCATAAGGAAGATTGCATGAGGCAAACGAGAATAAGAACAATACGATGATACTCTAGAAGCTCTGATTTCTAGTACAATTGACTTTCCAACACTGAGTGAAAAATGGATCAATTTTTCTAAAATCGGTCTTCTTGTAGCAAGTGCATATGACAAAGATTTTAGTTGAGTTTTCAAGGCATGATATCTCAGAACTATTTTCCTTATACAAAGTGACACACCAAAAAAATCATATTGGCAAGATTATATATATTGGATAACTATAAAAAAATGAGGCATTTCATATAAGTTTAAAACATGTTGAAGTCGAACCAACGAGTTGGGAGTTTCCTTTTATGGTTAAGATGGACGTGTTTGACAAATTGAGTAGATTTATGTGGAATTTGGGTCGAACTCTAGAAGAAGCATGCCGTCGAAGTTGGTTCACATGCTGCCTTCAAAAAATAATACATGTTGTAGTCGAAGGTTGTTCTAACATGTATTAGTTAATATTGCTAGGGTTGTTAGCATATTGAATTGGGCCTTGTGTTAAGGATCCAATTGTTTAAGTTAGCTTGTACCCTAAGTTAGCTTGTAATGGGTATTTTATTAAAAGCCCATTAGTTTAGTGTGCTAGGTTTTATTATAAATAGCATACTAGTCTCTCATTCTAAGTGTGACAAAACCTAGAAAGAGTGAGAGTGATTAGTTTGTTATTCTTGTATACTTGTAATCCTTGTTTTAAGGAGAAAGGAAAGAATAACAGTTTTATAACCAATCCTTGTTGTTTTTTTTTTACTCTTGTTTTCTTTGTTAACCCTAACCCTTGTGGGTTTCTTGACTGATCAAGGAACCAATTATACTTTGTTTCTAAGGTATCTGATTCACAACAAATTGTTGCGGTGAGCGTGGAGGAGATGCCTTCAACAAAGTATGAGATCGAGAAGTTCACCGGAGTGAACGACTTCGGTCTGTGGCGCTTGAAGATGAAAGCCCTACTAGTTCAGCAGGGTTGTTTGGAAGCGTTGAAGGGAATGGCAGCCATGGATGCTGCGTTAATGGAAAAAGAAAAGACTACCATGATCGAGAAAGCACACAACGCAATATTGTTGAGCCTTGGTGATAAGGTTCTTCGACAGGTATCAAAAGAGATGACGGCGGCGGGATTATGGACGAAGCTGGAAAGTTTGTATATGACCAAATCCTTGGTGAATCGTCTTTACCTGAAGCAAGCCTTGTATTTGTTTAAGATGAATGAAGAAAAGGCTTTGGCTGAGCAGTTGGATTCTTTCAACAAACTGATTCTTGATCTTGAAAACATTGATGTAAAGATTGATGATGAAGATCAAGCATTGTTGTTGTTGTGTGCTTTGCCCAAATCGCATGCTCACTTCAAAGAAACTCTCTTGTATGGAAGAGAGTCCCTGACCTTTGAAGAAGTTCAAGCAGCCTTGTACTCTAAGGACCTGAACGAACGAAAGGAGCATAAACCTTCGACGGTTGGTGAAGGTTTGGCAGTTAAGGGAAAATTCTTACGAAAGGATGGTAGGTTCGACAAGAAGAAAGGTAAAAGTCAGCAGAAGTCTTCTAGTGGCGAAACATCTGGTTTTCGATGTTATCACTGTAAGAAGGAGGGTCACACAAGAAAAGTGTGCCCTGAACGCCTGAAAGATCATGGAGGTAAGGATAATGGCAACGCAGCTATTGTTCAAGATGACTTCGACTCATCTGATGCTCTTGTAGTTTCAAGCGGCGACTCAAGAAAAGAGTGGATTATGGATTCTGGATGTACTTGGCACATGACTCCAAACAAGAATGTGTTTGAAGAATTATGTGATCAAGATGGAGGATCAGTGCTGCTGGGAAACAACAAAGCTTGCAAAATTGCAGGTATTGGATCCGTGAGATTCAAGCTCCATGATGAGTCAATAAGATTATTGACTGAAGTTAGGTATGTACCTGACTTGAAGGGAAATTTAATTTCTCTTGGTGAATTCGACAAAAAGGGATATGTTTTCAAAGGAGAGCAAGGTACCCTGAGAGTCATGAAAGGGTCGAAGGAAGTCTTGAGAGGCGTGAAAAACCAAGGCTTGTATATCCTGGAGGCTGAGGTTGTAAGTGGTTCGACAAATGTTGTATCCACGAAACCTATGTCAAAGACAGAGTTATGGCACATGAGATTGGGCCATGTCAGCGAAAGAGGCCTAGTCGAATTGGGGAAGCAGAACCTGCTAGGTGGTGACAAAGTCGAAAAGTTGGAGTTTTGTGAATCTTGTGTATTTGGTAAATCCTGTAGGGCGAAGTTCAACAAAGGCAAGCAAAGAACACATGGATCCCTTGATTACATTCATGCTGATCTTTGGGGGCCTGCAAGGAATCCTTCGCACTCAGGTGCAAGGTATTTTCTATCCATCGTTGATGACTATTCCAGAAAACTATGGGTATTCATTCAGAAGACGAAGGATGAAACTTTTGAGAATTTCAAAAGTTGGAAGATTCTGGTCGAAACTCAAACTGGCAGAAAGGTTAAGAGGTTGAGAACCGACAATGGCCTTGAGTTCTGCAACAAAGCGTTTGAAAGTTACTGTGTTGAGTCTGGGA
Source organism: Lathyrus tuberosus (assembly GCA_022829125.1). Classification (NCBI taxonomy): domain Eukaryota; kingdom Viridiplantae; phylum Streptophyta; class Magnoliopsida; order Fabales; family Fabaceae; genus Lathyrus; species Lathyrus tuberosus. The sequence goes on along the minus strand of JALAZF010000389.1, from coordinate 1,402,779 downwards.
TTGCAAGGCATAAGACTGTAGCAGGTACTCCTCAACAAAATGGCTTAGCCGAGAGATTCAATCGAACAATCCTTGAAAGGGTTAGATGCATGTTGGTTAGTGCTGGATTGAAGAAGGTGTTTTGGGCTGAAGCTGTTTCGACAGCTGCATATCTGATAAATAGATGTCCTTCGACTGCATTAGATATGAAGACACCTGAAGAAGTTTGGTCGGGAAATCCACCTAGTCTCGACAGACTGAGAGTATTTGGATGTGTGGCCTATGCTCACATTAGGCAAGACAAGGTCGAACCTAGAGCTCTGAAGTGCATGTTCATGGGATACCCTGAAGGAGTCAAAGCTTATAGGCTATGGTGCCTAGAGCCAGGTCACAGGAGGTGTATCACCAGTCGAGATGTAGTTTTCAATGAAGCTGAGATGGCTTTCAAGAAAATTGATGTTGCTGACGAAGAGCTGGAACAGGGAGAGATTCCTGTTGAGGTGGAGCATGTTGATGCTGAAGTGCGTACCCCAGATGAAGTCGAAGACGAAACAGAAGATGTTGTCGAAGATGAGGAAACTGATAATGACTACCTGTTAGCAAGAGACAGGTCGAGAAGAGTCATTAAGCCACCTCAAAGACTTGGGTATGCAGATCTTATAGCTTATGCCTTAATCTCTGCAAGTGAGGTTCTTGACGAAGAACCTAGAGACTATAAGGAAGTTATGAGGAGTCGAAAGAAGACTGAATGGCTGAAAGCCATGGATGACGAGATGAAATCTCTTCATGATAATGACATATGGGAACTGATAAAGAAACCTGCTGGAGCCAGGTTAGTCAGCTGTAAATGGATTTTCAAAGTCAAGGAAGGAATCGAAGGAGTGGCGTCGAAAAGATACAAGGCAAGATTGGTTGCTAGGGGGTTCACTCAGAAAGAAGGTGTCGATTTCAATGATGTGTTCTCGCCTGTTGTGAAGCACAGGTCCATTCGAATGTTGCTTGCCATGGTGGCACAGTTCGACCTTGAACTGGAACAGATGGATGTGAAGACTGCATTCTTGTATGGTGACCTAGATGAAACGATCCTGATGAGGCAACCTGAAGGGTATGTCGAAAAGGGGAAGGAAGATTATGTGTGCAAGCTGAAGAGATCTTTATATGGACCGAAACAATCTCCTCGACAGTGGAATAGGAGATTCGACAAGTTCATGGCACACATAAGTTTCATCAAAAGTCAGTTCGACCACTGTGTTTACTTCAAATTTCGACCGGGTAATTCATTTGTTATTTTGTTGCTTTATGTGGATGATATTCTAATAGCAAGCAACAATGTCGAAGAGGTAATGAGGGTGAAGGCTGAACTCAGTAAGGAGTTCGAAATGAAGGATCTGGGAGTTGCGTCCAGGATTCTTGGGATTGACATCCGAAGAGATAGAAAGCAGTCGAAATTATGCTTATCTCAAGAGGCATACCAACGGAAGATTCTCGAAAAGTATGGTATATCGAATTCAAAGCCTGTTGTAACTCCGACAAACCCTCAATTCAAGCTGAGTATAGATCAGTGTCCCAGTACTGATGTCGAAAGAACTTATATGAATAGCATTCCATATGCTAATATAGTTGGTTCTTTGATGTATGATATGGTCTGTACAAGACCTGACATAACATATGTAGTAAGTCTTGTAAGCAGGTACATGGCGAATCCTGGAAAGGCTCACTGGCAAGCATTGAAGTGGATTTTAAGGTACATAAATGGGTCTCTGAACATAGTCCTAATTTATGGTGGAGCCTTGGGTGAAGATAGTAAAGCAGCAGTCGAAGGATTTGTTGACTCTGATTATGCAGGTTGTATAGATTCAAGAAAGTCTATTTCAGGATATGTTTTCACAATGTTTGGCACAACAATCAGTTGGAAAGCGATGCTCCAGAAGGTTGTTGCCTTATCAACCACTGAAGCTGAATATATTGCCCTCACTGAAGCTGTGAAGGAAGCGTTGTGGCTTGAAGGTTTTGCAAAGGAGCTGAAACTTCAAGGTCGAAGTATCACTGTTAAATGTGATAGTCAAAGTGCAATACACCTGTCGAAGAACTCAGCCTATCATGAGCGAACCAAGCACATTGATGTGAGGCTGCATTTCGTCAGGGGGGTAATCGAGCGTGGAGAAGTTCAAGTGCTGAAGGTTTCGACAGATCATAATGCTGCTGATATGATCACCAAGACATTGCCAAGTTGCAAGTTTTTCCACTGTATGCAGTTGATAAAGCTGCATGAAGAAAGCTAGTTTGTTTTCTTGTTGTTAGAGTTAGATACAAGGTGGAGATTTGTGGAATTTGGGTCGAACTCTAGAAGAAGCATGTTGTCGAAGTTAGTTCACATGCTGCCGTCGAAAAATAATACATGTTGTAGTCGAAGGTTGTTCTAACATGTATTAGTTAATATTGCTAGGGTTGTTAGCATATTGAATTGGGCCTTGTGTTAAGGATCCAATTGTTTAAGTTAGCTTGTACCCTAAGTTAGCTTGTAATGGGTATTTTATTAAAAGCCCATTAGTTTAGTGTGCTAGGTTTTATTATAAATAGCATACTAGTCTCTCATTCTAAGTGTGACAAAACCTAGAAAGAGTGAGAGTGGTTAGTTTGTTATTCTTGTATACTTGTAATCCTTGTTTTAAGGAGAAAGGAAAGAATAACAGTTTTATAACCAATCCTTGTTGTTTTTTTTTTACTCTTGTTTTCTTTGTTAACCCTAACCCTTGTGGGTTTCTTGACTGATCAAGGAACCAATTATACTTTGTTTCTAAGGTATCCGATTCACAACAATTTATATGATGGAACTAAAGATAGTCTAATGTGGAATTTAAAATAGATTTATATGATGTCACTGATTTTGATGCATTTTAGTTTGCGCAATCAATTGTGTGTATATAGTATTGCATTTATAAAAATGGGATTATTTTTCTACTAATTACGATTTAAAAATTTATCGGTTATTTAAAAATGTTATTCGTTTTGAAATATTGCATTAATGGCAATAAACATGATATGTGTGGATGTTAATATTTGGACAAACCCTTGAATTTTTTTATGTACCAATTATAACCAACATAGTTGTATTTAGGGGTTCATATATTAACATTTGAACACACCCCTGACTCCACTAATGTACCAGGCATAACCAACATATTTTTATGTAGAGTTTGTTTGAATATTAATATTCGGGCACACGTCTTATTCAATTCATTTACCAATCATAACCAACATATTTGTATAAAGAGTTTGTCAAGATATTCACACCCACACACACACATCGAATACATTCATATATCATACATAACCAACATATTTTTTATGAATAGTGTGTTTAGATGTTAACATCCAGACAAACCCCTAACTTCATTCATGTATCATGCATAATCAACATATTTATATGTAAGGTTTGTCCAAATATTAACATTTGGACACACCCCTAATTTCATTTATGTACCTGGAATAACAAAAATATTTTGTATGTAGGGTGTGTCTGGATGTTAATATCTGGCCAAACCTTTGAGATTATCATAAATAAATCAACACTAAAAACATTTTATCAATGTAATACCCCAATTTTGTCCTGCCTTTCTCAGCTTTCTCTCTGTAAGATCATCTGACCTTTGACAATGAGCCTTTGAAAATTAGGTCATAGTATCTTGTGTGCATGCTCATTATGACTAACAAGTTTGTGCAAGTGCATTGAATTCAAGTGGAGATGATACTTATTCCCACGGTCAAGTACTTCAAGACATGACCAATTGATTTTGATTCAAAATAGTCCTAGGGTTTCTATTTGATTTGGATCCCACTTTTAAAACCCTTTCTCAGTCTTGGGTCATCCTTTGACCAATGACTTAAAGATGTCTTGGATGGATTTTGTGGTCATGTCTCAATAAAATCAAGATTGGGCTTTGGTTTTTTATTATTCAAGGTTCAAAATCCAAATTCAAGTGCTTCATTCACCAATTTAAGCTCACTTCAAGTAAACAGGGCAAAGTATATCCAAATACTTAAGGTTATGTTCATGGTTTACTTAGAATGCAAGTTACAAATGATGAGGTCAAAATCATTCAAGTGGATCGTGTGGAATCCAAATTACAATGGAGCGCATTATTCAAAATTTTCAAGGCGAAGCGTCATTTCAAATTTTCAAGATTGCATAACATAGTCTTTGTGTTCAACAAGTTTCTCAAGATCAAGTCAAACATAAGAAAGTTTATGAAAATAGCTTGGAGTTCAAGTTGCAAAAATCAAAGGCATACACCATTCTCAATCATCTTGAATCCTATTATTCAAGTCATTCAAGTAACCGAGTTCATACATCATATGCTATCACAAAGAGAATTTTGATTCAATTGTAACTAAGGAGATTTCGCATGATTAAAATCGAATTGTTTAAAAGATTGGATCCAAACCTTACTTTTAAAATACCATTACACCATAATGAACCATTACAATATTCAAGTGTGTTCATGCATCGAAATTGCAAGAGAATCTACAATCTACTGCTAATTACTCTAATGCTTTTACATTTTCATTACTCATCAAAGTCTATCTTACATCTCCTTCTTTTGTCCATGGTTCATCAACCGCGGCGTTACAAGCACGCCAGATTCAAACCTAATCCTTGAAATGTGGCATCAACCAATTTATTCATGCTGGAAAGTCAAGTGATGCCATGGAGCTGTTCTCCAAAATGAACATCCGTGGACAAAAACCAGATGCCATTACTGTTGCCAGACTACTATCTGGGTGTTGCCAGCTTGGTTACCTAAGGATTGGAGAGACACTACATAGTTATATTCTGAGGAACAATGTGAAAGTGGAAGATTTTACGGGAACTGCTTTAATAGACATGTATGGCAAGTGTGGAAGATTAGATTATGCTGAAAAGGTATTTTATAGCATCAAGGATCCGTGTTTGGCAACAAGGAACTGTATCATGTTAGGTTATAGTTTATATGGACTTGAGCATAAAGCTTTCAATTGTTATTCTAAACTGCAAGAATCTAGAGCATGACAAGATCAAACAATCATCATCATCATCAATGCGATTAGAGAGTTATGGCCAGAATCATCATCATCCAATGTTTCCAAAATAATATTACAACATGTTGAATTGAAAGAGGAAAGGAATTCCAACATGTCCAAACATGATCAAGGCGAATATGGAAACTAATCACAACAAAGAATCAACTTGATTCATTTCCAAAACAAAAATCAACAAAGAATATCAATCATCAAGTTCTGCATAAAACTATAAAATCCACAACCTCACACACAAGGAACGGCGGTCACAACATCACAAACACAGAGAATACACGCACAGCAGCGAGCAAGAAAAAAGTTGAATCATACACACGAGAATATCAGCTACATACGCATAGGCAACATCACTCACACAAGGAGTTAGCGAACAACATCAACAACAACCTACGCAGAGCATCAACAGCAGCAGAGGATAGGAACTAATACCTGGAAGTCATCGTCATCGAACTGCGACATTGAACTCTTTGAAGGTACGTATTAATGTGATAATTATGCCTGAATTTGAGAAACACGATTGTAGGCGTGTAGGGACCTCGATTGATGCTTTTGTTTCGAACTGTGTTAAATTGTACGTATAAGCTCGTTGACAGAGCTTTTCGTCCGGTCATCTTGTTGTGGGATTGAGACGAATCGTGTGCGGAAAAGAGAGAAAGAATGGTGATGTGAGAAGCTCGCGTGAGATGAAGAAGTAGCAGGCGAGAGTGAGAGTAGGCCGTAAATGCAGATGCGAAGAGGAAGCTGCAGAGAGGAAAAGATAGTGATATGGAACGAAATAGAACAAGTGAATTGATGAGCTTCCCCTTGTTCATTATTTGATCAATTCCAATGGGCTCATGGACCCGACCCAATTTTTTTTTAATTCATTTCTTTTTTCTTTTGTGATGTTTCGTGGGCCTTAGGTTTTTAGCCCAAGTGTTGTTTTTCTTTTAATATTCCCTCTCAGAAAAAAATCGGATGGGCTTTAGGTCTTGACCCATGTATTTTTTTTAAAACACCCTTTTTTAGCACCCCATGTTTTTACTTTTGTTAATTTTAATTTTAAGTTTTAACTTTGATATTATCTTTGATGTTAATTTTGTGATTATTTTTAATAGAGAGTGTGTGACTAAATTCATGATTAATGTTTGATTAAAAATGTGATTATTTTGCAATTTAAATTAGTGGTTAATTCACGACTTAAGTTTGTGATTAAATCATCGTGTTAGAATCATGAAGATATGAGCAGTTTATTATAAGTTTCTTGATGCGCTCATGCCGATGATTTATACCATGATTTTGATATACGTGCTTGATGATCGCTCTTGATATTTGATGTTATTGGTTGCTTACTTTGATTTCCATGTTCCCTTAGGTTCTCGATTCAACTTTGTCTTCGATAAATTGAATCAGGTTAGATCTCAGGTTTTGATTTCTTGTATGACAACATTAGGATAGTTTCCCCTCAATCCTAACCCTAGGTCCTTAGTATTAGGTTAGATTTCCCTATCATTTAAAACAAAAATCTTCTCTCAAAAAATACAAAAAAATATTTAATTAGTACGATATGTATTGCGCACCATGAGCCTTAAGTACATGGGAAAGGATGAGTGGGAGTTTTCCTTACCTCTTCTTAGGGTATTTCATATGTGAGACGCTTGGATCATTTGTATGAAATACTTGTTCGATTCGTAGTTAAAGGAGGTTTTTGTTATCGTCTCCACAGGGATTGCAGATATTTTGATGCTTGTCGTTTAATAGCTTATCATTTCAAGATAAAGGGTTTTCAAAGTTTTGTTCATAAATTGTCACGTTTTTAGTAGCAAAACTTATAAATCGAAAGTTGTTTGATTAAAAAAGTATATCAAAAGTAGTTTTCATTTACCCTAACTTATACGTATTCTTTCAATCTTGTATTTGAAGGCGCATCTGATTAATATCGTTGGGTTTTCTCTCAACACCGTCTATCTCTAGAGCGACGTTGTGAGAAATACCGTATTCATCGCTACACGATTTCTCTATATAACAACCAATATAGTAAGCTTTAAGTTCAACACAAAGCAACTATCAACCATATACCGATTTCTCCAATCTATAAATCGATAGATGAATATTTTAGGTAAGTTTCACAAAATCTATGTCTAGAGTTTTACAAAAAAAAGGATGGATCATTAAGAACAAAAATATTCATCATATATTAATCATCACTTTTTCACATACGAGGCCAATCAAAAGAAATACATACAAGCTAATGGTAGACTACCTCTACCTTTGATACAAAAGGATTTAGCTACCCATAACCGTGGTAGCTTGCTTTACAAGTCTTGGAAAAAGATGAATGAGCATTCACGTCGAAGAATCGAACTCGGATGTGAATCAAGCTTCTATTTGCAAAATATCACCTTTTGGTGAAGAAATGCTGAAAAATGAAGTTCTTGGGTGAAAAATGGGTTTTCTAGGTTATGATCCCCAAAATATCTAAAAAGTACATATATAGTACAAACAGAATCTGTCAAGTTCTCCCAGCGAAATATTTTTTCGCCCAGCGAATACCAATTTAGGCACCTGAAGTGCCTCTGAACAGTTAAACCGCCCCTGAGAAATATCTGAAGTTCGTTGTGCGAGCAATTCTTGCACTGCGAACTACCTCACTACAAGTTCGCACAGCGAACTTATGACCCTTTAGCTACAGCCTTAAATCTGGGATGATTCACTTGTTCTTCGCTTCCACTTCACCCAACGAATATTCGCTACTAGTTCGCCCAGCTAACTTAGTGCCCTTTTCTTACTGCCAACATTATGAGTTGGTTCGCTGGGGCTTTACCATGAGCTCGCCTAGTGAACATTCGTTGCTACTCCTCGCTGGCTGTTCGCCCATCAAACATGCCGAATCTATTATTTTCCTTTGGTTTCCTTGTCTAATTACTTGTGTCTTACACTTTTGATATTTTATGCCTAACTCTTGCCCAATAACACACAAATCAAAGCAACCAAAGGTATTTTCCACAATAATGAAGATTAGCATGAAAACATGGAGTAAACCCAACAAAACAAAATAATTGAGATGAAAATGCCAATAAATATGGATCAATTTAAAGCATATTTGGCATTTAACAAACTCTCCCTAACTATATTTCTGCTTGTCCTAAAGCAAAGTATGCCCCTCATTGAAAAAAAAAAGGATTTGCTCAAGCATTTAATTCAACCAAGAATGGATTTATGGCTCAAATAAACAAACAAATACACACAAGCAATGTTCACCATTTCCTAGAATCGAACAATGAAAAAGAATTTAGTTCTTAAACAAATATCATGCAATATTTCAATTAACAACTAAATTCTCATGCTTGAATCACTCTACACTCCTCTTCAAATAACAATGAAGAAATAAACGCGATTGCAAAAGCGGGGAAATTTCACTCACCTGACAAACAATGCAAATACAATCCAATTCATACGTTCATCTAATCAATCATCAAAGAATTCATGGAAGAAAGAAGATCACTAAGGTCTTTAAATGTTGTAGCTTGGTTAGGTTCACAACAAAGGGACACATATCAGGCCATGGATTTAAAGTTGGCAATGCAAAAGAAACATTCACTATACAAGATTATGTACACTCTACAACTTCATCTGCTACTTTCTTTTCTCAAATGCTCACCCTTCCCAACTTCCTTTATGCACATTATTCATTTTCTATTTTTTTATTCAAACAAGCATGCTTTTAATTTTTCTTTTTCACAATTCAAATCCACAAATTTCTTTTCAATGCTTGTTTGAATTTTTTTTTCAATTTTTTTTGTGTAACCTACCACTTTCTTTTCACTCTCCCCAACTTGGTTTTAACCAAACCTCAAGTGAATTCTCCTTGCTTTTTATGGCAAGGAAAAGAATTTGGGACAATTCTCAAAGGTTAAAGATTTTTTTTAGAATCATACATAATTCAATGAAGAACTAACTTTTGAATTATGTACAAACAACAAGTTCATCACTAAATTAGGATCTAAACTATTTAAGCTCAAAGGGGTTAGCAAATTCTCTCTACTCACATGGTAAGTTATTGTTTTGGGATATGGTTATGCTCAATATCAACAATTTCCTTGATCATATATAATGCTTCCACAAAATCAAAATAATCAAAAGATTAAGCATGAATCAAATGTATTCAACAAGATTTATCAGTCATCCTATGTATTTAGTAAATAATGGAGGTTTCTCACAAATTTGTGGCTATTGGAACCTAAGTGAAACAAGCATTCAAACAAAGTTGCAAAATAAAACAAAATTACATTTGCACAAATAAAAAAAATTCTTAAGCATTCTAGCATCCTAGAAAGAGGTAACCATGTACCTTTCCTGCATTCACATGATCAAATACTATCATCACCATCCAAACTTGGGATAATCTTCATTGGATACTTTTAGCAAATATCAACCAATCTAGAAGTAGTTATCACATTTCATCACCAGAAAGGGAAACATTAAAAAGCAAAACAAACTACCAACAATCATAAAAAAACTACTAGAGTTGAACATTACTGCGCCCTCCTTTTCAAAAAGGCCTGCCCTCAGGTCCAATACAGAAAAGGCAATGCATAGTAATACAAAAACATTACAAGAGTGTTGTAGCAAAAATTGTCATTCTACCAGAATCTGTCATGTTCGTCGTGCGAATAATTATTCGCCTAGCGAACTAATTCGCCCCAGGTTTGCACAGCGAACTCAGGGCGAACATGACAGTAATTCAAAAATTCTGGTTTTTCTACTTGTGTTTTATTACAACACTCTTTCACAATAACATTCTAACAAAATATAGTAAGAAAAACAGAAATATTCACAATGTTGGGGTGCCTCCTAACAAGCGCTTTGTTTAACGTCGTATGAGCTCGACGGTCCGGAGGTTTGAAACCTCGAAACTAAAAGCGATTGGATTAGCTTCTGAGAAAAAACACTCTACCACCAATGTCTTCAACCATTATCATGACCTGTTTTTGGTCCACTTTTCCTGAAAAATGAGAAATCCATACATGACTTCATCATAGCCTCCTTGGCCTCTTCATCCTTCTTTTTGAATATCGATTCCATTTTTTCTTTGTCTTCCTTCTTTTTCCTTAAAGAGACTTTAGCATATTCATCTTTCTTTTTCCTCCATTCAACTTTTCCCTTTTCATTTTTCTTTTTCCCCATTACAACTCTAACATCTTCCTTTATCACAAGATCATTATCCTCCAATTGGTTTGAATACACCACCCCTTTGAAAGGTGTGAAACACACATCTTCATCATTCTTCCTCACCTTCATTATACCCTCATCGACGTCAATTAACATCTTAGCGGTCTTCATGAAGGGTCTTCCATGGATTATTGGTGTATTCTCGTCTTCTTCCATGTCCATGACTACGAAATCAACCGGAAATAAAAAGTTTTCAACTTTTAATTGCACGTCCTCAACAACACCATGTGGATGAGTTCTTGACTTGTCTGCAAGTTGCAATGTAATGGTGGTTTCTTTCATCTTCATGTTCTTGATCCTTTTGACCACGGATAAAGGAATCAAATTAATACTAGCTCCCATATTAACCAAAGCTTTGCATTTGAAATCACTACCTATAGTTATAGGTAGAGCTACTCTTCCCGCACCTCTTTCTTTTCGTGGAAGAATGCTTTGGACAATAGCACTACAATTAGTATTGAGCTCAATGGTTTCCTTATTCATGTACCTCTTTTTTCATAAGTATGTCCTTCATGAATTTTGCATACTTAGGCATTTGCTCTAGAGCCTCGGATAATGGAATGATTATTTGCAACCGATTGAATATATCCAAGAATCTCGCATAATGTTTTTCATTTTATTTTTTCGTAGGAGCAATAGGGTATGGTAACTTTTTCTATAGAACTTCTCCCTCATACTCCTTTCCTTTTTCACTTTTTTTAACTTCTCCTCTTTCAACTTCTTTTGTAGATCCTTCTTTTCAACTACCTTCTTATCATCCTTTTTTCCAACTTCCTCCACAATTTCACCCTCCTTTTCAATTTCAACATTTTTTTCGACTCTCCCACCAATTGTTCTTCCACTCTTTGTAAAGATGGGTTTGCAATGCTCCTTCGGATTCACTTGGGTATTAGTCGGAAAGGTTTCTTTATGTTGGTCGGCTAGTTTCTTGGACAATTGTCCAACTTGAGTCTCAAGATTACGAATTTCCGCATCTGTACTTATTTTTAGTGGAGATAGACATTTGCATAAATTGGTTGAAAGTTTCCTCAATCTTAGAGCCTTCTTCATAGTTTTGTTCTGGTTGGTTGTAATTTTGGTAAGGTTGACGGTTTGAAGAACTTAGCTCTTGCCTCCACCCTTATTGGTAACCTTGGCAATTACCTCTCGGTTGGTAGCCTTGGTTATTGCTTTGATATGGCAGTCTTGGTTGATAGGCTTGATTTTGGTTTCCCGTATAGTTGGCTTCTTCAACAACCATTGGACAATTACCAGTAGGATGATCACCTTTACACAATTCATAACTTGCGACATGTTGATTTTGGTTGGGAACTTCTTGCATTTCTTAGATTTGTTGTGGAAGCTTTGACATTTTCTTTGTCAACAACTCCACTTGTTACGATAGTAACTTGTTTTGAGCAAGAATGGCATAATTTGTTCCCAACTCAATAATTCCCAGCTTTCTTTGCGAAGTCCCATTGTTGTGTTGACCTTAGTGATCATTTAGTGACATCCTATCAATGATGGACACCGCATCTTCTGCACTTTTTGACATGAGAGAACCACATGTCGTAGCATCCAAAAGAGTTTTATGAATGGGTTGAAGTCTGTTGCGGAAATTGTGATCTTGAGTCAAATCATCAAAATCACAGCCCTTGCACTTTATCAACATAGATTTGAATCTCTCCAGAGCTTCATTGAGAGATTCACTTCCTCCTTGCGCAAACACATAAATAGTCGTATTGGCCTCCATAAACCGATTGTTAGTGAAAAATCTTTAAATAAACTTCTCTTCCAATACGTTCCAATCCGTCATCACAAGAGTAAGGTGGTCAAGATACCATTCCTCCGTGTTGCGGTGAGAATCGGATAACAAGCTATTAATTAACTTGCATCACATTTCTTTGAATTCACAACCGACTTTGATTTATCCAAAGGAAAGGTTCAAGGTCGAGAAAAACCTAAAGGGGGGAGATCTAAGGTTCGGGGGTTGGTTACGCCTAGGGAAGGTATTAGCATCCTAAACGTTTGTAGTAATCTACGGGAACCTCTTGTTTTAACTTGTTATATCTTACTCGCTTGCTAAGGGTGTTATGCTAAAGGTTGAAAGCCCTAGGGGTTTGTATCTAAGTATACTCGACAAAGCATCGCACTTTGCGCCTACGTATCCTTACGGGAGTGGAATCAGAGTATCCGTAGTTCACCGATCTAAGGGTGAGGGATATGAACCATTGACTATGGCCAAAGTTCCAAGGGGAAATGAGTACGAGCTCATTTTAGAGTTCACGATAACTCTCTAAGTCTACGTTATAGGGGAAAGTGAGTTCTCATGATGATGAGAATCACATGGAGTTTAAGAACTCCAACCTACTTCTAAGTTGTGATTTCATTGGCTCTCATAAGGCCAAGAAATAAGGGTGAACCTAGAAGGATAAGGTAAAGGATGATTGTTTAGTGACTTCAAGAGTCAATTTAAGAGGGTCTCCCTTTGGAATGGGGAAGGATAACAGTTGTAAAATTACTAAAAGATGACAAGTTATAACTCAAACATGAAGATGTAAAAGACATGAATAGGATGAGATGAAATAAAATAGAAATAGTCTCGTCTTAATCATGATTTAATCGAGAAATCGATAATCAATGATTCTTGACTTTCATCGACTAAATAGTAAAAGAAACTGAAATAAAAAGAAAGTGGTCTCATGTTGATCAAAGTTTTGTCGCTTTAATGAGATCAACCAAACCATGAAGTTGGTTATGTCCTCGACCGAAATAAAGAAAATAGAATCAGAATGAAAATAAAGTTGGTCTCGTCTAAATCAAGATTTAATCGACAAATCGAATATCTTAGATTTTTGACTTTCATCGACCAAAATAGAATTGGAATGAAAATAAAGTTGGTCTCGTCTAAATCAAGATTTAATCGACAAATCGATAATCTTGGATTTTTGACTTTCATCGCCCAAAATAGAATTGGAATGAAAATAAAGTTGGTCTCGTCTAAATCAAGATTTAATCGACAAATCGATAATCTTGGATTTTTGACTTTCATCGACCAATAAAAGAAGATGGAATTGAAGTGAAAATAAAGGTGGTCTCGTTTAAATCAAGATTTAACTCGATAAAATCGATAATCTCGATATTTAACTTTCATTGACCAACAAAAATAAAGAAAGGTGGCCTCCTACAAATCTAGATTTTTAGTGATTTTGAAATAATCAACAAAGTCATGATTTTGTAATATGTCATTGACCAAAAATGAAGTCGAGAGAAAATCAAAGTAAAACAAAATGAGAAATAGTAATAATAATAAAAGAGAATTGAATCAACCATGATTAGACCAAACAACAAGGCCAAGTCATTAACAAAATGTATATAAGAAAAAAAAGATTTAGACGAAAGAAATAAAACTTAAGAAAATATTAAAATGAATGAAATAAACTCAAAAAGAAAAGGAGTGTTCGACTATGAGAGTTGGTGGTGCACTGAAGATCCAACCACGGGCTTCATGACAAGCCCAAAGAAAACCAGACTTATTAATAAAAAGAAACATAAAAACCAGCCTCAATAACAGATCCAACGTGAATTAACGTTAACACAAAAGAGAGAAACAGCACGGCAACAGCACGATGAATCGTTTCGCGACCTACCCTTCGATTCCGTCTCATTCGTTCAGCTCTGTTCTAATTTCGCTCAGGTTTGTATCGATTTGGTTTTCTTCTTCTACCCTTCTTCTGGTTCGTGTTTGGTTTCAATTTCTGGGTTTGGTTTTGAATGATCTGGGAATAGGTTGACAATGAAAAAGGATTATTGGGAGGTTTGAGGTTCGGTTGGATTTGAAGGGATTAAGAGGTTGTTGGTTTGTGATTTGAGATAAAGCAAAAAAACATGGTGGTGGCGGCGGTTGTGTTCATGGGTGGTGGTTATGGGTGGACGGACGGTGGTTTGAGAATGATGAACGGTGAGGGTTTGGAAGTAGAGTTTTGAAAAGAGTCAGGTAGAGGGGAAGAGTGATTTGTGTATGTCGTTCAGAGCGTGAAAGGAGGTGTTGGGTTGTGTTGTTGTTTGAAGAAGAGTTGAAGGAAGAAGAGGTTTGGAAGAACACAGGTGTTTCAATGTTTTACGACGTGGTTCTCATTGTTGACGTTAATTTGTTGTTTTTGTGAGTTAGCTTTTTTGTTTGGTAGTTTTTCGGTCCCCCCATCTGAAGGTTGAAGAAGTCCCTATTTGAAGGGTGCTGAAAGTTTTGAAAACCCCCGCCCAAGGAATCCGTCCGTTTGAGCTCAAGGTGCAGGTTAACGTTACGACAAGTCATTGTCGCTAGCAGGCATTGCAGCAAGGTTCTGAGGTTTATGGCATGTTGTTGTCAATGTAGAGCAGAGGTTTTGTTTGCAACAGGTGATGGCAACTTGTCACAACAATCCTTGTATTTTTATTATTTGAATTTTACATAATGGGCCTCGTGAAAAAAAGCAAGAAATGGGCTTACGAATTATGACTTGAATTGAAAATGGCAAATGAAAATGAATTTGGTTTTTCTATTTGAATGAAATTTGTTTGGATATTGAAATAGATAAAAAGGATAATGTTAAAATAGGGATAATTATGGATAATTGGAAATGTGAATTTAGAAAATTAGATAACATTTGGAATGGACAAAAAAAAAGGATTTAAATGGATAATTGGAAAAATAGATTTAGAAATGGGTTAAGAGAAATGGATATGGATAAATAGATTTTGGACAATTTGGTAATTGAATGAGTGATTGAATGGATATTGGTAGAAGTTTGGTTTGAAAAAAGGATAATAATTATGGTTTTAATGGATATTTGAATAAAAAAAGAAAAGATTTTAAATATGAAAATAGGTATGAAAATGGTTAGAATGAATAATGGCTAAGAAAGAAAAATGGATACTTGGATAAGATAAATGATTATTGCAATTGGTTTGGAATTAAAGGTGACAATTGAGGGTAGATAAAGGTGGGTAGAAAAAGTGGGTAGAAATTTGGTCATGTAGAGGTTAGGGTTATGGAGACATCTCCTAGAGATTGGCTTGATTTAATGCTCCATCCAAAGACTTTGATCAATCACTCCTTGAATTTCCTCAAGATAAACCTGATAAAAAAAACATACACAAACAAAAATCTGGTAAAAAGGGTTAGCTATGCAATATGATTGACCTAATATGATATGCAAGAGATCAATGGATCTAAGGGAAAAATTTGGGGTACAACAGTTGCCCCTATTTAAATATCTTCACCGGATGGCACGAGGAACGACGATCCTCGGGACGTCAAGGTGAAAGGTATTTAAATATAGAAAACCGAAAATTTTGCCCTTAGATACAAAGACGTGCAATGCTACTAATATGATGATATGATGCCATGAAAGATGCAAGAATACAGACAAAACAAAACACCAAAGAAGGAAGAGCTGCCAACACAGGGGGAAGCTTCACTGGGGAAGCAAGAAGAAGGTTAGTATCCACGAGGAAGAGACTCCCTGGGGATGCAGGCTAACCAACAAAAGAGACTTACTGGGGAGACTCCGAGGAAACACCGGGGATAGAAAACAAAAAGGATTCTCCACTGGGGACAGATCCAGGGAGATGGACGACATGTTCAAATATGACCGGACGACACTGGGGAAAAGACACAAACATACTGGGCATGAAACCAGAAAGAAGATACGATCTCCACCAGGGATCAGCTGAAACAAAAGGATAGACACCCGAAGAAAAGATTTTATGGGGATTTCTTATGCTGAAGAGTTCAAACGGGATCTTCAAGAAAAAACCAGAAAAGACAGGGACGAATTCTGCGCGCCAGATAGAAAACACCTGGAATTCAAAAAAGTAATAAGGCTAATGAGCCAAGAAAAGACTCTGGTACTCACAAGAGTTGGTTGAGATAACAAATAATCTGCTTTATGAGGAAAACCAGTATGAGCTGGAAAGTAACCTTATTGGAAGTAGAACCAAAAGATGGGTTCCAATAAAGGTATCTAAAATGATTGATCATCAAGGCTAAACATGACTAGATGACATTCTAGAAAGAAAGGATCCGCAATGAAGGTTAGAACGAAAGACGGTTTTCACTAGGAAAATACATCCAAAGTGATGGAACAACAGGTTCAAGTATGACCGGTTGGAACTTTAGAAAAAAAGGAACCTTATTGGAGATTGAACCAAGAAATGGGCCCCAATAAAGGTATCTAGAATGATCGATCATCAAGGCTAGATGACATTCTAGAAAGGATCCGCAATGAAGATTGAACTGGAGAGACAGTCTTCACTGGGAAAATACATCCAAAGTGATGGAACAATAGGTTCAAGTATGACCGGTTGGCACTTTAGAAGGAGATATAACCTCATTGGAGATAGAACCAAAGATGGGCCCCAATAAAGGTATCTAGAATGATTTATCATCAAGGCTAGATGACATTCTAGAAAGGATCCGTAATGAAGATTGAACCGGAGAGATGGTCTTCACTGGGAAAATACATCCAAAGTGATGGAACAACAGGTTCAAGTATGACCGGTTGACACTTTAGAAGGAGATATAACCTCATTGGAGATAGAACCAATGATGGGCCCCAATAAAGGTATCTAGAATGATTGATCATCAAGGCTAGATGACATTCTAGAAAGGATCCGCAATGAAGATTGAACCGGAGAGACGGTCTTCACTGGGAAAATACATCTAAAGTGATGGAGCAACAAGTTCAAGTATGACCGGTTGACACTTTAGAAAAAAAGAGCCTCATTGGAGATAGAACCAAAGATGGGCCCCAATAAAGGTATAGTATCTGATAGGTTAGTACTGGGTTGCATCACTGAAGATAAGGCTTCCTGGGAAATACCAATCATGGTTGCGAAAAGGTTGAATAGTACTAAAGATAGATAAGATGCTTATAAGAGACTGCCACTTATCGCCATAAAGGAACAAGCTTCTCCAAGCGAATGTCACTTGTTGTTGGGTATAAATTCCAAAGAGATGTTGATATCACAACACTGCTGGAAAAAGAATTATGTCTTCAATGAGGATCTGTAAAAGATGCTTCCGCGAGACACAGTGCAAAATAAATGCACGTGCAAGATGGGCTCAGAAACCACACCTGTCAGGGACCAAAGTTCAATCTAGGAACAAGCTAGAAAGAAACGGTCAAACAAGACTCCAATTGAGGAAAGAACTCAAATGGGAATTTATCCTATCCAAATGTGGAAAAGATAACTGAATCAACCATCATCCACGAGGATAAAACTCTGTGGGGAATTCAGAAAGAATGGGCACTTTATGCCTAGGGCTGACTTTCTATTGGAGAGAATAGACTAACCCAATCACTTGGGGAGATAAACGCCAAAGTGAACAAAAACAGGAAAACACCTGAAAAGGAAGCAGAAATGCTAAGATGCTAAGATGCATATGAGTGCTTATGCCTTATCCAACCTCATCAAACACCCAAAGTCCATGGAATTGAAAGAGATATTTGATCAACAAACACTATAATTCAAGGCAAAACCAAAGGAAATGGAAGAAGAAAGGAAAGAACTCAAAACAGTCCCAAAACAAGCCAAAAAACACAATTCTGACCCTGGTTAATTGATTAACCAATTTGTACATGCATTTGGGTAATCGATTAACACTGGCAGAACATCAAAATTTTTTGAAAAAAAGCATCATTGTGATTCAATCATTTCTTCAAACACCTCATGATCATGAATGCAATTGAGCACGAAAATTCAAGTAAAACAACAGCAAATAACACCAATGAAACACAATTTGCAAGATCCAAAGATCAAGTGTAACACCCGTAATTTTAGAATAAATACTCTTATAATATATTATCATGGTCAGATATAAATTAAATATTATTTATATCAATAAGTTCAAGTTAAGCTCAAAATAATTTAGAATTTTTCTTTTTGGTCCACGATAGAAATTTTCTAAAAACTCTCGTTTCAGTTTTTATGCTCGGAAAAAAAAAATAGTCGTCTTAATTTTTTAAAACAATTTTTATTTTTTATTTTTTATGGTTACGAAATTTTATCCATAGAGTCACAAAATTATTTTTAATAGTATATTGAAAAGACATTAGTGTTAAAAAAATTTATTTTCTCGATCGATTTTATTTTTATAGAATATCCGAAAAAAAAAAGTTTTATTATCGGGAAAAAAAAAATTTATTTCAAAATTTTTACTAGTATCACATGACACCGGAAATTGCACTTATGTGACAAAAGTGGTATATGAAGTGGATATGGATAGAAATACGTATCTGGTAAGAATATTTGGATCAGCTAGAATATCCTAAACAGAGAATATTCTTACCAGGTAATTAATGAGAAGAATAAGAAATGGACTGTGTTAGATGAATCCACTGATTATTATCTGATAACCACGTCTTCAATTTACCACATGGCCATTTCCTTACGCCTATAAATACTGAAGTCTGTCACTGTATTTCTCACTCACTCAGATAACGAAATTCTCTTCACTCTCTCTAAAATAATTATTCCTTAGCTAAACCACTTCGTTAAAATTTAACCACTGCTGTTATTTCAGGTAAAAACTTTTCTCCCTAAATTTTTTTTGTTGATGAAAATTATTATTTGATATCATCTTATTGAATGTTTTGAGAAAATTTTTCGACAATAGGTCCGGATTGCCATAAAAAAAAAAACCAGCCCTATTTTTTTTATGTTTTAAAAAAAATTTTTTCATTAAAAAAAAAGAAAAGATTTTTTTTACGTTAAAAAAAAAAGGGGGAATTGTGGCGAGCGCCACAAGTTTGGTGGCGAGAGCCACTCTGTTCCAAACTTTTTCTTTTTTATTTTTTTTATTTTTGTATTTTCTTTTTGGTTACTAAAACACACACACACACACACACACACACACACACACATATATATATATATATATATATATATATATATATATATATATATAATTGAAAATTCCATGTAATCATAAAAAAAACGTACCATATTTTTTTTTATTATTTCTTCATTTTATTTTTGAAATATATATATATATATATATATATATATATATATATATATATATATATATATATATATATATATATATATATATATATTAGTATTATATTAGGTGTATATATATAATAATAATAATTATTATTATTATTTTTTTTTTATATTTTAGAATAATACCGATTTTGTCGGGTTAACGCTTTCGTACTTGGTATTTCAGTAAAGAAAATATAATGCATTATTTTTAGAAAAATTTAGTAATAATGAAAAAAAAACTTAATTTATTGATTAAGTAGAAAAATAAATCGGGTGACTACGAGTTTATTAGTTCGTTCTAATTTAATTCCTTTTGGATAAAGGTGTACAATCGACCGACCGACAAAATATCAATCCACACAACTGTTGTGACAGTAAGGGCATCCTTCTATTTTTATATACTTTTCCACTAATAGAAATATATTTTATACCTGCTCTGTTTTTTATCATGTGTTATTTTGAAGGTGCCTAATTGTGAAGGTGAATACCTGTCATATATATGTGCGAAGATTTGATGCATGAGATGATTTATTAGATATGGTGATGTTACACATATGTTGAACTGTGTATTTGGGGAATTATATGCTCATTCATTTCATGGTTACATGGCTACCGGAGAGGAGTCACGAGGTGTACACCGGAGAGGTGGCACGGGGTATGTATCTGTGAGAGAACCACCTTATCCCGAAGTGGATCATTGAGTCTGATTGATGGGTCTGCGATACCTATCACCTTAATGGTGCTAAATCCTGAAGCGAGACCACGACCCTTTGCGAAGGGATTGATATTCCGGAATCATAAGCATTGACATATAGACATTGCATTAGGAATGAGTCTTAATTCTGCTATATGTATTATTGTTATGAATGTGTATATACATGTGCTAGAATGAGATCTCTAGCCATGTATAATGTATCCTCTGTTTATACTTTTTGCTCCGTTCTTGTATATTTGTTATTTTCGGATTGATGACCCTTTCAGTGGATTGTGTGGGCTATACGCCAATAGATTATGACGCTTCCGGGACCCGGGGAGATGCCACCATCGAAGACGACAAAATTTATCTTTCCTGATTTAGGGACTGACGCATCCTGGGAATTCAACCCGACCCTGGGACAACTGTCATACATCGGGAACGTGATGGAAACCACTGCTGTCGTGGGACAGGATCCAAAGACCACCATGTCACGCCGAGTGATAACTTTTCTGATTCCATCTTCGTTGATCATCTCCAGTTTCCTCTCAGGGGAGATTGATTGCTACGGATTACCGATCTACCCTTACGCCCTACCTGGACCCTCGTACGCCCAGTTGAGGGAGGATGGCCGAACTTTCATGACATACCCACGCTTCCTCTAGACTTAGGGATGTCACTAGGATTACCCCGGACCTTCACCCCTGACGTCTATTCCCTAGACGAGCTTCCTCCTATTGATCCAACATACGTGCCGCCACTCGAGGCCATCATCTGTGAGGGAAAGGAGGATGACACTAAGGAGGAGGACCCCTCAGAGTACGAGTATGAGCCCGGATACGATAGGGATGGATCCGAACACACCTTGACGAGCACTTGCGATGGATTATGCGGAGCTGGTGCGGGTGGTTACTGTGGTTACCATTAGGGATCGATCGACCTAGTTAGGGAAGGAAATACTTAAATTGATAGGAGTAGTTAGTACTGGACGACGAATTCTCATCACACGACTACCTGGTTCGAAATCCTCTCCTTGGAGCAGCTCTCCTGCGTGAGTGTCTGCCGAGGACTTTATCTATGTTTTTATGTCCTGTAACATAACCACTATCTGTATCTCGTTTAACGCTTCGTTGTTTATATGTACAGTATGTTTATGTTTTAAAAATGGTGCAGCTATGTATAAAAACGAATTGTAGTGTTTTAAAAAAAAAACCCCTCTCTTTTCATACAAAGAAAACCATTTATCATTTTATTCAAGGAATAGTACCTTTTGAAAATACACTCGCGCTGTTAAAAATCAGGGTGTAACATTATGGTATCAAAGATTAGGTTTATCTTGAGGAACCAAGAGTTTAAGTTGGTCATATGTCCGGGAAAAATTTAGAGTTATATCAACATTTTTAAGATAGTTAAGATCTGACACCCCCTTACGATTTGAAAATGAGATATTGGAAATTCTCTTGAAACAGGTAATGAGAATTCTAATTAGGTATTGGTTTTGTAGGAAAGCTATGCCTCCAAGACGTGACAATACTAATGGGATGAACAACCACCAGGTGGATCAAATGGCCTAGGCTATGACTGATATGGAAGCCGCTGTTACCGCTCAAACTGCTGCTAAGAACCTTCGAGATTTGGAGAAGCGGGACAGAGAGATAAGAGCCAGAGAATCAAAAGGACTAATTGATTTTCGTCGCCACGATCCACCTAAATTTCAAGGGGATGTTACTCCTGAGAAGGCTGATTTATGGTTACAAGAGATTGAAAAGATCTTTGAGGTAATCAATTGTCCCCCAGGAGTGAAGGTGTTATATGCCACATATCTTCTCCTACGAGATGCAGAGTACTGGTGGAGGAGCACTAGATTGATGATGGAAAGCGCACAAGAAGAAATAAATTGGGAAGCCTTTAAAACAAAATTCTTAGACAAATACTTCCCCATAAGTGCAAGGACCAAATTGGGTGACGATTTTCTGAAACTTTGACAAGGGGGTATGACTGTAGGTGAGTACGCCGCCAAATTTGAAACTTTGTCCAGGTACTTTCGATTCTTCAGGGAAGGAGTAGATGAAGTTTACATGTGTCACCGTTTCCAAGAAGGACTTAAATATGAACTACAAGACTCAGTGGTACCATTAGGGATACAACGCTTTCAACCATTGGTGGAAAAATGCAGAGAAGTGGAGGACATGAAAAGCAGGAGGGCAAATCGCGGGGCGGTCCAGAACTCTGGAGGGCCAAGTCGTTCAAATTTTCAGAATCATGGACGTAATAAACAGCAGATGAGGCCATACCAACGACCACACCAAAACAATCGAGGTCCTCAACGACCAGACAACCACAACACCAGAGGTGGAGAAACTCAAGCTACCTCAGGGGTACGTTGTTACAGGTGTGGAGAAAGTGGGCATTATGCGAATGAATGTCCTAATAGGGGCCCTACCTGCTACAAAGGCAATAAGAAGGGGCATATAGCAAAGGATTGCAGAGCTCCAAAGGCGGAGTTAGCTGTTAATACTGCCAGGAATGTCCGACCAACAGGCCAAGGGTGAGTATATTGCATGGGTGCAGAGGGGAGATCTCCGTCCAACAACTTAATCCAGGGGAATTGCGAAATTGAAGGTACCATTTTAACTGCACTTTTTGATTCTGGGGCAACGCATTCATTCATATCCAAGGATTGCGTTGATCGTTTGAAAATGACAGTAACCCCGCTCCCTTTTGACTTGGTAGTGTCTACCCCTGCTAAGGTTCTAACTGTGAACACTACATGCTTGCTATGTAAGGTAGTGGTTCAAGATAGAGACTTTCTAGTTAATCTAATATGTTTACCCCTACAATCTCTCGAGATTATTCTCGGAATGGATTGGATGTCATTTCATTACGTTATGTTAGATTGTGCTCGAAAGTTAGTTATTTTGCCTGAGCCGGGGGTTGTTAAATACCTATCAGCTAACCAACTCAAAGGTTCTATAAAGAAGGGAGCCTTTGACCTTGCCATACTTGCTAATATGGGGATGATGGCTGAAGTCAAGGTTGAAGACATGTTAGTTACTCAAGACTTTCAAGATGTGTTTCCCAATGAGATTCCTGGTTTACCACCTGTAAGAGACATTGAGTTCTTCATTGACTTACACCCGGGAACTGGACCCATTTCCATTGCACCATATCGGATGGCGCCAAAAGAACTCCAAGAACTTAAAGAACAATTGGAAGACTTGATGGAGAAAGGATTCATTAGGCATAGTGTTTCCCCATGGGGAGCTCCAGTACTTTTGGTAAAGAAGAAGGACGGGCGTTCCTGACTATGTGTGGACTACAGGCAACTTAACAAGGCGATCGTGAAGAATCGATACCCCTTACCACGCATTGATGACTTGATGGATCAACTTACAGGAGCATCTGTATTTTCTAAGATTGATCTCAAGTCTGGTTATCATCAGATCAGAGTAAGAGAAGAAGACATACCAAAGACTGCATTTAGGACTCGATATGGACATTATGAGTACCTAGTCATGCCATTTGGAGTGACTAATGTACCCGCTATTTTCATGGATTACATGAACCAAATTTTCCACCCATTTCTGGACAAATTCGTTGTTGTATTCATTGACGATATCCTTGTTTACTCTCGAAGTAAAGTAGAACACGAGGAGCATCTACGTCAAGTGCTACAAATTCTGCGTGAAAAGAAGTTATATGCTAATCCATCCAAATGTGAATTCTGGCTAGAAAAGGTGAATTTCCTGGGACACGTCGTATCAAAGGAAGGAATTGCTATAGATCCAGCAAATATTGAAACCGTGCTCGCATGGAAACAACCTCAGACAGTCACGGACATAAGAAGTTTCGTAGGACTGGCTGGATACTATCGACGATTCATTGAAGGATTCACAAAGATAGTAGCTCCATTAACTCAACTAACTAGAAAGGATCAACCTTTTGCTTGGATTGAGAAATGTGAAGCTAATTTTCAGTTGTTGAAGAAGAAACTTACGACGTCGCCTATTTTGATTCTGCCGCAACCTGAGGAGCCATACGAAGTCTACTGCGATGCATCTCATCAAGGATTAGGATGCGTATTGATGCAGCACCGAAAGGCGGTAGCATATGCTTCGAGACAATTAAAGACTCATGAAAGGAATTACCCCACTCATGATTTGGAACTTGCAGCTGTAGTGTTTGCACTAAAGATTTGGCGTCATTATCTCTATGGATGTACGTTCATGATATTCAGCGACCATAAGAGCTTGAAGTATTTGTTTGATCAAAAGGAATTAAACATGAGACAGAGAAGATGGATGGAAACCTTGAAGGACTATGATTTCACATTACAATATCACCCAGGAAAAGCAAACGTGGTGGCAGATGCGCTAAGTAGAAAGGGTATCCTAGCAACAACATCACTAATGGCCAAACAACAAGAACTATGGGAAACATTCAGAGACATGCACCTAGACGTAAAACTTGGACCTGAAACTCTTCAATGTGGAATGATCAAGATCTCAAATAGACTCTTGGAAGATATTCAAAACTGTCAGAACAATCCACTCTTGGAAGAGAAAAGAGAATTGATGATACAAGGAAAAGCACCCGGTTTTAAGGTAGGACCAGATAATATCTTAAGGTGCAACGAGAGAATTTGCGTACCCAATGTTGCAGAAATAAGGAAGCTAATTTTAGAGGAGGCCCACAAGAGCAACCTCAGCATTCACCCTGGAGCCACAAAAATGTATAAAGATTTGAGACAAAACTATTGGTGGCCGGGAATGAAAAAGGAGGTGGCAGACTATGTAGCATCATGTTTGACTTGCCAGAAAGCAAAGATAGAACACCAAAGGCCAGCAGGAATGTTGCAACCTTTAGACATTCCCGAATGGAAATGGGATAGCATTTCAATGGATTTTATCACCGGATTGCCTAAAACTCGGAGAATGCATGATTCAATTTGGGTAATTGTCGATCGTTTAACCAAATCTTCTCATTTCTTACCTATAAAGACCACCTATAAAGTAGCCAAGTATACGGAAATTTACATTGCCGAGATTGTTAGACTACATGGGGTGCCATCTAGCATCGTGTCGGATCGAGACCCAAAGTTCACCTCACAATTTTGGGGCGCGTTACATGAGGCACTTGGAACAAAGCTCAGATTAAGTTTGGCATATCATCCACAAACAGATGGACAAACAGAACGAATGAATCAGACGTTAGAGGATCTACTACGGGCATGCGTATTAGATGATATAGGGAGTTGGGATGACATACTACCTTTGATTGAATTCACCTACAACAAAAGCTTTCATACTAGTATCGGAATGGCTCTGTTTGAAGCTCTATATGGACGAAAGTGTCAAACGCCGTTATGCTGGTATCAAGATGGTGAGAGTATGATGGTAGGTCCAGAATTGGTTCAACAGACTACATAAAAGGTTAAAAGCATTAGGGAAAGAATGAAAGCTTCACAAGATCGTCAAAAAAGCTATGCTGACAAAAGACGTAGGCCATTGGATTTCGGAGAAGGAGACCATGTGTTCCCCCGTGTCACACCCACCATTGGGGTGGGGAGAGCAATCAAGACGTGGAAGTTAACTCCAAAGTTTATTGGACCCTATCAAATAACTTCTAAGATTGGACCCGTGGCTTACCGAATCGCGTTACCACCCTTTTTGTCTAGCATGCATGATGTATTCCATGTCTCACAACTACGAAAATACATTCCCGACCCATCTCACGTAATCAAACGAGACACTATTCAGCTTAAAGACAACTTATCATTTGAAGAAGTACCCATTAGGATCGAGGATAGAAAGATGAAACTGCTAAGGAATAAGGAAATTTCATTAGTAAAAATAATTTGGAACCAAACCACTGGTGATGCAACGTGGGAACTTGAGAGCGCAATCCGAGAGAAATACCTAGACTTGTTCACAGACACTTAGTTTCGAGGACGAAACTATTTTAGGGGGGGAGTATTGTAACACCCGTAATTTTAGAATAAATACTCTTATAATATATTATCATGATCAGATATAAATTAAATATTATTTATATCAATAAGTTCAAGTTACGCTCAAAATAATTTAGAATTTTGATTTTTGGTCCACGATAGAAATTTTCTAAAAATCTCGTTTCAGTTTTTTTGCTCGGAAAAAAAAAATAGCCGTCTTAATTTTTGAAAACAATTTTTTTTTTATTTTTTATGGTTACGAAATTTTATCGATAGAGTCACAAAATTATTTTTAATAGTATATTGAAAAGATATTAGTGTTAAAAAAAAATTATTTTCTCGATCGATTTTTTTTTATAGAATAACCGGAAAAAAAAAGTTTTATTATCGGGAAAAAAAATTATTTCGAAATTTTTACTAGTATCACATGACACCGGAAATTGCACTTATGTGACAAAAGTGGTATATGAAGTAGATATGGATAGAAATACGTATCTGGTAAAAATATTTGGATCAGCTAGAATATCCTAAACAGAGAATATTCTTACCAAGTAATTAATGAGAAGAATAAGAAATGGACTGTGTTAGATGAATCCACTGATTGTTATCTGATAACCACGTCTTCAATTTACCACATGGCCATTTCCTTACGCCTATAAATACTGAAGTCTGTCACTGTATTTCTCACTCACTCAGATAACGAAATTCTCTTCACTCTCTCTAAAATAATTATTCCTTAGCTAAACCCCTTCGTTAAAATTTGACCACTACTGTTATTTCAGGTAAAAACTTTTCTCCCTAAATTTTTTTTGTTGATGAAAATAATTATTTGATGTCATCTTATTGAATGTTTTGAGAAAAAAACCAGCCCTATTTTTTTATGTATTAAAAAAAAAAATTTTTTTTTCTCGTTGAAAAAAAAAAAATTTTTTTTTAGTTAAAAAAAAAAAAAAAAGGACTTGTGGCGAGCGCCACAAGTTTGGTGGCGAGAGCTACTCTGTTCCAAACTTTTTCTTTTTTATTTTTTTTATTTTTGTATTTTCTTTTTGGTTACTAAAACATATATATATATATATATATATATATATATATATATATATATATATATATATATATATATAATTGGAAATTCCATGTAATCATAAAAAAAAACGTACCATATTTTTTTTTATTATTTCTTCATTTTATTTTTGAAATATATATATAAATATTAGTATTATATTAGGTGTATATATATAATAATAATTATTATTATTATTATTAATTTTTTTTATATTTTAGAATAATACCGATTTTGTCGGGTTAACGCTTTCGTACTTGGTATTTCAGTAAAGAAAATATAATGCATTATTTTTAGAAAAATCTAGTAATAATGAAAAAAAAAATTAATTTATTGATTAAGTAGAAAAATAAACCGGATGACTACGAGTTTATTAGTTCGTTCTAATTTAATTCATTTTGGATAAAGGTGTACGATCGACCGACCGACAAAATATCAATCCGCACAACTGTTGTGACAGTAAGGCATCCTTCTATTTTTATATACTTTTCCACTAATAGAAATATATTTTATACCCGCTCTGTTTTTGATCATTTGTTATTTTGAAGGTGCCTAATTGTGAAGGTGAATACCTGTCATATATCTGTGCGAAGATTTGATGCAATAGATGATTTATTACATATGGTAATGTTACACATATGTTGAACTGTGTATTTGGGGAATTGTATGCTCATTAATTTCATGGTTACGTGGCTATCGGAGAGGAGTCACGAGGTGTACACTGGAGAGGTGGCACGGGGTGTGTGTCTGTGAGAGAACCACCTTATCCCGAAGTGGATCATTGAGTCTGATTGATGGGTCTACGATACCTATCACCTTAGTGGTGCTAAATCCTGAAGCGAGACTACGACCCTTTGCGAAGGGATTGATATTCCGGAATCATAAGCATTGACATATAGACATTGCATTAGGAATGAGTCTTAATTCTGCTATATGTATTATTGTTATGAATGTGTATATACATGTGCTAGAATGAGATCTCTAGCCATGTATAATGTATCCTCTGTTTATGCTTTTTGCTCCGCTCTTGTATATTTGTTATTTCGGATTGATGACCCTTTCAGTGGATTGTGTGGGCTATACGCCAATAGATTATGACGCTTCCGGGACCCGGGGAGATGCCACCGTCGAAGACGACGGAATTTATCTTTCCTGATTTAGGGACTGACGCGTCCTGGGAATTCAACCCAACCCTGGGACAACTGTCATACATCGGGAACGTGATGGAGACCACTGCTGTCGTGGGACAGGATCCAAAGACCACCATGTCACGCCAAGCGATAACTTTTCCGATTCCATCTTCGTTGATCATCTCCAGTTTCCTCTCAGGGGAGATTGATTGCTACGGATTACCGATCTACCCTTACGCCCCACTTGGACCCTCGTACGCCCCAGTTGAGGGAGGATGGCCGACCTTTCATGACATACCCATGCCTCCTCTAGACTTAGGGATGTCACTAGGATTACGCCCGACCTTCACCCCTGACGTCTATTCCCTAGACGAAGCTTCCTCCTATTGATCCAACATACGTGCCGCCACTCGAGGCCATCATCTGTGAGGGAGAGGAGGACGACATTGAGGAGGAGGACCCCTCCGAGTACGAGTATGAGCCCGGATACGACAGGGATGGATCCGAACACACCTTGACGAGCACTTGCGATGGATTATGCGGAGCTGGTGTGGGTGGTTACTGTGGTTGCCATTAGAGATCGATCGACCTAGTTAGGGAAGGGAATACTTAAATTGATAGGAGTAGTTAGTGCTGGATGACGAATTCTCTTCACACGACTACCTGGTTCGAAATCCTCTCCTTGGAGCAGCTCTCCTGCGTGAGTGTCTGCCGAGGACTTTATCTATGTTTTTATGTCCTATAACATAACCACTATCTGTATCTCGTTTAATGCTTCGTTGTTTATATGTACAGCTATGTATAAAAACGAATTGTAGTGTTTTAAAAATAAAAAAACCCTCTCTTTTCATACAAAGAAAACCATTTATCATTTTATTCAAGGAATAGTACCTTTTGAAAATACACTCGCGCTGTTAAAAATCAGGGTGTAACATCAAGCAATAAGAATCAACAGGAGATCACATTGTGGAAGATGAAAATTAAGCACAACAATGGTGGAACAAGATTTTACCACTTCCAAATCTGAAAATGCTTCAAATCAACTTCAAGAACCGCACTCTAAAGCTTTGATCTACATAATTTAATGTTGAAGAAGTGTTTTGATGGAGGTTTAGCTCAAAGATTAGTAAGCTTCAATGAAAAGCTTACTAACTTTTAATGGAAGAAAGAGCTTTGATGAATTTGGGTTGATGAAGAAAATTGATAATGAGGAAGAATTTTGACAAGGTGAATTTGGCTATCAAAAGCTTGTAGAATGAATGAAATGAAGCCTCTACTTATAGAATTTAGGCTTGGGAATTTTGGTGGCTTGGAGCTTGGTTTGGAGCCAAAATTAGGCTTGGAATTTGAATTTGGAGGTAAAATCAAGATCAAGTGGTGATTAATGAGGGTGTATGATGGGAATTAATCGTGATTATGTAGGGGGATTATTTGGAAGTGATCTAGAATATTCTCGTGATGAAACAAGTGAATTTTGGTGCCAAAATGTTACAGAATTTGAATTTGCTGTTGCTGGCCAAAATTTGCACGTGTTAATCGATTAACCCATTTTAGGCAAATTTAGGTTAATCGATTAACACTGTGAAAAAAATGAGAAAAATGGCTCTTTGCTGTGCTGTCTTGGCTTTGGCTCGATTCTTTTGACTTGTCAAATAAGGCATGGAAATAAACACATGAAAATACACTCAAGGGTGTCACATTACTCAACATAAAAATAGCATCTCTCATCATTTAAAAATAGCAGCGAAAATCTACTCATCAATGCTCGACATGCTTTTGAAAATTCATAAAAATAAAAACTTTAATTATTCATGTTAGGTCTTTGATTGGCTACATTTTGGCTAAAACAAGTTTACAGCAAGATGTTGGGTATTACTGTCATAACATCTTGGTTTGGTACAACATGTGCTGCTGTTATGTGTTTCAGACAGATGTCGAAGGAGGTGTCACGACATCTTTGTCTGGTACAGATAGTGCTGCTGTTATATATCTCTTGACTGATTTGATTTGATTTGATGAGATCTTTTTGGATATACCTCATCATTATACACGGGTCAAGGAGATTTATTAGGATCAAAGTGCATATTTGATTAGATTTCATAAAAAGGATCTTAGAGACTTTTTAGGAAACTATTTGGAGATTTGTTCCTATTTCTGTTGAGAAGATCTTGCAGCTGAATGAAAATGTGAAGATTGGATCTGTTTGAAGAGTCCAAGCCCATACTGCAAGAGTCTATAAATAATGACTTGCTAGACCTAAAATAGCAAGCACACACAACAACAAGCCGTCAGTGTAACATAAGGGTTTAGGGCTTTGAGAGTCTCTTGTGTAGTTTGTAAGTCACCCATGTATCTTTTGATACTATGTGGTCGACATAGGCTGTTGTAAATTGTTCTCAGTCGAAGCTTTGAAGCAAGAGTTGAGTATTGTTCTTGGTTGAAGCTTTTAAGGAAAACCGAGTATTGTTGTTAGTCAAGGATGCTTGACAGAACTTTGTATTGGAAGGGGTGTCTTTCAATAGGGTAGATATAGTTATGGTGTAGTAACTGTTAGATAATCACAGGTTGTGATTTAGAAAGTGAGAGGGGGTTCTCTTATCATTTGGATGTGACTTCTAATGATAAAGTCTTCATTGGGTAGTGATAGGTTAGTGTGGGTGCTTTCTGTAAACCTTAGGTTGTTTGCATAAAACTATACTAATGATAGTGATTACTTCTTCCTGGATTGGTATCCCCCAGATGTAGGTGAGTTGCACCGATCTAGGTCATCATATTCTGTGTTATTTATCATTCTGCTATTTTCAGTTCAGTCTTGATTAACATGTTGGATCAGATGTCGTGACATCTGCGAGTGTGCAGTTCTGATATTCAAGGTATCATTCTGCTGTTGCGCCTCTGAGTTTAAAAGATTATGTAGCACAATGTCTTAACATGTGTTAGGACATCTGCTGTCTACATAGGCAAAAAATTCAATTAGTATCAGAGCAGGCATCCTGTCTGGTTCTGGATGAGACCCATGGGAGATACTTTCTGGCATTTAAATAAGGAGGAGTTTTGAATATCAGATCAATTAACTCAAACATACTCAAGGGTATTAATGGATGAGATGGATGTTCTGGATCGAAGGGAGCAACCCGGAGGTTGTTCATGTTACTGAGGAGATTCTACAACAACTACAGGAGAAATGGCTAGTTCTTTTGTTGGTGTGTCTTATAAGATGTTCTGACATCTTATTAGGGCAAGCAGGATCTGTTTCCTTGGTGGTTCCGCTGCATGTGTTTCTGATGGAAGAGCTCTAGAATTATGGGATTCTGGAGTTGTTACTAAAGACAGTTGGTGGAAAGTCTCAATCGTCAGCCTTTATATTTGAAGATATCTGCATTCTTTTATTCCAAAGTCGGGAACGATGGAGTGAAGGGAGTTGTGGTTAGATATCTGGTATGGTGACTTGGTACTTGGAAGCTTGGGCTCTTGGTACAGTTGAAGTCAGTTGAAGAGGAGATGAGTTGAGTTAAGTTTATCAGGTTCTTGCTCTAGGAGTTTGATAAATTATTGGTCGGCTAGGTTGTCAAAGATACTTGAGATTCCTCTCAAGTCCACTCATAATGTAACACCCACATATACATACATACATCAAAGCATATATTATACATGAATTCCACGTTTGGTACTGAAATATACAATAAGTTCCTAGTAAACACATTATACATATACATGCCCAAAAGCCTAAATACAAAATAACTACGGCATAGTATATCTACAAGATGTTCAAAAGACAAATACTAAGAACTAGATCCAATAATGATCTCAAAAATATTCACAACGGAAGCCTTACCACAAAAGCTACGATCCATAAGGAAAGTCAAATAACCTTGTCCTTACCCTTCGCCGAACCTGCAGAACCTGTGATGTAAACAACAACAGTGGGGGTGAGATACATCAAATCTCAGTGAGTTCGCTATCTTATAGTCCTCTCGGCTTTACAAGGTTCTAATATCCTAACTCAAGTCAAAAGGGAAGGGAAGTGACTTTGAGTACACACACCATATGTTTTGATTCTATCGACTTCGTTAACCCGAAATGTATCACTATCGTTAAACCGGTCAAGGCATCCCCTTTCTCCCGCACTCTTCTACGTCTAGAAGTAGTAACGAGTCATGGACCCTCGTAGATTTCTTGGCATACGAAATGGATTCGGGATCATCGGCCCACACCCGTGATCCGTCACTTCACACGACTCGTACCCGTCACAAGTCTCTTTACCCGTAGGCTCCATTCGTACTATAACATTGGGAATCAAACCTACCAAGAAATCGTGCATTCATTACAGAGGAGCTCGTTACTCATGAAATGGCACATAATAGAATAGTGGTTACGATTTCGTGATTTCACATACAACCATTCGGTAATAGACGCACGCCTCGACCTCTCTTGCACGAGCGTCGTCGCTATGTTATTCAACCATTTCTTATCCGTTACTAGGTTCCAACATTGTTATGGTAATAATCCTCACCCTACCTATTTCATATTTTAACATGCCTATTCACTAACAACCATGCTAAACAATAATATGGTAGGCAAGATATATCATAATTGCACAATAGAATCTTATCCGACAAGTAACACATAATATACCACTTTTAGAATTTCTCCGATTGTTTTATCAGGCAGTAAAATTAACATTTTTCACCTCCATTGCATAGAATATTTTCTTAGCTTCACAACGATATAAGGAACTCTTAAATCGGATAAACGAGTCAAAAGTTACCTATTTTTGAAGAAAAGAAAATTATTTGATCCCAGGCAGATTCGCCTAACGAATCTGGATTTCGCCTGGCGAATCCCTCTCCGCCAGCATCTCGCCTGGCGAATCTCCCTTCGCCAACACTTCGCCTGGCGAATCTAGTGGCGAATCCCCAATTTTAGAAAAATTAAAAGTTCCAGTAGCTAACCCATTTCTGTTTCTTCAAATTCGCCTGGCGAATCTGGATTTTGCCTGGCGAATCCCTTTCGCCAGTACTTCGCCTGGCGAGACAGTGGCGAGACTTAACTCTCCTGGCGAATTCTGATTTGCCTGGCGAATCACACCAGAACCAGAATTCTTCCCTTACGGGTTCCATGGTTCCAAAGCTACAAATTCACCATTTCTCAACCCAAATCGATTCCCAACAGCACAAACAAGCATAATTAATGTTCATAAGCATAAAGTGATCATACAACCCAATTTATCTCGATTTTTAACCGTTAGATTATCGATTTCACTAATTCTAAGCTAACTCTAACATTTCCAAAAACTCTAAAACTTAATGTCCTAACTAGAACCCACCTCTAGTAAGATGAAGATGAAGATGATGGTGAAGAAGATGAGATGAATTGATGAAGATTTGATGATGTTCTTGATCTTTTCCACTTCTAGGTTTTCTCTCCTTTTCTCTTTTCTTCACTTCTTCTTTCTTTCTTCCTTCTTTCTATCCTTTCCCAAATGAAGAGAAAAAGAAATGATAAAGGAAACCCAAATAGATAGTAAGACTACTAATTGTCCAAAAAGTCTCTAAAGTTCAAATACTTAAATATCTCAGAGTCAGATAATATTAATTGAATTTACTCTAAGTTCCACAGTTACTTTAATTATCTCTGCAGATAATTTCTCAGAGTACCCTGGGACTCAGTTGATCACAACTAATATTATCCAGAGTAAAATAATGATCTGGGTATTACATCCTCCCCCCCTTAAACAGAAATTCTCCCATGAATTTAAAACAATTACCTGAAAAGATAAGGATAGACCTTCCGCATCTCCGATTCCAATTCCCAAGTTGCATCGCCCGGATGCGTCTCGTCCCACTGGACCTTAACCTGAGGAATCTCTTTATTCCTTAACATTTTAGTTTCTCTTCCGGTGATACGACTCGGTTGAGGCTCAAATGTCATATCTGCTTCTATCTCAATTGTATCTGGTAAAATTGGTTGAAGAGGATCTGGGACAAATTTTCGAAGCTGAGACACATGAAAAACATCGTGCATCTCGGACAGAGAAGGCGGTAAGGATAATCTATAGGCTACTTCCCCAATTCTTTCCAAAATCTGATATGGTCCCACATATCTCGGACTTAACTTCCACGATCGAAACGGTCCTTTCAACCATAATCTCGAAGTAGCCTTCAGAAACACGTGATCGCCTTCTTCAAATTCTAAAGGTCTTCTTCGGTTATCCGCATAACTCTTCTGACGATCCTGTGCTTGCTTAACTTTTTCACGGATCATCCTAATCTTTTCCGTAGTTTCGTGAATAATCTCAGGTCCCAACATCCTGTCTTCACCAACTTCTGCCCAACACAACCGTGTCCTACACCTCCTTCCATACAACGCCTCATATGGTGCCATACCAATACTTGCATGATAACTGTTGTTATAAGAGAACTCAATCAACGACAAAAGTTCTATCCAATTTCCTCCACTTTCAAGTACGCAAGCTCTCAACATATCTTCCATGGTTTGTATTGTCCGTTCCATATGACCGTCTATTTGCGGATGATTCGACGTACTCAAACATAACTTCGTTCCCATGGCTTGTTGAAAAGCTCTCCAAAATCTCGAAGTAAACTTTGGATCTCTATCCGAAACGATACTAGTAGGAATACCATGCAATCTCACTATCTTCGAAATGAACAACTTCGCGAGATGACTCGCCTTGTAGGTAGTCTTTATGGCCAAGAAATTAGCAGACTTCGTCAACCGATCTACAATGACCCAAATCGAATCATAACCGCCCTGAGCACGAGGTAATCCCACTGCGAAATCCATCGAAATACTATCCCACTTCCATACCGGAATTTCTAAAGGTTGCAACAAGCCACCCGGTCTTTGGTGTTCTATCTTTACTTGTTGACACACCGCACATTCCGACACATACACCGCAATATCCCTTTTCATCCCGGACCACCAATAGTCCCTCTTTAGATCTTGATACATCTTTGAAGATCCTAGATGTATAGTAAAAGCACCCTTATGTGCTTCTTCCAAAATCCTCCTTTTGAACTCCGTGTTATCCGGAACACAAATCCTTTGGTTAACTACAATAACTCCGTCGGTAGCTCGCATAAAACCCGGTTGCAATAACACTCCTTGTAACTTCTCATCTAACCCTTGCTCTTGTTGGATTTCTTCCCTAAGGGTAGAATTGATATTCAAATTCCCCATAATCACACAATTAGGAATCCAATTAAATTGAAGATTTAGATCTCAAAATTTTTCCAATAAAGTATACTCTAGCATCATCAACTCGGCATTATGCAACACCTTCCTACTCAATGCATCTGCCACTTTATTCGCTTTACCCGGGTGGTATCTTAGCTCCAAGTCATAATCTTTCAAATATTCCATCCACCTCCTTTGACGCATGTTCAACTCCTTCTGATCAAAGAGGTACTTTAAGCTCTTGTGGTCACTAAACATCTCAAAACGTACACCATACAAATAGTGACACCATACTTTCAAGGTAAATACAACTGCCGCTAATTCTAAATCATGCGTTGGATAATTCTCTTCATGGACTTTTAACTGTCGTGAAGCATAAGCCACTACGTGTCCATCTTGCATTAACACCCCTCCTAATCCCATCTTCGACACGTCACAATATACCTCATACGACTTGCTAGGATCAGGAATAACCAAAATAGGAGCGGTCGTCAATCTCTCTTTCAAGCTCATAAAACTTTTCTCACAAGCCGAATCCCATTCATAAGAACAATCCTTCCGAGTAAGTCTCGTCATGGGTAAAGCCAGTTGGGAAAAGCCTTTAATAAACCTTCTATAATAACCTGCTAGTCCCAAGAAGCTTCTAACTTCAGACACATTCTTCGGTCTCTCCCAATTTATCACTGCTCCGACTTTTGATTGATCAACCGCTACACCCCCATGAGATATGACATGTCCCAGAAAATTAACCTCCGACATCCAAAACTCACACTTACTAAACTTAGCAAAAAGTTGTTTCTCTTGTAAGATGGATAAAACAATTCTTAGGTGTTCTCCGTGCTCTTGAGGATCACGAGAATAGATAAGAATGTCATCAATGAAAATCACCACAAATTGGTCCAAATAAGGTTGAAATATCCGATTCATATAATCCATGAAAACTGCCGGAGCATTAGTCACACCGAAAGGCATTACTAGGAATTCATAATGGCCATAACGGGTTCTAAACGTAGTTTTCGGTACATCTGAACTCTTCACTCGAATCTGATGATAACCCGACCGTAAATCAATCTTCGAGAACACGCAGGCTCCTTTCAATTGATCTAACAAATCGTCTATCCTTGGCAATGGGTATTTGTTCTTGATGGTGACCTTATTCAATTGACGGTAATCAATACACAACCGCATTCCACCATCCTTTTTCTTTACCAATAACACTGGAGCTCCCCAGGGCGAAACACTTGGTCGAACAAAATGCTTAGCCATTAATTCTTCCAATTGATCCTTTAATTCTCTCAATTCAAGTGGTGCCATCCGATACGGAGAAACGGATATTGGAGCCGTTCCCGGTATCAGGTCAATAGAGAATTCCACTTCCCGTTCCGGAGGAAGAGAAGTGATATCCTCGGGGAAAACTTCTGGAAAGTCACAAACTATCGGAATACTCAAAACTTGATGGTTACTACCCTCCTTCTTAGTAAGAATCAACAGAACAGATTTTTCCTCCCCAAATAAGAAATTAATCATTCCAACTGTACCTTCTAAAATAGTAGTCAACACATCCTTCGGAGTGGCCTCAGTAGATGGAATAATGATCAGCTTTTCCTCACACCCAATAAACACCGAATTAGCAGAAAGCCAATCCATCCCCAAAACGACGTCAACTTTCTTAAGCGGTAAACAGATAAGGTCGATCTGGAAAACTCTATCATTCACCGATAATACACAATTTTCACACATTAACGGTGTTTCGACCATCTCATCCATGGCAGTAGTAACCACCATAGGAGGAAACAAAGGAACAGCTTGCAACCCAAGTCGCTTCACGCATCGCGTGTACACAAAAGAATGCGTTGCCCCACAATCAAATAAAACAAAACAAGGATTTCCATTCACAAAACACGTACCCGCAATCAAGGAGTTATCACCCTTTGTCTTCCTTGCATCCAAGGTATACACTCGGCCGGTATTCTTTTCTTGCGTCTGATTTCTATTTTGAGGACAATCTCTCGCCCAATGGCCCACTTTATGGCACCGATGACACTCCACTCCTTCGAGACGACATCTACCGTAATGCATCCTTCCACAAATACGGCACACCAGAGGTGCACTAGTCATAGAACTCTGAACTTGCTTCCCTTTGAAAGATTGTTGCCTTGCTCTAAATTTTTTATTCGATCACCCACAATCACTTTGATTCACCCTACTTAACTCTCCTTCTGCTTGCACCTTCTTTAAGCTATGCTCCGCCACATAACACTGTCGTAACAATTCAGCATAGCTAGTAAATTCCCTTTGAGACACACTATGTGAAATTTCAGCCCTTAAACCAAAAAGAAACGGATCTATCTTCCACCTCTCATCAGGAGCATACATGGCTTGTCTAGAATAAGCAGCCATAACCTCGAACTTTTCCGCATAAGAAGCTGCAATCAAGTTACCTTGTCTCAACTGCTGAAACTCGAATTCCTTTTGAGACCTTAGGGAACTTAGGAAATACTTCTCCATAAAAGTTATCTTAAACTGCTCCCATACTTTCGGTACCTCTTGAATTGTCATTAAGGCTGAAGCGCTTTCCCACCATCTCATAGGACCCTTTAACAAGTGAGAAGCGAAAACAACCTTATTTTCTTTACTACACTGAACTATCAAGAAAATCCGCTCCATACCGGATATCCATTCATGAGCCTTTACAGGATCTAACCCTCCCTGAAACTCCTGAGGATTCATACGAATGAAATCCCTAAAGGTCCCCCCTGCAGCTTCAGGAACAACCACTGGAGGATGCACACCACCAGCCATTTGCTGCACCAGTTGTTGCACAAACTGATTCTGCTGTTGTTGCATCTGTTGCATGAATTGATACAGAGGGGCATTCCCTTCGTCCCCCGACGAATTTGTCCCTGCTGGAGTAGTTATCGGTCTACCACGGTTGTTTCTGCGCCGGTCTGCCATGTTCCTAAATGTCATACAGATAGGATTAAGTTGGTCAGGCTCAATACCATAAATATAACACGTAAGACCAATGGCGACACAACACATATGAAACGGAAAGAAACACTTATGCTATTTCATGGCTAGGTCGAGGATACGACCTGCTCTGATACCAACTATAACGGCCACATATACATACACACATCAAAGCATATATTATACATGAATTCCACGTTTGGTACTGAAATATACAATAAGTTCCTAGTAAACACATTATACATATACATGCCCAAAAGCCTAAATACAAAATAACTACGGCATAGTATATCTACAAGATGTTCAAAAGACAAATACTAAGAACTAGATCAAATAATGATCTCAAAAATCTTCACAACGGAAGCCTTGCCACAAAAGCTACGATCCGTAAGGAAAGTCAAATAACCTTGTCCTTATCCTTCGCCGAACCTGCAGAACCTGTGATGTAAACAACAACAGTGGGGTGAGATACATCAAATCTCAGTGAGTTCGCTATCTTATAGTCCTCTCGGCTTTACAAGGTTCTAATATCCTAACTCAAGTCAAAAGGGAAGGGAAGTGACTTTGAGTACACACACCATATGTTTTGATTCTATCGAGTTCGTTAACCCGAAATGTATCACTATCGTTAAACCGGTCAAGGCATCCCCTTTCTCCCGCACTCTTCTACGTCTAAAAGTAGTAACGAGTCATGGATCCTCGTAGATTTCTTGGCATACGAAATGGATTCAGGATCATCAGCCCGTACCCGTGATCCATCACTTCACACAGCTCGTAACCGTCACAAGTCTCTTTACCCGTAGGCTCTATTCGTACTATAACATTGGGAATCAAACCTACCAAGAAATCGTGCATTCATTACAGAGGAGCTCGTTACTCATGAAATGGCACATAATAGAATAGTGGTTACGATTTCGTGATTTCACATACAACCATTCGGTAATAGACGCACGCCTCGGCCTCTCTTGCACGAGCGTCGTCGCTATGTTATTCAACCATTTCCTATCCGTTACTTGGTTCCAACATTGTTATGGTAATAATCCTCACCCTACCTATTTCATATTTTAACATGCCTATTCACTAACAACCATGCTAAACAATAATATGGTAGACAAGATATATCATAATTGCACAATAGAATCTTATCCGACAAGTAACACATAATATACCACTTTTAGAATTTCTCCGATTATTTAATCGGGCAGTAAAATTAACATTTTTCACCTCCATTGCATAGAATATTTTCTTAGCTTCACAATGATATAAAGCACTCTTAAATCGGATAAACGAGTCAAAAGTTACCTATTTTTGAAGAAAAGAAAATTATTTGATCCCAGGAAGATTCGCCTAGCGAATCTGGATTTCGCCTGGCGAATCCCTCTCCACCAGCATCTCGCCTGGTGAATCTCCCTTCGCCAACACTTTGCCTGGCGAATCTAGTGGCGAATCCCCAATTTTAGAAAAATTAAAAGTTCTAGTAGCTAACCCATTTCTGTTTCTTCAAATTCGCCTGGCGAATCTGGATTTCGCCTGGCGAATCCCTTTCGCCAGCACTTCCCATGGTGAGACAGTGGCGAGACTTAATTCGCCTGGCGAATTCTGATTTGCCTGGCGAATCGCACCAGAACCAGAATTCTTCCCTTACGGGTTCCATGGTTCCAAAGCTACAAATTCACCATTTCTCAACCCAAATCGATTCCCAACAGCACAAACAAGCATAATTAATGTTCATAAGCATAGAGTGATCATACAACCCTATTTATCTCGAATTTTAACCGTTAGATTATCGATTTCACTAATTCTAACCTAACTCTAACATTTCCAAAAACTCTAAAACTTAATGTCCTAACTAGAACCCACCTCTAGTAAGATGAAGATGAAGATGATGGTGAAGAAGATGAGATGAATTGATGAAGATTTGATGATGTTCTTGATCTTTTCCACTTCTAGGTTTTCTCTCCTTTTCTCTTTTCTTCACTTCTTCTTTCTTTCTTCCTTCTTCCTATCCTTTCCCAAATGAAGAGAAAAAGAGAAAAAGAAATGATAAAGGAAACCCAAATAGATAGTAACACTACTAATTATCCAAAAAGTCTCTAAAGTTCAAATACTTAAATATCTCAGAGTCAGATAATATTAATTGAATTTACTCTAAGTTCCACAGTCACTTTAATTATCTCTGTAGATAATTTCTCAGAGTACCCTGGGACTCAGTTGATCACAACTAATATTATCCAGAGTAAAATAATTTACGGGGTATTACACATAAAGGCATCTATGTCGTGTATCTGGAGTCTTCTAGTTACTCTTCTGACTAGAAGGTGTTTCTTTGAAACACAATCTGAAGAAAGTGGAGGTGATTTATTTTCATCATCCAAAAATAGCAAGGAAGGATTCATCTCTCTTGACCCTAAGAGTGGATCCAATCTGATTGAAGAATTGTAGAGGTAAATAAGATTTGTTCAGAGAAGGTCTTAGTTACTTGAGTCAAGGGTGGTAGCCTTGGTATCTCAACATTGTCCTGAAGAAGATACTTGTAAAATATTGAATACTTTATAAGTGTTTATGACATGATCTGGTGGAGCTAAGCTACAGCAGTGAAGAAATGTTATTGAACAAGGATTTAAGATCAATTGCTATTTGTGGAATCCACAACTATTTAATTGATTATCCTTGAAAGTCAAGATTGCTGATGTTCAACAAAATGTTAGAACATCTCATCATCATAGTTTATGCAAAATCATGGGCGGGGTACTGCATACGCTTTAGCATTTATTTTAGTCTTAGGTGGTGACCTAAGAAGTGGCTTCAGTCGGGTGTGACAGAAGCATGTGTTCTCCAGAGAGTTTCCTGGAAAGAAACTAGTCTGGACTTTGATGTTGTTGAAGATGAAGATGAAGACATCATAATCTTGATGGTTACAGCTTGTATCAGTTTATTTCTAATCTAGGTGCTTTGGAGCATGGATTTTTCTCTTCTTGTGAAGGTCGAGGGTAAGTGGCAGTTATCTCTGGCTTTCTACTGACGGCTCTACTAAGGAA
This sequence comes from Lathyrus tuberosus, assembly GCA_022829125.1. Taxonomy (NCBI): domain Eukaryota; kingdom Viridiplantae; phylum Streptophyta; class Magnoliopsida; order Fabales; family Fabaceae; genus Lathyrus; species Lathyrus tuberosus. Next base: position 1,361,462 of record JALAZF010000389.1, on the reverse strand, counting down.
AGTGGCATTCTTTGGTATGCCTATGGCGTAGTCTTGGACTACTTATTTTCTGAAGATTCAGACGTGGCAGGTTTGTAGTCTTTGGAGTTTCAAAGTAGGATGGAGGTTGTCTACTCAAACTTGGTTGTTGAATCAAGTCTATGAGATCATGGAACTCTTGTTCTATTAAGGAAGGAGGTTCTTCTAAGTGGAAGAAAGAGGAGTTGAATTCAACAGTTTGATGTCATATCAAAATGTTCTGACATCTAGCTTAACATCAGAGGTCTCAGCTGGTGATGTGGCACATCAGCTTAAAATAAGGTGATCTACAGGAGAATGGAAGTTATGGATTCTTCAAAAAGGTCTATCTCATGCAGTTTGCGGGAGCTGTGGATGGGAAGATGTTACATGACTAAGAGGTTTGGTGGATCCAAGATGTCTTGCTATGGGGAAAGTAGTTTTTGTGACTTTAAGATCTGATTTCATTAGTAGATCAATGTATCTTGTGGGAGTTCTGAAGATGAGTGAGGTCAATCAAAAGGTGGCATTTGGTTGGTTTCACAATGTGCATTCAAGCAGGATGCTTGAAACTGATTGCTCTTGTGCAGGAGAGTAGTTAGTTGAAAATGTAAGGAGGTTCTGGTTCTCTGGGAGCTTGTGGCAGAAGTTCTGGGTTGAGAATGGAAGCATACCTTCTTTGGTGGATGAGAGTTTATTTCTCTCTGGGTTTCTAAAGTTTTCTTTGTTCAAGCTGGTGGCGCAGTGTTGTGTGAAGATCTTCAGTTTTGGATTACTATGCTGATAGTAAGTCCAGTGGTGGAAACATATCAATAACCATGGTGTGTGGTGTCTATGATGTGTGGAAGATGTCCTAAATGATGTTAGATAATCTTCTGGGTTGGTAATCCTTAGAGTAGGATGCTAAGTTCTGAGTGTAGAACTTGACACTCACATATTTCCTAAGAAGTATTTATCTTATCATACGGGAGAATGATGGATAAAGGATTGTCTTGGAAGTCTGATGTGAATGGGACATGCTAGAAGTGGATCAGTTTGGTGCTTGAGGAGCAAATGGGCTGAAGATTTCTAGAGCATGTGTTTGATGTACTTCGAGTGTGAAGAACATATGGGTGAGCTAGCAAACTAAGGGGTCCTTGTGCGTCTCTTTGAGGAATGTAAAGCATTCTGATTCAATTGAGTTGTATCTCAGGAAACAAGGAGATTCATACATGAGAATTCAGGAGGAATTCGTGTGGTGTATGGATGGTTTCTGAACGAGAGGGATCAATGGAGTTTTGGTCTCAATCCAAGAGTTTGTTAGTTATGGTACAAAGGATGCATTCTTGGTACTTTCTCTGCATGATCATGAAGTTGTCATGAGATGTCATGTAGTGATTTTCGGTGGTTCTTGCTGAAGAAGCATTTGTTGAGAAAGATAGGGGGAGAGCTTCTGTCTGTTAAAAGTACTGGTGTGGTACTTGGTTTGCTTGAGGATCAAGAATTAGGTGAATACGTTCAGCAGGTGTGTTGAACAGAGGGTACGATCTTGAAGACATGAAGATGTGTCTTATGTTTTCCATTCATTTAGGGTATTCTTCTTGCAAAGTATCACTAGGTATCTATGACAGGGGGAGTACTGTAACCTGTCAGAGTACAAGCTTCTGATTTGAATGTGTTCAGCTACTGATTTACTTGCTTTTGAATTGATTTCCTTTAAATGCATAGTTGCTTAGTTAGCATATTATGGCTAAAAAGAGGTAGAAGTAAGTATTAGTAGTAGTGATCTCTGGGGGAGCAGGATGTGTTATCCAAAGGTTATTTTAGCCAAAATTTGCCAAAGGGGGAGATTGTTAGGTCTTTGATTGGCTACATTTTGGCTAAAACAAGTTTACAGCAAGATGTTGGGTATTCATGTCATAACATCTTGGTTTGGTACAGCAGGTGCTGCTGTTATGTGTTTCATATAGATGTCGAAGGAGATATCACGATATCTTTGTCTGGTATAGATAGTGCTGCTGTTATATATCTCTTGACTGATTTGATTTGATTTGATGAGATCTTTTTGGATATACCTCATCATTATACGCAGGTCAAGGAGATTTATTAGGAACAAAGTGCATATTTGATTGGATTTCATAAAAAGGATCTTGGAGACTTTTTAGGAAACTATTTGGAGATTTATTCCTATTTCTGTGGAGAAGATCTTGCAGCTGAATTAAAATGTGAAGATTGGATCTGTTTGAAGAGTCCAAGCCCATACTGCAAGAGTCTATAAATAATGACTTGCTAGACCTAAAATAGCAAGCACATACAACAACAAGCCATCGGTGCAACATAAGGGTTTAGGGCTTTGAGAGTCTCTTGTGTAGTTTGTAAGTCACCCATGTATCTTTTAATACTATGTGGTCGACATAGGCTATTGTAAATTGTTCTCACTCGAAGCTTTGAAGCAAGAGTTGAGTATTGTTCTTGGTTGAAGCTTTTAAGCAAAACCGAGTATTGTTGTTAGTCAAGGATGCTTGACTGAACTTTGTATTGGAAGGGGTGTCTTTCAATAGAGTAGATACAGTTATGGTGTAGTAACTGTTAGATAATCGCAGGTTGTGATTTAGGAAGTGAGATGGGGTTCTCTTATCATTTGGATGTGACTTCTAATGATAAAGTCTTCATTGGATAGTGATAGGTTAGCGTGGGTGCTTTCTGTAAACCTAAGGTTGTTTGCATAAAACTATACTACTGATAATAATTACTTCTTCCTGGATTGGTATCCCCCAGATGTAGTTGAGTTGCACCGAACCGGGTCATCATATTCTGTGTTGTTTATCATTCTGCTATTTTCAGTTCAGTTTTGATTAACATATTGGATCAGATGCCGTGAGATCTGTGAGTGTGCAGTTCTGATATTCAAGGTATCAGTCTGCTGTTGCGCCTCTGAGTTTAAAAGATTATGTAGCACAATGTCTTGACATGTGTTAGGACATCTGCTGTCTGCATAGGCCATAATTTCAATTCATAATGTTTTAAACTCAAATAACTCTCAAAATGAACATAGAAACACAACCTAATTCCCAGTGTAACGATATTCAGAGCGACACATGGAATCTAAAACAACAATGGAAAAACGTAAAGGTGGAGAATGCGACTAATGCCCTCCTCCAAGGCCACCAACCACTAATGTTGATCAATTACTACCTGAATATCTATATCACAAGGATCAAGACTACACAGAAAACAAATAAGGGGTGAGAATACATCCATATAAGTTAATGGCGCATTAACATTGATGATAGTAAAATTGAACATGAATATTCACTCATAATATTCATCTACAACAACATCACACACAAGCAAATATCACTCACAAATCATAGACATTCACATATAAAAAAATGAATGAAAATGTTCCTGTTACCTCTACTTCAATATGCATGTGGTACCAAAGTTTTGGAAGCCAGAGATATATTACTGAACCGTCCACTCGTCATTGAACCGAAGTTCTACTCACCATTAGATCGAAGTCCTACTCATCCCTGGAACAAATTCCTACCTATCTCCACTCTACACAATGTATGAATACAAAACAAAACACACAATATACATCTCTACCTCCATCATCATTACTCATCATTGGTTCCTCTTGAACCTAAAATTCAGCAAAATAGTCGCCAATGTAAGCCCATAACAAATGGTTCCACTAAACAAAATAAATCTCATTGTAACTCGAGACAATCATTATAATCATATTGTTTATCAATAATACTTATCATTATAACATTCATATAACAACTCAAAGCATCACATCATCACAACTCAACACATAGCAATCATCAATTCATGATTACATAATTATTTAATAATCATCTCATAATACTTATCACAAGTAAATGTACTCTTCATATTTTCATGTACATGTTTTAAACTCAAAATCAACATTATGTGGTAGCATTATGCGTCAGTTGCCCAACACTTTGAACTGCACTTCAAACAAACTAACGAAACTTAAGTTACACACGAAACGACGTGCTTGATACAAAAACCAGAGAGTTACTACGACCACCCGTATTAGCTAACACGGACCATAGCATCCCCAGGCAAAAAATACCCATTGGCACACCTTTGGTTAAAAAACCAAAGGGATGCCATGACTTGTAGTAGTGTCCACAAACCCCAGATTTTGTTTCGCAATTTTGTGCGATCTCTCTTGTTTTCTAACCTTGCATCAAACCCCAAACCTTAATTTTAGACATCTAACATCCCCAAAACATATCACATCTCAAGAAACATGAAACATGTAAAACTCCATCACTTTCCAACATCAAAACAATGTTATCTCATCAATTGACCATGCGCTTCATCAACATATACATCAACAATATTGACATCACCATCATCAACTCTCTCATGTCAAATTATCATGTAATTTCATCTCAAGGTAACACATAGCATGTTTTCACACAATCAAAATTAACAACACATCAATCGATTATGGAGGTTTTGAAAAAACCTTACATGATCCACAAAACCCTTATTAATAGTGGACAAGGGAGAAAGGGAAGAATATACGGGTAAGGATCCCCCTATATCCTACAAGAATAAGCATCCTTATCATGAAAATTTCACACTTACCTCGATTATGCAATAAAGCTTCAACCTTGACAACGTCCATTCTCCCTGTTGCTCTTTCTATGCTAGGGCTTGGTTCTCTCTTGCTCTCTTTTTTCTCAAACCTTTCACGTATTGAGTTTTTCTATTCCTCTCTTCTATTTTATAAAATAAATATTATTTTATTTTATCCCCATCATAATAATTCTCTTAGTTCCATCACTTTCTCCAATATTACACCCATCTCCATATTCTTCTCAGAAACTCTAATTCATACATAAACTCAACTTCCCTTACTTTCTGCCATTTTAAATAATTAGATAAATAAATAATTTCTCCCACCATCAAAATAAATTAAAACAAATAATTAAAAATAATTAGGCCGTTACAACTCTCCCTCACTTACAAAATTTCTGCCCTAAAAAATTACATGTAAGAAACAATTCTGGATAAGCCTCACTCATCCGACTCTCTAGCTCACACGCCATGCTTCCTCCAGCAGGTCCTCCCCACACCACATTAACCAAGGTAATATCTTTACCCCTTAAGTGATTCACTTCTCGATCCAGCATTCGCAAGGGTGACGTCTCAACAATCAAGTTAACTTTCACTTGCACATCATCCAATTGGATCACATGAGAAGGATCGGGAATATACATCTGAAGTTTAGACACATGAAAAACATCATTAAGATTTGAAAGAGATGACAGTAAGGCAAGTTTGTAGGCAGCCTCCCCTACTCTCTAGAGAATCTGATAAGGACTAATGAAACGAGGCGTAAGCTTTTGCCAGTTCAACGTGCGACACCAGTTACCAGAGTAACTCTCAAGAATATATGATCTCCCTACTAGAATTCAAGTGTCTTCCTCCACTTACCATGATAACTTTTCTACATTCTCTAATATGCCTTCATCTTCTCTTGGATTATCTTAATCTTCTCAGTAGTCTGTTGAACAATCTTTGATCCAAGCATAACACTTTCCCCTGATTCATACCAACACAAAGGTGTTTTACACCTTCTACCATACAAAGCCTCAAAAGTTACCATTCCAATACTAGAATAGAAATTGTTGTTATAAGTGAACCCGATCAATGGCAAGTAAATATCCCAATTACCTTCATGCTAAAAAACATAAGCTCTCAACAAATCTTCCAAAGATTGGATAGTCCTTTCTGTCTGACTGTCCATCTGCGGATGGTAGGCAGAACTCAACCTCAACTTGGTTCTCAAGGCTTCTTGCAATCTTCCCCAGAACCTCAACGTGAACCTCAGATCTCTATCTGAAACGATACTCTAAGGAATACCATGCAACTTCACAATCTCACTGATGTAAACCTTTGCTAGCTTCTGCAACAAGTAACTGGTCTTTATCAGAATAAAATGAGCCGACTTAGTCAATATATCCACTACAACCCAAATTGAATTGGTCGCATCGCGAAAAATACACACGCTTGAAGATACAACAGAGTCGCCACCAAAATTTATTTATTCCAAAAGGGAAAGAGAAAATATCGATAAAACCCAGGGGAAAGAGAAACGGGTAAGGGAGTCAGTTATGCGAGGGGAAGGTGTTAGCATCCCTCACATCCGCCGTGCTCGACGAGAACCATTTTGATTGTTCTTTGCATGGATGTGTGTTACTATCTAAAAGTTACCTGCGAAAGGGAAAAAAGGTTTATAGTTAGAGTTCTCGAGGAGGGTTGGGGCCCTCGTGCCTAAGCATTCTCATAGTTTAATGAGGAAATCAGAGCTCCATAGTTCGAAGGAAAAATAAAAAAGGTTGTGCTCACCAAGATCTCGCAATCCAGTGCCTATGTATCCTCATAGTGCAATGAGGAAATCAGAGCTCCGTAGTTCATGACTAAGGGTGTGTTGGTTGTTTTTAGGGGAAAATTATAATCGTATCCTAGACGTTGTTGAGGAAAAAAAATATTTTTTGATGTGTTGAAGATGACAAACTTTTGTGTAATTATATTTAAGATTATGATCTTATTTGTTATTTGATGTGTGCTCTCGAGTGAAAATTAATAAGACAAGTATGCATAAATGTTATCAATAATGGATGCAAGAAGAAATGGTTCTGAAGTTTATTTAAAGATCATTACAAGAAAATAAAAGCATATGTTTAAAAGAAACATAAAATACCAAGTGTGACAAAAAAATAAGTTATACAATGGCATTATCGTAATTCTGTACTACTAAGAAGGATCGACTTTTGAACAAATGGCAAAGTTGTAATTACATGCGTGAATCAAGAAATAAATGAATGACAAAGTTGTAATTATCTTAGAGGATCAAATTATACCAAATGACATTTTCGTAAATACATAAAGTAGTTGAGGATCAAGAAACACAACATAACTACCAGCCTCACTCAATGACAATTCTGTAAATAAATGATCTTCTTATTTACATTATTAATGGCATAATTGTAATTACCAATGGCAGAATTGTAATTACCAATATATACTCAGGGCAGATCTGATACTCAAGAAACTAGAGGATTAGAACCTCTATAAATATTCATTCACATTCTCTTCATTTCAAGACAATCACTCAAGGAAAATTCAAGAGAGATATTCATGAAATTCTTCCAAAAATCATATTCTCACTCAAATCATATTCTTATAATCAAGGATATTCCTTCTAAGAATATTTGTCTTAAAATCACATCATTCATTCAAGGAAAAATCAAGAGAGAAAACACATTCATTCAAGGAGAGTTCAAGAGAGAAAATTCATCATATTATTCCAAAGTTATATTCTCACTAAAATAATAATCTTAGAATCAAGGATCTCTATTTCTAAGATTATTTGTCTTAAAACCACATCCTCTCAATAATCATTTGTTGAGGAATTGTGAATCTGGTCCTCCTTACAAATGATTCGTAATATTTTGTATATCCTCAAGTTAAGGTTGATCGTGGATGATAATGTAAGCTAGCTGAAGCTTTGTAATCAGTGTTGTAAGCCTGGTGAGGCTAAAGAAAATACATCTTGGTGCAATAAAAGGATCAAAAGATATTGATCATTAATTGGAAAATCTCACAAAACGTGGGGATTGGAGTAGCCAAGTTTGGTGAACCAGGATAAATCTGTGTGTGTTCTTTCTTAAACTCTTTCCTGTAAAGCTTGCTTATTCATACACAATTCACACACTACAAACACTTTAATTATTGATTATATTCATAGTTTATTTTGATAAAGATTGTTTCAGAAATTAAAATCAAGATTTTAAAGGGGTCACTATTCAAACCCCCCTTCTAGTGACATTTCTATCAACTTCAATTGACATCAGAGTATGACCTCTAAGGTTAAAGAACTTAACAGTGTAAGAGGAAAAGATCTAAGAAGAAATGTCAAAACCACTAAAGTGTGTACATGCATCAAAGTCTTCAAGTATACCATTATGTTCTAATGAAAAGATTCTTAATAAAAAACACTCTCAACGAAAAAGAAAGATGAAGCATCAACAACGCATTCAACAAATTGAGGATGAAAATGAATTAGTGAATTCTAAACCAATTCTAGAAACGCATAAAATGTCATCCTCAAAAGTAGAAGAGGAAGAATTCAACTCGTGTCTAATGGCAAACTCTGATATTGAAGAGGAATATCTTCTGATAAACAAGAAAAAGCTTTGGTACTTGGACAATGATTGCTCAAGACATATGACTAGAAATACAATTGTTTATTATCGTTAAAAGAAAAAGATGGTGGATCAATAACTTATGGAAATGGTGTCAAATAAAAAATCAAACGTATTGGTATCATTGGTAAGAATTATTCTACTAAGATTGAGGATGTTCAATACGTGAAAGGTTTGAAATAAAACTTACTAAGTATAAGTCAACTATGTGATAATGGCATTAAAGTTATTTTCAAACCTAACATGTGTAAGGTAAAACAACTATCCTCGAGAAAAACTATCTTCTCTAGATCAAGAAAGAAAAATTTGTATATCTTAGACTTAAATGAACTCCAAACTGATTTATGTTTCATATCCATAGAAAAAGATAAATGGATATGGCTTAGACGGGTTGGTCATTTAAGTATAAAGACTATTTCAAAATTATTCAATCTTGATCTAGTTAAAGGTCTTCCTAAAATTAGTTTTGATAAAGATAAAATGTGTGAATTATGCATTAAAGTAAAACAAGTCAAGAGTAGGTTCTATTCTAAAAACACAATTTATACAAATAGACCTCTTGAACTTCTTCACACTGATCTTTTTGGTCCTATCAAAACTGCAACCCTTAGTGGAAAGAAATATGGTTTTGTGATAGTTGATGATTTCTCTCACTTTACTTGGGTTTTATTTCTAAAACAAAAATATGATTCTTTTGAAGCATTTCAAAATTTTTGAAAAAGGGTTCGACATGAAAAACATTTTCCCTTGGCTGGACTCCTTTCACATGATCAAGCTCCTCAACTGATTCCACATTGTTGGGATTCCTTTGATGCTAAATGCTGACTTGCAATTAAAATAATTCATTCAGAAATGGTAATTTTAATGCATTCCTTATGCAAAATTTGAAATCAAAATTTATTGATATCAACAAGATGAACAACTCAATGATTAGAACACCAAACTGATCTTGCCATTCACATTGTGCAAGGTAATGTGATAAGCACAAATGATTGACAAAGATCGTTTGGAGTCAAGTTAACACAACCTTGTTGTAGCATGCTTTCAGAATAAACCCTGCCTCAATTAGCTCTTTTAAGGGTTGTAACGTGACCTGGTTCACGGTTTTTGAACAAAAGGATATAAGGCTTAAAATTTAATTTTAAAACAATAGTCTCTGGCTACCCGTCCAGTTTAGTAAATACAATATTTATATCTGTCACATACCCGTACGAGTATCTGCCAGACTGATATCCATTAATTTTGAGATACCTACAAGTATTAAAGTATATGCATAGATATTATTATTTAAATATTTTCTTGACGCATTTAAATAGTTTTTTTTAATATATATATATATATATATATATATATATATATATATATATATATATATATATATATATATATATATATATATATATATATATATATATATATATATATATATATATATATATTATATATAATTAACAATTTTTTATCCCTTTTATAGACAAAAAATAGTTTCAAATTTAATATATAAAAATAATAACAAAAATAAATCACATTCATTTTATTTCTTCTATTATGAAATAATTATACCAGATTCAACAAAATAATAATAGTTTCATATTCAATATAATAATAATAATAATAATAATAATAATAATAATAATAATAATAATAATAATAATAATAGTTTTATATTTAATAAAATAATAATAATAATAATAATAATAAAATAATAATAATAATAATAATAATAATAATAATTTTAGATGAAACAAATTAATATTTAAATAATTTTTTTTAATTATTATCGGATACGGATACTCGTGGGTACGAGTACCATCAAATTCGTATTCATGCCGGTAAAAAAAATAGGTAACAAAATATCCGTTTATTTTACATGTGGATACTCATTAATCTATCAAACCCATGCTCATGACGAATTTTACCCGCAGACAGTGGTGGATTTAGATTTTTTTTTAGTTTTCCACCCTCTGCTTCCCAGGAAAAAAAGACCCTAGTAATCTAGAGTTCGGTCTGAGAAGTCATAAGTCTGACTAAGCATTGTTCCCACCAGAAATCGAACTCGGTATTCTCTGAATCTTCATAAAATTTTTATAGTAAGGGCAAAAAATAATCTATAAGAATTTAATTGTTATGCATTGATGATGTAAAGATATTTTAATTGTCACGGCTAGGTCTGACAATGAATCGAACCAACTCGAAAATAGTTCGGAACTCGATTGGACAATTAAATCGTTGAACTATGTTCATGAACCAAATGAGCTGAATATGAGCGAAAAATTAAGTTCGTTAACTAAATGAGCTGAAGTTGAATTATACATAGTTCGACTCGTTAGATTAATGAGTCAACTCGATTACTTATGAGAAGGATTGTATTGTCTTTAAGATTAGGTTTAAATATTTACTCCAAATCTTAGACAAATTTAAACTTCAATTTAGTAGTTTTTTAATTAGACTCTCAAATGTATCTCTTAAAAGTTGTGTAGATTTTGAATTAGTAGATTTCTGAGATAAAGTTAAATTTCAATCTGATAACTTTTATTTTATTTTAATATTTTATTTTAAAAAAATATTAATTTAAAATGTCAAATATATTTTAAAATATAGATTTAAAAAAATAGATTTTAAGTTCGTGAACCATGTGAGTTGAGCCTAATGAGATGATCATAACGAGTTGAATCGAACTGTTCGTGAACTTATAACGAGTCGATTTTGAACTTAAAAAAAATTTATGTCGAACTCGAACCGAGATTTGAGCTGAGTCATTTCTTAACGAGTCGAGCCGAACTGAAGTGAGTTCGACTCGACTCGACTCATTTCCAGCCCTAGTCATAGCTGATTTAAGATTAATATTTGACTTTTATTTTGATTTCTTTTAAATTAATATATTTAAACAGCAATGCTATCTTGACACCCATTCCTACACCTACACCGTATTTCCGTACGGTACAGACGACATTGTTTATGTACGGACAATACTGTTCATGTACGGACAAGTACTGTTTATGTACGGACAGACACTATTTCCGTACGGTACGGACGACATTGATGGTGTAATTTTTTTTATAGCAATTAAACTCAATCTATGATATATTGATAAAAAATAATATTTAAATTTTTTATATAATATATGCAGTTTATGAGAATTTTTTTTAAATAGTTAATAATTATCTTTTATAAGCAAATTTTGACTTTTTATATTCATTCAATAAATGATGTATTTAGACTATATATATAGGTTAGATGCATTAATTACTTAATGAATCTAAAATTTTAAAATTTGCTTATAAATAGGAATGGAGGGAGTCGATGACATTTTCATTTTAAAATATAATTTTCACTTACAAACTTTTAAAAATATATATTTTTGTAATTTTTCATAAATCCCTATGAATTGTGAGTCAAATCTACGAATCATTTACGGACCCGACAACCTTTCCTAATACGGCATAAGAAATGTCAAAGTTTCAATAAGGTAAAAGAATATTCCAATCAAGCATTGTAGCACAAAAGAATTATTCCTAATGAAAGTACAATTTGAAAGTGTGATGGTAATTTATAGAGAACATCAAATATAATGCTTCTTTTGGAATCAGAAATAGTGGCCAAGTTAGGGTAGTGCTGAGGGACAAACATGAGAATATCTTTGCACGAGTAAATGTTTTATGAAGGAGTATTATATGCTTGGTTACAAAAGCAACACAAAAGAAATAGATGCATAAATGTTTGAAACTTTGGTATCCATTTAGAACATAACTGGCTTTCTACTTCTGCAGTGCTAGAAGCCTTTTACTACAAATAATATTAAATTGAAGAGAAAAATATCCTCCAACAATCATTAAGATTAAAGTTTCATAAATTTCATTATTAAAAAAAGATAAACATGTTTTATTCATTTATTTTAGGAAATGGAAGTGCCAACGCAGGAACAGAAAAACACAATGTCCTGAAAGGATTGCAGTGAACTATTACCATAATAGAAGATTAAGCTATTGAGAATGAAAGGATTGCAGTATTTAGAGATTTCATATACAATTACAATTCACAAACAACTCAAATATTAAGCCAATCCATAATTTAGAGATTCCATACACCATTATCATTAATATTATTAAAGAGCAAAAGTCTTAAATTGATGCAGTAAGGCTCTGATAAAATTAGCTTATAACTGATAGCTGATAGCTGGTAGCTGTTAGCTGGTAGCGGGTAGCTGATAGCTGATAAGTTAATTTGACTGTTTGGTAAATTAGCTGTTACACTAGCTGATAATTACAAAATGATTTAAAAAGACATTTTTAATTAAGAAATTGATGATTCCATTATCTTGTTATATTATATTATTAAATTAATTTTTATTCGATAAAAAAAATGTATTAATAACAACATGCAAAATAATTTTAATATATATGAAAAATTAAAGATATCATCAAAATATATAAATTTGTATATAAGTTTTATGAGCTTTGCTATTTAGTATGAATATATTGACAACGAAATTCAATGAATAAAAGAACCAGCATACCATACTTGAAGCAGAGATATTTCATAAAGCCATTTATGAAAATATAAAGTAAAAGTAATCTTAATAAATACGATTCTCAATCTGGTTAACTCATTCTTTAGTAAAATATAGTTTTTGTTTCCTTTCTAATTTTACAATGAAATTTAATAAAATATGTGAAATAATAACATTGTAATTTTGAATTTATTTATATTAATCTAAAATAATAACAAAAATAAGTTTATTGTCTAATATTTTAAATTTCATTGATTTTCCTCAAATGTTTCACTAACTGGAGAATTATCAACTGTATTTCTAAATTAATTATATAATTTATATTTAATAAATAAAAATAATGTTAATAAAGTAGAAAAAAATTGTAAAAATCTTCTATAACATTCTTCAAAATCTCTCTAAATTTAATATTTTAAAATTAGTTTTTTAATAGTATATATATATATATATATATATATATATATATATATATATATATATTTAAAATAATAAGAGTATAATTGGAATAAAAAGTCATAAGCTAAAAGGTACAAGCTTAAAAGTTACTTCAAATAGCTTTTGAAAAAAAAGTTAAAAGTTAGTTAAAAAACTATAAGCTAAAAGCTAAAATGCACTTACCAAACAAAACTTTTTAATCAAAATGAACTGAAAAGCTAAAAACTACAAGCTAAAAGCTCTTTTTCTGGTCTTACCAAACAGACTCTAAAAGTCTGTTTGGAGAATCTAAATTGCCATTGCATTTGAAGTTGAAGCCCGACACCTACCAAATCACAAGAAAATTATCACTATCATTGACTTCCTTTAAGGATCCAAAATAGTATTCATATTTGGTGATGCTTAGCTATAATAATAAATAATGTAACAAAAGTGTTCTGGACTGGACCAATGGCTAGAATTGGCCCAATCCGCCTCTACTCCAGAGCGGCCCATATTGCCTAAGTCCAACCCACAGAGGGGAAAAAGTGACCTTTCTGCCCCTCCAACCGGGCAAGGAATGCAACGTTCCTCCCCGGCGTTTATGCCCGTTACGCACGGCTTTCTCGCTGCCTGAACAGCAGAGGACAGGTGCCCGGAACTGCGGTTATGCCCGACATAACGGCTAGTTTTGGGCACCCTGCCCGACATAATGGCTAGTTTGGGCAGTTACCTATTCTTTGGGGGAAAACGGTTATTTCGCCCCGAAAATAGGACCGTTGGGCACGCGCTGGGGGCTCTATATAAACCCTCTCGCTTGAGAGGGTCAGGTATCCAATATTCATCCTAAGAACTCATACTTTGTACTTGCCCCTTTTCTCTGACCCTTTCTCACTTGAGTGTCGGAGTGCCTTGCAGGTACACCCCCTCCTCTCCATACGACCAGCATCCCTGACGCACTTGGCGGCCTGATTCTACAGGATCTGATCCAGCCTTCACGATCAAAAAGTATTTGGACTGAAGAGTATCTATTGTCATGCTTATGGAAAACAATAAGTATTAGTAAGTTTAAGAAGAAAAAGCACACCTTTGTTTCCCTCTTGAGTATGATGAAGATTGTTTCTACCTCCTTGGACTTAAGTATACTAATAATTAATTTTAACACTTGGCATATACTCTGTTATCCAACTCAAATCCTCAGTATAAATGTCCTGCTTAGTATCATATTTACCACGAATATTTAGAACTTCAAGCTTCTCTAGGTGTAGGATTTCTTTGGGTAAATTCTTCAGATTGGTGAGTGAGAGTAACTGAAGCTTTTTCAGAGAATGAAAAGCTCCTTTTTCGATAACAATATCTCTCAATTCAATTAAATCCTCAACATACAGTTCCTTTAGTTTCTCAAACCCTCCATCTTCAAAATGCAAACATAAACCTTCATAAGCTCTGAAGGTTAGAGAGAGGATTAACAAGTTCTGCAAACCTTTTAGTGATTGCATTGAATCTTTAGTTAAATAGGACCAACTCAACCTCAACACAACAAGATTCTGAAGCTCTGGAATCCACTTTGGCAACATCTCTAACACCCCAATTAGTGTAAGTTTTTGAAGCATAGTTGGCGCGAAAATCAAATCCAAAACAATGGATCTTCCAACATGAAATCAAATATTTAGTTTCTCCAAGTGTTGCATTTCATTGATTGAAGAAGACAAAATGCTTCCACCTTCCTCATGAACTTTAACCAACCTCAAATCTCTCATCTGTTTTAGCTTTCTTAACTCTTTAATTACCTCTGCTGCTCCATCCATATCTAAATCAATATCACAAAGCGTTTGAAGGGATGTCATCTCTCCAATACCATTCTTTCCTTGCTCATTCCAAATCTAAACCTAGAAATCCTTAGGGATGCCCGTTTCCTTAGGGATGGAGCCACCGCTTCTCCTTCCCCAACCCCTGCTGATCGCAACAACGATCAACCGTCTCTCGACCTCTAGCCCGTTCCTATTCCGCCCAGCGCCGACCCGGCCATGGAAGCCCTCTTAGAGGCCCTCAACAAAACCAACACCCTGATCCTGCAGCAAAACGAGAGGATCGGGGCACTGGAAGAATCTCACTGTCCAAGATCCCCTCTTATGCGGAAGAACCAACGACGATCTAGAAGCTCGCAGCCCCGGAGAGAAAGCGACCGAAGACTGCGCTAGGGGTCTGATCCTCGCATAGCCCAAAAACGCGACCAGATCTCCCCACGTGACCAGCATGCTCATGACCACAAAAGGACTCGAAGGAACAAGGAGTTTCCAATCAAGTCCAAAGGACGTGCACCCTCACCTTCTCCGCGAAGGAACCACTCACCTTCTCCATGAAGGAACCGTCGACGCGAGCAACCCGTCCGGTCACCATCATACACCAGTTCTAGTGACGACGACGAGCCTCGCGGCCCGTTGTCCCAGGAGATCCTGGCCACCCGTCTCCCAAAAGGCTTGGAGAAACCCCCGTCACTTGGCACATACGACGGGACCACTGACCCCGACGAGCACATCGAGAACATCGATGCGCTGCTAGACTACCGCGGTGTACGGGGAGCCATCAAATGCAGACTGTTCCCGACCACGCTTCGGAAGGGGGCTATGACATGGTATAAACAACTGCCCGAGGAGTCCATCACCTCGTGGAAACAGCTGGGCTGGATGTTCTCGCGGCACTTCAAGCGTCTCGCCGCCACCCCAAAACCGAGGCCTCCCTCGGAGCCATAATCCAGGGGAAAGACGAACCACTCCGCGCATATATCGAGAGGTTCAACAAGGAAGTTGTGCAGGTCCCGACGACAGATAAGATGAAGAAGTTCCTGCTCGAACAAGGGGTCCGCCCAGACTCCGAGTTCGCCAAAGCCATTGGCCTCGCACCACCGAGGAACTTAGACACCCTCCTCCTCAAAGCCCAATCTCATATTCAGTACGAGGAAAAGATTGCGGCCAGCAACGTCCGAGCGTCTCGCCGCCAGGAGAATGCCCGGGCCTCCAAAGGAGAAGAAGCCTCGACGTCTCGTCGGGGTGAACGAAGGCACGAGGACCGTCCCCGCGACTCCCGTGACAGCAAAGGGCCCTCCGGGCATTTCCACGATTACAATCCCCTGACCGTTTCCAGGGAGAAGATTTTGACCGAATGTGCCAATTCGGAGTTCAAACAAGCCGGGGTCCGCTTCCCCAAGCAGCTGCCGAACAGACCAAACGTGGACAAGTCAAAGTATTGCCGCTTCCACAAAAGTCACGGCCATACTACAGAGGACTGCATCCATCTGAAGGATGCCATTGAAATACTGATCAGGGACGGCCACCTGAAGTAGTTAGCGAAGAAGAAGGACACCCCTCGGCAGGACGCCCAGGAGTCCAAGAAGGTCGAGGAGGAGGTACCCTCCTCGGAAGACGCCAACATACAGGTCGCTATGTCCATATCGCGACCCGAGGACTTCAACGTCCCGGACGGGCTCAGCGCCCATACATATTTTGCGGCCCACAGCCCGTGGGAGACCTTTCCCTCCGCCATGGTCATCTCTGGCGGGGGTTTCAACAAAGTTACTGTGGGATCCGTGTAACACCCATATACAACAACATACATCAAAGCATATATATTATACATGAATCCAAGTATTTGGTACTGAAATACCATAAGTTCCTAGTTAACATATTATATACATTAAATGCCCTAAATACAAGGTTCTAAAGTCTACGGCATAACATATACAAGATGTTCCAAAAAGCACTAAGAACTAGATCAATACAATGATCTCAAAATAAAATGCCATAGCGGAAGCGATGCCATCTCAAAAGCTACGATCTGTAAGGAAAAGTCAAACCACTTTGTCCTTACCCTTCGCCGAACCTGTAGTACCTGTGATGTAAACAACAACAGTGGGGTGAGATACATCAATCTCAGTGAGTTCCCTATCTTAAATGTCCTCTCGACTCTACAACGTTCTATCACACCTAACTCAAGTCGAAAGGGAAGGGAAAAGACTTTGAGTACACACACACTATATGGAAACAGGTCATGAGTTCATCAACTCACAATATCACTAATCGGTAACCACACCAAGGCATCCCCTGTTCCCGTCCGCTTCTACGTCTAGAAGTCGACCCGAGTCATGGATCCTGGTAACCTACTTGACATACGAATGGATTCGGGTTCTACGGGCCATTAACCGTTATGAACCGTCACTTCACACGGGCCATTAACTGTCACAAGCATACGCTCCCAGAGCGCCATTCGTACTGTACGCAGGAATCAAACCTGCCAAGTAGTTGTGCACATGTTTCAGAGGAGCTCGAGACCCATGAAACGCACTCACAAGATAACCGGTTACGATTACGTGATCTCACACACAAACGTGATTGTATTCGATAATCACAAGGCCATAACGCCTTATCAGAACCACAAAGGTTAACCCACATGTTCCATACTAATGTTTATTCATTCTATGTCATTCCACACTTTCCTACGTTGTTTACGGTAATAATCCTCACTCTACCTATTTCGTACTTAGCATGCATTTTCACTTATAATCATGTTACACAATCAATAAGATAGGCAAGACATGTCATAATTGCATAGTAGAATAATGTATAATAATTAAAACATAATTATATCACTTTTGGAACATTATCGATTATTTAATCGGTCGGTAAAATCGACATATTTCCTCTCCATCGCATAGAATATTTCATCGGTTTTACGTCGATATAAAGAATGATTGAAACCGATAAATGAGCCGAAAGTTATGAATTTTCTCACTAAAGGAAAAATTTCAACCCCCAGGTCTGCGCGCTGAGCACGCCCCTGACCGCGCTGAGCGCGGTTCTCCCTGACTTAAGGGGTTGTAGATTTTCTTGAGTGCGCTGAGCGGGCTCTGCGATTTCCAGAAAAATAAAACTCTTAACAGAGTTTTTCCCAACCTGCAACAATATCTCAACAACATACCCAACAACCTATCAAGGTATACTATCACGGTTCTATTACGGTTTAACCGATAAACTTCATACAATATGATTTTCCACATTTATAACATAATTTCCACCCTAACATTTCCAATCAAACCAAAACATCAAACAATCATCAATACATGTTTCTATAAGCACATTGAGCATTCGTTTTGATTTATATCAATTTCCAACCATTAAAACATTGTTTTCAACATTCTAACCTAATAAATCATATTATCCAAAAACTCAAAAAAAGAGGTTTCTAACTAGAACCCACCTTGAAATGAGCAAGATGAAGATGATGAGAAGATTGGGTGATGATGATTCTTGAAGTTCTTGAACATTTTATTCAAATTTTCCTCTTCTCCACTTTTCTCTCCTTCCTTTCCTTTCTTTCTTCTTTCTTTCCTTTTCCTTCTCTTCACTTACTATCTTTTTCTTTTGTTTGGAAAATGGGAGGAAAAGGAAACATATAGTAAACTATCACTAATAAATAATACTACTAAATGTCCAAAAAGCCTCTTAAGTCCAAATTAGTAAAATACCTCAGAGTCAGATAATATTAATTGGATTTATTCTAAGTTCCACAGTTATTCTAATTATTTTGTCAAATAATTTCTCAGAGTACACTGGGCTTAGTCGATCACAATATAATATTATTCGGAGTAATAAAATACGGGGTATTACATCCTCCCCCCCCCCCCTTAAATAGAAATTCGCCCTCGAATTTAAAACAATTACCTGAAAAGATGAGGATAAACTTCTCGCAACTCGGATTCCAATTCCCAAGTTGCATCACCCGGATGCGTCTCATCCCACTGTACCTTGACAAGAGGAATCTCTTTGTTCCTTAACACTTTAGTTTCTCTTCCTGTGATACGACTTGGTTGAGGCTCAAACGTCAAATCAGCTTCTATCTCAATTGTATCTGGTAAAATTGGCTGAAGAGGATTTGGGACAAATTTTCGAAGCTGAGACACGTGAAAAACGTCGTGCATCTCTGACAGAGAAGGCGGTAAGGCTAATCTGTAAGCTACTTCACCAATTCTTTCCAAAATCTGATACGGTCCCACATATCTTGGACTTAATTTCCGAGACCGAAACGGTCCTTTTAACCGCAATCTTGGAGTAACTTTCAAAAACACGTGATCGCCTTCTTCAAACTCTAAAGGTCTTCTTCGGTTATCCGCATAACTCTTCTGACGATCTTGTGCTTGTTTGACCTTATCACGGATCATCCTAATCTTCTCCGTAGTTTCGTGAATAATCTTAGGTCCCAACATTCTATCCTCACCAACTTCTGCCCAACACAAAGGTGTCCTACACTTCCTTCCATACAATGCCTCATAAGGCGCCATACCAATACTTGCATGATAACTGTTATTATAAGAGAACTGAATCAACGGCAAAAGTTCTATCCAATTTCCTCCACTTTCAAGTACACAAGCTCTCAACATGTCCTCCATTGTTTGTATCGTCCGTTCCGTCTGACCATCCGTTTGCGGATGATTCGACGTACTCAAACACAACTTCGTTCCCATGGCTTGTTGAAAAGCTCTCCAAAATCTCGAAGTGAACTTTGGATCTCTATCCGAAACGATACTAGTGGGAATACCATGCAATCTCACTATCTCCGAAATGAACAATTTTGCGAGATGACTCACCTTGTAGGTAGTCTTCACAGCTAAGAAATGTGCGGATTTCGTCAACCGATCCACAATTACCCAAATCGAATCATAACCACCCTGAGTACGGGGTAGCCCAACAGCGAAGTCCATCGAGATACTATTCCATTTCCATACCGGAATTTCTAAAGGTTGCAACAAGTCACCCGGTCTTTGGTGTTCGATCTTCACTTGTTGGCACACTGCACATTCCGATACATACACCGCAATATCTCTTTTCATCCCGGACCACCAATAGTCCCTCTTTAAATCTTGATACATCTTTGAAGATCCCGGATGTATAGTAAAAGCACTCTTATGCGCTTCTTCCAAAATCCTCCTTTTTAACTCCGTGTTATCCGGAACACAAATCCTTTGGTTAAACAAAATAATTCCGTCGGTAGCTCGCACAAAACCCGGTTGCAATAACACTTCTTGTAACTTCTCGTCTAACCCTTGCTCTTGTTGGATTTCTTCCCTAAGAGTAGAATTGATATTCAAGTTCCCCATAATCCCACCATTAGGGGTCCAAACAAATTGAAGATTTAGATTTTGAAAATTTTCCAATAAAGTATACTCTAGCATCATCAACTCGGCATTATGCAACACCTTCCTGCTCAATGCATCTGCCACTTTATTCGCTTTACCCGGATGGTATTTTAACTCCAAGTCATCATCTTTCAAATATTCCATCCACCTCCTTTGACACATGTTCAACTCCTTCTGATCAAAGAGGTACTTTAAGCTCTTGTGGTCGCTAAACATCTCAAAACATACACCATACAAATAGTGACGCCACACTTTCAAAGTAAAAACAACTGCCGCCAATTCTAAATCATGCGTTGGATAGTTCTCCTCATGGATTTTCAACTGTCGAGACGCATACGCTACCACATGCCCATCTTGCATTAACACACCGCCTAACCCCTTCTTCGATGCATCACAATATACCTCATACGACTTGCTAGGATCAGGAATAACCAAAACAGGAGCGGTCGTCAAGCTCTTCTTCAAATTCATAAAACTTTGCTCACAAGCCGAATCCCATTCATAAGAATAATCCTTCCGAGTAAGTCTCGTCATCGGTAAAGCTAGTTGAGAAAAGCCCTTAATAAACCTCCTATAATAACCTGCTAGTCCCAAGAAGCTTCTAACTTCAGACACATTCTTCGGTCTCTCCCAATTTATCACTGCTTCAACTTTTGATGGATCAACCGCTACTCCTCCCTGAGATATGACATGTCCAATAAAATTCACCTCCGACATCCAAAATTCACACTTACTTAGCTTGGCAAAAATTTGTCTTTCTTGTAAGATGGATAAAACAATTCTTAGGTGTTCTCCGTGCTCTTGAGGATCACGAGAATAGATAAGAATGTCATCAATGAAAATCACCACAAATTGGTCCAAGTAGGGTTAAAATATTCGATTCATATAATCCATAAAAACTGCCGGAGCATTCGTCACACCGAAAGGCATCACCAAAAATTCATAATGACCATAACGGGTTCTAAACGCAGTCTTTGGTACATCTGAACTCTTCACCCGAATCTAATGATAACCCAACCGTAAATCAATCTTCGAGAACACACAAGTTCCTTTCAATTGATATAACAGGTCGTCTATCCTTGGTAATGGGTATTTATTCTTGATGGTGACCTTATTCAGCTGACGGTAATCAATACACACCCGCATTCCACCATCCTTTTTCTTTACCAACAACACTGGAGCTCCCTAGGGCGAAACACTGGGTCGAACAAAATGCTTAGCCAACAACTCTTCCAATTGATCCTTTAATTCTCTCAATTCAAGTGGTGCCATCCGATACGGAGAAACGGATATTGGAGTCGTTCCCGGTATCAGGTCAATAGAGAATTCCACTTCCCGCTCCGGAGGAAGAGAAGTGATATCCTCGGGGAAAACTTCCGGAAAGTCACAAACTACCGGAATACTCAAAACTTGATGACTACTACCCTCCTCCTTAGTAAGAATCAAAAGAACAAATTTTTCCTCCTCAAACAAGAAATTAATCATTCCAACCGTACCTTCTAAAATAGTAGTTAACACATCCTTCGGAGTGGCCTCGGTAGATGGAATAATGATTAGTTTTTCTTCACACCCGATAAAAACCGAATTAGCTGAAAGCCAATCCATTCCCAGAATGACATCCACTTTCTTAAGCAGTAAACAAATCAAATCAATCTGGAAAACTCTTCCATCCACAGATAAAACACAAGTTTCACACATTAAAGGTGTTTCAACCATCTCATCCATAGCAGTAGTAACCACCATGGGTGGAGACAACGGAACCGCTTGCAACCCAAGCCGCTTTACACATTGCATCGATACAAAAGAGTGTGTAGCTCCACAATCAAATAAAACAAAGCAAGGATTTCCATTCACAAAACACGTACCAGTAATCAAAGAGTTATCACCCTTTGCTTTCCTCGCATCCAAGGTATACACTCGCCCGGTATTCTTCTCTTGCGTCTGATTCCTGCTTTGAGGACAATCCCTCGCCAAGTGGCCCACTTTCTGACACTGATAACACCTCACACCTTCAATACCACACCTTCCCTGATGATTCCTACCGCAAAGACGACATACAGGAGGTGCACTAGTCCTAGAACTCTGAACTTGCTTCCCTTTGAAAGACTGTTGCCTTGGCCTAAATGGTTGATTCGATCTCCCACGATCACTTTGACTCACCCTATTCAACTCTCCTTCTGCTTGCACTTTTTTTAAACTATGCTCCGCCACATAACACTGTCGTAACAACTCAGCATAGTTAGTGAATTCCCTTTGAGACACGCTATGTGAAATTTCAGCCCTCAAACCAAAAAGAAACTGATCAATCTTCCACCTCTCATCAGGAGCATACATGGCCTGCCTAGAATAAGCAGCCATAACCTCGAACTTTTCTGCATAGGAAGCCACTGACAAGTTACCTTGTCTCAACTGTTGAAACTCGAATTCCTTCTGAGACCTTAAGGAACTTGGAAAATACTTCTCCATAAAAGTTATCTTAAACTGCTCCCATACCTTCGGTACCTCTTGAATTGTCATTAAGGCTGAAGCGCTTTCCCACCACCTCATGACAGGACCCTTTAACAAGTGAGAAGCGAATACCACCTTGTTTTCCTCACTGCACTGAACTATTAAGAAAATTCGCTCCATACCAGATATCCATTCATGAGCCTTTACCAGATCTAACCCTCCCTGAAACTCCAGAGGATTCATACGAATGAAATCCCTAAAGGTTCCCCCTGCAGCTTCAGGCACAACCACTGGAGGATGCAAGCCACCAGCCATTTGCTGTACCATTTATTGCACAAACTGATTTTGTTGTTGCTGCATCTGTTGCATGAATTGATACAAAGGGGCATTCCCTTCGTCCCCTGGTGGATTTGTCCCTGCTGGAGTAGTTCTTGGTCTCCCACGGAAAGAAAATACTTATACTATTTCATGGCTAGGTCGAGGAGACGACCTGCTCTGATACCAATTGTAACACCCATATATAACAACATACATCAAAGCATATATATTATACATGAATCCAAGTATTTGGTACTGAAATACCATAAGTTCATAGTTAACACATTATATACATTAAATGCCCTAAATACAAGGTTCTTAAGTCTACGGCATAACATATACAAGATGTTCCAAAAAGCACTAAGAACTAGATCAATACAATGATCTCAAAATAAAACGCCATAGCGGAAGCCATGCCATCTCAAAAGCTACGATCCGTAAGAAAAGTCAAACTACTTTGTCCTTACCCTTCGTCGAACCTGTAGTAGCTGTGATGTAAACAACAACAGTGGGGTGAGATACATCAATCTCAGTGAGTTCCCTATCTTAAATGTCCTCTCGGCTCTACAAGGTTCTATCACACCTAACTCAAGTCGAAAGGGAAGGGAAAAGACTTTGAGTACACACACACTATATGGAAACAGGTCATGAGTTCATCAACTCACAATATCACTAATCGGTAACCACACCAAGGCATCCCCTGTTCCCGTCCGCTTCTACGTCTAGAAGTTGACCCGAGTCATGGATCCTGGTAACCTACTTGACATACGAATGGATTCGAGTTCTACGAGCCATTAACTGTTATGAACCGTCACTTCACACGGGCCATTAACCATCACAAGCATACGCTCCCAGAGCGCCATTCGTACTGTACGCGGGAATCAAACCTGCCAAGTAGTTGTGCACATGTTTCAGAGGAGCTCGAGACCCATGAAACGCACTTACAAGATAACCGATTACGATTATGTGATCTCACACGCAAACATGATTGTATTCGACAATCACAAGGCCATAACGCCTTATCACAACCACAAAGGTTAACCCACATGTTCCATACTAGTGTTTATTCATTCTATGTCATTCTACACTTTCCTACGTTGTTTACGGTAATAATCCTCACTCTACCTATTTCGTACTTAGCATGCATTTTCACTTATAATCATGCTACACAATTAATAAGATAGGCAAGACATGTCATAATTGCATAGTAGAATAATGTATAACAATTAAAACATAATTATATTACTTTTGGAACATTCTCGATTATTTAATCGGTCGGTAAAATTGACATATTTCCTCTCCATTGCATAGAATATTTCCTCGACTTTACGTCGATATAAAGAATGATCGAAACCGATAAACGAGCCGAAAGTTATGAATTTTCTCACTAAAGGAAAAATTTCAACTCCCAGGTATGCGCGCTGAGCGCGCCCCTGACCGCGCTGAGCGCGGTTCTCCCTGACTTGAGGGGTTGCAGATTTTCTTGAGCGCGCTGAGCGGGCTCTGCGATTTCCAAAAAAATAAAACTCTTAACAGAGTTTTTCCCAACCTGCAACAACATCTCAACAACATACCCAACAACCTATCAAGGTATACTATCACGGTTCTATTACGGTTTAACCGATAAACTTCATACATTATGATTTTCCACATTTATCACATAATTTCCACTCAAACCCTAACATTTCCAATCAAACCAAAACATCAAACAATCATCAATACATGTTTCTATAAGCACATTGAGCATTCGTTTCGATTTATATCAATTTCCAACAGTTAAAACATTGTTTTCAACATTCTAACCTAATAACTCATATTATCCAAAAACTCAAAAAAAGAGGTTTCTAACTAGAACCCACCTTGAAATGAGCAAGATGAAGATGATGAGAAGATTGGGTTATGATGATTCTTGAAGTTCTTGAACTTTCTTCAAATTTTCCTCTTCTCCACTTTTCTCTCCTTCCTTTCCTTTCTTTCTTCTTTGTTTCCTTTTCCTTCTCTTCTCTTACTATCTTTTTCTTTTGTTTGGAAAATGGGAGGAAAAGGAAACATATAATAAACTATCACTAATAAATAATACTACTAAATGTCCAAAAAGTCTCTTAAGTCCAAATTAGTAAAATACCTCAGAGTCAGATAATATTAATTGGATTTATTCTAAGTTCCACAGTTATTCTAATTATTTTGTCAAATAATTTCTCAGAGTACACTGGGCTTAGTCGATCACAATATAATATTATCTGGAGTAATAAAATATGGGGTATTACAATCCGTGAAACGGAAGTTCGAACACCTGATCAACACCAGCTCGAACAAAGTGACCACGCTTGATCAGGCCCCGAAGGGTTCCGTCCCCATCTCCTTCTACAGGGAGGAACTCCTCGGCGGCTCTCCGAACTCAAGCATTCTGTTGCTCGTCAGAGCCCAAATGGCAAACTTCGACGTTCGCCGAATCCTAGTCGACCAGTGCAGCTCGGTCGACATCATGTACTCCCAGTTGTTCTCAACACTTCAGCTGGACGAATCGCACCTTACCCCCTACGTAGGGTCCGATTTGCAGGGGTTCAACGGATCTGTGACCAAGCCGTGGGGTTACGTCGAGTTGATCGTGACCTTCGGAGCAGCTGAAACGGCCAGGTCCATCAAGGTGCAGTTTCTGGTAATCGACTGCCCGTCGCTTTACCAATGCATTTTCGGAAGGCTAACTCTAGCCGAGTTGGTAGCGGTGCCATCGACCGTCCACCTGAAGATGAAGTATTACACTTCGAAGGGAATGGTCGCCACCCTCCACGGTGATATAGAAGCTGCCCGACGATGTTTTAAAGCAGCTACAAAGGGGCTCAACGCCATTGCGCCCAAGCCTAAAGCGTCGAGCAAGCCAGCACTGCCAAGCAGCTTCGAAGAGGCCAAGCCTCTGCCCCAGGTCGACTCTATCGACCTCGACAGTCGCTTCCCCGAGGACCAACAGGAAGAACGAGCAGCTTTAGCCGGCCCATCCACGTCATCCTGCAGTAGCTCCCATCGGATGCCCCCAATCCCGGATGGCAACTTCGAGCTAGTCCTGTTCGGCGAAGACCCCCAACGAGGAGTAAAGATCAGAGTAGACCTGCCTGACGTCCCGCGGAAGCAGCTCAAAGCGTGCCTCCGAGAGAACGCCGACCTCTTCGCGTGGAGCACCGCAGAAATGCCCGGCTTGGATCCATCCGTCGCATGTCACCAGCTGACCATTGACCCAACCATCAAGGTCGTAGCACAACGTAGGAGGAAGCAGTCTCCGGAGAAAACGGAGGCTGCCGAAAAAGCTGTAAAGGACCTCCTCGAGGCCAAATTTATTTCGGAGGCCAAGTACACCACTTGGTTGTCCAACGTTGTATTGGTTAAAAAATCTAATGGAAAATGGCGCATGTGCATTGATTATACCGATCTCAATAAGGCATGCCCGAAGGATGCCTACCCCCTCCCCGATATTGATAAACTTGTTGATAATTCTGCTGGTTTTAAACTTTTATCGTTCGTGGACGCCTACTCGGGCTACAATCAAATCCCAATGGCAATGTCCGACAAAAAATATACGACCTTCATGACCGAATCGGGGAACTATTACTACAACGTAATGCCCTTCGGCCTGAAGAACGTCGGAGCAACGTACCAACGAATGATGAACAAAGTATTTCGGGGAGAAATAGGCGACATGCTTGAAGTATACATGGACGACATGGTCGTTAAGTCCCACAAGGAAACCGATCATACTGCCCACTTACGAAAGGTCTTCGAACAGGCCAGGAAATACAAAATGCGTTTTAACCCAGAGAAGTGCACGTTCGGAGTCCGGGCAGGCAAATTTATCGGCTTCTACTTGACGGAACGAGGAATCGAAGCCAATCCCGACAAATTCCGGGCATTCTCCGAGTTTCCTACGCCCAAATCCAAAAAATCCATCCAGACCCTCAACGGGATGCTCGCGGCACTATCTCGTTTCGTGGCCAAGTCTGCCCAGCACGCCCTACCATTCTTCAAGCTCCTCCGCCAAGAGGCTGCGTTCGAATGGACCGAGGAGTGTAACAAGGCCCTTCTCCATCTGAAACGAGCACTCTCAGAGCCACCGGTCCTCTCTCGCCTGGACAATGGCGAAACATTGTACCTATACCTGGCCGTAGTTGCCGAAGCAGTGAGCGCCGCCCTCATCCGCGAGACACCTGACGGGCAGAAACCCATTTACTTTACAAGCAAAGCGTTGCAAGGACCAGAGTTAAGATACCAGCAGATAGAGAAAGTGACATTAGCCCTCGTCAACGTAGCCAGGAGATTGAGACACTACTTCTTGGCTCACACGATCGTGGTTCGGATAGATCAGCCCATAAAGCAGCTACTCGGTCGTCCAGATATGGCCGACAGAATGCTCAAGTGGTCGTTGGAACTATCCGAATTTGACATTCAATACGAAGGCAGAAAGGCCCTCAAGGCCCAAGCTCTGGCTGACTTCGTCGCGGAAATGACATTCGCGAACTTCCCCGCGAGCGAAGCGCGCAAATGGACCATCTTCGTCGACGGTGCTTCGAGTTCGGCAGGAAGCGGCGCGGGCATCATACTGGAAAGCAACGAAGGGACTATCGTCGAGGTATCACTCACACTGTCTTTCCCAACCTCCAATAACCAGGCTGAATACGAAGCCTTCCTCGTTGGGCTACGCCTTGCTGAGGATCTGGGAGCAGAAGAAGTCATCATTTGCACGGACTCACAACTCGTGGCCCTCCAGGTCCGAGGTGAATACCAACCCAAAAATGACAACCTGATCGAATACTTGGCCCTGGTAAAGAAGGAAATGGCAAAGTTCACAACAGTAGAAGTGAAACACGTTCCCCGCGAACATAACGTACGAGCAGACGTGCTGTCTAAACTGACCAGCACGAAGAAGAAAGGCAGAAACAAATCCGTCATACAGGCGGTACTTCCTCGATCCAGCATCGAGAAGGCCTCCCCGACACTCGACGTGCAGGTGATCGGCGACAACAACTGTTGGATGACCCCAGTCTACAACTACCTTGCCAAGGACAAACTCTCGTCCGACCCAAAGGAGGCCAGCATAGTCAGGCGAAGGGCCTGCTCTTATGTCCTAGTCGAAGACAAACTATACAGACGGGGATTCTCCATTCCGCTGCTCAAATGTGTCTAGGAAGAAATGGTCGCGCACATCCTGCGCGAAATCCACGAAGGAATCAACGCCCAACATCTCGGCGGTAGGTCCCTTGCTCGAAAGGCCCTCCGAGCAGGATACTACTTGCCAACTATGCAAAACGGCGCAAAAGAGCACGTGAAGAAGTGCGATAAATGCCAACGGCATGGGGACATGCACCTAGCTCCACCCAACGAGCTCAAGGCTATGTCCTCCCCGTGGCCATTCTCCTGGTGGGGCCTAGACATCCTAGGACCCTTCGTGGTAGGATCAAGTCAGAACAAGTACCTCATAGTGGGCGTAGATTATTTCACAAAGTGGATAGAAGCAGAAACTCTAGCCAAAATAACTGCCCCTAACATCTTGCGTTTCTACAAACGAAACATCCTTGCACATTTCGGTATTCCCCAAGCGATAGTAACGGACAACGGAACGCAGTTCACGGACAGGAAGTTTCAGGACTTCGTCGCCCAACTGGGCACGAAGCAACACTTTGCATCCGTCGAACACCCCCAAACAAACGGGCAGGCTGAGGCAGCTAACTGAGTCATCCTTCGAGGCCTCAAGCGAAGGCTAGACGAAACAAAGAAGACGTGGGTCGAGGAGCTACACAGCGTGCTCTAGGCATACCGTACAACTCCCCATTCAACGACCGGAGAAACACCTTTCCGTTTAGCATACGGAACCGAGGCTGTAATTTCCGTCGAAGTTCACGTGCCCTCTAGGCAGACAGAGTCGCCCCTAGACGAGGAGATGAACGACGAGTCTTTAAGGGAAGAGCTCGACCTCGTCGAGGAAATCAGAACCGGGGCAGCTCTCCGCGAGGCCTCACTGAAACAAAAGATCACCATCAGGCACAACGCCAAAGTGATACGACGAGAGTTCGACGTGGGAAGCCTTGTCCTAAGAAGAAACCACAAAGACTCTCGCGAAGGCAAGCTAGTAGCCAATTGGGAGGGACCCTATCGCGTCCGGGCAAAAACGGAAAACGGGACCTACTACCTAGAACATCTCACTGGGGAAGAACTCGCTCGACCATGGAACGCTTAGAAACTAAAACAATACTACAGCTAAATCCTCGGTTCGACTCGTCGCAACGATGAACGTCAGCTACCGACCACTTTGCGCGTCTAGGTACAAGCGTCGCATATGACTAAAGCATAACCCCGCTCAGTAACGAGCCCGGTAAGTGCTCGACAGCGATCCTCGATCGAGCATCGCCGTCGTCAGAGTACCACGATTGGCAGAACCCCAGCTCGCGATGGGACGTTCACGCCGCGAACTCAGGCCTCAAACGCGACCTGAGCTCCGCTCCCCGCCAGGACATTCCCCGACAGTTCGACCAGTTCCCCACACTGCCAAACACATCTATTACGAGCAATCTCCCCAAAAAATATCCACACGTCAAAAACCCCCTATCACGGGCGAACATACATTCAGAGCGAGCATGCTTTCAACACTTAGCAAAAATAAACGCAAGTAAAATCATGCAAAGCCAGAAATAAAATAACTTAACATAGTGGGTGGCCACGAGGACCACTATTGTGCGTCGTTACATAAACGGGGGTGTAGCAAGCAATTTTGGACGCTGTTCTTAAGCGCTGGTCGCTCTCTGCGGTTGAGTTTACTACAGGTCGATTCATTTTTTATCCTATTGTGAGCTGATGAAGGAAGGGAAATAGATGTCTCCAATTAACCCTGCTTGCATACTGAGTTTAAACAGCGGTCTGTTAGGTTACAAATGCTATCAATGTGGGGGGCCCTTTGTACTGGTTATTTGTATTTTCGCCAATACTGTTTTCTTTCTTTCTGGGATTTTCTGGCGGGGAACAAGGATTAGGATGTTAGGACTGATGTTTTTTTATAGATACATGAGAGTATAGGATTTTGGGTTTTTGTTTAGGGTGCTCGTTAAGATTTTTCTTTCAATCTTATGCCTACGTATTCCCGTTTACCGAAACAGGGAAATTAGAGCGTTCGTAGTTCCTCCTATTCTATGGGCGGAAATGGGTGTTTTTGGTGTCTTGTTCAAAGCCCAAGACGTGAAGCGAAAGGTGATTTGTATCTTGTTCAAAGCCCAAGATGTGAAACTGAAAAGTCTATTTGTATCTTGTTCAAAGCCCAAGATATGAAGCTAAAGGTATTTATTTGTATCTTGTTCAAAGCCCAAGATATGAAGCTAAAAGGTTTTGACTTTAGAGAGAATTTGTCATCTCTAAAGAGGGTCTGTTTGTATGTCACAACTGTTTATAAAGGAGAATTACTTTAACCGGGATTTGTGAATCCGGCAATGCCATAATTTCTCTTATAGGGGATTTCCAACCTGAAGGAGAAGACTTTAACTCAGTGTAGAGCAATGTTATCTTTCCTTAGGAATTTCTCATGCTAAAAGAGGGACAGTGGCATGGATGTAGATGATCCAGAGGCTTGCCGCTTACAGCGATTAGATGAAGGGAGTTGTTTGATGTTTGTGCACTGTGAACGAGGCACAACTTTGATGCTAAAAGGTTAATTGGATTAACCAGTGGTTTTCTTATACAAAGCCTAAGAGGAGGCTGTTGGCCCAACAAGAGGGTATTTTTGTGTGTCTCGTACGAAGCCCGAGAGAGGCTAAAAGGTTTTGACTCGACGATGGAATCTTTTGGTATCTCGTATAAAGCCCGAGATGGAGGCTAAGGATGGTGACTCACCAAGAGAATCTTTTATACTCAACAAGAGAGTGTTTTGTATCTCGTACGAAGCCCGAGATGGAGGTTGTTGTTTGTTTGTTTGGCTCAATAAGAACCTTTTTGTATCTCGTATAAAGCCCAAGATGAAGGAGAAAGGGTGATTGACTCAACGAGGGAGTCTCTTATGTGTCTCGTACAAAGCCTGAGAAAGAGGCTAAACGTTGTTTCAGTTAAGTGACAGGTCCAGTATACTGATTTTAAAGAGAAAATCAGTTCTTATATGAGCAACATTGTACTCATGGATTTGATTCAAGGATCCGGGTTATGCCTGTTCTTTAAGGAAGCGGGAAATCCGAAGGGTATTGAGATTGTCCGAGTCTACGGGTTTACTTCTTACTCTTGAAGGGTGCTTGAGAATGTCTTTGAGACTCAAGGATATTAGACTGTCCAAGTCTAGAGTTTTATCTTTTGTACTTTGCTTTGAGAAACAGTAGTAGACTCTTTGAAAGGATTGTTCTATGAAGATGATTAAATTCTGTTCCTATACCTCTAGGAGGTCTTCGGGACAATTTGTACGAAGCCCAAGAGGAGGCTGGAAACTTTTAAGAAGCCGATCGGTCCTTGTACGAAGCCCAAGAGAAGGCTATCATTCCCGGAGGAAGAGATCATTATACAAAGCCTAAGAGGAGGCTGTGAATACTTCTAAGAAGCCGACGGGTCCTTGTACTAAGCCCAAGAGGAGGCAAGGGTTGCTTTTAGGAAACCTATGGGTCCTTGTACGATGCCCAAGAGGAGGCTGATGCTTTTAAGAAGCCCGTGGGTCCCCAAACCCCGAGAAGTTCAAGACATGCCATTCACCGAGAATAGATCAAGCCAGGAAAGTTCGAGAATTTGGAAGAAACTCAAGAGATGCCATTCACAGAGAAAAGATCATCTCTGGGGAGTAGAGTTTCTTGACAAGTGCTTTTAAGAAGCCTGTGGGTCCCCAAACCCCCGAGAAGTTCAAGACATGCCATTCACCGAGAATAGATCAAACCAGGAAAGTCCGAGAATTTGGAAGAAACTCAAGAGATGCCATTCACGGAGAAAAGATCATCTCTGGGGAATAGAGTTTCTTTGACAACTTCTATGAGTGACAGTCTATGAAAGGGTTCACAGAGAATGCTGCCTTTCATGTCTCCATATTGTTTAACCCCAAGAGGAGGGAAGACTGTGTCTGGTAATCCTATGGGGATCTAGTTTAGACTATTTCTAAGAGTGATCAACGGGCTTAATGCTAGACGTAGTTGCCGGGGAAACTCTAAATATATATACTATTATTACACAGTTGATATGAGTTTATGAAAGAAAACTTACAGTGAAACAGCCCCACAATACAGTTATATGTATATGAAAGCGGTAAATGAAAGCAATAACCACTTACTCGGTTGTAGAGCTTCCATGCTGTTTGGTTAGTTGTTCAACACAGAAAGATTGAAAACAACAGTATATTCAAAATCAAAGGAGAAAGTGTTTTGAAAAAGAAAGATTTGGGGCTTACAGCTCAAGGAGAGGCCCAGGGTTTTATCAGTGAGCGCACTGTTTGAATTTGTACAGAGGGACTTATACAGGTGACTTTGGCCAAAAAAAAAGGTTTTTCTGTACAAAGGGGTGGGTCTTACACTCTCTCAAGAGGCCCAAAGAGTTTAAAGAAAAAGAGTGGGGCTTATAACATGAGGGTAGGCCCAGATGATTTTTCATTCAAAATGGTGATCGTGCCGAGATTTTCTTTTAACGCAAAGGGGCTTATACAATGTCTGAGGCCCAAAATGTTTTGGTTAAAAGGGATTAGGTCTTACACTCTAATAGGGGCCCAAGTGAGTTTTAAGAAAAGAAATGGGTCTTACTACTCGAGGGAGGCCCAGGGTTATTTTGAAAAGGCGACGATCACGCCGTTTATTTAAAAATGTACAGAGGGACTTATACAACGAATGAGGCCCAAAATATTTTCTGTACAAGGGGGTTGGGTCTTACACTCTAATAGAGGCCCAAAATGGTTTTGAATGGGTCTTATAGCTTAAGGAGAGGCCCAAGGTTATTTTTCAAAAGGCGACGATCGCGCCGTTTGTTTTTGACGGTATCGGGACTTATACAATACACTGAGGGCCAAAAATGAGTTAGTCAAAAAAGAATTGGGTCTTACACTCTATTAGAGGCCCAAAAAGTTTTTTAAAAAAGAAGAATGGGTCTTACTACTCGAGGGTAGGCCCAAGGTTTGTTTTTCAACGGATGATGATCGCGTCGAACTTTTTGAAATACAATGGGACTTATACAATAAGTGAGGCTCAAAATATGTTGTATTTACAAAGGATTGGGTCTTACACTCTATTAGAGGCCCAAGTGTATTTGAAAATCAATTGTGAAAGTTGAATCAAAAACCCTACTTTTAATCTTTAAAAGTAAATATTTAAAGAAAATCAAACAAAATACAAAATAAATTTGAATAATCCATTTATGATTTTGTTTAAGGTTTGAAAAAAAATGAGAGATAATCACAAGGAATATTTAAACTCATTAGGTTTTGATTTTCAAAGTAAATATTCACTTTTAGAATGTTTAAAAACAATTAAAAATGAATTTATTCACAAAAATACTAATTATATTAAATAAATAATATAAATCTAATTTTTTGGTGGAATAAAATATTTCAACATTTTTATGATTTTTTACAAAAAGAATCAGTCAAAAATGATTAATATTGAGTGAGTTATTAATTTTTCAAATCATTAAAAATAATAATATGAAAAATAACAAAATAAACAAGTGATAAAAAGAAGTCTGGGGCGAGGGGGATTCGAACCCCAGACCTCTCGCTTGCCAATACACACAAAACCAGCTGATGAACCGCTGGGGCGCAATGCCAATTCAAATATAACATGGCAATGGAAAAATATATAGAGAACTTGTTGAATTTTCTGAAAATGGCGCCATGGCCATCTTCTTCCCCAAGCTCGTGCATGAAGCCCTCTATCTCACTCATCTCTCAACCATTTGACATGATTCAAACACCAAACTCATGCGTTTTTTCACAAGGAAGAAGATGGCAATACCCAATTTCATTCATTTTCAGTGTATAACAAATTATATCATTGTGGCCGTATGAACCCTAATTTTGCAAAAGCAATCGAGTAGGCATGATTATGAGTGCTATGATCAAATTTTCTGAGGGAAAACAATCAACATATGATGGCAAGCAATTGGCAAAAATATCATGCGAGGAAATATGCATGGATCATGGAGTTTGAGTTTTGAGGCTTACCTTGATGCAAGCTGAAATGGAACTCTGCACAAACTTTGTTCCAGTTATGAATTAATGATCCCTACAGCTTCAATGGATGTTATAGAGTGTGTTACAAGCTTTGGAACACTTTGAAACTCTTTGGATCAAGCTGGAGACCTCCACCTGCATAATTGAGGCATAATGGCTTGGTTGAAGGGTGATTTTGAGCCTGAGGTGTTACAGTCAGTGTTTAAGTGTTTGGACACCTCAAATACATCATATGTGATGTGTTTGAGCAATTGGAATTGGTTGCCTAAAGCTGCAACTCAAAACCCGATAGTGGTTACTCAAAAACCAAAAAACTTGAGGTTTAAGGAAGAATGAGAGAAAGCAGTGCTGTAACTGGCTTTGGTGTGAGTTGAATGATCCATTGGGACCTCTATTTATAGGTGATCAACTTTTGTTTTGGAGGAATAGTGAATGGCTGCTGGATCAGATCACATTTGCATGGATTGGCTTGGAGGATTTCTTCTCAAGCAAGGCAAACTAGCCATTCCCAAGAGCAGGGCTATGCCTTGACCAAAATCACATTCTTCAGATGTTTTTATTGTTGTTTAATCAGAGAACTTGACTGAGTAGAGTGACTTTGTTGAAAATGCACTATTCCACATTAATGCCCTTTGAATTCAAGGCAAAAATGTGCCAAAGTGGATGAACTTCAAGTTGGAAGATTCCTTGGCTTTTTGACTCGGCTTTGTGGGTTGGATCAGATGCAATGTGATTGGTTTGAATACATGTGGCATGCTGATCCTCAGTTTTTGGTTCAAAATCGTGTGTGGCAAGCAAACATGCAAACTGATTTTTCCAAAACAGCTTGCAGCAGCATGACTTTGGGCATGGATTTCTCTTAGCTCAAGTTGAATCAATTCATGCTGTTAAGCTCTTTGAATTCTTGGCAACATATGCAACAACATTGATGTTTAACTTTGGAACTGATTCAGCTTGCATCTATGGGAAAATATCTCACAAGTTTTGGTGTTTCAACAAAATCTGTCTTGGACAGAATTTTTCTAAGTGTTGGAAAATGGTGTACTTTCATATTTTCAGCCATTTTGGCTCACTCATAGCTCAAAATCCACAATGAATTGGAGATAGGTCTAGTTGAAGTTTTTGTAGAGGGCAATGAGATCTACAAATCAACCTTTGGATGGGAAAAAATGGCCTTGTGGTTTAGGAGTTATGACCCTCCAAAGTTGGTACCTTAGCCACTTTATTTTTAACTTAGAAAATTTTCTAAGTTTTTATGGTTACCCCTTTTACAAGTTATCCAACTTTTCTTGATTTTTCTTGATGAATGATGATTAAAATCATACATTAACATCATTTTAGGGTTAAAAATCCATTTTGGTGAAAAATCTCAAAAAGTCAAAGTTGACTTTTGTGCACAGTTGACTTTTTATCAGATGAATTCCAAACTGTGCAATTCTTTAGGAAATCATGTCCTTGACCTAAATCAAACTTGATGGACATGTTCCATGGGTATCATAGGGTATATTGATGCATGCCATAGGGCTTGGGAGCATGTCCTGGTCAAAAGTCAAAGTTACAGTTGACTTTCCTTGCGAAACCCTAATTGTGGTGCAGATGAAATTGAGACTTGTTGCTCAAGCTTCTTGGATTAATCCATTGTTCCAAATGGATCAATATAGTTCATTAGAGACCCTCAAACCCTCTCTTGAGGTCTTGGCTCATGATTTGCCCTAAAAGTCAACTTAGGGGTGAATTAGGTCAAGAAACCCTAATTCCTGATTTTTGATGAATGCATCCCCTGAGGCAAAATTGACTTGATGATTGGGTTTATGATGTCCCTTGGAGCATATTAGGTTATGTTTTGGATCATTGGCTTGTGCCCAGATGAAAAATTTCCATCTGGAGGCCCTGGTCGACCAAAACCCTAATTTGGTGATACTGGCGATCTTGAGGCTTGATCCACCTAGAAGGGAGCAGCTTTGTGCTTAATCCTTGGAGTGGGAGTCCTTTTTGATCCTTTGTGTATGTTTGAGAGGTTTAGACAAGTTGAAGATCATGTCATTCCTTGATTGATCCTTTGTCTAAGGCTCTGAGAGGGCTTGAAACCCTAATTCTTGATGGTAGTGGATGCTCAACAATCCTTGAGGAGATTGATGAGGTATGATGATTCATCCATATTGTGGTGATGATTTGCATAGTAATGGGAAATCTTAGTGGTCAAAATTTGGGGTATGACAGGGGGCCACGCCCCCACCCCCCAAAAAAAAATAAATTACAATAATACGGCACGCAGGCCGGGCATATTACAACAACATCCAAAATAATAACAAACTCCTCATTCATTGGCATGCTTTGTCGACTCTGGCTCGGGTCCCTGCTCCTCTGCGGGCTGTTCCTCGGGGGGTAACAACGAGGAGACCTTCGGGCAAGACGATGCGACCATCCTCAACACGCGCAAGATAGTGAGTACCCTCGATAGAGATCTCAAGCCCAGGGTTCAGGACCCGCAATTGAGCCACGGCGCTTTGAAAAGACTCCTCTGCCACGGCGATGCCGTCATCTTCGGCCAACAGGATGCGGGCAACAAGGTCACGACCACGAATATCACGAACACCTGGGGCCACGAGCACTTTGAGACAATCTTCCTCGCCTACCAACGACGAACCCGTAGCAACGAGCAGTCCTTAAGTCATCACTCCCATGCTCGGGAGCAACGACTTGGGGGGCTTCTATTCTGGACTGGACCAATGGCTAGAATTGGCCCAATCTACCTCTACTCCAGAGCGGCCCATATTGCCTAAGTCCAACCCTCAGAGGGGCAAAAGTGACCTTTCTGCCCCTCCAACCGGGCAAGGAATGCAACGTTCCTCCCCGGCGTTTATGCCCGTTACGCACGGCTTTCTCGCTGCCTGAACAGCAGAGGACAGGTGCCCGGAACTGCGGTTATACCCGACATAACGACTAGTTTTGGGCACCCTACCCGACATAACGACTAGTTTTGGTAGTTACCTATTCTTTGGGGAAAACGGTTATTTCGCCCCGAAAATAGGACCGTTGGCCACGCGCTGGGGGCTCTATATAAACCCTCTCGCTTGAGAGGGTCAGGTATCCAATATTCACCCTAAGAACTCATACTTTGTACTTGCCCCTTTTCTCTGACCCTTTCTCACTTGAGCGTCGGAGTGCCTTGCAGGTACACCCCCTCCTCTCCATACGACCAGCATCCCTGATGCACTTGGCGGCCTGATTCTACAGGATCTGATCCAGCCTTCACAATCAAAAAGTATTTGGACTGAAGAGTATCTATTGTCATGCTTATGGAAAACAATAAGTATTAGTAAGTTTAAGAAGAAAAAGCACACCTTTGTTTCCCTCTTGAGTATGATGAAGATTATTTCTACCTCCTTGGACTTAAGTATACTAATAATTAATTTTAACACTTGGCATATGCTCTGTGATCCAACTCAAATTCTCAGTATAAATGTCCTGCTTAGTATCATATTTACCACGAATATTTAGAACTTCAAGCTTCTCTAGGTGTAGGATTTCTTTGGGTAAATTCTTCAGATTGGTGAGTGAGAGTAACTGAAGCTTTTTCAGAGAAGGAAGAGCTCTTTTTTCGATAATAATATCTCTCAATTCAATTAAATCCTCAACATACAGTTCCTTTAGTTTCTCAAACCCTCCATCTTCAAAATGCAAACATAAACCTTCATAAGCTCTGAAGGTTAGAGAAAGGATTAACAAGTTCTGCAAACCTTTTAGTGATTGCATTGAATCTTTAGTTAAATAGGACCAACTCAACCTCAACACAACAAGATTCTGAAGCTC
Organism: Lathyrus tuberosus; assembly: GCA_022829125.1. Lineage (NCBI taxonomy): Eukaryota > Viridiplantae > Streptophyta > Magnoliopsida > Fabales > Fabaceae > Lathyrus > Lathyrus tuberosus. The sequence continues at coordinate 1,323,390 of JALAZF010000389.1, read as the reverse complement.
TGGAATCCACTTTGGCAACATCTCTAACACCCCAATTAGTGTAAGTTTTTGAAGCATAGTTGGTGCGAAAATCAAATCCAAAACAATGGATCTTCCAACATGAAATCAAATATTTAGTTTCTCCAAGTGTTGCATTTCATTGATTGAAGAAGACAAAATGCTTCCATCTTCCTCATGAACTTTAACCAACCTCAAATCTCTCATCTGTTTCAGCTTTCTTAACTCTTTAATTACCTCTGCTGCTCCATCCATATCTAAATCAATATCACAAAGCGTTTGAAGGGATGTCATCTCTCCAATACCATTCTTTCCTTGCTCATTCCAAATCTAAACCTAGAAATCCTTATATCGACCCCCCTCAATTTTCCTTGCTCGTTTCAAATCTAAACCTAGATTTTCTTAATTCCTAGTCAAAATAAAAAATGAACCGTTCCCAAACCAAACCCTAGTTTCGAAACTCAAAGAAATTGATCAAATCGGAGCAAAAGATGCGATAATATCACACAGAAATCAAAGACAAAGTAAACAAGCACAAGGGTTCAGATTTAAGAGCTACCTCTTAAAGAATCAACCTCAACGAACATCAGAGAAAACTTCAGGTAACTCGTTCCTCTTTGTCTATCTTGTATCCTCGAACTCTTGTTCTTCCTTTCTGTATATGAAAAGAGGTCTAGCTCAGAGTTCTTTAGAGCTCCAATGAAAAGCTCTAAAGACACTTGTTATAAGAGAGCTCTCTGAATAGGGTTTGGAAATGGTGATTTTTAGCACGTAGCTGCGCTAGGGTTTTCTGAGTCATCCAGATAATGAATAGTGCTCTCTTTTTATATTGATAGAATTGGGGTTCCTTGAAAACTTGTTGATGAAGAATAGGGTATGAAGGGCGCAGACACCACTCTGAATTTGGTGGAACACGTAGTGTACGAGCCTCAGAGAATGTCCCCTTAGGATTTTATCTGTTAGTGCAATACAATTTGGTCTCACGTGCCTTGTGGCAATTTACTTACTTTTTTGTTTGTGGACCCTTGTTTCATATCACAAAACTGTTAGAGTTAGGCATTTGTGTTGTATTGAACTTGTGATCTGCCATATTAGAAAAAACTTGTGAAACATTGCTTTGTGATTTGCATTGAGATATGACATTTGAACTTGTGAATGGACTGATGAATTGAAGAACATATATGGAACATGTTGTTAACATATTCTCTTATTATTGTAACAGTAGGCACTGCGAACAGATTATTTACCTAGCGAACATCAAATTAGGCACCTGATGTGCCTCTGCACAGTTAAACCGTCTCTAAGACAATTTTGAAGTTCACCGTGCGAATTATTATTCGCCTAGTGAACTACTTCGCCTACAAGTTCGCACAGCGAACTTATGACCCTTTAGCTACTGCCTCAAGTCTGGGATGCTTCGCTAGCTCTTCACTGAAGCGTTGCCACAGCGAACCTTCGCTGGCTTGTTCATCCAGCGAACTTACATGCCTTTTACTACTGCCTCTAATCTGGAAGTTTTCGCTGGTTCTTGGCCAGTTGTTCGCCCAGTGAACGTTCGCTAGCAAGTTCGCCTAGCGAACTTACTGAAATTCTTGTCTTCCTTTGGAAACTTTACTCACTTTCCTTGTGTCTCACTCTTTGATGATTTAATGCATACTTTCTTCACAATAACACACAAATCAATGGTACCAAAGGTATTTTCACACAATTGAAGAATGGCAAACTTCCAAGTAGAAAGTCCAACAAATCAACACAAAAGAGTTGAAAAATGCCAATTATAAATGAGAAATTTACAGCAAGATTGACATCTAACAAACTCTCCTCATCTAACTCTTTGCTTGTCCTCAAGCAAAGTATGCCTCTCATTGAAAACAAGAGGATTTGCTCAAGCATTTAACTCAACCAAGAAGAGATTCATAGCTCAAATTAACAACAAATGTATACAAGCAATGAATACAACTTCCTAGAATCGAACAATGCAAAAGAACTTAGTTCTTAAACAAATATCAAACAATATTTCAAGTAACAACTAAACTACCATGCTCATATCACTCTAACACTCCTCTTCGAAAAAGAATTAAAGGAAATACGCGCATACAAACGCGAGGTAATTTAGCTCATCTGACAAATGATGCAAATACAAACCAATTCATACAATATCTAAACGATCAATAAAGAAATTATGGGAGCAAAAAGACCACGAGGGGCTTTTAAGGTTGTAGCTTGGTCGGGTTTACAATAAAGGAACATTTCTAAAGACCATTGAATCGAAATTGCCGATGCAAAAGAAACATTCACTATACAAGGTATTTACACATCCCAAATTCATTCACCACTTTCATTCCTATCACAAACCTTCTCAAACTTCCTTATGCACAATTATTTTGTTCTCTATTTTTCTCTTTCAAACAAGCATTCTTTTTCTTTTGTTTTTCACATTCATATTCACACATTTTCTTTCACTTTTCATACTTGCTTGAAATTTTTCAACAGTTTTAGCAAACTATAATTCTTCTTTTTCATTCTCCCCAATTTATTTTCAAGCAAACCTTAAGTGAATGCTCCTTGGTTTTTATGGCAAGGAAATCAATTAAAACAATGTTCAAAAGTTCAAGAAGAAATTTTTTTAGAATCTCACAAAATTCAATGATGAACTATATTTTCAAATTATGTACATACACAAAGTTCATCACTAAAACGAGATCTAAACTGTTTAGACTCAAAGGGTTAACGAATACTCACTACTCACCGGTAAGTTATTGTTTGGAAATGGTTGTGCTCATTATCAACAAATGCCTTGATCATTTCTAATGCTTCCACAAAATCAAACAAATCACAAGATAAAGCATGAATCAAAAGTACTAAACAAAATTTATCAGCCATCCTATGCATTTAGTAGACAATTGAGGTTTCTCACCATTTTGCCTTTTGGACCTAAGTGATACAAGCATCAACAAAGTTGCAACAAGAAACAAAATTACATTTGCACAAAGAAAAAAAAGTTATTAAACATTCTACGTCCTAGAAAGAGGTAACCATGTACCTTGCCAACATTTACATGCTTAAATATTATCATCGCCATCCAAACTTGGAAGAATCTTCATTGATGAACTATCATCACCATCCTAGAAGTTCTTACATTTCTACACCAAGAAATGGAAACATTAAAATTCCCACAAACTTACCAACAATACACATAAATAAGCATATCAACAATATTACCTTAAGAGTTGAATATTCCTAAACTGAAGAATTCAACTCTTAACAAACTAACAAAAGAAAAACGAAAATAAATAAACGTAAGTTGAACATTCATAACCGAAGAATTCAACTAAATAATAATAATATTAATGTGCTAATAGTGACCATTCGTAAGTTGAACATTCATAAATGTTTGAAACTTTGGTATCCATTTAGTACATAACTATGGCTTTCTACTTTTGCAGTGCTAGAAGCTTTTTATTACAAATAATATAAAAGTGAAGAGCAAAATGTCCTCCAACAATCATTCAAGTTTCATAAATATCATTTATTTATAATATCTAAAATCTGAAGCACACAACATTGTGTATCGTGTGAACACTTTATCTCTTTTGGTGCCACATCACCTATGATCTCATTTGACACAAGTCAAAACTCTTTTATTTTTCATATGAACAAAAATTATATCTATTATCTATTAGAGTTTACAGGTTTGAGCCCCATAAAAATAAAAATATATTAAACTAACAATTTACTAACATAGTTTCACATCAATCATAATTCTATATATAACATCTCAAAGCTCATCTTTATTTATCACATGAACAAAAATCATATTTGTTATTTATCGATCGAAAGTCATGAGTTCAAGTTCAAATCTAACAATTATATATTAAACTAACGTCTATTTATTAACTTTGATATATATTATTTTATGAATTTTATAAACACTATTTATATTTTTTTTCAAGATTTTTCTAATAATATAAATAAGAGAAAAGAAATGACGATTACACCATTTTTAAATATAAGTCACTCTTAGTTATATTAAAATATGATCGAGTATACAACACTCTTTTACTATATTGATATATTTCATTACTAAAATTTTCATATTATTTCTTCATAAAATAGAGTTTTTCTAAAGTGATTATAATTTACTAAATACTTATTATTTATTTTTATAATAGTGATCATATAAAGATAATAAAAAGTAAAGGAAGTAATGACTAAAATAAGAACTCTCTTATTTAAACTAATATCAACAAAAATTTGCAACCTTTTACTCATCGTATAACTAAAATTTAACGAGATAAACATAAATTTGTAAAAAAAAATTATTTGATAATAATAACATGAAAATTTTAAATTTTTTAATTTAAAACAAAATAAAAACAGGTACCAAAAAAACATGGGAATCAAATTTTAAAAATAAACCACTAATTATAATTTTTAATTATATATGATAGAGTTTGCAAAACTCTTTTCATGTAGTGATATATTCATTACTACATTCTTCATATTATATCAAACAAATAAAGTAAATACAAACAAAAATATTCCTAATTTCTCAAATATGAAAATATAATTTTCTAAAGTGATTTATAATTTATCCAATACTTATTGTTATAATAATGATCTTATAAATATAATAAAAGATAGAGGAAATAATGACTAAAATAAAAACTCATATTTCAACTAATATTAACAAAAAAAAAAAACTTTGAATTCACAGCTTTTTATTCATCATAGTATAACTAAAGTTTGACGATATAAACATAAGTTTGTAAAACTATTTTTTATTTTATAATAATTATCTAGAAAATTTTAATTTTTTAATTTAAGACAAGCAATCCCCTTTTTCTATATTTCATTACTACATTCTTTATGTTATTTTTTCATAGAGAAAAAGGGAAATGCACTGACAGTGTAAAATATATTTTACACTATCAACCAATTACAACCATGTATCAGAATAAAATATATTTTTATTTTAAAAATACTGATATTATATGACAATTATAAATATTTTGATTGATTGCATGTGTAAAACTATCTTACATTGACAGTGCACTACCATTAAATCCTTCTTCATATTATGTCAAACAAATAAACTAAAGATAAACAACAATATTCTTAATTTCTCAAATATGAGAATAGAGTTTTTCTAAAGTGATTTATAGTTTATCCAATAGTATTTTTTTATTTATAATAGTGACCATATAAATATAAAAAAAAAACAGACAAAGTTATGTCTAAAATAAGAACTCTCATTTTTCATCTAATATCAACAAAAAAAAAACTTTAAATTTGCAATAGTGTATTCATAATATAACTAAAGTTTCATAATAATTATCTAAAATGTTTAAATTTTTTAATTTAAGACAAAATAAAGATAAGTTTAAAAAATGAGAATCGAATTTAAAAAATAAAACTTTTTGATTGTTCTTTTGATTCTCATTTGAATATGATGAAGATTTATCTCTACCTCCTTGGACTTAAGTATCATAATAACTAATTTTAACACTCGGCATATGCTCCTTGATCCAACTCAAATCCTCAGGATAAATGTCCTGCTCAGCATTGAGAACTTCAAGCTTCTCTAGGTGTAGGATTCCTTTTAGTAAATTCTTGAGATTGATGAGCTAGAGTAACTGAAGCTTTTTCAGAGAAGGAAGAGCTCCTTTTTCGATAATAATATCTCTCAATTCAATTAAATCCTCAACATACAGTTCCTTTAGTTTCTCGAATCCTCCATCTTCAAAATGCAAACATAAGCCTTCATAAGCTCTGAAGGTTAGAGAGAGGATTAACAAGTTCTGCAAACCTTTTAGTGATTGCATTGAATCTTTAGTTAAATAGGACCAACTCAACCTCAACACAACAAGATTCTGAAGCTCTGGAATCCACTTTGGCAACATCTCTAACACCCCAATTAGTGTAAGTTTTTGAAGCATAGTTGGCGCGGAAATCAAATCCAAAACAATGGATCTTCCAACATGAAATCGAATATTTAGTTTCTCCAAGTGTTGCATTTCATTGATTGAAGAAGACAAAATGCTTCCATCTTCCTCATGAACTTTAACCAATCTCAAATCCCTCATCTGTTTCAGCTTTCTTAACTCTTTAATTACCTCTGCTGCTCCATCCATATCTAAATCAATATCACAAAGCGTTTGAAGGGATGTCATCCCTCCAATACCATTCTTTAGTTCAGTCAAAAAAGAAATATTAGTGCCGAGCCCAAGAAGATGTCTTAGCTTTTTAAGCTTGCTAATCTCTTTTGGCAAAACAATGCCATATTCATTCCTTACTTCTAAGGTCTCTAGATTCTGGAGCATGCCAATGGATTTTGGAAGTTTAACATTCTCTAAATAATGGAGCCTTAAATACTTCAAATGGATTAAACTTCCAAACTCATTAGAAACACAGAGTATTGGAAAATTTTCATAAACGAGAACCTTCATCAACCTGAATTTTGTAGGGATTCTCCCTAAAGAGAAAAAAGTTGATGTACTAAAGGCAAAAATAAATAATGACCGAACATGCAACCTTTCAATATGCGGAATAACATCATAAAAATTGGTCGTTGTGACAGATAAGCGTCGAATTATTCCACTTAAGGTTGATTGTCCATAATCGCTAATATGCTTGCAAAAGTTTAAATCCTCATTTTTTTCAAGGATCATATCACGTATTAGATCATGAACACGACAATGTTTAACTTTGCCATCAATTCTTAGCGAAGACACTTGCACCAAACTTCTATGAACCAATTCTATTAAATATCCTTCTGCCACTTCTTCCAAAATCTTTCCTTTTTCCTCCTTCACAAACCCTTCAGCTAACCACTGTCGAATCATTCTCTTTGATTTAATTTCAAAATCTTCTGGATATATTCGAAAATACAACAAACATGATTTAAGATAGTAAGGAAAATCATCGTAACTTAAACTTAAAATTTGTTTTATCCCAATTAAATGTGTATCTTTCTTTAGGTCCAAACTTAAGTTTTCTCTAAATTTTTGCCACACAAACAAATTTTTCTCTCTTGAAGATAAAAGACCACCAATGGAAACAATTGCTAGAGGTAAACCCTTGCATCTTTCAACAATTTCATATGCTATATCCAGGAGCTCTTTAGGACAACACCCCCCATAGTCAAATCTAAATACCTTCTTATTGAACAACTCCAAAGATTCTTCTTTAGTTAAAGGTTGCAATTCAAGCACTTCAACTAAAGAAGATCTTTTACAAGACACTAGAACATCTAGGTTCCTTGTTGTTATCAATATCTTACTACTATTTTTATTATCAATTAATGCAAATTCAATATCATCCCAAAAATGAACACTCCAAACATCATCAAACACGAGAACGTACCTCTTTTGCTGCAAGTAGTTTCTCACTTCTTCGGTCAATGACCCTCGATCCATTTGAGGAAAATCCCTAGCACCATTGTATCCTTTTTCTTTGGAAAACTTTATCAGCATGTCCCTCAACAACTCTTCAACATTATAGGATTGAGAGACTATGATCCATACACGACAATCGAAGTGTCCAATGACTTCCTTACTGTCAAAAACTTTCTTAACAAGAGTAGTTTTTCCCAGCCCTCCCATTCCTACCACGGAAACTACATTGCGCTCATCCCTTCCATTTACCATCCAATCAATCAATCTTTTCTTTGGTACTTCAATACCCACAACTTCAGATTCTTCAATGTAAAGAGCAGCCACCCGAGGGTCGTACCATTTGGAATTCCGGCTTTCCCTGGAACTGCTTCATCTTTGTTCTAAAGAACGCTGGAAGCCATATCTTTCACGTCTTTCCGTGATCCCACGAATACATGACTTAACATCTTGAATTTCATATGCTATTCGACGGCAAGGGATCATAGTTTTGAGCTTATGGATTAAAGCTGCACAACCAGGATCATGAGCCTGTTGTGCCACTTGAATCAAATAATCATCAATGATATCTTCAATGCGAAAAGCTGCTTCCCTAACCTGCTTCACCCGTGTTTTGACTCCTTCACTAGTGTTGTCTTCTTCAGTTGTTGTAGCTCTTTTATCAGCATCCTTAAGGAATGCTTGAATACTTTTCAATTCATCTTTAATGTCTGCAAAGTCCTTGTGAATACCTTTCAGCAGCTTGGCTTCTTCCCTTAACAATGGAAGTAGCTGGTCAACAACTAAAGACACCGCCATTTCTGCCATTTGAGTTAAGCTTTGATTATTGATGTTTTGTTATGTAAAGACTACACGGTTTGTTTTGCTTGAGACATTGTTTGCACAATTTCTATTATTATATAACAAGGGAATAATATAACTTTGGAGTAAGGTAACTTCTATCATGAAGAAAGGAATAAGGTAATTATATCATTAAGTAACAAAGGAATAAGGCAATTTCTATCATTAAGTAACAAAGGAATAAGGCAATTTCTATCATCAAGTAACAAAGGAATAAGGCAATTTCTATCATTAAGTAACAAAGGAATAAGGTAACTTCTATCATTAAGTAACAAAGGAATAAGGCAATTTCTATCATGAAGAAAGGAATAAGGTAGTTTATATGATTAAGTAACAAAGGAATAAGGCAACTTTTACCATGAAGAAAGGAATGAGATAACTTCCATCAAGAAGTAACAAAGAAATTTTATATTTAAACTAAACATTAATAATTTAGCATAAGAAGTGGTTGTCACAACTTTACTTCTTTTATTTATAAAATCAGAAATATATCAAAGAAAAAAAACTGAAACATGGAGGGACAAATACTAAAATCTGTAATGAAAACATAATTGGAATTTTATTCCATTAAGTGAACACCAAAAAGAAACAAGCTTGTGAGCACCTTACCATAATTGGAATTTTATTGCATCAATCGCGAATGATAGGCTAGTTGAACCGGGTGTTGTACTTTTATGAAATTTGCAGAGCGTGAATTTCCCTCCTTCATGGAAAAAATGTATTGAACTTTAAATTACATAAAACTTCATTTTTCTAATTCCAAAATAGAAAGGAAGTCAACATAAAAATAAGGTCTAACAATTCCTGAAAAGGAAGCACTCATAAAATGTTTGCATACAAGATAAATCACAAACTCAAATATTAAATCAAAATATCATGAGCCAGTCAATAATTTAGAGATTTTGAAATCTAAACTCAAAAAGTGTTTCAAAATTAGCTTTGCATTACATGTCTAAAATAGAAATTTGAGATTTGTATGATTATACAATGTACACTTCTTAATTGGCAAGAATAAGAGGCTAACTTGCAGGACAAAACAATCAAACATATTGAGGAAGTCATAGACTGGAGTGTTCAATTATAATATTTTGGTTACTTGATATATAAAAGATCCATACACTAAAACAAACTTATCACGAGTCTAAGACAAACTTATCGCAAGCCATGGTTCAGGCTCGTTGGGGTTTAACATTGACATAAGGAAGGTGCAACCCAATGGCTAAAAAGACAGCTGCAGAAAGGGAACATGCAGTGGTCATTACAAGTTTCTTGGATGTTGAAGGGAAACACCCTACCATTACCACAATTCTCCACTGTGTGAGTGTCAACTCAATTCAATGCTCATATTCATGAAACTCAAAACCAGAATTGTCGATTGTGAATCATGAAAAAATAGTGGTTTCTTTAAATTCTACTTCTCTGTAGTGTTAAAGTGCTTCTATTTGCAACAATTGGTATTAAATATCTTGTAGAAGAAGAATAATTGTTTGTTAAAATTCTCCTATATAGTACTCTGCTATAACTATACAAATGTGTATGAATGAATTTAAATAATAAAAAACAAGTAGAGCATGTTCTTAAGTCTTAATACATCTAGCAGGAATTTTATCAAACATGTGGCGTGTGTTTGAAAATGAATGAAATAACGGTGAATAAGGAATGCCAACAACAATTTGAATTATAAGATATTAAGTTAGGGTTTATCAATCTGAAGATACCTGGAATTTGAGTTGTAGGATATTGACAGTATAGAAAGAATTAAAACCTGCTAACTGCATAAATGTGTGTAGGCTTCTCATCATATAACTGCTTTTATTGCAAGAATGAGGATCGTCGTGAATATTCCAAGCCCACATAGTATGAATGAACATGACCCATTCATTTATTGTCACGGGAATGTACGAAGATGACTTATATAATCGTCGACGATATTTAACATGTGTTAGGTGTGTCGACGACCTTGTCCGATACTAGGATATCCTCAGATATGAGTCACCCACCATACTTCTTGATAGGGTAGGGTCATTTGAGTCATGGCGAGAATGTAACCTAAAGAATATGTGCATTCTACTAGGTCGTAGAGGACTATATATACTCACCTCAAAGTTTAGGCTAAATAATCACTTTTTTATATACTGCCAACTTAAAGACCTCTTGCTTAGCACATCGGAGGTAGTGTCACTATAAACAACTAGTGCAATTAGAATTCTCGTGGGGCCATAGTAAAATTGACCTGGGTCGCACCTTTCTAAGAGTTTTTGTTAACCTTTTCATTGTTTCTCAATGGTGGTCGCACATAGTTCTGCTGACCAAGAAGCCCTAACGCAAATGTAAGTCGTCGGGGAGGAGTTATGTCGGGTGAATCAAGACCTGCAAGCAACTATTCATACCATTCAACAACAACAACGCCAAGATGACAACCAACATTAAGGTGTAGAGGTTTTGGATCCCCAATCCTTATCTACGATATAATCCTAGAAAAGTTTAAGTTGTCCATACTAGTAACGTTTGATGGGAAAAAAGGTCCTCAAAATCACGTTGTTGCCTTCAACATGTAAATTGTAACGCCTCATACTATTTTCAGGATTACCGACTAACCCCAAAAACCAACATGGGTCTTTTCAGCATGATTTGTCTTCACTCACACATTTTCCGAGAAACTTCCTAGAAAGCCACCCATCCAAATACTATTCCAAGCAATCATGCTTAACTATAGAGTTCTTATTTGTTGGCCTACTGAAAAGAAGATGTATCTTGTTGGTATAGGTACTACCAATTAATCCTTATAAGTTTTACGTCAACCATGTAGTCACATACATGCACAACCTCAGGATCCCTCTCATTTTGATGTGAATTCAGTTTTTTTCAAGAAGGTACCAGGAGACGCTCATTATCATACCTTGTGCATCGGAGACCACTCCCCGCCCTCGTCGGCCTCGAGTGTTACACGCACACCAGCTTCCACTTGTTTTGTCCTTAAACCACATCATACTATAAGAGGTCTGCTTTAATACCATTTGTAATGCCCCAAGTTACTTTCAGGATTACCGACTGACCCCCACACACCAACACAAGTCTTTTCAGCATACTTTGTCCTCACTCACACGCTTTCCGAGAAACTTCCCAAAAGGTCACCCATCCAAATACTACTCCAAGTCAAGCACGCTTAATTATGTAGTTCTTATTTATTGGTCGAAAAGAAGATGCATATGTTGGTATAAGTAGTACCAATCAATCCTTATAAGTCATCTTTCAATAATACAATCTCATACATGCACAACCTTAAGCTCCCTCTCATTTCGATGTGATTTCAGTTTATGTTAAGAAGCTTCCAATAGTCGTTCATTGTCAAGCCTTCTGCATCGGCGTCCACTCCCCGCCCTTGTTGGCCTCGAGTGTTACACAAATGATAGTCATAGGTGTGAAAAACTCACTAAATGAGAGCTTCTTTTCACAACTTTGAAGGAGGTTGACTTAATATGGTATGAATGTAACACCCTAATTCCCGAAACAGATAAATCATATAATAATTCAAGCATTGATCATAATGCACATGTTTAGGATGTCACTCTTCATAAAACATCACCTACTCCATACACGTATCAAATAAGGTAAAATATTCAAATACACATATTCATGATAGTTCATACATGGATTCATCACAGCAACACATATAAACACATAATCCATCAACAATTTTCAGAAATTCATCATAAACCATTCATAAGAAGAAAACCTAAGAACCCTAATGAGGTTAAGGACTCCTCATCACTACCCCATCATACAATACACCTAATTGGTAGCCCTTTCTCCCCCTTGTAACACATATTTTCTACCCAACAAACGTCATAAATAAAACGACAAATTAATCAGAGTAAAGTCCCAAAAAGGGCATCACATAACGTCAAAAATCATCAATTATCCACCTGTCCCATAACACGGGTTTTCCATCATAATTTAATCAAACACCACGCAGCGGAAAAACAAGTTTAAACGAAACACTTTTATAATTCAAAACTTCTCAAATAAAACTCATGAAAAACATCATGTCCACAAAAACAAAAGAACATAATCGTTCGACTCAAACGTCCCGACCCGATGTTACATATCAGAGCAAGACCCTCTAATCGACGGAGAAATAAAAAATGCTTCAAGACTAAATCTTTATGCGCCAAAGGAAGCTAAGACTGATCACCTGTACGTTACCCACGTGGAGGCAACATTCAAACAGGCAGGGTGAGTAATCACGAAATCAATATATAAGATATAAGTAAAAGATAAAGCACAAGCAACATCGTCATCAAGTCACTCACAACATCAATAACACATTAATCACATCAATATAATGTAATGCCACATAATATGCAATGCAACACCATAACTCATGCATGTGGTACCAACTCGTCATAATAGATGAACACTGGGCCATCACCCTCCAAAGATCCCCACCAATAGGATCGATTCTACACAAGAACTGGAGCACGTCATAAAAACGCTACAATCCACACAATGGGATTGAAGCCACCAAATGGACCGAAGTCCTAACTATGCCATAAATGCATGATGCAAATCTTCATAATAAACATCGTCATAAAATCGTCATAATTGCACCATCATTCATGAAATCATCATCAAATGAACATCAATACATCACACCAAGTTGCACTCATCAAAGTTCGTCATTACACCTCACAATTTGTCATATTGGGTTCATCATATAAAATCCCCAATTTTTATCCCATTCATTATTATTACTAGATTACTAGTGTCTTATTACTTCATCATACCCCTATGTCCCAAAGAAACCACGTCACAAGCGAAATCGGGACAGAAATCGCAAAAACGGGAAAGTATGCACACATCACTGCCCATACACGTAATACCCCTTGTAACGCCCCCAATCTATACCCCCAAATAAACAAAGCGATAAATAAAATGCAAAATTTCATCAGAGTATAATTAAACATGCACGGCATAGACCGAGGGGTCACATCAATTTGAAACAAACATACAACACCTGCTCATAAAGATATGCAGCAATTCAGGTAGTGTAACAAAGGAACTGAGTTCCTAACACCCACAATCCAATTACAGAATAAAAGCGGAAAATCCGTAACTGAATCTCATATATATATCATAGAAGTGTATGTGTCTTATACAACAATACATGTACAATCCAACAGATACATATACATAATACAAAATAATCACACTCGATCACCCCGACTACCCGGTGTCACATATCAGAGCCGACCGACAAAAGAATGAAGACCTAAGCTTCACAAAAAGACCTCCAGCAACTCTAATCTGCAATGCCTCATAGAGCATTATAAAACAGCAGAAGGGTGAGAAACACAATCATAATACAGTTGCATATAATTATATATTCACACAAAAATGCACAAGTAAAATATTCTCACCACAAATGCACCACAATCAAATACAACACAACACCGTACAAGTATCAGGTATCCATCACCAATGCATATCAATCATACACAACGCACTCATCATCAGCACAATTATACATATTCCATCTCATTAATCACATTCCCAATTCCATACACAATTAATCCATGATTTATGCAAATGCACAGAGACCGACACAACGACTCTATGCAATGCACATGCGGTACCGACTTCCAATGTTTCTCATCACTAGTTCACTCAGGAACTCTGCTGGAACCATCGCTCGTTACATCACTGTAACTCCCCGTCGTGCATACGATGTTCCCCGTCGCTCACACCCCACACGGGCACACGACGTTTATGGATCGCTCACACCCCACACGGGCACACGACCCGATCGCTCACACCCCACATGGGCACACGATCGTCTATAACCATCGCTTTCGGTCCTCTTATTTTTAAGGCGATTCATTCCTCTTATTTTTAAGGCTCACGATGTTAAAGTAGATTCCCTCTGGAATCAATCCGTCACTCAGGACGTCACAAGAATGCATATCATGATGCTTGGCATACAATGACTCATGACATTCAAAATGCACACACATACACATCCACAATCATGCATATATCATCAATTACCACACATTGCATTTTCTTGCCCTAAGGCCACCAATCATCATCACAATATGTATTTCATGCAATTTCATCACACAACAGTACTCAGGTCATATAATATCCACACCAACAGCATATTGCGTATACACATCAAGTTCACCCAATTAAAACGACAAAAGTCGACAAAACAACATATTTTCTAATTCTCAACATAATTTAATCGGCCAACAATCTCAAAACCATCATCATAAGCAAGAAAATTTTATAAGCTTTCTAACACATCAAACCACGCCTCAAACCGAACCACATATCAAAAGTTATGAATTTTTCAAAGAAAAGAATTTATTGAGAAACAGCCAGATTCGCCTGGCGACTTAGGAATTCGCCTGGCAGATCCCCATTCACCAGCACTTCGCCTGGCGAACTAGTGGCAAACCACAAAATTAGAAAACCCCAAAAGTTACAGAAGCTACCCCATTTCTGTATTTCCGATTTCGCCTGGCGACTTACGATTTCGCCTGGCGAATCCCCCTTCGCCAACACTTCGCCTGGCGAACTAGTGGCGAGACTTAATTCGCCTGGCGAATCACACCAGAACCAGAAAAATTCTGTTACGGGTTACACTATTCCAAAACTCCCAAAAATCTCATTTTTTATTCCCAATTAATTCCAACAGCAAAACAATTATCAGCAATGACTCATAAACACATTGTGATCATGCAACGCAAATTATATCGATTTCCGACTGCGAAAATATCGATTCCTAATCATTTTATCATTTTCGACCTAGAAGTGAAAAACATGGAAAACAAGAGAATCATCCAAACACACACATACATAATCATACACAAACATAGTATAATCGAGTTTCCACCCTTACCCGATTAATCGTGTGTAGAAAAGTCGGTTGATCGATTTCTAGATTTTTCACAAATTTTCTCTCTATCTCTTTTTCTTTCTCCTCTTCTTCTTTCTCTCTACTTTTCTTCTTCTCTTTTTCTTTCCTTTTCTATTTTTCTCTCTACTCTTTCTATTTATATTCTTAACTTAACAAAATAAAGTGAAATGACCAAAATACCCCCACACTCAAATATCTCGCAAATGTTCCCAAAACGCGATAAAATATAATCACGATGAAAAATAACATATTTTCACATAAAAGTCAGAAATAAAATAATATAATAATAAAATACTCAAAACGACTCAAATAAATAAAACGACAAAACTGGGGCGTTACAACTCTTCCCCACTTAGAAATTTTCGTCCTAAAAAATATTACCTGAGACGAACAACTCTGGATACGACTCCCGCATCCGACTCTCCAGCTCCCAAGTCAAATTTCCCTCAGCAGCGCCTCCCCACGCCACTTTCACAAGTGCAATATCCTTGCCCCTTAACCGCTTCAACTCGCGATCCAAAATCCTAACGGGTAATGCCTCAACCGTAAGGTTCTCCCTTACCTCAACCTCATCCATCGGAATCACATGCGACAGATCCGGAACATACTTTCGAAGCTGTGAAACATGGAACACGTCATGCAAATTCGACAGACTCGGCGGCAACGCCACCCTATAAGCCACAACACCCACTCTCGTAGATATCTGGTAAGGACCAATAAACCGAGAAGTAAGTTTCTTCGACTTCAATGCCCTACCAACACCCGTTATCGGCGTAACCCCCAGAAATACATGATCGCCCTCTTGAAATTCTAGATCCTTCCTTCTACGATCATGATAACTCTTTTGTCTACTCTGAGAAGCCTTCATTTTCTCACGAATAAACTTCACTTTTTCCGTAGTCTGTTGCACCAACTCTGGCCCAACCACCGAACTCTCACCAGATTCGTGCCAACACAACGGTGTTCGACATCTCCGTCCATATAACGCTTCAAAAGGTGCCATTCCAATACTAGAATGAAAACTGTTATTATACGTGAATTCAATCAACGCAAGATAACTATCCCACGCACCACCTTGTTCCAAAACACACGCTCGCAACAAATCTTCCAAAGACTGAATCGTTCTCTCCGTCTGCCCATCCGTCTGCGGATGATAAGCCGAACTCAATCTCAATTTAGAACCCAACGCCTTCTGTAAACTTTCCCAAAATCTCGAGGTAAACCTTGGATCTCGATCCGAAATAATACTTAACGGAACTCCATGCAACTTCACAATCACACTGATATAAATCTCCGCTAACCGCTCCAAAGAAAAACTGATGTCAATCGGAATGAAATGAGCCGATTTAGTCAGCCTATCAACAACCACCCAAATAGCATTATGCCCTCGCTGAGTATTCGGCAACCCCGTTACAAAATCCATAGAAATGATGTCCCATTTCCACTCAGGAATATCCAACGGTCGCAACAAACCACTAGGCCTCTGATGTTCCACTTTCGACTTCTGGCACGTCAAACAAGCATACACAAACTGAGCCACATCTCTTTTCAATCCAGACCACCAGAAAATCTTCTTCAAATCTTGGTACATCTTATTCGCTCCCGGATGTATACTCAAATTACTCCGGTGTCCTTCTTCTAAAATCATCCGTTTCAAATCCGAATAGTCTGGAATGCAAATTCGCCCACGGAACCTCAACACACCATTAACATCCACTTGAAAATCACCACTCGCATCTTTTCCTCCATCCAACATCAAATCCATCAATTTCACGTCCAACTTCTGTTTCTCACTTACCGTCATCAGAAAATCATTAGTAACCTTCAGCATACCCAGCCTCACACTATCCGATGTCACTTCACATACCAAACTCAAATCTTTAAACGATTCCAAAAGTTCCCACTCCTTAACCATTAAAGCGGACATATGTAACGATTTCCGACTCAATGCATCGGCTACCACATTAGCTTTACCAGGATGGTAATTCAAGCCAAAGTCGTACAAATATTTCAATTCCTTCTGATCGAACAGATATTTCAAACTTTTGTGATCACTAAAGACTTCAAACCTCGCACCAAAAAGATAATGCCTCCAAATCTTCAATACAAACACCACAACCGCTAATTCCAAATCATGCGTAGGGTAATTCTTCTCATGCACTCTTAATTGCCTTGAAGCATACGCCACGACCTTACCGTCTTGCATTAGCACCCCACCTAAACCAATTAAAGACGCATCACAATACACCACAAATGGTTCATTAGGATCCGGCAAAATCAAAATCGGAGCTGTCATCAATCTTCTCTTCAGCTCATTAAAACTTTCCTCACACCGAATATCCCAAATGAACGCTTGCCCTTTACAAGTCAACTGGGTCAAAGGAAGTGCTAGCTTAGAAAACCCTTCAATGAACCTTCGATAATAACCGGCCAAACCCAAAAAGCTTCGAATTTCAGTAACAGATCTCGGAGCCTCCCATTGTAGAACTGCTTCTACTTTAGATGGATCCACAGCAATACCATTACCTGAAATTACGTGTCCAAGAAAACTCACTTCCGACAACCAGAACTCACACTTAGACAATTTGGCAAAAAGCTTCTTTTCCTTCAAAACCTGTAAAACAATACGCAAATGCTCCGCGTGCTCCTCCCGAGACTTAGAATAAATCAAAATGTCATCAATAAACACAACAACAAATCGATCCAAATGCTCGTGGAAAATACGATTCATGTACTCTATAAACACACCTAGCGCATTAGAAACCCCGAACGGCATCACAGAATATTCATAATGACCGTAACGTGTCCTAAAAGCCGTCTTCTGAATATCTTCCTCCTTCACCCTAATCTGATGATACCCCGACCTCAAATCAATCTTACTAAACACACAAGCACCAAGCAATTGATCCATCAGATCATCAATTCTTGGAAGAGGATACTTATTCTTAATCGTCACCTTATTCAACTGGCGATAATCAATACACAACCGCATACTTCCGTCTTTCTTTTTCACCAACAAAACTGGAGCACCCCAAGGAGAAACGCTTGGTCTCACAAACCTCTTTTCCAACAATTCATTCAGTTGCTTCTTCAACTCTACCAACTCAGACGCCGACATACAATAAGGTGCCATAGAAACAGGTCTAGTACCAGGAACTAGATCTATCAAAAACTCCACCTCTCTCTCTGGCGGCAAGTCCGAAATATCCTCAGGAAACACTTCTGGAAAATCACACACAATAGGAAACACATCAAGTGAAACTTGACTATCCACAATCAACGATGCAAACAACCCAAACAACTGAGCTTCATCCGCCAAAAGTTTCTTCAACTCTTTGGTAGATAAGAAACTCGAGTCTTCGTCTTCTTCGAGAGAAGGAAACCTTACTAGCTTATGATAACAATCAATATGAACCCGATTGAACTGCAACCAATTCATTCCCAAAGCCACATCTAATCCCTCCAACGACAAACACACTAAATCCATCTCAAAGTCTTTACCATAAATGGTCAAAGGACAACTTAAACAAACCAAAAAAGTAGTTACTAACCCCATTGCTGGAGTATCAATAACCATCACACCATCCATCAAAGGCAACACAAGATTCAAACGCTTAGCGCACTCAGACGAAATAAACGAATGAGTCGCTTCAGTATCAATAATAGCAACTAAAGCCGTACTATTAATAAAACAAGTACCTCTGATCAGACGATCTACATTAGTAGTCTGAGTCCCTGCCAATGCAAACACTTTCCCACCAGATGGAGCCTGCTTCAGTTTCAGACACTTCGTGCTAATATGACCAGGTTCACCATAGTTGAAACACTTCACCACATTCTTTCTTTTACAATCAGCTACGACATGTCCGACACCTCCACAATTAGTACACTTCCTCATATCTTTCCTGCACTCAAACTGACGATGCCCCAACTCACCACATTTATAACACCTCAGAGGACCAGGCATACCTCCACCACTAGGCCTTCGGTCAAAAGTACCCCTTTGTTTACCCTTATCAGCTGGTGTCACATACGGACCACTACGGAACTGTTGCTTCCCTTTCCTGTCACTCACACTCTTATAGTGAGTAGAACGAGCCTTACTATCCTCTTCATAAATCCTACAACATTCCACTGTAAGACCTTAATTTTTTACCCGTAAGATTTCACTCATTTCATTTGCATATCCTACCACAAACAAGATCACAGTTTATGCTTCTCCTGAGCACCCGTGTGAGTCTCTGTTGCTTACTTGTTTCTGTTTATCTAACCTCTAACCAAAAATACAAAAAATATGCTGCCGTTTGCTTGTTTCCCTCTCTGTGTGTTGTGCAGGTTTGTCAAAGACAATGAAGTAATATGTCTTGTGCTGAAATTCTTCAGTTTACCAAGCAGTGGTTCATGTGAGTTTTGGGTTCAATCAAATTCAGATGGTCGTTGTTTCAGTTGTGGCTTGTTGTGTGGCATATGTTTATCAGAAGCTTGTGAAAAAATTCAAGTTTGGTTTTGGGCTAAAATCAAGACTTGCTATCCATGATCCACTTCTAAACCATTTTTCTATATCCACATCCAATATCCAAATAAATCCATTTTTTATTTTTTTAAAACCATTTCAATTATCCATTTTTCTAAACCAAGTTCTAAACCGAAATTCCCATTAGCCAATATCCATTTCCATTTCTACATCCATAAATATCCATAAATACCCATTATACAAAATTCCAATTATCCATATTTCCATAAACCATATTTTTTCATTATCCATGTTTCTATCCAATTTCATCTTTTATCCACTTTTACCAATGTCCAAATTTCATTTTCATATCCATTATTCATTTCCAATCAATTTTTCCCTAAACTTGTATCCAAAATGATTTCATACCCAAATTCATTTCTTTTTGTTTGTTCATTTTAATTACCTTTTGTTCTCTAAACCATATTCACCAAATTCTACAAGCCCATTTCCTTAAGCCCATGATACAAACAATTACCAAATAAAAATTCACTACATCATTGAGCCCACCTTTTTTTTACAAGCTTGGAAAAAGTGAGAAAATATTACAAACATTTCCCATATCAGCTCTACTCACGTCATTCTCCCAGCCATGAAATTTCCCAGCCGTAAGAAAGCCAACGCAAAAAAGACAATTACAAGCTTAAGCCATTTCAAGCTTCACATGACCCTACCATTTCACTTAATAATTCCTACACCAACCAGCCACTCCCAGCCGTGCATTTCCACGCGAACAAACTAAGCCGCATAAGCCAAAACCAAACTCATCCAGCTACAGCCACACAAATCGCAGCACAAAACGCAGAAAAATAAAGAACAAAACGCACATCAATTCCAAACAAGTCACGCAACAATCACCATTCCAAAATGCAGAAAAATACGCTAAACGGCAGCTGAGACTTCATCCAAATTTCAATTCACCTCACCTCATTTTTTTGCTATAAATAAGAGCATCCCTTTCATAATTTTTCAAGCTTTAGAAAGCCAATAAATCTCTGCCAAAAATCACCTCAAAGCTTCAATTCCCTTTTCAAAAATACAAAAAAAATTCTGCAATTCATCATCCTTCAACAATCAACAAAACCTCTTCAATAAACCCTCAATTCTTATCTCCAATTTTTCCTAAACTCAACAACACGTCATCTTGCAACCGTGAGCAATATCAACGCGCATCAACATCACACAACATCCATTAACATCGCAACCATCAACAACAACAACGGTAGAAATTTAGCGTTTCAGAAGAAGAAAGAGATAATTTGAAGTGATTCTTACCGTTAATTTGAAGGTATTTGGAGATTTTTGCCAAAAACTTTCGCGGTTCCGATTCGATCTACCGAAGCACTTTCATTCGAAATGGATGATGTATTTGGAATCTACGCATTATTCCGATCATTTCTGTGCAATAAATTTTCACCGCCGCTCCGCCTTTGACGAACTCTGAGTGTCTCCCCCTCCGATGAATAGTAACGGCGATATGAAGAAGAAGATGATTGATTGTCACGTTTTTTTTTTCTTTTCTGATACTTGTTTCTTCTAATTTCTTTTTTTTATATTTTAAATATTAGTTGGTTTTTGTTGGGCTTGAAGCCCGTTGGATTTCAATTTCTTTCACCACCTCCTCTTTTCATTCAACCTCCCTCACTTTCTTTTTTTTTAATTACTTTAGTATTTCTTTTTTTTCCTTTCTAATTTCTTCTTTTTAAAAAACCTTTGTTTTTAATTAGATTTGGATTTACTATTTTTTTGAATTTTGTTTTAAAACATTTTCTTGAAAAAAGTCAAAAAAATATGTCATGAGTTTTCATTTAATTCTTGATTTTATTTGCATTTCTCATTTTTGATTGGTTGTGTGGATCATAATTTTTAGATCCACTTTTCTTCATCTATTTTCTTTTTGATCGATGAAAGTCGAAGTGATCGTGAAATTTCTTTGTTGAATTTCGATCGAGACGAGATCATTTCCACATTTTCTTTTCGTGTGGCACCGCTTTAGGATAACGATCCCTATATCATTTATCTCGCGTGCATTAACACATACATTTCATGGCCGGCCTCATTTGTAGGGTAATTGCTCGAACAAATTACTCGGCGTGCGCTTAACATAGACCAAAATTTGTCCCGTCTCGGAAAAATATCAAAAATAGTCTATTATTTGTCTTTTGGTTCAAAACTTATGAAACTTGTTGTTAGGAGGCTTTGGTCTTATCAATCCTCTAATGAGTTTTCATTAATCTTGACCTAAGTGCAAATATTCAATTATAATTGATCACTAACTTTAACTACTAATCACTAACTTACTAACATTACTCTTGTACTAACTTCTTTACAATTCCTTCTCGCTCTTTATCTCTTTTACTTTTATGCTTCATTTTTATCATTTCATATCATGTTTATGCTTCTGCAATTTTTCCTTTGTCCGTTGGACATTTGTTTATGCTTCCGCAATTTTTCCTTTGTCCGTTGGACACATGTTTATGCTTATGCCCTTTTCTCTTTGTCCACTTGGACCTAAAACATTAATAAAGGCTAAAATCTAAAAAAAACTTGTGCTTCTAATCTTGGACTATGGTTACTATCCTTTGCAATGGACATGGAGTTTTGCACCTAGACCTTGGACTTCAATGCTATTCTTGAACCCTTGAACTTAGACCTTGGACATCCAATGCAATTCTTGGAACCTTGGACTTAGAACTTAGGACATTTCTCCCTTTGCTTTGGAATTATGGTTCAAAGACTTTGAAGACTTGCCTTTATTTGGCCAATTTGCTTAAGGATGGAATTCTTTTAATATTGCTTTGAAGTGGCTTCATTGTGGTTAGATCATTCTATTCCTTAGCTTTTACTTTATGCTTTAGGATAGTCTCTTCTTCTCCTCCCCATTCTTCAATTTTCAAAACTCTCTCCCTTTTTCAAAACATTCTTGATTTCAAACTATCACCTCTTTCATAAACAAACCTTGACTTTGTCAAGTGATTTTACTTTCTTCCTTTCATTTCTTAACAAATGCTAAACTACATAAGCATATTGACACTTTTTTTCAAAAGACTTTAAAAAACACCAAACTCACTTACTCTCTTTTTGTGCCCTCGTGCACTTTTTACTTTAACCTTTTCATAAGTTTAGACATGAGTCATTTCTTTAAGCGGAATTATTCGCTTGGAAATGACAACTTGTCTTTACATTTAAAAACAACCAAAACAAACAATTTTCATTCTTTGTACCACGAACTACGGGGTTTTGATCCTACATTGCACATCGTAGGTACGTAGGCATGAGACGACGAGTCTCTCCAAACACAAAAAACAAAAAAATAATTCTCCTCTCATCTCCTCAATCTCTTTTCAAGCAAACTTTTTTCATACCAAAAGCGGTAGATATTTCAAAGGGCTCATATAGAGTACTATAGACGTTTTGGGTGCTAACACCTTCCCATTGCGTAACCAACCCCCTTACCCGGTTTCTCTTCACTTGTTCTTGTTTAGAGCTTGTGTAGGTTTTGTTCGGTCTTTTTTTCCTTTCCTTTTTAGATAAAATAAAAGTGCGGTGGCGACTCTTGCTTCTCGAGTTAAGTTAATCAATAGCTTACACTCACGATTTTGCCGCTACAGAAAAGTGGCGACTCTACTGGGGACAGATTGACCTCTTGCTGATCCATCCCTTGAGGGGTTTAGCCTACTTTGATTTATTTACTGCTTTTTGTCTATTTTGTGCTGGTTGGATTTTTTGTTTGGTGGGCAGGGTGTTCTAAGAGATAAGCCCACTACCCAGGCTTGAGCATACACATAGGTTTTAGTGTGGGCAGGCGTGATGCTCCCGTGGTGTTGGCCACGTGCGGGTGATCACGATCCCTACAATCAGACGAGGTTCTATCAGGAGCTTTCTGCTACTGTATGTTGATACAGGCCAGTAGTTATTCTCTTGAGGAATTGTCGACTCTGATGACCATTCCCGAGGACTCAGTAACGGCACTCCTCCCGGGATGTGACAGTGGCAGACCACATTCGGTGGCAAACCCATTGCACAGTCTCGATCCGAGGACCCAATCCTGGGAACTCGCTATAGGATATCCCTTTTGAAAGAGAATCAGTGGAGGCACTCCTCGATTGGCAATAATACTGTACCCCGAGGGATGAATGTACTATTGCTTCTCGACCTCGGTGCCAGAAGCCGAGGACCTTTCGTTTTGGAGAATCAGTTGAGGCCTCCTCGATTGATGATGATGCCAAACCAGAAATGGTGAACGTATCATCATTTCTCGACCTGAGAGCCCGGGATACTGAACATCCTAGTACCCACATGTGAGAATGGGCGGGTGTTTACAGGTTTGCAGGAAACCCTGACTTCCAACATTGCCCAGTACTTTGGATTTCTTATCAGTGTGGACTTATCAACCTGGTATTCCGGTGTTCTCTTCAGAGTGGACCTTTGAACCTGTGTGCTTTGAGTGATCTTGTTTGTGGTTATTGCATTCATGCACTCTTGCATCCATGAGCATACATATGCATTTCTTCCCAGTTGTCTCAGATACTCATTTCAACTGTCTCCTTCTTCAGTTATCTGTTCACCGTCAAGCTGTTTCCTCAACACAACTACAGAACTAGAGCTACCATCAGATTAAGAATGGAAAATCAAGAACAACACAACGCCGAAGTTAGAATGGAAATTGATGAGTTGAAGGCCGGCATGACCAAGCTCACAGAAATGCTGCAAGTTCTGATTGCTAGAGGTGAACCACCTTAGAGGACTGTGATTGTTGAAACTTCATCTGCTGCTGTTGACCCTCCACTGACTCAGCAACCAGCTTCTACTTGGCCAGAATTTGGGTTACCTCCGAATTACTCGCCACCCTTTGCAACTACTCCTGTGTTTGTCTCACCAGTATCTTTAGCTCCTTTGTTCACTGAACCTCAGCCTGTTGTGCGTTCTGTTGCTCAAGCTGTTCCTGAGAATCCTTTCGTGTACCATGCTGTTGGTTCACAATCTGAAAGTCAGGGAGAACCTGGATACATTGAAGAAGTAAGATAGCAATGGCAAACTCTAGACAAAAGGATAAGAGTTGTGGAGGGAAGTGATGTCTTTAATGCTGCCGCAATGGACATGTGCTTGGTCTCCGACTTGGTTATTCCTCCAAAATTCAAGACTCCTAATTTTGAAAAATACCAGGGGCACACCTGTCCCAGAACCCACTTGGTGATGTATTGCCGCAAAATGGCCGCTCATGCAAAAGATGACAAACTGCTCATTCATTGTTTCCAAGACAGCTTGAGTGGGGCTTCAATGAAATGGTATATGGGACTTGATAAGAGCCGTATTCAAAGCTGGATGGACTTGTCTGATGCTTTCTTAAAGCAGTATAAGTATAATCTGGATATGGCACCTGACTGCCATCAATTGCAGAATATGGCTCAGAAATAAAAAGAATCCTTCAAAGAGTACGCTCAGCGATGGAGAGAGCTAGCTGCTCAAGTGGAGCCACCCTTGGCTGAAAAAGAATTGACTGGATTGTTCATGGACACTCTTCAGCCACTCTATTGGGAAAAGATGATAGGCAGTGTATCATCTGGTTTTGCTGACCTAGTCACTATTGGAGAAAGACTAGAAGAAGGTATCAAGAAAGGAAGGATTGCTAATGCTGAAGTCTTCAGTGGTGCTAAAAAGTATGCTGGGAATTTTCAAAAGAAAAAGGATGGTGATACTCATGCTGTTTCAGTCGAGAGGAAGCCTCGTCAGAGACAACAGTATGTAGCTGCAGTTGCTCCAGTTGTTAATGCTCAACCAGCTCAAGCTCCTCGTCAGACTGTTAGACAGAATCAGACTCGCAATAGGGTTGATTCTATCCCGATGTCTTACACTGAGCTGTATCCATGTCTTATAAAGAAAGGTTTGATTACAACGAGGGCTCTACCTCCTCCTCCAAATCCTCTTCCAGCCGGCTACAGGGCTGATCTTCACTGTGAGTTCCATCAAGGTGGGGCAGGTCATAACCTGGAAGGTTGTTTCGCATTAAAAGCTAGAGTGCAAGAGTTGGTAAACTAAAAAATTCTGGACTTTGTTGATAATAATCCCAATGTTGTCAACAATCCTTTGCCAGAGCATGCCAAGTGAAGTTTGAGTCAGTTTAGACGGATCATCTCCTAAAGCCAGTGCTTCGGACAGGACAGCTCATCCTTGTTGTTGATTAGTCACTAGGCCTTGTTTCTTTTTGTTTACATTTTCCTTTGATTGTATTGACTGTTTGCTTTCGAACTTTATTTGTACTTTCATGGTAATTTCAATGAAATGAGCATTGCAATGTTTTGATTCAATTCATTTATATCCACTGTGTGCATCTTTATGCTTTCTTTTTCACAAAAAATATATATATCTCTTGTTCAATTTCTTTATCAAGCTTTTGTTTATGCAAAGATTGGAGGGAGGATGATGAAAACGAAATACCTAACATTGCTGGACTATATGCTTTCAATTAAAACTTGGCTGAGGATATACAGGCATTGTTTCAACTCCCAAACACTGGAGAAATAAGGAAGTTAATCCCTTGTCAACCTTTTCGAGCCTAGAAGTTGGAGTTTCCTTCTGTACGAAAAGCCCGCAATCTTAACCTGGGGATGGGTAGTTCTCAGTTAATTTGACTGTGCATGCAAAATACTTTCCAATAAAGGTTGCAATCACAAGCTTTCCTTCGCACACATCAAAGAAGTGTCGAAGATGTCTTTCAAATCAAAAGCCAATGATGGTTCACCATAATCATTAAGCCAGGCAGTCACTATCTTTCAAAAAAAAAAACAAATGAAAAGCCCGCTAAGTCAAAACTTATGAAGGAGACTTAGGCAAAAATTGGGGCATCCCGCTGACTGTAAAATCAAATGACACAATTCAGGCAAAAGTTAGGGATAACAAAAGATCAATCAAGAGATTACCAAAATCCTCAAAGACAAAACAAGTTGACTGAGGTCCTCATTAAAAACAACAAAATGTTGTAAAAGAGTGACTGCCATTTCAAAATACCTTGGTCCTTGAACCATCATCATAACAGTGTTGCAATTCCAAAAACTCCTGGAACCTGAATGCATAGTTTGAATTAACTGAGCATAGGACTGGAGGTCATCACGAAGAATGGGTTGGGTACAAATAAACTTTGAGCCTACATCCTTTGTTTCAAAAACCGTGAACCAGACCACGTTACAACATTCAAAAGACCTAATTGAAGCCAGGTTTCTTTTGAAAGCATACTACAGCAAGGTTGCGTAAACTGACTCCTAAGTTGTTGCCAATCATTTGCTTTGTTCCTTTGCTTTCTCTTTCACTTTGCATGTCTAAACCGCCGTGTTTTGACAACTGATTCATTTGCTTTACAACAATAATATCATTTCAAAAATGATTTTTTGATTTCAAAATTGCATTGAGCTTTGCATTAAAATTGCCATTTTTGTTTGAATAATCCTTGTTTGAAGGCAAACTTTCCTCATCAAGAAATTTCAAACAGTTGAGAAACTTGGTCAGTGATCCAATCAGGGGCATTACTTCCAGAGCCTGTTGTGAATCAATTCAAGATTTGTTGCTCAGTGCAAGTTATTCTCAGATTTGGTTAACCAGAAGATCTCTTTCAAGATTCATACTGAGTTTAGCCTTCTCAACAATCATCTCAAGAACTGAAGCCATGATCAGTTCATTCATCCCCAACAACTGAAGCCATGATCAGTTTATCCTCAGCAATCATTTCAAGAATTGAAGCCATGATCAGTTTATCCTCAGCAATCATTTCAAGAATTGAAGCCATGATCAGTTCATTTTTCCCCTGCATCAGACAGACCGAAGTTATGATCAGTTTATCATCATTAGTCAAGCAATCTGGGGCAATCTCCTTCAAGAATCCTCAAGACGTCTTTCTTCAAAAGACCATCAGCCTTATACAATTCATAAGAGTGACAGAGACGTGTTCAACATCTTTTCTCCAAGCAGAGTGGGCAGTGTTCCCTGTGTTGAGGAATTAGAGTTCCATTCTTCCCTCATAAAAGAGTCTATCTCAGTTGTCTCTATCATCTGCATCGCATACATAAATCATTTACATATCATTGCATAGAAACATTTTCATAGCCCGAAGTGTGCTTCGTGCTCATATGCATTTTCCGAGGTCCTGTTGCTTTCAACATCTTACCTTGTGACCAAAGTCCAACTTACTTGGCGCCTACCAAAACTTTTACCTGCCTTTTCATTCAGTGCCATTCCCGAATGTTGTCGTTTACCTGTCTTTTCACCCAGTGTTATTCCTGGACGTCCTGCTTTCCTGGATCTTTGTATTCTTTCACTCCAGTGCCATTCCTGGATGTCCGTTTCTTTTGATCCCCAGTGCTATTCCTGGATACCTTGTTCCTCTTGTTTCTCCCAGTGCTATTCCTGGAAGTCTTTTCTCTCCTCTATAATCCCCAACAGATCTGCTTGGATATCTTTCAGTGTCATTCCTGAAAGTTTTACCTGTTCATTCAGTGCCATTCCTGGATGAGTTTTACCTTTACTTTCAGTGCCATTCCTTAAAGTTTTACCTGTTCATTCAGTGCCATTCCTGAATGAGTTTTCTCCTTTGCATTCAGTGCTATTCCTGGATGTCTTTTTCACTGTCATTCAATGCCATTCTTGAATGTAGTGATTCACCTTTATCTTTCAGTGCCATTCCTGAAAGTTTTACCTGTTCATTCAGTGCCATTCCTGGATGAGTTTTCTCCTTTGCATTCAGTGCTATTCCTGGATGTCTTTTTCACTGTCATTCAATGTCATTCTTGAATGTAGTGATTCACCTTTTACTTTCAGTGCCATTCCTGAAAGTTTTACCTGTTCATTCAGTGTCATTCCTGGATGAGTTTTTACCTTTACTTTCAGTGCCATTCCTGAAAGTTTTACCTGTTCATTCAGTGCAATTCCTGGATGAGTTTTCTCCTTTGCATTCAGTGCTATTCCTGGATGTCTTTTTCACTGTCATTCAATGCCATTCTTGAATGAAGTGATTTACCTTTACCTTTCAGTGCCATTCCTGAAAGTTTTACCTGTTCATTTAGTGCCATTCCTGGATGAGTTTTCTCCTTTGCATTCAGTGCTATTCCTGGATGTCTTTTTCACTCTCATTCAATTCCATTCTTGAATGAAGTGATTTACCTTTACCTTTCAATGCCATTCCTGAAAGTTGTATCTGTTCATTCAGTGCCATTCCTGAATGAGTTTATCTTTACCTTTCAGTGTCATTCCTAAAGGTCCTTGCTCACTTTATTCAATGTCATTCTTGGATATTGTGAACCTTTTATCCAATGCCATTCTTGGATAATTCTGATATATTTTCCAGAACTTTTCTCACTACATTCAATGTCATTCTTGGATGTTGTGATTTCTTCTGTCCAATGCCATTCTTGGATATGATTTCCTCAACAGAGTCCAATGCCATTCTTGGACACCTTTTCCCCAGCTGAGTCCAATGCCATTCTTGGACACCTTTTCCCCAGCTGAGTCCAATGCCATTCTTGGACACCTTTTCCCCAACTAAGTCCAATGCCATTCTTGGATATCTTTTCCTCAGCTGAGTCCAATGCTATTCTTGGATGTCTCTGATGCTTGTTGTTGCCTCATTCAATGTTATTCTTGAATGTTGCAGTGCCTTTATCCAATGCCATTATTGGATATCTTACCCAACAGAGCGTTTTTCACCTTCATCCAATGCTATTCTTGGATGATGCTGCTGTTTTTACCAGAAACTTTCTTGTTGCTGTCCAATGCCATTTTTGGACATCTTTCGACATACCTTTGTCTCGTTCATAGTTTCTATCCAATGCTATTCTTGGATAGTACTACTCGTCTTCCAGGGTCTTGTCCCTCTCTTTCCAACTATTGATGGATACTTCTTTTCACCTTGACAGATATCTAGAAATAGCTTGTGTTCCCCGGTGTGTTCGTTTGCGTCTTCTCTCTCAATTTACCTTATACCCTTTGTTTCAAGCTTCCCCGCAGTCTGTCTTATCCTCTGCATTCATATCATCTTGTGACATCTTATGGCTAAAAATTCAGTTTTCTGTATTTAAGTATCTTCAATCTTCTCGAGATGAAGTTTTCAACCTTCATATCTCCTGATTGAAGAAACTTAAATAGGGGCAGCTGTAAGACCCTAATTTTTTACCCCTAAGATTTCACTCATTTCATTTGCATATCCTACCACAAACAAGATCACAGTTTGTGCTTCTCCTGAGCACCTGTGTGAGTCTCTGTTGCTTACTTGTTTTTGTTTATCTAACCTCTAACCAAAAATACAAAAAATATGCTGCCGTTTACTTGTTTCCCTCTCTGTGTGTTGTGCAGGTTTGTCAAAGACAATGAAGTAATATGTCTTGTGCTGAAATTCTTCAGTTTACCAGGCAGTGGTTCATGTGAGTTTTGGGTTCAATCAGATTCAGATGGTCGTTGTTTCAGTTGTGGCTTGTTGTGTGGCATATGTTTATCAGAAGCTTGTGAAAAAATTCAAGTTTGGTTTTGGGCTAAAATCAAGACTTGCTATCCATGATCCACTTCTAAACCATTTTTCTATATCCACATCCAATATCCAAATAAATCCATTTTTTATTTTTTTAAAACCATTTCAATTATCCATTTTTCTAAACCAAGTTCTAAACCGAAATTCCCATTAGCCAATATCCATTTCCATTTCTACATCCATAAATATCCATAAATACCCATTATACAAAATTCCAATTATCCATATTTCCATAAACCATATTTTTTCATTATCCATGTTTCTATCCAATTTCATCTTTTATCCACTTTTACCAATGTCCAAATTTCATTTTCATATCCATTATTCATTTCCAATCAATTTTTCCCTAAACTTGTATCCAAAATGATTTCATACCCAAATTCATTTCTTTTTGTTTGTTCATTTTAATTACCTTTTGTTCTCTAAACCATATTCACCAAAATCTACAAGCCCATTTCCTTAAGCCCATGATACAAACAATTACCAAATAAAAATTCACTACATCATTGAGCCCACCTTTTTTTTACAAGCTTGGAAAAAATGATAAAATATTACAAACATTTCCCATATCAGCTCTACTCACGTCATTCTCCCAGCCATGAAATTTCCCAGCCGTAAGAAAGCCAACGCAAAAAAGACAATTATAAGCTTAAGCCATTTCAAGCTTCACATGACCCTACCATTTCACTTAATAATTCCTACACCAACCAGCCACTCCCAGCCGTGCATTTCCACGCGAACAAACTAAGCCGCATAAGCCAAAACCAAACTCATCCAGCTACAGCCACACAAATCGCAGCACAAAACGCAGAAAAATAAAGAACAAAACGTACATCAATTCCAAACAAGTCACGCAACAATCACCATTCCAAAACGCAAAAAAAAAACGCTAAACGGCAGCTGAGACTTCATCCAAATTTCAATTCACCTCACCTCATTTTTTTGCTATAAATAAGAGCATCCCCTTCATAATTTTTCAAGCTTAAGAAAGCCAATAAATCTCTGCCAAAAATCACCTCAAAGCTTCAATTCCCTTTTCAAAAATACAAAAAAAAATTCTGCAATTCATCATCCTTCAACAATCAACAAAACCTCTTCAATAAACCCTCAATTCTTATCTCCAATTTTTCCTAAACTCAACAACACATCATCTTGCAACCGTGAGCAATATCAACGCGCATCAACATCACACAACATCCATTAACATCGCAACCAACAACAACAACAACGGCAGAAATTTAGCGTTTCAGAAGAAGAAAGAGATAATTTGAAGTGATTCTTACCGTTAATTTGAAGGTATTTGGAGATTTTTGCCGAAAACTTTCCCGGTTCCGATTCGATCTACCGAAGCACTTTCATTCGAAATGGATGATGTATTTGGAATCTACGCATTATTCCGATCATTTCTGTGCAATAAATTTTCACCGCCGCTCCGCCTTTGACGAACTCCGAGCGTCTCCCCCTCCGATGAATAGTAACGGCGATATGAAGAAGAAGATGATTGATTGTCACGTTTTTTTTTTCTTTTCTGATACTTGTTTCTTCTAATTTTTTTTTTTTTATATTTTAAATATTAGTTGGTTTTTGTTGGGCTTGAAGCCCGTTGGATTTCAATTTCTTTCACCACCTCCTCTTTTCATTCAACCTCCCTCACTTTCTTTTTTTTAATTACTTTAGTATTTCTTTTTTTTCCTTTCTAATTTCTTTTTTTTTTTAAAAACCTTTGTTTTTAATTAGATTTGGATTTACTATTTTTTTGAATTTTGTTTTAAAACATTTTCTTGAAAAAAGTCAAAAAAATATGTCATGAGTTTTCATTTAATTCTTGATTTTATTTGCATTTCTCATTTTTGATTGGTTGTGTGGATCATAATTTTTAGATCCACTTTTCTTCATCTATTTTCTTTTTGATCGATGAAAGTCGAAGTGATCGTGAAATTTCTTTGTTGAATTTCGATCGAGACGAGATCATTTCCACCTTTTCTTTTCGTGTGGCACCGCTTTAGGATAACGATCCCTATATCGTTTATCTCGCGTGCATTAACACATACATTTCATGGCCGGCCTCATTCGTAGGGTAATTGCTCGAACAAATTACTCGGCGTGCGCTTAACCTAGACCAAAATTTGTCCCGCCTCGGAAAAATATCAAAAATAGTCGATTATTTGTCTTTTGGTTCAAAACTTATGAAACTTGTTGTTAGGAGGCTTTGGTCTTATCAATCCTCTAATGAGTTTTCATTAATCTTGACCTAAGTGCAAATATTCAATTATAATTGATCACTAACTTTAACTACTAATCACTAACTTACTAACATTACTCTTGTACTAACTTCTTTACAATTCCTTCTCGCTCTTTATCTCTTTTACTTTTATGCTTCATTTTTATCATTTCATATCATGTTTATGCTTCTGCAATTTTTCCTTTGTCCGTTGGACATTTGTTTATGCTTCCGCAATTTTTCCTTTGTCCGTTGGACACATGTTTATGCTTATGCCCTTTTCTCTTTGTCCACTTGGACCTAAAACATTAATAAAGGCTAAAATCTAAAAAAAACTTGTGCTTCTAATCTTGGACTATGGTTACTATCCTTTGCAATGGACATGGAGTTTTGCACCTAGACCTTGGACTTCAATGCTATTCTTGAACCCTTGAACTTAGACCTTGGACATCCAATGCAATTCTTGGAACCTTGGACTTAGAACTTAGGACATTTCTCCCTTTGCTTTGGAATTATGGTTCAAAGACTTTGAAGACTTGCCTTTATTTGGCCAATTTGCTTAAGGATGGAATTCTTTTAATATTGCTTTGAAGTGGCTTCATTGTGGTTAGATCATTCTATTCCTTAGCTTTTACTTTATGCTTTAGGATAGTCTCTTCTTCTCCTCCCCATTCTTCAATTTTCAAAACTCTCTCCCTTTTTCAAAACATTCTTGATTTCAAACTATCACCTCTTTCATAAACAAACCTTGACTTTGTCAAGTGATTTTACTTTCTTCCTTTCATTTCTTAACAAATGCTAAACTACATAAGCATATTGAAACTTTTTTTCAAAAGACTTTAAAAAACACCAAACTCACTTACTCTCTTTTTGTGCCCTCGTGCACTTTTTACTTTAACCTTTTCATAAGTTTAGACATGAGTCATTTCTTTAAGCGGAATTATTCGCTTGGAAATGACGACTTGTCTTTACATTTAAAAACAACCAAAACAAACAATTTTCATTCTTTGTACCACGAACTACGGGGTTTTGATCCTACATTGCACATCGTGGGTTCGTAGGCATGAGACGACGAGTCTCTCCAAACACAAAAAACAAAAAAATAATTCTCCTCTCATCTCCTCAATCTCTTTTCAAGCAAACTTTTTTCAGACCAAAAGCGGTAGATATTTCAAAGGGCTCCTATAGAGTACTATAGACGTTTTGGGTGCTAACACCTTCCCATTGCGTAACCAACCCCCTTACTCGGTTTCTCTTCACTTGTTCTTGTTTAGAGCTTGTGTAGGTTTTGTTCGCTCTTTTTTTCCTTTCCTTTTTGGATAAAATAAAAGTGCGGTGGCGACTCTTGCTTCTCGAGTTAAGTTAATCAATAGCTTACACTCACGATTTTGCCGCTACATCCACCAAATCAGAAAACCTTTGAATCTGTTGATAACTGATTGCCTGCTTAATCTCAGGGCGCAATCCGCTCTCATACTTCACACACTTAGAAAACTATGCAGTCGCTTTAGCATAATGAGGATAAAACTGCACAAGCTCCACAAACTTAGCAGTATAATCAACAACAGACATATTACCTTATTTCAGTTCCAAGAACTCAATTTCCTTCTTTCCTCTTACATCTTCGGGAAAATACTTCCTCAGAAACTCCCGGCTAAATAATTCCCAAGTAACTTCTTCATCCCCAGCTTCCAACACCTGACGAGTACTAACCCACCAATCATCAGCTTCCTCCTGCAACATGTGAGTACCCAGTCTCACCTTCTGATCCTCAGCACAATCCATAACTCGAAAAATCCTTTCAATCTCTTTCAACCAAATCTGTGCACCATCAGGATCATGTCTCCCTTTAAAGACAGGCGGTTTGTTCTTCCTGAACTCATCATTACCAGCAGCATTAGGTGCACCCTGCACAGCCCGAGCCATAGCTTGCATCGCAGCAGCCAAAGCAGCATCATTCCTACCAGCCATATTCTGTTCATTTCCAATAACAGAAACTATGGTTAAACAAACAGCTCACTCCAAATGCCACACCGACAAAGGACTGACACAAACAGATACGAACTGACACGGACTGGCTCTGATACCACTTAATGTAATGCCCCCAATCTATACCCCCAAATAAACAAAGCGATAAATAAAATGCAAAATTTCATCAGAGTATAATTAAACATGCACGACATAGACCGAGGGGTCACATCAATTTGAAACAAACATACAACACCTGCTCATAAAGATATGCAACAATTCAGGTAGTGTAACAAAGAAACTGAGTTCCTAACACCCACAATCCAATTACAGAATAAAAGCGGAAAATCCGTAACTGAATCTCATATATATATATATCATAGAAGTGTATGTGTCATATACAACCATACATGTACGATCCAACAGATACATATACATAATACAAAATAATCACACTCGATCACCCCGACTACCCGGTGTCACATATCAGAGCCGACCGACAAAAGAATGAAGACCTAAGCTTCACAAAAAGACCTCCAGCAACTCTAATCTGCAATGCCTCATAGAGCATTATAAAACAGCAGAAGGGTGAGAAACACAATCATAATACAGTTGCATATGATTATATATTCACATAGAAATGCACAAGTAAAATATTCTCACCACAAAGGCACCACAATCAAATACAACACAACACCGTACAAGTATCAGGTATCCATCACCAATGCATATCAATCATACACAACGCACTCATCATCAGCACAATTATACACATTCCATATCATTAATCACATTCACAATTCCATACACAATTAATCCATGATTTATGCAAATGCACAGAGACCGACTCAACGACTCTATGCAATGCACATGCGGTACCGAATTCCAATGTTTCTCATCACTAGTTCACTCAGGAACTCTGCTGGAACCATCGCTCGTTACATCACTGTAACTCCCCGTCGGGCATACGATGTTCCTCGTCGCTCACACCCCACACGGGCACACGACGTTTATGGATCACTCACACCCCACACGGGCACACGACCCGATCGCTCACACCCCACATGGGCACACGATCGTCTATAACCATCGCTTTCGGTCCTCTTATTTTTAAGGCGATTCATTCCTCTTATTTTTAAGGCTCACGATGTTATAGCAGATTCCCTCTGGAATCAATCCGTCACTCAGGACGTCACAAGAATGCATATCATGATGCTTGGCATACAATGACTCATGACATTCAAAATGCACACACATACACATCCACAATCAGGCATATATCATCAATTACCACACATTGCAATTTCTTGCCCTAAGGCCACTAATCATCATCACAATATGTATTTCATGCAATTTCATCACACAACAGTACTCAGGTCATACAATATCCACACTAACAGCATATTGCGTATACAGCCAGATTCGCTTGGCGACTTAGGAATTCGCCTGGCGGATCCCCATTCACCAGCACTTTACCTGGCGAACTAGTGGCGAACCATAAAATTAGAAAACCCCAAAGGTTACAGAAGCTACCCCATTTCTGTATTTCCGATTTCGCCTGGCGACTTACGATTTCTCCTGGCGAATCCCCCTTCGCCAGGCGAGTCGCCAGCACTTCGCCTGGCGAACTAGTGGCGAGACTTAATTCGACTGGCAAATCCCAAATTCGCCTGGCGAATCACACCAGAACCAGAAAAATTCTGTTACGGGTTACACTATTCCAAAACTCCCAAAAACCTCATTTTTCATTCCCAATCAATTCCAACAGCAAAACAATTATCAACAATGACTCATAAACACATTGTGATTATGCAACGCAAATTATATCGATTTCCGACCGCGAAAACATCGATTTCTAATCATTTTATCATTTTCGACCTAGAAGTGAAAAACATGGAAAACAAGATAATCATCCAAACACACACATACATAATCATACACAAACATAGTATAATCGAGTTTCGCACCCTTACCCGATTAATCGTGTGTAGAAAAGTCGGTTGATCGATTTCTAGATTTTTCCCAAGTTTTCTCTCTATCTCTTTTTCTTTCTCCTCTTCTTCTTTCTCTCTACTTTTCTTCTTCTCTTTTTCTTTCCTTTTCTATTTTTCTCTCTACTCTTTCTATTTATATTCTTAACTTAACAAAATAAAGTGAAATGACCAAAATACCCCCACACTCAAATATCTCGCAAATGTTTCCAAAACGCGATAAAATATAATCACGACGAAAAATAACTTTCTTTCACATAAAAGTCAGAAATAAAATAATATAATAATAAAATACTCAAAACGACTCAAATAAATAAAACGACAAAACTGGGGCGTTACACCCCTCATGTTACGCGTATGGCTCAACTTTTACGCCCTTGGCCTGCGTATCATACGCGTAGGGCCCCTGCCCAGGCCTCCCATTACGCGTAATGCATCCTCTGTTACGCGTAACAACAGAGAGGGATTTCCTCTCAATTCTCCTTCAGATTTCCCCATACGCGTAAGACCACCCCATACGCATATTGCCCACAATCCCATATGTGTATGATACGCGTATCAGCAGAGGGTTGTGTCAGCCCTTGGGGACGGGTGCGTACGCTACGCGCATCACCCTGGGAAGCCCCCTCATTATGCGTAATACTTCCCCCATTACGCGTATCACCAAAAACTACCCCAAAACTCAGATCTCGCATCTGAACGCAAACTTCCTCATTCCAGCACCTTCGATCTACCAAAAACAACCTCAAACCAGCTTCGATTCATCCCAGATCTAAGTTTTTCATCCTACTTCATCATCTACATCAATTTCTCCTAATTATTAAGTCTGAAATTAGTTAATATCAAGTTCGATTTCAAATCTGGTTTTGCCCACACGTTCTTCACATCATCACCAATCATTCACACAGATTCAACATCAATTATTGCAGCCCATACCAGATTCACAACAGAATTCATACACATACAGAGTTGCGAAAATCGCCACGGATTCATCACAGATTTCAGCACAAATTCATCAGAAAACACAAACACACAATTACCTCTACCTTAAACCCATATCATATGTATTAACCTGGATTACCCCTCATACCAAAAAAATTTCAGCAGAAATTCTTCGTTTCTGGGGTTCTACGGTTGATTCCTCGTTCTAGCCTCCTTTCCTCGGCTCTCTAATCACTACTTAGGGTTGCATAAAACTAATTCTCAAAATCCCTATTTTTCTTTTATTAAACCTAAGTTTTGGCCCTTAATCACAGTTTACCGTATCGTCCTTAACTAATCCCCTCAATATTACCGTCTTACCCTTAATGGTCTTCTAATTATTTTGATTAACAATAATAATATTAATCTAAATAATATTATGGTTACTCAAATTATTCTAATATTATTATTAATAAAATAATCTAATTAATTATTAATTCTAAGAGACCTCACCGTTCCCTTATCCCAAGGCTACCCCACAACACCACATAACTTCATCAACGTCACAAGATCATCTAAAAGCACCAAAACACCGAATAATCATATTTATTCAATAAATAAATATTATAATTATTTTGGGGGTGTTACAACTCTCCCCCACTTAAAGAATTTTCGCCCTCGAAAATTACCTGAAGGGAACAGAGTCGGATACGACTCCTTCATCTGATCTTCACGCTCCCAAGTCTAACTTTCGCCCGCTGGTCCACCCCACAACACCTTCACCAAAGCTATGTCTTTACCTCTCAGTTGCTTCATTTCACGACCATCAATACGCACAGGTAATTCTTCCACAGTCAAATTATCCTTCACTTGTACATCATCCATCTGAATCACATGCGACAAATCCAGAATGTACTTCCTCAACTGAGACACATGAAACATGTCGTGCAAATTCGCAAGCGTCGGCGGTAAAGCAATCTGATAGGCTACCTCTCCTATTCTCTGCAAGATTTGGTAAGGACAAACAAAACATGGAGTGAGCTTCCTAGACTTCAAGGCTCGACCCACACCAGTTACTGGCGTCACCCTCAAAAACATGTGATCTCCCTCTTGGAATTCAAGTGCTTTCCTCCTCTTATAATGGTAACTCTTATGTCGGCTCTGCGAAGCCTTCATCCTTTCTTGGATCATCTTAATCTTCTCATTCGTCTCTTGCACAATTTTAGGTCCGAGTACAACACTCTCGCCTGATTCATACCAACACAACAAAGTTCTACATCTTCTTCCATACAAAGCTTCATAGGGCGTCATTCTAATACTAGAATGAAAACTATTATTGTACGTGAACTCAATCAACGGTAAATGGCTATCCCAAGATCCTCCGTGATCCAACACACATGCCCTCAACAAATCCTCTAAGGATTGGATAGTCCTTTCCGTCTGACTGTCCGTCTGCGGATGATATGCTGAACTCATCCTCAACTTAGTACCCAAAGCATCCTGCAAACTCTTCCAGAATCTCGATGTAAATCTCGGGTCTTTATCCGACATAATACTCGAAGGTATACCAGGAAACTTCACAATATCCTCAATATACATCTCGGCTAACTTCTGCATGGAATGATTAATTTTCATTGGCAAGAAATGAGCCGACTTAGTTAATCTATCCACAATTACCCAAATTGAATCATTCCCCTTAGCAGTCCTCGGCAATCTTGACACAAAATCCATGGAAATGTTATCCCATTTCCACTCTGGGATATTCAATGGTTGCATCATACCTAAAGGCTTCTGGTGCTCAATCTTCGACTTCTGACAAGTCAAACATGCATACACAAACTCCGCAATATCCTTCTTCATTCCCGGCCACCAAAACAACTTCTTTAAATCCTGGTACATCTTCGTAGCACCGGGATAAATACTTAACCTACTTCGATGTCCTTCCTCAAGAATTCCCTTCTTAATTTTTGGAACATCTGGGATACACACCCTGTCTCTGAACATCATCACACCATTCTCGCCAATTCGGAATTCACCTCCATTACCTTGGTTGATTAATGTCAACTGGTCAACCAACTTCAAGTCAAATTTTTGTCTGATAAGTGAAAAATGTACCTATTTTTGTATATATAATTTGTTGCACTTATCAATGCTTTGTGGTAAATATCGTGCGAATAAAACTAGATTTGTTTATAAATACGTTTACGATACCTTTTAGTGTATATATTGCGTATAGTGTAAATATCAATGAGTTTAATTGATTTCCATTTATTTTTGCAGGTATTCCAGCAATGGGATCTTGCCATTGTTGTATAGAGCATTGAATAAGCTTTCCAACGCTTCGAACCGGGCGAAAAACGGAGTTACGGTTCAAAAGTTACGAATAAAACAGTGCTGGAAAAATGTTGTTCTGTCAAATTCGCCAGGCAAATTTTGAATTCGGCGGGCGAATTTGAGAATTTCTCCAGGCGAGGCTGTGGCGAGGCCCTGGTGAGAGAAAAGTTGGAAATTCAAGTTGCTGCTGTCTTGTGCCCGCGTCTTGTTCGCCAGGCGAGTATTGAGACATCCGCCAGGCGAATTTTCATTCGCCAGGCGAATGTAGATATTTTTTGCCAGGCTGTTTTATTGCGCAGCTGGTGTGAGAGAAAAAGGGGAATCCGCCTGGCGAATTTTGAATCCTCCAGGCGAATTTATTTGAACTAGAATTTTGTATTTAATTCATTTTACTTCAATTTTGTTAGATTATGTTGTTTGGGGGTGATTTTTGTCTCCAAACTTCATCAAACTTCATTCTTTGGTAGATTAGCTTAGAAAACAACTATGGAGCTTGCACACGGATGAACCGGGGTGGATTGATCATCGAACGGCTCTGACAATCTGCGAGATGTTTGGTTCATTTCTCTTTTTCTTTGTGTTTTTCTTTATGGTTGGGTTGTGTATATGTATTTGCTGTAAACTCATGTATATTTGTCGCCCATGGCGTTATATGAAACTTGCTTTACAAATCTCTATTGGTGATTGTCTCTGATTTTTGCTTTATGCGCGGGGTTTGAGTTGCGTTAGACATAACCCTCACAAACTTCGATTAGGGATGATTGTCTGTTAGTTTCTGGACTCTAGAGATAGATTTAGAGCTAACAATCTTCAATAGGCGTCGAAGCTTAATGCCTCTGTGCCTTGAGCTAGCGTGCGAAAGTATCGGTAATGGTAACACGGTTGTTCTCTCAACTTTGCCTTAGACATAACCTGTGTTCTGAGCGATGTTGGGTGATATCGAGGAGTATTGTAGGTTGAGTATAACTGGTCGGTAAGTTTAAGTTTGTGAGGAGTGGATTATGTGCACGCCTGATAAGTTTCTTGTCTCTGAAGAATGAATTTCTTGTTTTGTTTTAATGTTTATTTTTCTGCATTTACTTGTAAACCATTTTAACCCAAACTCATAAACGCGAGAGATTGTCGAACGACATTCTTTCCCTCGAACCGATCTCTGTGGACACGACATAAATCCCGGAGGGAATTCTTTCCGAAAATAAATATTTTTGTTGGCTTGCCCTATTCTGCAATCAACAAAATGGCGCCGTTGCCGGGGATCGGTTTTGATATTGAATCGCATTGCGATAGTTTCTTTGTTTTTGAGTTTTGTAGATATCATACATGTTGTATATTTTCACTTGTTTATTATGATACTTGTACATTTTTGACGTTTGTTCAAGTGTTTGGTTAGGACGCTTGCTTTTGGTTGCACGGTGAGACATCACCATGGCATGAATGCAGGAAGTTTCTAATTAAGCACCGTAAAGGTGTCTTGTTTACGACGTAAAACAAGCATGTTTTATAGTTTTTCTTTTCGAATGTTTTTGGTTGTTGTTTGCTCACAGATTTTGATTGACTTATTTGAGGATGTTTCAACTTGCAGATGTTTGGTAATGATATTGTTAAGTTTTGTACACGTCCGAGGTATGTCTTTATCGCTTTCTTGACTTTAGCATATTCATGATACTTAGGCTTTTTACAAACTTTCATGCCATTCATTCTTTTGTATACTTGTTCATGTGTGAATCACTTTAGTTCCCAACCTTTTTGTGAGGTGGCCTTCAATTGTTCATATATGCACGGAGAGCCAACATTCTTGTTCTAACTGGATTTTATTATGTTGAATCTTTTATTTGTGTTGATTATATGAATGCATGAAAAGGATCAAGGTAATTGTTTCATTTTGAGCACAACTACCTTAGCCAAATAGTCCATTCACCTTGTGAGTGTGTGAGAATTTGTAACCCCTTTGAGCTTTTTGATCCATGTTTTTATTTGAACTCAATGCTTATCTATGAGTATTTAGTTCACTTATTTTGAATGGATTTTGTTTTTTCTTGGACCTCAATTTTGTGTTGTTGTATGGATTTTTTCCTTGCCTTAGAAAGTAGGGAGTATTCACATGATGGTGCGTTTGAATTCAAGTTGGGGAGAGGATGATTGTATACTCATTGGTTGGATTCTATGAGGATTGAAAAAGAAAAGAAAAAAGAGAAAAATATGACAAAGAAAAGAAAAGAAAAAAGTGAAAAAGAAAGAAAAAAGAAAAATCCTAGAAAAAGGAAACAAAAAGAGTTTCAATAATTGTGCTAAATAAGTATTGTGTGTTGTGTAGCACTTGGGATTTTGGAAGAAGTTGGTTGAAATTTTGTCTGTGAATCTTTGTGAGTTTTCACTCCTTTAGGTTTAGGCAAGTTTTTGTTTCAATTACCTTTAGAAATTGCCACTTGTTTGTTTACCCGACCACGTTACAACCTTGAAAGTCCTGGTGATTCTTACCTTTGTATGTTCAATATGAATTTGTGGATGTATGCATAATTTAGTCTTTTGTTTACATGAGTGTTGTGTGAGTGTAAAGTACCTTATTGTGTGTTTTTCATCTACCGATGATTATTTTTGCTAGGTGTGATTCACTTTGGAACTTGTGTTGTTTTAGAATTTTTGGCATGATTTTTGTATTTTGCATTTGTTTCGTGACTATGTTATCGTCGTAGCTTAGTGGTAAGTATTTACTTTTTGTGTGTACCATTTTCATTTGAACCATTCATTCGTTTCCGTTTTTCAAAACCCGTTGATAAGTCTTTCTTTGGATATCGCTTTTGTGTTTTCAAGTTCGTTTATTTTTTGTTTGTGGACAAACAAGTATGTAAGTTGGGGAGAGTTGATAAGTGCAAAATGTACCTATTTTTGTATATATGATTTGTTGCACTTATCAGTGCTTTGTGGTAAATATCGTGCGAATAAAACCTGATTTGTTTATAAATACGTTTACGATACCTTTTAGTGTATATATTGCGTATAGTGTAAATATCAATGAGTTTAATTGATTTTCATTTATTTTTGCAGGTATTCCAGCAATGGGATCTTGCCATTGTTGTATAGAGCATTGAATAAGCATTCCAGCGCTTCGAACCCGGCGAAAAACAGAGTTACGGTTCAAAATTTACGAATAAAATAGTGCTGGAAAAATGCTGTTCTGTCAAATTCGCCAGGCAAATTTTCAATTCGGCGGGCGAATTTGAGAATTTCGCCAGGCGAGGCTGTGGCGAGGCCCTGGCGAGAGAAAAGTTGGAAATTCAAGTTGCTGCTGTCTTGTGCTCGCGTCTTGTTCGCCAGGCGAGTTTTGAGTCATCCGCCGGACGAATTTTCATTCGCCAGGCGAATGTAGATATTTTTTGCCGGGCTGTTTTATTGCGCAGCTGGTGTGAGAGAAAAAGGGGAATCCGACTGGCGTATTTTCAATCCGCCAGGCAAATTTTTCTGAACTAGAATTTTGTATTTAATTCATTTTACTTCAATTTTGTTAGATTATGTTGTTTGGGGGTGACTTTTGTCTCCAAACTTCATCAAACTTCATTCTTTGGTAGATTAGCTTAGAAAACAACTATGGAGCTTGCACACGGATGAACCGGGGTGGATTGATCGTCGACCGGCTCTGAAAATCCGCGAGATGTTTGGTTCATTTCTCTTTTTCTTTGTGTTTTTCTTTATGGTTGGGTTGTGTATATGTATTTGCTGTAAACTCATGTATATTTGTCGCCCATGGCGTTATACGAACCTTGCTTTACAAATCTCTATTGGTGATTGTCTCTGATTTTTGCTTTATGCGCGGGGTTTGAGTTGCGTTAGACATAACCCTCGCAAACTTTGATTAGGGATAATTGTCTGTTAGTTTCTGGACTCTAGAGATAGATTTAGAGCTAACAATCTTCAATAGGCGTCGAAGCTTAATGCCTCTGTGCCTTGAGCTAGCGTGCAAAAGTATCGGCAATGGTAACACGGTTGTTCTCTCAACTTTGCGTTAGACATAACCTGTGTTGTGAGCAATGCTGGGTAATATTGAGGAGTATTGTAGGTTGAGTATAACTGGTCGGTAAGTTTAAGTTTGTGAGGAGTGGATTAT
The DNA here is from genome assembly GCA_022829125.1 of Lathyrus tuberosus. Taxonomy (NCBI): domain Eukaryota; kingdom Viridiplantae; phylum Streptophyta; class Magnoliopsida; order Fabales; family Fabaceae; genus Lathyrus; species Lathyrus tuberosus. The sequence continues at coordinate 1,279,677 of JALAZF010000389.1, read as the reverse complement.
GTGCACGCCTGATAAGTTTCTTGTCTCTGAAGAATGAATTTCTTGTTTTGTTTTAATGTTTATTTTTCTGCATTTACTCGTAAACCATTTTAACCCAAACTCATAAACGCGAGAGATTGTCGAACAACATTCTTTCCCTCGAACCGATCTCTGTGGACACGACATAAATCCCGGAGGGAATTCTTTCTGAAAATAAATATTTTTGTTGGCTTGCCCTATTCTGCAATCAACATTGTCCCAATCTGATCTCTTCCAGAGTACCACTAGTCAACTTCAACATTCCCAACTTCACACTGTCAGGAGTTGCTTCACATACCAAAATCAAATCTCGGAATTGTTCAAGTAAATCCAACTCCTTCACCATAAGCATCGACATATGCAATGACTTTCTGCTCAATGCATCAGCCATTACATTTGCTCTACCCGGATGATAATTCAAATAAATGTCATAATCTTTCAACAATTCCAACCACCTCATATGCCTCATATTCAACTCTTTCTGATCAAACAGGTACTTCAAACTCTTATGATCGCTGAACACTTAGAATTTAGAGCCAAATAGATAATGTCTCCAAATTTTCAACGCAAATACCACCGCTGCCAATTCTAAGTCATGGGTTGGGTAATTCACTTCATGAACCCTCAATTGCCTGGAAGCATAAGCAACAACTTGACCATTCTGCATCAATAGTCCTCCAAGACCCATCTTCGACGCATCACAGTACACTACAAAGGATTCATTCGGATTAGGCAAAATCAACACTAGAGCAATCGTCAACCTCTTCTTCAATTCCACAAAACTTTCTTCACAAGCTACATCCAACACAAAATCTTGACCCTTTCGAGTCAACTGAGTCAAGGGTAATGCCAACTTAGAAAAGCCTTCAATAAACTTGCGGTAATAACTTGCTAATCCCAAAAAACTTCGTATCTCTATAGCAGACTTCGGAGTCTCCCACTGTAATACATCATCAATCTTAGAAGGATCAACAGCAATTCCACCACTTGAAATTACATGGCCAAGAAAACTCACTTCCTTTAACCAAAACTCGCACTTCGACAGCTTGGTATACAACTTCTTCTCCTTCAGTACTTGCAACACGGTTCTCAAATGCTCAGCATGCTCTTCTTCAGATTTAGAGTATATCAGAATATCATCAATGGAAACCACAAAAAAACTGATCCAAATATTCATGAAATATCCGATTCATATACTCCATGAACACACCAGGTGCGTTAGACACTCCAAACGGCATCACAGTGTATTCATAGTGACCATACCTCGTCCTAAAAGCTGTCTTCGGAATGTCATCAGGCTTAACACGAATCTGATGATAACCCGACCTCAAATCAATCTTGCTAAACACACAGGCACCTACTAACTAATCCATCAAATCGTCGATTCTCGGAAGTGGATACTTATTCTTGATAGTCACTTTATTCAAATGCCGATAATCAACACACAACCTCATACTTCCGTCTTTCTTCTTCACTAACAGCACATGAGCACCCCACAGAGAAACACTTGGTCGAACAAATCTCTTCTCAAGCAAATCTTCCAACTGTTTCTTCAATTCACTTAACTCAGAAGCGAACATCCGGTAAGGAACCATTGACACTGGACTCGTACCCAATATCAAGTTTACCGCAAACTCTACTATACGTTCTGCTTGTAAATCACTTATGTCATCTGGGAATTCATAGACAACAGTCAATTCAACACTCGCAGCTTTACGATCAACCTGCAATGATGCAAACATCGCGAACACCAAGGCTTCGTCTTCCAAAAGTTCATCTACTTGCTTAGCAGACAAGAACATCAACTCCCCACCATCACCAAACTCAGGAAACTCTACAGTCTTGTTATCACAATTGATATGAACACAGTTGAACTTCAACCAGTTCATTCCAAAGATTACATCGATTTGGTGCAAGGGTAGGCACACCAAATCCATCACAAAACTCTTCTAAAAAATCGTCACAGGACATCTCAAACACACAAAGGTAGTAGTAACAGAACCATTAGCTGGAGTTTCTATTACCATATTACCATTCATATCAGATAACTTTAAACCCAATCTATTAGCAAATTCAAGCGAGATAAAAGAATGAGTAGCACCAGTATCAATAATAGCAACCAACTCGATATTATTAATAAAACAAGTACCTCAAATCAGGTTGTCCTTCTCTGGCACCTCTGCACCATTCAAAGCAAACACTCTGCCACTGGTCTGAGCAGCAATAGCAGTCTTCTTTGGCTTTTGACATTGGGTACTGATGTGACCCTTCTCCCCATAATTGAAATAGGTTGGACCATCATCTTTGCAATCAGTAGCTCTATGCCCCTTCTTACCACATCTGTAGCACCTAAACACATTATTGGTGTAACCATCAGCACGATGGCCTTGCTCGCCACACATAAAACACTTTCCAGAAGCGAGAGCTGCTCCCCCACTTGTCTTTTTCCCATTTTAAGCCTTCTGCTTCTCTTTGTCAACTGAAGTCGTATAAGGCTTACATCTATACTGCCTTTTCTTCTCACTCATCTACTTGTAGTGAGCAGATCGAGCTCGGCTATCCTCATTGTAGATCCTACTCTTATCCACCAGCTCAGCAAACCTGCGAATCTGTTGGTACATAATACCCTGCTTTGATTTCTGATCTCAATCCGTTCTCGAACTTGAGACACTTGGACATCTCAGCATCTGCACGGTTGTACTGAGGACAGAACTTCACCAGCATCTCGAACTTTGCAGCATACTTTGCCACAATCATGTCTCCTTGCTTCAGCTCAAGGAATTCCACTTCTCCCTTGCCACGAGCATCCTCTAGAAAATACTTTCCCAGAAACTCCTGCTTGAACACAGCCCAGGTTATCACAGTGCCCACATCTGTGAGTCTCTGACGGGTGTTACCCCACCAATCCTCGACCTCTTCTTCCAGCATATGCGTTCCAAACTGAACTTGTTGCTCATCAGTATACCCCATCACCCGGAAGATCTTCTCGATCGCCTTCAGCCACTTGTGTGCACTCTCCGGATCATGAGTACCCACAAAAGTCGATGGATTGTTCCTCTGAAGCTTCCCCAAAGCACGAAACTTATATGGAACTTCACCATTAAGATTTAGTTGAGCCACTACTTGCGCAACTGATTCCAATGTGTCAGCAATAGCACGATCATTTCTTTCAGCCATCCTGCACACCACCAACAAGGTTAGAAGAACTAAAACATCGGCAGTGTATACACACTCGTCCATTGACATCACGTAAAAACCTGGCCGGACGGACCGACCAGGCTCTGATACCACTAATGTAACACACTTTTTCTACCCAACAAACGTCATAAATAAAATGACAAATTAATCAGAGTAAGGTCCGAAAAAGGGCATCACATAACGTAAAAAATCATCAATTATCCACTTGTCCCGTAACACGGGTTTTCCATCATAATTTAATCAAACACCACGTGTCGCTCCCGAAAGATTCGCATCCAATGGTACAAACGCGAGAGTGGCGCGAAAAACAGAGTCGCCAGCAATGTGTATTTATCCCGAGAGAGGGAAAGGAAACACTGCATAAACCTGAGGGAAGGGAAAGAACATGGTCTCACGACCAAGAGAAACGGGTACGGGAGTCGGTTACGCGAAGGGAAGGTGTTAGCACCCAACACGTCCATCGTACTCGATAGGATCCATGCTTGTTGTCTGCATCAAAGGGTGTCGTCGTCTGGAGCTCCACTGCTACCGGATCGAAGAAGAAACGAGAACGGAAAGAACGTAGAAACAAAGAAGAAAAGAAAAAAAGAAGTGACTCGATAGGACGTTATCATTGTCCTAGGCCTACGTACTCCCTCAGTGCAATGGGAAAGTTAGAGTCAACGTAGTTCGGACGGGAACTGTGGGGGGAAGGTTGCTCGCCAAGACAATCGCTATCTTGTTCCTACATATCCTCAATCGGACGAGAGAGAGGAATCAGAGCTAATGTAGTTCGTGGGTACGACCACGGATGGGTAAGTGTTTTTTACGTGAGCGACGAGCTATTTTCTGAAAAAAATGAAGTTTGAAACCCAACAATCCCGAAGGATAAAAAGATTTGAATTTGTTTGGTGTTTTTAAGACAGAAGTGTTTTAAGTTAGTTCGTAACTTACATTGAACCAAAGTCTACCATGCAGGAACGAGTGAATCACATGGTCGCCCCCTAATGGGACGTATGCTAAACACCCTAGAAGAGGAGGGGAGACCCCTCGTTCTTCATTTCCTACACTTAAGGCTCGAGCGCAATATACGTTATATTTTATTAAGTGTTTTCAAGAAGTTTTGAGATGAGAAGAGAGAAGACACAAAGGAAACTCTAAAGGGAAACTAAGAGTCCTAATGTTATCATGCATGGGTAACCTATGGTTAGTGAGGCTTAGGAGAGACGACTACCTAACCTAATGCTAATCCTACTCCAAGCTTAATCAAAAATTAAGTTGGACTAGGTAGCTCTAAAGGGATAGAATCCAAGACTTAAACAAGTCTTGAGATTCATGGGAGGAAGAGAGTGAAAGAAAAGAAATGAGAAAGAGAAGGAGAAGACGAGATACAATAAATGGCAGCAAGCACATCATATCATAAATGTCCAACTCAAATCATCAAAATGTTTCAAAGATCAATGCAAAACAATTTCAAGTAAGCATGCAAAGATAAACATGAGAAAAGGCAAGCATACTTGTATGGAATGCACAATTAAGCATACATGGACTTCATACCAAAATGAAATGAGAAAGATAGGATGACGATGAAAGCAAGTCAGAGCCAAGATCATATTATCATCAACAATTCACGTATCCAAAAATGATTCATATCATGAAGCATTATGATCCAAAGAAGTTACAAAGCAAATGGTAATGATGTTTATCATACAATTCAAACCAAATGCATTCAACTATGCTCAAGTGAAATGAAAACCAAGTAAGGAGCTCAAGAGGTAGTAGCATATGCATCAATATCATACCAAACCAAACTTAAGTCATACAAGTTTAATTATCAAGCAACACCTTCAAGACATGCACCAAAGTTATCCACCAATGGAAACTCAAAGTCCAATTACTTAACACATGCCAAACATGATTCAAACATGATCCACAAATGGTAAAATTTGTTCACAAGGGACCTCAACCAGGGGTAAACATCATATCAAATCCACATGCAAAGAATCATTAAGAAACTCAAGCAAATAGGCATGGCAAGTCAACTTGTGTAAAGAGATGTCAAGATATAATCATGCATAAGTCATTTAAGCAAAAATAATCAAACATATATCAAATGACATTCAAAAATTGTTAAATTAAAACTCAAATGACCTAAGTCAGAATCCAATCACATGTCAAGAGATCTCACAAAAATTCAAAGTTTAAGTATCTCAAACAATTAAGCAAAATACCACATAGGAAACATAAACCAATATGCAAAGGAGAGGGACTAAAATGCAATATGAAAAGAGTTTAAAAATATGAGAAAAATATTTTTAGGAACCTAAACATGTCCTCTAACAAATTCAAAAATAATGAGATGCAAATCATGTATAGATGATGAGAACAAAAATAACAAGGCAGGGTGTGCATAGATGAAACAATCCAAAAAGAAATTAATTAAACAATTAATTCAGAGGCACAAAATAAAATAAAAATGGAAAATAAAATTTGTCAAAATTTTATAAAACCCTAAATATGCTTCAAGAATTTTTTTGGGATTTTTGGATGCATTTAATTAATTTTAAAAATTAAAAATGGAAATGAAACAATTAAATGAAATAGAAAGGAAATAAAAATAGCCAGGGGGTGCAAACAGCAAACGATACACGTTCAAAACCAAACTGGGCTCAAGGGGGAGGTGTGGATATCAAGCCCAGGTCAAAAGACCCATCAACGAAGTCAACACACCCCACATAGAACTTAGTCAACAAATAGGACTCACACAAGCCATCTGATTGATCCAACGTTCACAATCAGTCAAACAAAAACACCAGTAATCATGATGAGAGGCTCAGATTGAAAGGACATGATAACACCAATACACGCGCATACACCAAATCAACAGAAATTAAAAATAAAACACGTGAGAGGCATGTGGCATTTTTAATGTGTTGGCATATCACAAACCATCAGATTCATCTAACGCATACAAATCAGTCAAACAATAAAAAATTATACAAGATGAGTGATCCAGATCTGTGGTACATGGTAGTAAACATGGAATAGCACACACACACATTAAAATAAACTCAGAAAAATAAATGAAGTGGCAAGATCTGAACCATCAGATCTAACCCTTGGACGGCTGTGATTTCATCTTCTCCACTTAAACCCTGCGTCACCTGAAAAATAACTAGACGCCGGAGCCCTAGCTCCGGTCGTCTTTTCCGGCAGCCTCAACGGAGATCCAACATAAAAATTTCCAGAAATCAACAACAAGGGTACAGTTCCACTCAGTTTTTCATGAGGATCTCAAATATCACATTCATTTCATCAAATAATCAACACACAAGCCAAATCGAAGAGAAGAAATTTAGATCCAAAACTTTCAAACTCAAAATACACACATGTTACACGTCCAAACTTAAGACAAAATACATCAGCATGCTCAGTACACATCACTAATCTTATGCACACAATAAAATCAAGTTCTATAATGGTGAAAAGTAAGCTTACCTGAAAGTTGCAGAGCTCGAATTACACCAAGAACTCCTTCCAAAAGCTGCATATCTTCCTCTTTTGAGCTCTATTTGCAAAATAAATGCAAATAGAGACTTGAATCTGGCTAGATCTAGGATTTTGAGCTTGAACTCTCTTGAAATCAACTTGATGAAAACCTTGCTCAGAGCTTCAAATGATGGATGATTCTTGTTCTATGGAGTGTGCTGATCACAAATATGGGAAGAAATCTCACTGAAACCCTAGGAGAAAGGAGTTTCGAAGGAGAGAAAGTTTGGAGTGAAAAATAAATTCTGAGCAGAAATGAGTGCATGACCTAGCTTTGTGCGTGTGAGTTAGCTTATATACACCTCATTAGACCTCTGATCACAATTAAAACTTGATTAATCCCTTGGTTAATGAAATTGGATGGTTTATACCAAAATGCACTTTGTGATGCCACCACTAATCCACACGTGCAAAGGCCATAAAACAAGCATGATTCACTCACATTTCTTCTGCTGATCACAAATGAATTGTACTTGGGTTTTGTGGATGATTGGTTAATGAGATTTGGATCAATTTGCAAATTGTTTATTTGTTAAATACACCATGAATAAGGCACGGTTTAGCATGAAACAAGGGTCAAAATTGGTGCTCATGGCTTGTACTTTGATGGTACAATATGACTTGAAGCAATTAAAGTGATTACAAGTCCTTTTGGATGAAAATGCAAATGGTGGAAAAATGGAACCATGTGAAAACCTTAAAAACCAACCTTGATCATAACTTGAGTTTCACAAATGATATGGAGGCAAACTAGTACTTTTTGTAAATGGGAGAGAAAGATCTTCAACTTTCATGTTGGAGGAAAATTCATTTGAAGCTTCCTTGATGATGAAAAGTCAAGTTGAATGTGGTGGAAAAACTGCCAAAAATGGAAAGTTCTCATTATAGGCCATTTTCCAAATTTAGTAACTTTTGCACAAACTCTTGATTCTTGAAGAATGATTTCATCCATGTTATTCCTTGACCAAATAAGGTACATGGACTTGGGAAACATGATTTGGACCCTTGAAAACCCATGGTTGACTTTCCTTTTGAACTGTTGACTTTTGCTTACTTCAAAAGTAATTGATCTACTGAACATCTTGCACAATGAAACACTAGCCAAGCCTTTCCTCCATGAGTACTTGTAAGCATATAGAACCTCATGAGAATGTATTTGAGCAAGCAAAACCCATCAAGAAGCCTTTTGGAACCAAAACCCTAATTTGGACCATCTGATTAGGAGAGAAAGATTCACTTGAAATCTCTTGCCAATCTTGATCTTATGAGGATATGATGAACCCCCCAAACCATCTTGAGGCTTGAGACTCCTTTGAGATGAACCAAGTACCTTGATCCCATGTTAAGAACCAATGCTATGCACAAATGCTAATGCAAGAAATGCAAAGAAACATAAGCCAGTTAGCTAAAAGTAAGAGGGCAAATTTAGGAGTGTTACAGCTGCCCCTATTCAATCGACTTGAACCTGAAGGGATGATAGCAATGGCTGTCATGCGTTCAAAGGATTCATGGAGATTGAATACCAAAAGAAACCTGAAATTTGCAATCCTCAAAGGAGGGACGACTCCACTGGGGAACAAGCAATAAATGTTTCACTGTCACAACACGTACGAGTGTTGGAAACCAATACAAACAATGCATTGAAATGTCTTGAAGTAAACACAAACGAGTGTTAGCTATGCTGGGGATAAACACGGACGGGTGTCAAGGAATAAAAAATATCAGATACGGACGGGTATCGAAAAGGTACACGGACGGGTGTAAAAAGGTTTAATATGGACGGGTATCGGAAAGGTACACGAACGGGTGTAAAGGGGTTCAATACGGACGGGTATCGGAAAGGTACACGGACGGGTGTAAAGAGTTTCAATACGGACGGGTATCAAAAACGTACACGGACGGGTGTAAAAAGGTTCAATACGGATGGGTATCGAAAAGGTACACGGGCGGGTGTAAAAAGGTTCAATATAGACGGGTATCGAAAAGGTACACAGACGGGTGTAAAAAGGTTCAATACGGACGGGTATCGAAACAAAAAGGTTCAAACACAGACGGGTGCCAAAGGAAACATGGATGAGTGTTAAACGGTAAAAACCCTGAGGGGATAAACCAAAGGACCACCTGGACGAAGGAATGTCAAATATTGCTTTGAAAGACTAAACCCAACACTTGTGGAGTAAAGTCGAATGATATCTCCTGAAATCCGGTTCTCCTGACGAAGGAAAATTCAAACCTGGCTTATTCTTCAGATGCATATGTTTGAATTTTGCCGTAATGCTCCACACGAAGTGGAAATGCTACGCATTTAGGAGGATGCCATGCGAAAAATGCTTATGCAATGCAAAAAGACCGTCCCAGCGAAATAAACGCTGAGAACAGAAGCAGCTCCACCAAGGACGACAAACTACGTTGTCATCAAACCAAAGAAATATGCTAAGGAAAACTTCACCCTGCTAGGGAAGATCACAATCACCAATTCTGCTGGAGATGGACGAATCTCCGAGAGAATACCCACTCTATTGGGGAATATCAAGATCAACAACTCTGCTGGAGATGGACGAAACTCCGAGAGAATACCCACTCAGCTGGGGAGGGAGATGAATACTGAAGATGGAAAATCCTCCGCTGGGGATCACCAAATACTTCAGAACTTGGCTTTGACGCCTACCAAAAACGATTGGACTTAAGACCTGCTGGGGATACCAATCACCACCAGACTCTGCTTGGGGATACGAGCATCTTTATCCTGCTGAAGAGTACTGATCATCATCAGCACATCTGCTTGGAAAATAGTAGTTGTCAACATCCACTCTGCTAGGGGATAAACACATGTTTCCTGACTAGCTGGGGAAAAACGACTGCCCCATACTCTGTGTGGAAACACCACCTGCTGAAGAAAGGTGAGCCAAATTACAACTCTGGCTGGGGGAAAACCTCCTATATCCTGCTGAGGGGGATGATCCTCAACGACTCCGCTCGGGGAATTACCTCTTTATATTCTACTGAGGAAGACGACCCTCAATACTCTGATGGGGAAGAGTAATAAACTGCTGAGGACGATCAGACTTCAAAGTTGGGGAGAGCTCTACTGGGGAGGTACACCTGTCATCCTGCAAAACCAACAGAAAGGTCTACGTGCAAAAATGATTACTTTGATTATCATCATAGTGACTGTCGCCTAAGCAATTGCCACTGTTTTCCAACTTGTTTCACAAAGCTCAACATTTAGCATGTAATGTTTATCAAAAATATCGGACATTTTCACAAACAAAATAGGTAAAACAATAACAAAAGCTCTTTGATTGAAATGCAAACTTTATTGAATGATCAGCCTATAAATAGGCATTTACATCTGGAAGCAATTCCTGAAAAGAGGTAATTGCACAAAAAGTAAAAGAAAATACACATGTCGACAATGTGGGGAACATACATCCACCATGACTCGACTCAGCTATAACCCACATGACTTGTTTATCCGCAGATGCTCTGGCCTTTGAAGATGACTGACTGGACTGATTCCTTTCCTTCTAATTTTCCAAGTGTGAATAGTGATCACAGATCGAATGCGGATCGTAGTCTTTGCTTTTAAATCCCTAACTTTTGCCTGGATCGCCCTTTTCGGGTTTTCAATCCACCGGGATACTCATTTTTGCCAAAGTTGTCTTTTCAGGTTTTCAACCTTGTGGGTTTATTCTTTTTTCCTTTTATCCCTAATTTTTGCCCGAACCTTTTCTTTTTATGGTTCGCCAGGATGCCCCATTTTTGCCTGAACCTTCTTTTTATGTTCAGCGGGTCTCTTTTATGCAAAGTATTTTTTGACTATGTTCGCGTTCACAGGGGACGTAAAATCTTCGCCATCCATAGTTGAGAGTAATAAGGCTCCATCAGAGAAGATCTGTCTTACTACATATGGCCCTTCGTAATTCGGAGTCCACTTGCCCCTGTGATCTGTTTGAGGAGGAGTGGTCATTTTCAGAACTAATTCACCAGTTTGAAAACACCGAGGACGCACTTTCTGATCAAATTCTTTTTTCATCCTGCTCTGATACAACCGGCCATGCGCAATGGCTTTCAATCTCTTCTCTTTAATGAGGTTCAGTTCATTCAACCGGGAACGCACCCACTCAGCTTCATCCAGCTTTGCGTCTGTCAGAATTCTCAAAGAAGGAATCTCAACTTCTAATGGCAGAACTGCTTTCATACCATACACCAGTGAGAAAGGAGTTGCCCCAGTTGATGTGCGTACCGAAGTACGATATCCATGCAAAGCGTAAGGCAACATCTCATGCCAGTCTTTGTATGTCACTACCATCTTCTGCACAATCTTCTTTATGTTCTTATTAGCGGCTTCAACAGCCCCATTCATCTTTGGGCGGTAGGGAGAAGAATTGTGATGTTCGATCTTAAAGCTCTGGCATAGCTCCTTCATCATCTTATTGTTCAATTTCGAACCATTGTCAGTAAGGATTCTCTCTAGGACTCCATACCGGCAGATGATGTCCTTCTTGATAAACCGGGCTACCACTTGTCTGGTGACGTTGGCATACGATGCTGCTTCTACCCACTTCGTGAAATAATCAATAGCTACCAGGATAAAACGATGTCCATTCGAAGCAGTCGGCTCGATCTTCCCAATCATGTCAATGCCCCACATGGAAAAAGTCCAAGGTGACGACAAAACATTCAGAGGAGTAGGCGGTACGTGCACCTTGTCAGCATTAATCTGGCATTTATGACATTTCCGGGCGTATTTAAAACAATCAGACTCCATAGTCATCCAATAATACCCCGCTCTTAACAATTTTCTTGCCATAGCATGCCCATTGGCATGAGTACCGAAGGAACCTTCATGAACTTCTTCCATTAACAGGTCTGCCTCGTGTTCATCAACATAACGTAGCAAGACCATGTCAAAGTTTCTCTTGTATAACACATCGTCCTTGTTCAAAAAGAAATTTCTTGATAACCTCCTCAATGTCTTTTTATCCTTGGAAGATGCCCCAGCTGGGTATTCCTGACACTTCAAAAAGACTTTGATGTCATGATACCAAGGCTTGCCATATGATACCCCTTCAACTGCAAATACAAAAGCAGGTCTATCCAAGCGCATGATTCTGATTGAAGGAGTTTCATTCCAACGATTCACCTGATACATTAATGACAACGTTGCCAACGCATCAGCCATCTGATTCTCTATCCGGGGAATGTGATGGAAGTCCACTCTGTCAAAGAAAGGTAACAACCTTCTGGCATAGTTGTTATACGGAACAAGATTTTCTTGACGAGTCTCCCATTCACCTGTAATCTGATTAACCACCAACGCAGAATCACCATAAACATCGAGGTTCTTGATTCTCAAATCAATCACTTCTTCTAACCCCATGATGCATGCTTCATACTCTGCCTCATTGTTGGTGCATATGAACACTAATCGGGTGGTGAAGGGTATATGAGAACCCTTTGGAGTCGTAATGACTGCCCGATTCCGTTACCATATGAATTAACAGCTCCATCAAAAACCAACTTCCACTAAGATCCAATCTCAGGTCCCTCATTAGGCAAAGGTTCTTCACAATCCTTCATCTTCAGATACATGATATGCTCATCAGGAAATTCAAACTTCATCGGTTGATAATCCTCAATTGGCTCTTCGGCAAGATATTCTGAAAAAACACTTCCCTTAATGGCTTTTTGGGAAACATACTGAATATCGTATTTTGTCAGAACCATCTGCTAACGGGCTATTCTCCCAGAAAGTGCTTGCTTCTCAAACACATACTTGATCGGATCCATCTTCGAAATCAATAAGGTTGTGTGGTTTAACATATACTGCCTCAAACGCTTAGCGTCCCAAGCAAGTGCATAACATGTTTTCTCCAGCATCGAGTACCTTGACTCGCAATCAGTAAACTTTTTACTCAAGTAGTAGATGGCGTGCTCTTTTCTACCTGACTCGTCTTGTTGACTGAGCACATAACCCATTGAATTCTCAAGAACCGTGAGATACATAATCAAAGGCCTTCCTGGCACTGGCGGCATATGGACCGGAGGTTCCTGCAAGTATTCTTTAATCTTTTCAAATGCCTTTTGACAATTTTCGTTCCACCTGACCGCTTGATCTTTTCTTAATAACTTGAAGATTGGTTCACACGTGGCTGTGAGATGCGAGATGAACCTAGCAATGTAGTTTAATCTCCCCAAGAAACCACGAACCTCTTTTTCTGTTTTTGGCATAGGCATTTCTTGTATGGCTTTTACCTTCGCAGGATCAACCTCAATACCTTTTTCACTAACAATAAACCCCAGCATCTCACCCCGAAGGTGCACTTGTTTGGATTCAACCTCAGTCTGAATTTTCTTAATCTTTCAAATAGCTTCTAAAGATTCACCAGATGTTCTTCCTCCGTCTGTGACTTCGCAATCATGTCATCAACATAGACCTCAATCTCTTTGTGAATCATATCATGAAAGAGAGTCACCATCGCCCGCTGATAAGTTGCCCCTGCATTTTTCAATCCAAAGGGCATCACTTTGTAGCAGAAAGTTCCCCACGATGTTATGAATGTTGTCTTCTCCATGTCCTCTAGGGCCATCTTGATTTGGTTATACCCAGAGAAGCCATCCATGAAGGAAAACACAGAATACTGAGCAGTATTGTCAACTAACACGTTAATGTGAGGGAGCGGGAAATCATCCTTTGGGCTTGCTCTATTCAAATCCCTGTAATTAACACACATCCTGACCTTCCCATCCTTCTTAGGTACAGGCACGATGTTAGCAACCCATGGAGGATAATTTGTTACGGTAAGAAAACCGGCATCTAGCTATTTCTGAACCTCTTCCTTGATTTTGACAGACATCTCCGGTTTAGTTCTTCTCAACTTTTGTTTGACCGGAGCACAACCTTCTTTGAGTGGTAGCTGGTGTACAACAATATCAGTATCGAGCCCAGGCATGTCTTGGTAATACCAGGCGAAGATATCCATATACTCACAGAGCATTTCAATCAATCTCCCCTTGACACCGTCTTCCAATGCAGCCCTTATCCTTACTTCCTTTCTGGCGTCCTCGGTTCCCAGATTCACAATCTCAATTTCCTCCTGATGAGGCAGGATGACTCTCTCCTCTTGCTTCAACAATCTGGCCAACTCTTCAGGCAGTTCACAATCTTCGTCAGTCTCTTCTTCAGCCTGATAGATTGGATTGTCAAAGTCATACCGAGCTATAGCTGAGTCATGATCGGTGTCATCTGAACAAAAAGACCTGCATGATTGATGAGGTATGTTTTATTATGTATGCAACAAAAGAAACACATTGCCATTTTGATGTGGGTTTTTAATGCATAAAAGTAAACAGAAAGACAGAGATCAAAATATTTGAGTGTGAAAAGTCCTTTATTGATGATAAAGCAAAACATGCAACAATTAAAAGCCCTACAAATAAAATCACTACGTCTTGGGCAGAACGCAGGATTAACATAATAGGAAAACAAAGCAATTACTCGAAGCCAGTCACTTGAATGACTTTCTCGGAAGACCAGTTGCACAGACTTTCTCCTGGGACGCAAGGACGAATCCAGCTATCCATATCACAATCACTGTCTCCTTCTTCCTCAATGGCATTAACTCTGTCGAAGAAAACACCGGCACTGGTGAAACGGACTGGGCTATAGAACCTCGGAGGCTCTTCCTGACGCCTAGGTGGTTTGTACCCTAATCCGTAGGTATCCCTCTTCTCCTGAACTTCAACCACTTGGCCCCACCTCTGTGAGCCACCAGCTTCAACCACGGCTTTGGCGTCTTTAAACGAAGACATAGAAACCTCAAGTTGATCTGCCACTGCAGGCTACTCTGTAGCTTCAGACTGAACAACCTCTTCAGAAACCTTCACCTTCTCAAACCCCTGACACAGTGTCTCATGGATTTCACCATCCACTTCCATGTATTTGAAGGTTGACAGCTGACTAATCATTATGTCTTCTTCTCCGCACACTGTCACTACGTGGCCGTCTACCATGTATTTCAGCTTTTGATGCAAAGTGGAGGTTACAACGCCCGCACCATGGATCCAAGGACGACCCAACAAACAGCTGTACGCTGGCTGAATATCCATTATATAAAATGTTGCATCAAAGATTTCTGGCCCAACCTTGATCGGAAGCACAATCTCACCAAAAACAGACCTCTTCGAGCCGTCAAAAGCTCGCACCACCAAGTCACTTGGTGTACAAATAAGTCCCCTGATATCTAACTTCATTAATGCTTTCTTTGGCAATACATTCAACGATGATCCCGTATCAACTAACACATGTGACATCAGTGAACCACGACATTCAATCGAAATATGCAGGGCATTGTTGTGATTTCTCCCAGCGGGAGTCAAATCAAGATCTGTAAAACCCAAGCCATTACCCGCATTCACGTGCGCTACAACCCCTTCCAGCTGGTTAACAGAAATCTCTTGAGGAACGTAGGCTACATTCAAAACCTTCAGAAGAGCATTCCTGTGAGCATCAGAACACAATAGCAAAGACAAAATAGAGATCTTGGACGGGGTCTGATGTAACTGGTCCACGATCTTGTAATCACTTTTTCGGATGAGTCTCATAAACTCCTCTACATTTTCAGAAAAAGCATCATCAACCGGCTTTACTGTAGAATCCATAATACCTGGAGTCTGAACAAAACCATCCATTACCTGTTTTCCCCTATCTTGACTTGAAGTACTGGGTTGATCATTAACAGGAGTAAGCACTCTACCACTTCTCGTTATAGCATCAGCTTCAACCTTAACTTCAGGACTAGCACTCACTGGTGAAGTAGTCAATAATTCATGCTTTTATGCATTGACAAACACCTCTGCGCCGTAATTCCACGGAATAGCCTTAGAGCTCTCGTACGGAATAGGTCCAGCCCTTGTAATGATGACTGGAGGTGGCCTTGCCGGGCCAGAAATAGTAATTGTTTTGAACGGAATGGTGATAGTAGCAACCCTCTCACTAACAACCTCTTCTTGCTGATTACCTCTATCAAACTATAAGCAACCCTCATTAATCAGATTCTGAATACCCATCTTCAACGAATCACAACCATTATCCTTCGTCAAACAATCTGAGCAGTTCTCATCACAACCCAGATAGACACCACCCTTCAATAACCTGTTTTTAACCACAGCCAGCGGAGTCTTCAATTCCTCAACATCCATGATCAAATTCAAAGCTTCACATTCCTCAATTATCGCATTCACCCTTGGCCCATTGTGGTCAGGCATCGGGTTTTGAATAACATTGGGCCCAACATTCGAGAAATTGATAGCCTTGGAGTCTACAAGGTCTTGCACCTTGTGATGAAATGCCCTACACTTCTCCACAGTGTGCCCCGGAGCACCAGAGTGAAAATCGCAGTGTGCGTTATCATCGTAGCCTCGTGGGAGTTCCCCTGTTGGTGGAGCCAGGGTACGGAGCTCAACTAGACGCAACTGCAACAAATGTTGCAACAACTGTGCATATGACATTGGTGGTTGATCAAAATGCCTCTATGCATTCCTTTGTCTGTTCTGATACTGGCCCTGCTGCCTGTTCTGATTAGCATTATTCCTTTGTTGTTGTGGTGGAGGTAACGTTGCTAGGATAGTTACCGATGCTACTTGTTGATTATTGCTCTGACGCTGTTTCCCTTTTCCCCTATGAGATGATACAGCGTTGGCCTTTCCTTTCTTCTTATAACCATCAAATGGCTTCTTTCCATGCCCGGAAGACGATCCGTCACCACTAGAAACTTTTCCAGCCTTAATTCCAACCTCTACCTTCTGTCCTATAGCAATCACATCTGCAACCTTGCCTAGTGAACAAGGTAACAGCTTTTCATAATAGTGCTTAGGCAGTGTGTCCATAAACATATCCAACATCTCTTTTTCCAGCATTGGTGGCTTTACCCTAGCCGCCAATTCACGCCACCTTTGCGCATATTCTTTGAAACTTTCATCACTTTTCTGGGACATGCTCAACAGCTGAGTTCTATTGGGCGCCATGTCTGTGTTGTATTGGTAATGCTTAATAAAGGCTGCAGCTAGCTCTCTCCAAGTACAAACATCTCTACTCTCCAGCGCCATATACCATTCCAAAGACGCGCCAGACATGCTGTCTTGGAAAAAGTGCATCATTAGTTTTTCGTCCTTGGCATGGGCAGCCATCTTCCTGGTATAAGCCTTTACATGAGTTCTCGGGCAGGTAAAACCATTATACTTCTCCAGTGTAGGAATCTGAATCTTGTGCGGAATGACAATATCAGGGACCAACCCTAGGCGTCCAAATCTATTCCCAGATCATCCTGTTTCACAACCCCTTTCAGTTGCGCCTCGATTAAATGGATCCTCTCATCACTGACCACAGGAAGTCCAACGTCCAAGCTTCTGACTGAAAAAACATCATCCTGTTGATCATCAAAACGATGGCCATGGATAGCTCGAACAGTACTTCCTTCTCCCACCACTGAAGGAATCCCACCCTGTCCACCAGCACCAGGGATAGGAATGTTGATACCAGCACCACCTCCGCCCGGAGGAATAACACGATTAAGAAGACCACCATGTAAGATACCATTTTCATCAACCTGCGACACCAAAGGCTGAACTAGAGTTCTGAATTCATTCTGACTCTGCACCACACCTTGCATCATCTCCATAAATTGATCGATGCGAGCTTGCATAGCTGCCATGTCTGCCTGTACTTTGTCCATCACTCTGCTTTGATTAAGCCTGGTAGAATACCGATGAGTTGGTTGATCAATCCTGACTGTAAAAAAGAGAGAGCATAAGAAAACCAGAGAATCTGAGATAACCTGCTATGCAAAAAAGATTACGATTATGCAAATGTAAATGCAAACATGTTTGTATATTCGCAGGGCGATCCACCCCTTGATTCCAGTTTAAAGATGAGATAGGATGAAACTGCTGCTCATATACAAATCAGAGAAAATCACTGTCAGAAATTACAACCCAAGGTACCATAAAGAGCCTGAAACAAAATAAGCAAAGGTCCCAGCCAACAATTCTGGTGGTGACCCAAAATACAAAGAAAAACAAACTACAAACTACAGAGTAGAGTTCTCTTCAATCATTATTGACCTTGCACCCTTTAAGGACCACTGCCTGAGCTAGAGCTTTTCCCACTTAGACCTCTTCACCTCCGCTTATATCTTCAGCTCTTCTATGGTTGCTATGGCTTCATTGAGTCGTTCCTCGACTGCGTGTCTTTGGAACGTCCCTGACAAGATCTCCTCGTCTTTCTTCCTGAGCTTCAACTTCAGACTCTCAATCTGCTCCAAATACTTATCCTTCTTCTACTTGTTGGTTGTGATTGCAGTATCTCGGTAAGCATTCAACTTGTGAATCTTCGACCAAGCCTTGGCTAGGTCTTCCTTCTTGGATTTGAGAATCTTACTAACACTTCTTAGAGCTTGCCCTACCTTTTGCTTAGCTGTGACCTCTTCAGCTAGCTCCTTTTCTTTCTTAGGAAGAAGCTCCATCTTCAACTTGGCAATATGAACAACTTCACCTCGCTCATGTTTCAATTGGTAAATTTCCTTTTTCAACTCACTGTTCTCCTCTCGAAGTTTCTCCTTTTCAGCCCACAGTTTGTTATACTTCTCTATCTCAATCATGGTCGGAGATTCAATCAGCAAGGGGTAAGATGAAGGTTCTCTGCAGAACGGTAAAAGTACACTTTCTACTCTTCTCTGAATCCAGTCTTCGTACGCAGGGAAGGCTTTGTTGTTACACTTTCCAAAAGAAGTTCTTCCTTTCTTATGGCGATCTCTCCAAGCATTTGTAGCTTCTTTTAACACCTCCAGATTGGCTTGCTCACTCACAAATAGAGACTCTTGAAGATCTCGGCCCTTTGGCGGCTCTTTCAAAGCATACCCAAATTGCCTAATAGCAAGAATGGGGTTGTAATTAATTCCCCCCTTTCTTCCTATTAAAGGTACGTTTGGGTAACCTCCGCAACTAATTATGATCTCCTGGTCCAGCAAATCACGATTGATCCAAATCAAGTTGTCAGCCCTTAATCCCATCAATCTTCTTGACCAATCCAAAGTTTCTTTAGTGTCTTCAAATGCCCCAGATTTGGGAAGGCGATCAGCAAACCACTTATAGAAATTTGGAGCACAAAAGTAAAGAGGTCCGCCTCTCCTCTTCTCATTCTTATAGTGCATTGAATAATACAGATCCCCAAGCAAGGTAGGTACCGGATTCTTCGTGGTGAATATTCGGACGGCGTGCACGTCTACAAAATCCTTCACATTAGGGAACAACGCCGTTCCATAAACACACATAGCCAGGATGGCATTGAACACCGACCAACACTTAGCCATAGCACAAGTAGCAGCCTGCTCGATCAAAAACTTCGTGTGAAAGCCTTGGTAACCCCCTTTACTAGCAATATTTTTCTTCAACAAAGACTGATCCAAACGTAAAGCAGCAGCAACCCTTTCCAGATCAGGAAACTCCTTAGAAGGATAGAAGGGAGCTTCTTCTTTGACTGAAACATCCAAAATGAGAGCATACTCTTCCAACGTCTGAGCCAAAAGATAATCCGCAAATAGAAAACACCGAAGGTGAGGGTCATAGAACTGTGCCAGAGTGTGCAGGGCCCTGAACTCATAGTTGGTAACATTCCGGGCGAAACTCAGAATCCTCCCATATTCTCCTCTAAAATCTGCCAATACCCCAGGTTTTTCCATGGCCGAGATCTTGTGCACAACATCTAAATGAAGCTCCAGAAACTTGTACAGGATGATATTCTTTCTCTCTTCAGTGCTAATACTCATCATGGACAGTCTTCGAACAACCGGAATCAAAGTTAGGATGCAACCCTACAAATGAACAAACATGTTAGAATGCAAAATGATGATGCAAAATGCAAACATGGGATCAAGGTATCCATGATGCTCAAAACTGCTGTTGTTCTGCTGACTGAATAAGACCCTAAATACCAGAAACCCAGAAATCCAGAATAACGGCCCAATCAAACTGCCAGAATATCAGAATAATAACAGTACACTGATGAGAAATCCAAAAAACCGGGTAGGTTGAAGGTTTTGGTTACCTGCAAACCTGCAAACACCCATCCCTTCTCACATGTGGGTTCTAGAAAGCCAAGGATCCTCAATATCACGGGCTCTCAGGTCGAGAAATGATGATACGTTCACCATTTCTGATTTGGCATCATCACCAATCGAGGAGGCCTCAACTGATTCCCCTAAAAATAAGGTCAACCTATAGTAAGTTCCCAGCATTGGGTCCTCGGATCGAGAATGTGCAATGGGTTTGCCACATAACGTGGTCTGCCACTGTCACATCTCAGGAGGAGAGGCGTTGCTGAGTCCTCGGGAGACGGTCGCCAGAGTCGACAGTTTTCCAGGTTATATTCCATCATCTGCCCCAAATGAGCAGGATAGAACACTACCAAGGAAACCTCGTCTGGATGTGGAGTTTTCATGTATACTAAGTCTGGCCAAATGCCAAACAAGTCACACTACTTTCCACGCTAATCATAGGTGTATGCTTAAGCCTGGGTATTGGGCTTTTCTCTCATGAATCCAACCCACCCTACAAACAGAAAATCCAGCAGCAGAACACAGCAATATCCAGTATGACAATAATAAAATGAAATGCAATGCAATAAAAGCTGTAAATACAGTAAAACAAGTAAAACAACAATACAGTAATACAGTAATATACAACAAAATAAAGCACCATAATAAACACCCAATGAAATACAAACAGACAAGTGCTAGGATAGGCTCGCTAAAGGGGATGAACCAGCAAGAGGTCAACCAGGGTCCCTAGCAGAGTCGCCAGCTGTTGCTCCCGAAAGATTCGCATCCAACGGTACAAACGCGAGAGTGGCGCGGAAAATAAAGTCGTCAGCAATGTGTATTTATCCTGAGAGAGGGAAAGGAAACACTACATAAACCTGAGAGAAGGGAAAGAACATGGTCTCACGACCAAGAGAAACGGGTACGGGAGTCGGTTACGCGAAGGAAAGATGTTAGCACCTAACATATCCATTGTACTCGATGGGATCCACGCTTGTTGTCTGCATCAAAGGGTGTCGTCGTCTGGAGCTCCATTGCTACCGGATCGGAAAAGAAACGAGAACGGAAAGAACGGAGAAACGAAGAAGAAAAGAAAAAAAGAAGTGACTCGATAGGACGTTATCGTTGTCCTAGGCCTACGTACTCCCTCAGTGCAATGGGAAAGTTAGAGTCAACGTAGTTCGGACGGGAACTGTGGGGAGAAGGTTGCTCACCAAGATAATCGTTGTCTTGTGCCTACATATCCTCAATCGGACGAGAGAGAGGAATCAGAGCTAATGTAGTTCGTGGGTACGACCACGGATGGGTAAGTGTTTTTTACGTGAGCGACGAGCTCTTTTTTGAAAAAAAAGAAGTTTGAAACCCAACAATCCCGAAGGATAAAAAGATTTGAATTTGTTTGGTGTTTTTTAAGACAGAAGTGTTTTAAGTTAGTTCGTAACTTACATTGAACCAAAGTCTACCATGCGGGAACGAGTGAATCGCATGGTCGCCCCCAAATGGGACAATGCTAAACACCCTAGAAGAGGAGGGGAGACCCCTCGTTCTTCATTTCCTACACTTAAGGCTCGAGCGCAATATACGTTATATTTTATTAAGTGTTTTCAAGAAGTTTTGAGATGAGAAGAGAGAAGACACAAAGGAAACTCTAAAGGGAAACTAAGAGTCCTAATGTTATCATGCATGGGTAACCTATGGTTAGTGAGGCTTAGGAGAGATGACTACCTAACCTAATGCTAATCCTACTCCAAGCTTAATTAAAAATTAAGTTGGACTAGGTAGCTATAAAGGGAGAGAATCCAAGACTTAAACAAGTTTTGAGATTCATGGGAGGAAGAGAGTGAAAGAGAAGAAATGAGAAAGAGAAGGAGAAGATGAGATACAATAAATGGCAGCAAGCACATCATATCATAAATGTCCAACTTAAATCATCAAAATGTTTCAAAGATCAATGCAAAACAATTTCAAGTAAGCATGCAAAGATAAACATGAAAAAAGGCAAGCATACTTGTATGGAATGCACAATTAAGCATACATGGACTTCATACCAAAATGAAATGAGAAAGATAGGATGAAGATAAAAGCAAGTCAGAGCCAAGATCATATTATCATCAATAATTCACATATCCAAAAATGATTCATATCATGAAGCATTATGATCCAAAGAAGTTACAAAGCAAATGGTAATGATGTTTATCATACAATTCAAACCAAATGCATTCAACTATGCTCAAGTGAAATGAAAACCAAGTAAGGAGCTCAAGAGGCAGTAGAATATGCATCAATATCATACCAAACCAAACTTAAGTCATACAAGGTTAATTATCAAGCAACACTTTCAAGATATGCACCAAAGTAATCCGCCAATGGAAACTCAAAGTCCAATTACTTAACACATGCCAAACATGATTCAAACATGATCCACAAATGGCAAAATTTCATCACAAGGGACCTCAACCAGGGGTAAACATCATATCAAATGCACATGCAAATAATCAAGAAGAAACTCAAGCAAATAGGCATGGCAAGTCAACTTGTGTAAAGAGATGTCAAGATATAATCATGCATAAGTCATTTAAGCACAAATAATCAAACATATATCAAATAACATTCAAAAATTGTGAAATTAAAACTCAAATGACCTACGTCAGAAACCAATCACATGTCAAGAGATCTCACAAAAATTAAAAGTTTAAGTATCTCAAACAATTAAGCAAAGACCACATAGGAACCATAAACCAATATGCAAAGGAGAGGGACTAAAATGAAATATGCAAAGAGTTTAAAAATATGAGAAAAATATTTTTAGGAACCTCAACATGTCCTCTAACAAATGCAAAAATAATGAGATGTAAATCATGTATAGATGATGAGAACAAAAATCAACAAGGCAGGGTGTGCATATATGAAACAATCCAAAAATAAATTAATTAAACAATTAATTTTGAGGAACAAATTAAAATAAAAATGGAAAATAAAATTTGACAAAATTTTATAAAACCCTAAATATGCTTCATGAATTTTTTTGGGATTTTTGGATGCATTTAATTAATTTTAAAAATTAAAAATGGAAATGCAATAATTAAATGAAATAGAAAGGAAATAAAAATAGCCAGGGGGTGCAAACAGCAAAGGATACACGTTCAAAACCAAACTGGGCTCAAGGGGGAGGTGTGGATATCAAGCCCAGGTCAAAATACCCATCAGTGAAGTCAACACACCCCACATAGAACTTAGTCAACAAATATGACTCACACAAGCCATCTGATTGATCTAACGTTCACAATCAGTAAAACAAAAACACCAGTAATCATGATGAGAGGCTAAGATTGAAAGGACATGATAACACCAATACACGCGCATACACCAAATCGACAGAAATTAAAAATAAAATACGTGAGAGGCATGTGGCATTTTTAATGTGTTGGCATATCACAAACCATCAGATTCATCTAACGCATACAAATCAGTCAAACAATCAAAAATTATACAAGATGAGTGATCCAGATCTATGGTACACGGTAGTAAACATGGAATAGCACACACACACACATTAAAATGAACTCAAAAAAATAAATGAAGTGGCAAGATCTGAACCATCAGATCTAACCCTTGGACGGCTGTGATTTCATCTTCTCCACTTAAACCCCGTGTCACCTGAAAAATAACCAGATGCCGGAGCCCTAGCTCCGGTCGTCTTCTCCGGCAGCCTCAACGGAGATCCAACATAAAAATTTCCAGAAATCAACAACAAGGGTACAGTTCCACCCAGTTTTTCATGAGGATCTCAAATATCACATTCATTTCATCAAATAATCAACACACAGGCCAAATCGAAGAGAAGAAATTTAGATCCAAAACTTTCAAACTCAAAATACACACATGTTACACGTCCAAACTTAAAATAAAATACATCAGCATGCTCTGTACACATCACAGATCATTATGCACACAATAAAATCAAGTTCTATAATGGTGAAAAGTAAGCTTACCTGAAAGTTGTAGAGCTCGAATTACACCAAGAACTCCTTCCAAAAGCTGCAGATCTTCCTCTTTTGAGCTCTATTTGCAAAATAAATGCAAATAGAGACTTAAATCTGGCTAGATCTAGGATTTTGAACTTGAACTCTCTTGAAATCAACTTGATGAAAACGTTGCTCAGAGCTTCAAATGATGGATGATTCTTGTTCTATGGAGTGTGCTGATCACAAATATGGGAAGAAATCTCACTAAAACCCTAGGAGAAAGGAGTTTCGAAGGAGAGAAAGTTTGGAGTGAAAAATGAATTCTGAGCAGAAATGAGTGCATGGCCTAGCTTTGTGCGTGTGAGTTAGCTTATATACACCTCATTAGACCTCTGATCACAATTAAAACTTGATTAATCCCTCGGTTAATGAAATTGGATGGTTTATGCCAAAATGCACTTTGTGATGCCACCACTAATCCACACGTGCAAAGGCCACAAAACAAGCATGATTCACTCACATTTCTTCTACTGATCACAAATGAATTGTACTTGGGCTTTGTGGATGATTGGTTAATGAGATTTGGATCAATTTGCAAATTGTTTATTTGTTAAATACACCATGAATAAGGCACAGTTTGGCATGAAACAAGGGTCAAAATTGGTGCTCATGGCTTGTACTTTGATGGTACAATATGACTTGAAGCAATTGAAGTGATTACAAGTCCTTTTGGATGAAAATGCAAATGGTGGAAAAATGGAACCATGTGAAAACCTTAAAAACCAACCTTGAGTCTTTTGATCATAACTTGAGTTTCACAAATGATATGGAGGCAAACTAGTACTTTTTGGAAATGCAAGAGAAAGATCTTCAACTTTCATGTTGGAGGAAAATTCATTTGAAGCTTCCTTGATGATGAAAAGTCAAGTTGAATGTGGTGGAAAAAATGCCAAAAATGGAAAGTTCTCATTATAGGTCATTTTCCAAATTTAGTAACTTTTGCACAAACTCTTGATTCTTGAAGAATGATGTCATCCATGCTATTCCTTGACCAAATAAGGTACATGGACTTGGGAAACATGATTTGGAACCTTGAAAACCCATGGTTGACTTTCCTTTTGAACTGTTGACTTTTGCTTACTTCACAAGTAACTGATCTACTGAACATCTTCCACAATGAAACACTAGCCAAGTCTTTCCTCCATGAGTACTTGTAAGCATATAGAACCTCATAAGAATGTATTTGAGCAAGCAAAACCCATCAAGAAGCCTTTTGGAACCAAAACCCTAATTTGGACCATCTGATTAGGAGAGAAAGATTCACTTGAAATCTCTTGCCAATCTTGATCTTATGAGGATATGATGAACCCCCCAAACCATCTTGAGGCTTGAGACTCCTTTGAGATGAACCAAGTACCTTGATCCCATTTTAAGAACCAATGCTATGCACAAATGCTAATGTAAGAAATGCAAAGAAACATAAGCCAGTTAGCTAAAAGTAAGAGGGCAAATTTTGGGGTGTTACACCACGCAGCGGAAAATCAAGTTTAAACGAAACACTTTTATAATTCAAAACTTCTCAAGTAAAACTCATGAAAAACATCATGTCCACAAAAACAAAATAACATAATTGTTCGACTCAAATGTCCCGACCCAATGTTACATATCAGAGCAAGACCCTCTAATCGACGGAGAAATAAAAAATGCTTCAAAACTAAATCTTCATGCGCCAAATGAAGTTAAGCCTGATCACCTGCACGTTACCCACGTAGAGGCAACATTCAAATAGGCAGGGTGAGTAATCATGAAATAAATATATAAGATATAAGTAAAAGATAAAGCACAAACAACATCGTCATCAAGTCACTCACAACATCAAGAACACATTAATGACATCAATATAATGCAATGCCACATAATATGCAATGCAACACCATAGACTCATGCATGTGGTACCAACTCGTCATAATAGATGGACACTGGGCCATCACCCTCCAAAGATCCCCACCAATATGATCGATTCTACACAAGAACCGGAGCACATCATAAAAATGCTATAATCCACACAATGGGATTGAAGCCACCAAATGGACTGAAGTCCTAACTATGCCATGAATGCATGATGCAAATTATCATAATAAACATCATCATAAAATCGTCATAATTGCACCATCATTCATGAAATCATCATCAAACGAACATCAATACATCACACCAAGTCGCACTCATCAAAGTTCGTCATTACACCTCACAATTTTTCATATTGGGTTCATCATATAAAATCCCCGATTTTTATCCCATTCATCATTATTACTAGATTACTAGTGTCTTATTACTTCATCATACCCCCATGTCCCAAAGAAACCACGTCACAAGCGAAATCGGGATAGAAATCGCAAAAACGGGAAAGTCTGCACAGATCACTGCCCATACGCGTAATACCCCTCATGTTATGCATATGGCTCAACTTTTACGCCTTGGCCTGCTTATCATACGCGTAGGGCCCCTGCCCAGGCCTCCCATTACGCGTAATGCATCCTCTATTACACGTAACAACAGAGAGGGATTTCCTCTCAATTCTCCTTCAATTTTCCCCATACGCGTAAGACCACCCCATACACGTATTGCCCACAATCCCATACGCGTATGCTACACGTATCAGCAGAGGGTCGTGTCAGCCCTTGGGGACGGGTGCGTACGCTAAGCGTATCACCCTGGGAAGCCCCCTCATTACGCGTAATACTTACCCCATTACGCGTATCACCAGAAACTACACCAAAACTTAGATCTCGCATCTGAACGCAAACTTCCTCATTCTTGCACCTTCGATCTACCAAAAACAGCCTCAAACCAGCTTTGATTCATCCCAGATCTAAGTTTTTTATCCTACTTCATCATCTACATCAATTTCTCCTAATTATTAAGTCTGAAATTAGTTAATATCAAGTTCAATTTCAGATCTGGTTTTGCCCACACGTTCATCACATTATCACCAATCATTCACACAGATTCAACATCAATTATAGCAGCATATACCAGAATCACAACAGAATTCATACACATACAGAGTTATGAAAATCGTCACAGATTCATCACAGATTTCAGCACATATTCATCAAAAAACACAAACACACAATTACCTCTACCTTAAACCCATATCAAATGTATTAACCCGGATACCCCTCATACCTCAAATTTTTCAGCAGAAATTCTTGGCTTCTTGGGTTCTACGGTTGATTCCTCGTTCTAGCCTCCTTTCCTCAGCTCTCTAATCACTTCTTAGGGTTGCACAAAACTAATTCTCAAAATCCCTATTTTTCTTTTGTTAAACCTATGTTTTGGGCCTTAATCACAGTTTACCGTATCGTCCTTAATTAATCCCCTCAATATTACCGTCTTACCCTTAATGGTCTTCTAATTATTTTAATTAACAATAATAATAATAATATAAATAATATTATAATTACTCAAATTATTCTAATATTATTACTAATAAAATAATCTAATTAATTATTAATTCTAAGAGACCTCACCGTTCCTTTATCCCAAGGCTACCCCGCAGCAGCACATAACTTCATCAACGTCACAAGATCATCTAAAAGCACCAAAACACCGAATAATCATAATTATTCAATAAATAAATATTATAATTATTTTGGGGTGTTACACGCCTTACCTTAGATTTCCAGCAATTAATGATGAGTCAAGCAACTTCTATGACTTCCCTCTTCAAAATCCTAGCTTTTGCTTTTTCTCTCCTTTTTACCTTTTGTCTCACTTTTCACATACTGATGAAAACTAGGCTAATTTTTACTTACTTCCAATATATCCTTAGGGTTTTCCACATACTTCTTTCCAATTACCTCATTAATCCTTAACTTTATTAACTCACATAATTGCCCCAACTCTCTAACTCCTTGCTCCCATCTATTTAGGCTCTGTTTGGCACAACCATTTTTAAGCTTATAGCTTATAGCTTATAGTTTATAATATCATATGACAATAAAAGACCTGTTTGGTAATAGTCTTTTCATCACGAGCTTATAACTTATTTTATTAACTTATAGCTTATTTTTTCAGACGCTATGTCAAATAGCGTTTTAGCTTATGGCTTATAGCTTATAATTTTTTCTTCCACTTTTGTCTTTATTATTTTAACTAAAATTCATTACTACTCTTTATAATTTATTTTAATTTCAATAAAACAATTATATATTAAATGTCTTTTATGTCATTTTAATTTATCAACTAATTAAATCACTAATTTTACCAAACAATTCAATTAGCTTATCAGCTATAAGTCATCAGCCATCAGGTATAAGCTATAAGCTATCAATCATCAGTCATCAACTATAAGCTATTAACTAACCACTATTTTTACCAAACAGAGCCTTATCCAAATCTCACAAAGGGCCTAATTATATTATTTTACTATTTATTTAATTAATTTAAATAAAATAATATTTATTCTAATAATTAATTAAAATTATAATGACTTCTAAACCATTCAACCAAACTTTTACTTCTCTATACCTTTATTCCAATGATACTTAACCCCACAATCACACAACAATAATTTATAAACATTAATTAATCAAATAATTCCAAATAATTCAATCAAATTAATTAATCAAATTTGGGGTGTTACAATTCTCCACCGCTTAGAAAAATTTTCGCCCTCTAAAATTACCTGAGAAAATAGAGTCGGATATGACTCTCTTATATGACTCTCAAGCTCTCAAGTTATGCTTCCACTGGCTAGTCTTCCCCACACTACCTTCACCAAGGCAATCTACTTACCTCACAAGTGATTCACTTTCTGACCTTCTATCTGCATGGGTGATGCCTCAACAGTCAGGTTCTCTCTCACCTGTATATCATCCATTTGGATCACATGAGACGGATCCAAAATGTATCTCCTCAACTGTGACACATGAAACACACCATAAAGATTAGAAAGCGGCGGTGGCAAAGCTATCTGATAGGTCACATTTCCTATCCTCTACAAAATCTGGTATGGACCAACAAAATGTGACGTAAGCTTTCGAGACTTCAAAGCTTGTGCGACGCCGGTTACAAGAGTAACTCTAAAAAATACACTGTCTCCCTTTTGGAACTCAAATGCTTTCCTTCTCTTATTATAATAACTCTTCTGGCAACTCTGTAAAACTTTTATCTTCTCTTGGATCATCCTTGCCGAGGCCGACAAAAATGACAGATTCACCATCATCCTTTATTCGTTCCTAAACAACAAGAAAACAATGATAAAACCTAAAAAATAAGGGTGAGAGACTAGGTTTGGGAGTCGATTAAGTAAGTGAAAGGTGTTAGGCACCCATCACCTCTATTGTACTCAATAGGATCCTCCTTCTATTTTAGGGTTAGTTGTTTGCCTAGGGTATGTTCACTTTATTATTTAAATATTCAATTATCTATTTACAAAATTATTTTATAATTTAGAGAAAAGAGGAAAAGAAATCCCAAAAAGATTTTTATAATTGTACTCGATAGAGTTTACAACTTTATGCCTGCGCACTCTCATTTTAAACGAGGGATTAAAGTATCGTAGTTCATCTAAAAAATGTTTGTTGGTTGATTGATTTTATCCCTTAAAAATAATTCTCATGCAACAGGGGCAGAGAAAAGTTTAGTTTGAAAAATGCCTCAATGCACAATGGCACAGGTCTTATAATTTAAGTGAGTGATATTGATTTTATCCCATTGCTTTAATTGCAAATATATCCTTTTTTTAATTTATTTAGAAAAATAAATAAATTATAATAATATATTTATTAAAATGTAAAAACCCAAGTTTAATCCCTTATCCTAAATCCTAAGTTTATACTCTTTGAACCATAAGAGTTTTACCCCTAAAGTGTATCCCATTTATATCTCTAATATCCCATTTTATCTCTTATTTATTTGCAAAATAAATAATTCTTAATTGATTTAAGAAAATAAATTAGGAATTATAATTAAACTCATATTTCTGATTTTATCTAGGAATGGAAATGGATAGGGTTTGGACAGGGTACTATAGTACCCGTCCCCATATCCGCAGTTTTAAAAAATTCTCGTACCCGAGCCCATACCCGTGTGGGTACCAACATTTATATATGTACCCGTACCCTATGGGTAGCTAAGTACTCATACCCGTACCCGTTTACCCGCATTTCTAATAAAACAATATAGATATATTATAATTTACGATGTTATTTTAAAATTTGGCAATATTAAAAAAAATTTCAAGGATATTATTGTTGAATTAAGAAATAAACAAACACTTACATTGAAATGTATACAAGTTTAATATAGATGTATTCAATAAAATTGATAAACATACACGTGTTTATATATATATATATATATATATATATATATATATATATATATATGGGTTCATATCTTATGAGAATGTCTTTTTTATGTAAGAACATGAGAATGAATCTGAATCATTAGACTTTAAAATAAATGGTGGAGATTATGTGTAATTTTTGTTTTTCTCTGTCCTCCATTATTAAAATAAATGATGGAGGAGAGAGAAAAAAAACTGACAAATAATCTCCACCATTTATTTTAAAATCTAATGGTTCAGATTCATTCTCATGTTATCACATAAAAATGACATTCTCATATGATACGTTACTATATATATATATATATATATATATATATATATATATATATATATATATATATATATATATATATATATATATATATATATATATATATCGGGTTTAATGGTAGTGCACTGTCAGTGTAAGAAAATTTTGCACATGCAACCAATTAAAACTCTTATATTTGCCATGTCATTTCAGTATTTAAAATAAATTTGGGATTTATTCTGATGTATGTCTCTCATTGGTTGACAGTGTAAAAATTTTTACACTGTCAATGCATTTTCTTATATATATATATATATATATATATATATATATAGTGTGGGTATGTTGTGAGTTGGGTACTAAGATACTCGTACCGACGTTTTTTAGTGGGTAATTGTCCGAGCCCATACCCTTACCCATTTTGTGAGTTTTTACCCTACCCGTTGTGGATAATTTTTTTGGATACCCTAGAAGGATGGTCAAATTTCCATACCTAATTCTATCCCTGATTTTTATCCCTTGAATTTCCTATATTTCCGGTTTATTTATCCATAATTACACCCCTTATATTATCCCAATTATCATCCATAAAATGTATTAAACCCTTTATTAAATAAATATTATCTGATTACTTAAAAAAATAGAAATATAATAAATTAGTAAAATAAAAATTAAAGTACCAAAATCCCTAGTTATAATTAAAATTCCTAATTATAATCCATTATTACTTGACAAATAAAATTAAGATAATTATTTCCATATTAATTCCTAAATCCTTAATTAATTTAAAGTTATAATTCAAATGGATAATTATTGTAAAAAATTAATTAAAACCTAATATCCTAATCATATTATAACCCTAGTTTAATTTGGTTAAATTGAAAAGGAAAAAAATAAAAAAATAAAATAGAATAGAATATGAATAATTTAGTCAAAATTGAAGCTGATAATGTCAAAATCATTACTAAAAAAATGGCATTTAGTGACTGAATTAGAGATCGAAAAAGTCTAAAAATCGGTCACTATAACGTTTAGCAACCAATAACAATCGAACCAATTCACTTTCCTTTGTGAAATTTTCGTGTGTCCACTAGGCCATTTGGGTATAATTTAAATTTAAAATTTATATATTATTAATGAAATAGAACTTTCAAATATTATTTAAAAAGATTCTTACACTAATTGTCATTAAAATTATATTTTATCTAAATTAATAAATTTATATGAGTTCATTATTTATATAAATATATGTTTTATTTGTTAAAACAATAAAAATGTAAAATTTTGACTAAAAAATAAATAAAATGAGAAAATTGGGAGGGAAACAACTTAATAATGGACAAAAAAAATTAGTTATCAAAATTTCGGTCATTGAATTTTTTTTTAAAATTAATTTATATAAAAACGATTATTTAAGACTGAAAATTATGGTTACAAAATATCAGTCTAATTCGGTAACTAATTTTATTTATTGACCGATTAAATAATTTTTAAAATTTTATTTATATGATATCTAATTTTAATTATTAATTCGGTCACAGTCACGTAAATTTTTTAATTGAAATTCCATTTTCGTCTTCTCTCTCGTGCACGTGAAAGGAACAGAGGAAGAAACAAAGCATTCTTGTTCATCTCTCTTATCCTCTTTTGATTTCATCTTTCTTCTCCAAACTAACTTAAAAAAAATAAACCTTCTCCTCACCCCAAATTAAAACAAACAACTTCT
Source organism: Lathyrus tuberosus (assembly GCA_022829125.1). Classification (NCBI taxonomy): domain Eukaryota; kingdom Viridiplantae; phylum Streptophyta; class Magnoliopsida; order Fabales; family Fabaceae; genus Lathyrus; species Lathyrus tuberosus. The sequence goes on along the minus strand of JALAZF010000389.1, from coordinate 1,247,537 downwards.
CAATCAAGAGAAAAACAAGTCGAAGGTAGTGCGGTGGCGGAAGTAGGCGGATCTGTGTTTGCGATTGGGTGACGGCGGTGTCGTCGCGTCGGTTTCAGTGGTGCGACCGGTCGGAGATTCTTTTCCAGCGGTTGTCGCGCTCAGGAGTGGTGAATCCTTCATCAGAGCAGTCCCAGTGCAGGAGAAGAGGGACCTCACGGTTACGATTCCGATTTTGCCTTCATTTTGTTTCAACTCAAATTTGGTTTGAATTTTGGTTCTATACCCAATTCCGATTCCGTTTCTTCCTTTGAGTTTAGGTTCGATTACCGTTTGGTTGTTTCTTTTGGAAAAAAATTATTTAAAGAGGAAATATTATACAACTTTGGAAAAAGGAGCTGCTTGGAAATATTAAACTAGTAGAAGACTCGACGATAAACCTTTCATTACAAAATAAGATTATAAAAAATAAGAAATTTTAAATTGAAATGCAAACAATGTAATATATATACAACAACAACAAGATTTAACTATTAAAAAGTCATACCTAAGCTTCAGGAGTTGCGGTCGGTGCGGTGGTGTCCCAAAGCAGTCATCCTATTGTTTTCTTCAATAAAACGGTATGTCTCGGCATGCAAATCAGCCTCCGTGTAAGTGCGCGAAATGTTTGATGTCACAAAAGCGGAAAAAAATAGCTTCAATACCTTATCAGACAACAACAAGCAACAACGACAACAACAACAACAACAAAAAACAAGCACAACAACAACAACAAAACACAACAACAAGCACGACAAAATACAACAACAAATAACAACAACAACAAGCACAACAAGAACAACAACAAACAACAACAAACAACAACAAGCAACAAGCAATAACAACAACAAGATTTAACTATTAATAAGTCATACCTAAGCTTCCGGAGTTGCGGTCGGTGCGGTGGTGTCCCAAAGCGGTCATCCTATTATTTTCTTCGGTAAAACAGTATGTCCCGGTATGCAAATCAGCCTCCGTGTAAGTGCGCGAAATGTTTGATGTCACAAAAGCGGGAAAAAAAATAGCGTTAATACCTTATCAGACAACAATAAGCAAAAACAACAACAAAAAACAAGCACAACAACAACAACAAAACACAACAACAACAAGCATGATAAAATATAACAATAAACAACAACAACAACAAGCACAACAACAACAACAAACAACAACAAGCAACAAGCAACAACAACAACAAGATTTAACTATTAAAATGTCATACCTAAGCTTCAGGAGTTACGGTCGGTGCAGTGGTATCCCAAAGCGGTCATCCTATTGTTTTTTTTGATAAAACGGTATGTATTGGTATCCAAATCAGCCTCCATGTAAGTGCGCGAAATGTTTGATGTCATAAAAGCGGAAAAAAAATAGCGTCAATACCTTATCTGACAACAACAAGCAACAACAACAACAACAACAACAAAAACAAGCACAACAACGAAAACAAAACACAACAACAACAAGTACGACAAAATACAACAACAAACAACAACAACAACAACAACAACAAGCACAACAACAAAAACAACAACAAACAAAAACAACAACAACAAAAAACAACAACAAACAACAACAACAACAAGAAACAACAACAACAAGATTTATCTATTAAAGATTCATACCTAAGCTTCAGGAGTTGCGGTCGGTGCGGTGGTGTCCCAAAGCGGTCATCCTATTGTTTTCTTCGGTAAAATGGTAAGTCCCGGTAGGCAAATCAGCCTCCGTGTAAGTGCGCGAAATGTTTGATGTCATAAAAGCGGGAAAAAAATAGCGTCAATACCTTATCAGACAACAAGAAGCAACAACAACAACAACAACAAAAAACAAGCACAACAAAAATAACAAAACACAACAACAACAAGCACGACAAAATACAACAACAAACAACAACAACAACAAGCACAACAAGCACAACAACAAAAACAACAACAAACAAGAACAACAACAACAACAAACAACAACAAATAACAATAAGCAACAAGAAACAACAACAACAAGATTTATCTATTAAAGAGTCATACCTAAGCTTCAGGAGTTGCGGTCGGTGCGGTGGTGTCCCAAAGTGGTCATCCTATTGTTTTCTTCAGTAAAACGGTATGTCCCGGTAGGCAAATCAACCTCCGTGTAAGTGCGCAAAATGTTTGATGTCACAAAAGCGGGAAAAAAATAGCGTCAATACCTTATCAGACAACAACAAGCAACAACAACAACAACAAAAAACAAGCACAACAAAAATAACAAAACACAACAACAACAAGCACGACAAAATACAACAACAAACAACATCAACAACAACAAGTACAACAACAACAACAACAACAACAACAACAACAACAACAACAACAACAGACAATAACAACAACAAACAACAACAAACAACAACAAGCAACAAGAAACAACAACAACAAGATTTAACTATTAAAAAGTCATACCTAAGCTTCAAGAGTTGCGGTCGGTGCGGTGGTGTCCCAAAGTGGCCATCCTATTGTTTTCTTCGGTAAAACGGTATGTCCCGGTATGCAAATCAACCTCCGTGTAAGTGCGCGAAATGTTTGATGTCACAAAAGCGGGAAAAAAATAGTGTTAATATCTTATCAGATAACAACAAGCAACAACAACAACGACAAAAAACAAGCACAACAACAACAACAAAACACAACAAGAAAAAGCACGAAAAAATACGACAACAAACAACAACAACAACAAGCACAACAACAACAGCAAACAACAACAACAACAAGCAACAACAAACAACAACAAGCAAGAAGCAACAACAACAACAAGATTTAACTTTTAAAAAGTCACATCTAAGCTTCAGGAGTTGCGGTCGGTGCGATGGTGTCCCAAAGCAGTCATCCTATTGTTTTCTTCAATAAAACGGTATGTCCCGGCATGCAAATCAGCCTCCGTGTAAGTGCGTGAAATGTTTGATGTCACAAAAGCGGAAAAAAATAGCTTCAATACCTTATCAGACAACAACAAGCAACAACAACAACAACAACAAAAAACAAGCATAACAACGACAACAAAACACAACAACAACAAGTACGACAAAATACAACAACAAACAACAACAACAACAACAACAACAAGCACAACAACAAAATCAACAACAAACAACAACAACAACAACAACAACAACAACAAACAACAACAAATAACAACAAGCAACAAGAAACAACAACAACAAGATTTATCTATTAAAGAGTCATACCTAAGCTTCAGGAGTTGCGGTCGTTGCGGTGGTGTCCCAAAGCGGTCATCATATTGTTTTCTTCGGTAAAACGGTATGTCCCGGTATCCAAATCAGCCTCCAAGTAAGTGCGCGAAATGTTTGATGTCATAAAAGCGGGAAAAAAATAGCGTCAATACCTTATCAGACAACAACAAGCAACAACAACAACAACAACAACAAAAAACAAGCACAACAACGACAACAAAACACAACAACAACAAGTACGACAAAATACAACAACAAACTACAACAACAACAACAACAAGAAGCACAACAACAAAAACAACAACAAACAACAACAACAACAACAACAACAAACAACAACAAACAACAACAAGCAACAAGAAACAACAACAATGTAAGACCCGTATATTTTAGTCCGTATGATATTATGATGTTTTATCATTTTAATCTGTTCTTCTACTAAATTTGGAGTAGCGAGCAGATTATACCCGATATTTCTAGGGTGTTCGGTTGTGGTCTGGATTGATCCACGTGGTTTCTTTTTAATTCAATCAGACTTTTTCTATTGGCACAGTAGTTATATTGGATTCCGAATGTTTCTATGTTTTCGAAATTTCAAAAATGTGTTTATGCCGATTTTTGGGAAAACGGGCAAATTATACCCGTCGTTTAAATTTTCACGGACTCCGATTGTCGTCAAAATTTAAATGGGAGTTTTATATATCGCCGATATTGAGAATTTAATCTCAATATATCTTTCTGAGTTAAGGAACAAAAATTTATTCGGAATAAAATTTATTCGAAAATTTTGGGTGGTTTTAATTAAAATGCGACGGTGAAATTTTTCGGTTTTCATAAAAAGTTGTTCGTGAGCGAGTTACGACTCGTCTGAGTCAGAACATTTTTTTAAGTGTGAGACATTAAATATCTAGATATTTTTGGATTATATTATTATTATATATTTTTAAGATAAGATCATTTAGATATTTTTTTGTTGAGATATTATTATTAAATCCATTAGATATTTTGTTGAGATATTATTATTATATCCATCAGATATTTTTGGCGGGTATATTATAATTTTATTCTTGACTTTTAGTTTATAATATATCTTTTTTCATCGATGTTTTCGTTTGATCGCGTTTTGAGAGCGTTTAGGAGATATTTAGGCGAAAGGGTAAAACGATAATCGTGCGGATTAGATATTTTAGAAAAGGATATGATGGGGATTAAGTGGAAAGTTTAGATTATATATATAGAAAGAAGAGAGAGAAAGAGAGAAAATAAGAAAAATGGGTTAAGAAAGTGGGAAGAGAAAGTGAGAGGAAAAAGAAGAAAAAATGGGAAATCGTCCGAATCGGAGCCGGATCTCCGATTAAATCGGGTAAGTTTACTAAACTCGATTATCCTACGATAGTATATGTATATGTAGGTGTTTGTTTGGTTGGTTTTGGTTAGAAAATGTTAGGTTTTACATATTTGAGCAAAATTGGTAAAATCGATAGAAATCGATGTTTTCACGGATGAAATTCGAAATAAATTGCGTAGTTTAGTCGAGGAATATTAGGCCGTGATTATTGAAACTTGTAAGATTGAATTCGGGTGATTTCGTAACTTTTGACATTTTTGAGAAATAAGGGTTTTAAGAATTGAATCGAAAACGGACGTCGTAGAAATCGTGTTTAATGGTTCTAATTCACTGCTATATGTTAGGTGCGTACGAGTATGTGGTTATTTCGAAGAAAATAATTGAATCGGTCGGATTTTCGGGTGGAAAGGCCAAAACCCGTAGGTTTTCAAGGCAAAAGGGGGGTTTTCGGCGAAAACTTCGAAAATTCATATCTTTTGATCCGTAAGTCGGTTTTGATCCCCGTTCGAAGCGTTGGAAAGCTAACGGGATGTTCTTTCTATTAAAAATGGTTTGGAGGGCAAGAGATGATTTTAGTTTTTGTGGTTTTGAAAAAGTGTTGGGTTTTATCACGTAAAGTGTGTGCGGTCGGTGTTTTACTGTGTGTTGTGCTTTTGTTATATAACGTGGAGCCAGTGAGCTGTTATATGATGTACTGTGGGTGGCCTAATGGCGTGAATCCTAGATTTTTGGAATTCAAATTGTGGTTCAAAATAAATGAATTTAAATTGTGTGGGTTTTTCTATAGAGCGATTAGGTTAGTAATCGGGGAGTGAAAACCTAAAGCCCTAATTGTTTAGGTTAGCGATCAAGACCCAGCCTTATTGTAGATGTATCTGAGTTGGTGTTAACTTAAGTCCTTTGTGTATTTTATAAGGTTGAAAGTGTGAATCGGGTACGAGATTTCATCGTGAGAGACAAATCGATCTTCCGTAGCGTAAGTTGTTTGGGTTGGAAGCTTGCTCAGGTAAGGGCACTTTCTAACGATATTATATGTGATTGAATGCATGTGTGTTTGTATTCATGACTGTGTGCCCTTATGGGGATGTTTGAATGATTGTGTGCCAGTTGAGGTCGTGGGGTTATATTCATGATTGTGTGCCCGGTTGGGGATATGTGTTTATGCTATGATGCTAAACTTGTGATGTGCATTCATAGGATTTGTGATAAATATATGATTTGCTGTTGATGTGTATGTCGAGGAGGACAACACGAGGTGTGTCTGAGCCACCTGATGGTAATGAGAATTATTCATATGATTTGTGATAAATATATGAATTGCGATTGATGTGTATGTCGAGGAGGACAACACGAGGTGTGTCTGAGCCACTTGTTGGTAATGAGAATTATTCATATGATTTGTGATAAATATATGAATTGGAATTGATGTGTATGTCGAGGAGGACAACACGAGGTGTGTCTGAGCCACCTGTTGGTACTGAGAATTGTTCATATGATCTATGATAGATATATGAACTGAATTGTGAATTGTGGATTGTGAATTGTGTTTATACATATTGTGTTTATATAAACTGTTGCATTTGCATGTGTGAGTCATGCATACCATAGTTGTGTGTAGGTAGTTGGCGCCGAATGGGCCAGGGTGATGGGTTCTGAATCATCACCTAATCCCGAAGGGAATTCTACTGCACCAGGTGATGTGACTGAGCCGTCATCGATCCTTTGAGATCAAATTGAGTCAGGAGAATGCGAGGGAGGCAACTCCGGGTGTTTGCAAGGGCAACACTTTTGTGTCTGCGAGGCAGCACGGTTAGTGAGGACCCAAGGGGGTATCACGACTCTCTGCGGAGAGGTTAAATTCCGGAATTCATGCATGGTGAGGGTACCCAACGAATTGGGACCACCAAATTCATATAGGTCTGCATTTAGGATGTGTGTGCATTGCATTTGTGTGTTAAATTAAATGTTTGTGCATTGCATTTGTGTGTTAAATTAAATGTTGTGCATTGCATTTGTGTGTTAAATTAAATGTTGTGATTGTTACATATATCATACTGTCACCTCATTTATGTTGCTCTGCATATCATATTGTCATCCTATTCATGTTGTTATGTATATCATGTTCTGCTGGCATGTGTGTATTCTTCCATATATGTTGTTTTTAGATTGTGACCCTCTACTATTATTATGATGTGGCTAACGACCACCCAGGTTTAGAAGTTGTGATGGTTAAGGTATCCAGGTGTCGTGAAGGTTTGTAAGATGCGATGTCTTGGGCCTAGGAATTCAAGATCAGCTTAGGGTCGTGTTTTGATGTGTCCATGTTATTGTTGTTGTGGTTATTGGTAAAGCTGAGTGCTTATTGTTATGTGTATGGACAAATATTTATACTAGTGGGCATTACGCTGGTCCTATGTATGGAAAAGACTTAGATCGAAAGCTCGTACTCTGATTAATCATTTTTATTATTTTCCTGAAAAGACAGTTGTCAATATTATGTATGGCATTAAAAAAAAATATACACTCCCGCTGTTAAAAATCGGGGTGTTACATTGTGGTATCAGAGCTTTGGTCTAAGATTTTCATGGGGTTGTGAGTCGGGTGTCCTAAGCTGATCAAGTGTCGGGTTTAGTGGGAGTAAATGTGTGGAGTCCTATGTGTTATGTGGTTTATGTCTTGAGTCCAGCAGGTTATGTGTTTAGGTAATCGGTTGTTTCTTAACTGAAGTTGAGGTCTCCCATAATACTTCAGTAAGAAGCATAGCTAAACCCCTTGAGCATTTGTCGACGTTGGTCGACATGTGTCTCCGTTTTCTTTAGAGGTAGTGAGCTAGAGGTGGTGAGATTGAATCGAGTAAGAACTACAAGGTTTTTTGCAGTAATGTTATGGATGAGAGGTTTTGTTTGTTCTTATCACTCCGAGGTGTTGAGTAGGGATGAGTGGAAGTCAAGGTTTCACAGGATTGCAAGTAAGGACTTGATTTGGAGGACCTATTGAGAGAAAAACGATTGGATGTTCATTCCGGTGAGTTTCGAATGAGAGGAGATACAGTTTATGGACTATGAAAAAGGTGATATTTCTTTGGAATCAAGGAGCAGTTATAGATGTCGTTTGGAGACAATTACTATACTTGGAGATTAATGGGACATCTTCTCTAGGAAGAAAGCGGGTTACACGTTGAAAGTGGCCGAAACCTAGGAAAGTGGGAGGAAGGTTATATGATTGGTAGGTGCTTGAGGGTTTCATTTGGTTTCTTAAGCTAGGTTAGATATGTGACTAAATACCGTAAGGATGAATCATGTGATGTTAAAGGAAGGAAACCAAGTATCACATGGATAAGTTTTAGTAAAAGTGATCATCAGTGGAGTTGTCTTCGAAACTAGAAGTGGGAGTTTGGGAGAGAAGGAGTGTAATAGTTTCTAGGAGAAAAAGGTAGAAGATAGTACCATGGATCTAAGTAATCATATGAGTAGAGTAGAGAAGTGCTAAAGCAATTCAAGTATGGGGGACATGGTTTTGCTAGAAATATCATACCGCGGGTAGACAATGGGTTGTTAGAAGAGTGATAAGACGCTGAAAGTTAATACCTGGAAGGACACAGAGCCATGTATGAAGAATTAATGAATGGAGTTATATGGTGTAACAAGTATATGGATTTCGTGAAGATCAAAGTTAGATTTGGATTTAGGGATCGAACCTGAGAATAAATAAAAGTTAGCAAAGGAATTTTGATTGGGTAGTTGCTCTTTAAAAGTCAAGCGTTAAGATTTGAGATAAGTGCTCAGTGACTAGATGGAGGAGTAAGATATGTCTGTTTTGGAGGGATGATTCTTGTAGAGTGTTAGATCGTAGGGTGATAATGTTGGTTGATACCATAGAAAAAGCTAGGATTGAATAAGAAACTGAGGAGTGAATGGATGTGTCCTGATGTTTAGCAAGAACTTATGTGAAAGAGGATTGGGTTGTGTTATAAAAGGATATTATGACCATTGGATGGTCATAAGCAATTGAAGATAGATAAAACAACGAAGAGTAGGTTGGATAGGACGAACATTGATTCGGAACAAGGATATTTAGATTGGGTGAAGGAGAGTAAAGATGTGGGTTGAAGTTGACAAGATAGAGGTCATGGTAGGTTGGGAAACGACTATAGGCGTTTGGTTGCTAAGATTTTTGAAGTTGGAAACTCCTAGATGTTATAAGAGGATCTAGTATAAGGGACTTTGGAGATGCAGTATCGTAAAGGTGGTTACAAAGGAAGAATAAGGTTGTATGCAAGCAAGAAAGTGCTCAGGTAACACAGATTTTTTAATAAGAAGGTTGACTACCTCGTTGCTTAGGAAGGACTACCAAGGATATGGCCCAAATGGAAATGGGAAGGATACTAAGCATTTCCTCAAGAGTGTATGCTTAGATGATGGGGTTGCGCTCGGACGTAAAGTTGATATTTAAGAAGCGGTATAAGTGGTACGAGAATAATCATGCGGTTGGAAATTTTGATATCACAAGGTTAATGAGTAGTGTATTAGTGACTAGATGGGTGGTTATATTCAGAATTAGGATGATGAAGTTACTAAGTGAAAAGCCTGTTGGAGATTCCACATGAGACATGAGAAGTCTGGACGAGGTTAAGTAGATTATGTCATTGATGAACGAATGGGAGGAGTGAAAAGATTGGTATGGGGAAATAAGTGTTAAGACGAAGTGTGAGAGGAACGTATAGAGATGTGAATCAGGTCGATTTAGAATTCATGCAAGAAATTACCTCGCCCATAACCCAGAAAAAGATGATGGTAAGTGTATGCTTAAGAGTTGAAGGTACAACTAGATTGGGCCACAAAAGGTGCATTGGGCATATTCGGAAGTAGAGAGGATTAAACATTTGCCTATTCGGACGAAGCAAGGATGAAGTGGGAAGGTTTGGTGGAGACTAGGAAGGATTGGATTCGTTGTACTTGTTATAATGAAGACTAGAGAAGCATAATGGAAAATATGCATTGAGAAAATATTGGATGTTAGAGGTTAACATCGAGAACAGTTTGACAATAGAAGATGAGATAGGGGAACAATAAAAAATGGTTTGATTGATGAGCTCGTTGAGGGAAATAGAATTTAGTTGTAAGAGGAAAAGGAAACTCAATGAATTTTTGGAAGCTGAGGTAGGATGATACGAAAGACGTGGTATGTCAAATGGGGATAGCCAACGATGAGGAACGTTTAAGGTTAAGGCATACGAGAGTAAACTAAGTTATGATTTGAAGATGAGGTAGTTGTGTTAGAGTGTGATCCAATAGTTTAAGACTGGGGAAAAGGGAATTTGTGAGAATTTCAATCACCGACTAGATGTTGGGATGGTAGTATTAAGACGGTGATTGGGAATGATTATGGATGTGAACATATACAGGTCGTCACAATTATGAGATTGAATAATTAAGGATTTATGGACATTGGGGAAAATGTGGAGTTCTCTACCTAGATGACTACTTCGGTTGGAGTGTAATAGGTTGAATTTGTACTCGGGTATTAGCTGTTACTATTTTGGGAGGATACTAAATGGTTGTTCCGAGCCAGGTGAGCGTGAAAGAAACCGTAATTTGTTTTGGGAAATTGTGTCTCACTTTGGAGAATGAAGTAACAGGAATTTGGAGGAAACATTTAGGAAACATCGAAGTGATTATTGGACCCTTGTGTCTTGCATAAAATTGAGAACAAGATGAGGAGAACACTATTGTAGTTGGTAACGATGGTTTATTCCACCATCATGGTTGTCGCCTACCTATTGACAAATTGAGGAACTGATCATCCTTAATCTGTTGTTGATAGTAGACAAGATTGTGTTGAATGGGATGAATGATTCTTGCCGGCTTAGATAGTGTGCGGTCTTAGCGTTGCATCTAGAGTCTGAGTCACTGTGACTTTGTAGAGGGTTGCAATAGGTGCGCGGTCGTTCTGGTGAGTGTGTTGGAGATAAATTGGTAAATTGTTACATTTACCTCGAGTTTCGAGGACGAAACTCCTTTTTGGTGGGTAGTAATGTAAGACCCGTATATTTTAGTCCGTATGATATTATGATGTTTTATCATTTTAATCTGTTCTTCTACTAAATTTGGAGTAGCGAGCAGATTATACCCGATATTTCTAGGGTGTTCGGTTGTGGTCTGGATTGATCCACGTGGTTTCTTTTTAATTCAATCAGACTTTTTCTATTGGCACGGTAGTTATATTGGATTCCGATTGTTTCTATGTTTTCGAAATTTCAAAAATGTGTTTATGCCGATTTTTGGGGAAAACGGGCAAATTATACCCGTCGTTTAAATTTTCACGGACTCCGATTGTCGTCAAAATTTAAATGGGAGTTTTATATATCGCCGATATTGAGAATTTAATCTCAATATATCTTTCTGAGTTAAGGAACAAAAATTTATTCGGAATAAAATTTATTCGAAAATTTTGGGTGGTTTTAATTAAAATGCGACGGTGAAATTTTTCGGTTTTCATAAAAAGTTGTTCGTGAGCGAGTTACGACTCGTCTGAGTCAGAACATTTTTTTAAGTGTGAGACATTAAATATCTAGATATTTTTGGGTTATATTATTATTATATATTTTTAAGATAAGATCATTTAGATATTTTTTTGTTGAGATATTATTATTAAATCCATTAGATATTTTGTTGAGATATTATTATTATATCCATCAGATATTTTTGGCGGGTATATTATAATTTTATTCTTGACTTTTAGTTTATAATATATCTTTTTTCATCGATGTTTTCGTTTGATCGCGTTTTGAGAGCGTTTAGGAGATATTTAGGCGAAAGGGTAAAACGGTAATCGTGCGGATTAGATATTTTAGAAAAGGATATGATGGGGATTAAGTGGAAAGTTTAGATTATATATATAGAAAGAAGAGAGAGAAAGAGAGAAAATAAGAAAAATGGGTTAAGAAAGTGGGAAGAGAAAGTGAGAGGAAAAAGAAGAAAAAATGGGAAATCGTCCGAATCGGAGCCGGATCTCCGATTAAATCGGGTAAGTTTACTAAACTCGATTATCCTACGATAGTATATGTATATGTAGGTGTTTGTTTGGTTGGTTTTGGTTAGAAAATGTTAGGTTTTACATATTTGAGCAAAATTGGTAAAATCGATAGAAATCGATGTTTTCACGGATGAAATTCGAAATAAATTGCGTAGTTTAGTCGAGGAATATTAGGCCGTGATTATTGAAACTTGTAAGATTGAATTCGGGTGATTTCGTAACTTTTGACATTTTTGAGAAATAAGGGTTTTAAGAATTGAATCGAAAACGGACGTCGTAGAAATCGTGTTTAATGGTTCTAATTCACTGCTACATGTTAGGTGCGTACGAGTATGTGGTTATTTCGAAGAAAATAATTGAATCGGTCGGATTTTCGGGTGGAAAGGCCAAAACCCGTAGGTTTTCAAGGCAAAAGGGGGGTTTTCGGCGAAAACTTCGAAAATTCATATCTTTTGATCCGTAAGTCGGTTTTGATCCCCGTTCGAAGCGTTGGAAAGCTAACGGGATGTTCTTTCTATTAAAAATGGTTTGGAGGGCAAGAGATGATTTTAGTTTTTGTGGTTTTGAAAAAGTGTTGGGTTTTATCACGTAAAGTGTGTGCGGTCGGTGTTTTACTGTGTGTTGTGCTTTTGTTATATAACGTGGAGCCAGTGAGCTGTTATATGATGTACTGTGGGTGGCCTAATGGCGTGAATCCTAGATTTTTGGAATTCAAATTGTGGTTCAAAATAAATGAATTTAAATTGTGTGGGTTTTTCTATAGAGCGATTAGGTTAGTAATCGGGGAGTGAAAACCTAAAGCCCTAATTGTTTAGGTTAGCGATCAAGACCCAGCCTTATTGTAGATGTATCTGAGTTGGTGTTAACTTAAGTCCTTTGTGTATTTTATAAGGTTGAAAGTGTGAATCGGGTACGAGATTTCATCGTGAGAGACAAATCGATCTTCCGTAGCGTAAGTTGTTTGGGTTGGAAGCTTGCTCAGGTAAGGGCACTTTCTAACGATATTATATGTGATTGAATGCATGTGTGTTTGTATTCATGACTGTGTGCCCTTATGGGGATGTTTGAATGATTGTGTGCCAGTTGAGGTCGTGGGGTTATATTCATGATTGTGTGCCCGGTTGGGGATATGTGTTTATGCTATGATGCTAAACTTGTGATGTGCATTCATAGGATTTGTGATAAATATATGATTTGCTATTGATGTGTATGTCGAGGAGGACAACACGAGGTGTGTCTGAGCCACCTGATGGTAATGAGAATTATTCATATGATTTGTGATAAATATATGAATTGCGATTGATGTGTATGTCGAGGAGGACAACACGAGGTGTGTCTGAGCCACTTGTTGGTAATGAGAATTATTCATATGATTTGTGATAAATATATGAATTGGGATTGATGTGTATGTCGAGGAGGACAACACGAGGTGTGTCTGAGCCACCTGTTGGTACTGAGAATTGTTCATATGATCTATGATAGATATATGAACTGAATTGTGAATTGTGGATTGTGAATTGTGTTTATACATATTGTGTTTATATAAACTGTTGCATTTGCATGTGTGAGTCATGCATACCATAGTTGTGTGTAGGTAGTTGGCGCCGAATGGGCCAGGGTGATGGGTTCTGAATCATCACCTAATCCCGAAGGGAATTCTACTGCACCAGGTGATGTGACTGAGCCGTCATCGATCCTTTGAGATCAAATTGAGTCAGGAGAATGCGAGGGAGGCAACTCCGGGTGTTTGAAAGGGCAACACTTTTGTGTCTGCGAGGCAGCACGGTTAGTGAGGACCCAAGGGGGTATCACGACTCTCTGCGGAGAGGTTAAATTCTGGAATTCATGCATGGTGAGGGTACCCAACGAATTGGGACCACCAAATTCATATAGGTCTGCATTTAGGATGTGTGTTAAATTAAATGTTTGTGCATTGCATTTGTGTGTTAAATTAAATGTTGTGCATTGCATTTGTGTGTTAAATTTAATGTTGTGATTGTTACATATATCATACTGTCACCTCATTTATGTTGCTCTGCATATCATATTGTCATCCTATTCATGTTGTTATGTATATCATGTTCTGCTGGCATGTGTGTATTCTTCCATATATGTTGTTTTTAGATTGTGACCCTCTACTATTATTATGATGTGGCTAACGACCACCCAGGTTTAGAAGTTGTGATGGTTAAGGTATCCAGGTGTCGTGAAGGTTTGTAAGATGCGATGTCTTGGGCCTAGGAATTCAAGATCAGCTTAGGGTCGTGTTTTGATGTGTCCATGTTATTGTTGTTGTGGTTATTGGTAAAGCTGAGTGCTTATTGTTATGTGTATGGACAAATATTTATACTAGTGGGCATTACGCTGGTCCTATGTATGGAAAAGACTTAGATCGAAAGCTCGTACTCTGATTAATCATTTTTATTATTTTCCTGAAAAGACAGTTGTCAATATTATGTATGGCATTAAAAAAAAATATACACTCCCGCTGTTAAAAATCGGGGTGTTACATTGTGGTATCAGAGCTTTGGTCTAAGATTTTCATGGGGTTGTGAGTCGGGTGTCCTAAGCTGATCAAGTGTCGGGTTTAGTGGGAGTAAATGTGTGGAGTCCTATGTGTTATGTGGTTTATGTCTTGAGTCCAGCAGGTTATGTGTTTAGGTAATCGGTTGTTTCTTAACTGAAGTTGAGGTCTCCCATAATACTTCAGTAAGAAGCATAGCTAAACCCCTTGAGCATTTGTCGACGTTGGTCGACATGTGTCTCCGTTTTCTTTAGAGGTAGTGAGCTAGAGGTGGTGAGATTGAATCGAGTAAGAACTACAAGGTTTTTTGCAGTAATGTTATGGATGAGAGGTTTTGTTTGTTCTTATCACTCCGAGGTGTTGAGTAGGGATGAGTGGAAGTCAAGGTTTCACAGGATTGCAAGTAAGGACTTGATTTGGAGGACCTATTGAGAGAAAAACGATTGGCTGTTCATTCCGGTGAGTTTCGAATGAGAGGAGATGCAGTTTATGGACTATGAAAAAGGTGATATTTCTTTGGAATCAAGGAGCAGTTATAGATGTCGTTTGGAGACAATTACTATACTTGGAGATTAATGGGACATCTTCTCTAGGAAGAAAGCGGGTTACACGTTGAAAGTGGCCGAAACCTAGGAAAGTGGGAGGAAGGTTATATGATTGGTAGGTGCTTGAGGGTTTCATTTGGTTTCTTAAGCTAGGTTAGATATGTGACTAAATACCGTAAGGATGAATCATGTGATGTTAAAGGAAGGAAACCAAGTATCACATGGATAAGTTTTAGTAAAAGTGATCATCAGTGGAGTTGTCTTCGAAACTAGAAGTGGAAGTTTGGGAGAGAAGGAGTGTAATAGTTTCTAGGAGAAAAAGGTAGAAGATAGTACCATGGATCTAAGTAATCATATGAGTAGAGTAGAGAAGTGCTAAAGCAATTCAAGTATGGGGGACATGGTTTTGCTAGAAATATCATACCGCGGGTAGACAATGGGTTGTTAGAAGAGTGATAAGACGTTGAAAGTTAATACCTGGAAGGACACAGAGCCATGTATGAAGAATTAATGAATGGAGTTATATGGTGTAACAAGTATATGGATTTCGTGAAGATCAAAGTTAGATTTGGATTTAGGGATCGAACCTGAGAATAAATAAAAGTTAGCAAAGGAATTTTGATTGGGTAGTTGCTCTTTAAAAGTCAAGCGTTAAGATTTGAGATAAGTGCTCAGTGACTAGATGGAGGAGTAAGATATGTCTGTTTTGGAGGGATGATTCTTGTAGAGTGTTAGATCGTAGGGTGATAATGTTGGTTGATACCATAGAAAAAGCTAGGATTGAATAAGAAACTGAGGAGTGAATGGATGTGTCCTGATGTTTAGCAAGAACTTATGTGAAAGAGGATTGGGTTGTGTTATAAAAGGATATTATGACCATTGGATGGTCATAAGCAATTGAAGATAGATAAAACAACGAAGAGTAGGTTGGATAGGACGAACATTGATTCGGAACAAGGATATTTAGATTGGGTGAAGGAGAGTAAAGATGTGGGTTGAAGTTGACAAGATAGAGGTCATGGTAGGTTGGGAAACGACTATAGGCGTTTGGTTGCTAAGATTTTTGAAGTTGGAAACTCCTAGATGTTATAAGAGGATCTAGTATAAGGGACTTTGGAGATGCAGTATCGTAAAGGTGGTTACAAAGGAAGAATAAGGTTGTATGCAAGCAAGAAAGTGCTCAGGTAACACAGATTTTTTAATAAGAAGGTTGACTACCTCGTTGCTTAGGAAGGACTACCAAGGATATGGCCCAAATGGAAATGGGAAGGATACTAAGCATTTCCTCAAGAGTGTATGCTTAGATGATGGGGTTGCGCTCGGACGTAAAGTTGATATTTAAGAAGCGGTATAAGTGGTACGAGAATAATCCTGCGGTTGGAAATTTTGATATCACAAGGTTAATGAGTAGTGTATTAGTGACTAGATGGGTGGTTATATTCAGAATTAGGATGATGAAGTTACTAAGTGAAAAGCCTGTTGGAGATTCCACATGAGACATGAGAAGTCTGGACGAGGTTAAGTAGATTATGTCATTGATGAACAAATGGGAGGAGTGAAAAGATTGGTATGGGGAAATAAGTGTTAAGACGAAGTGTGAGAGGAACGTATAGAGATGTGAATCAGGTCGATTTAGAATTCGTGCAAGAAATTACCTCGCCCATGACCCAGAAAAAGATGATGGAAAGTGTATGCTTAAGAGTTGAAGGTACAACTAGATTGGGCCACAAAAGGTGCATTGGGCATATTCGGAAGTAGAGAGGATTAAACATTTGCCTATTCGGACGAAGCAAGGATGAAGTGGGAAGGTTTGGTGGAGACTAGGAAGGATTGGATTCGTTGTACTTGTTATAATGAAGACTAGAGAAGCATAATGGAAAATATGCATTGAGAAAATATTGGATGTTAGAGGTTAACATCGAGAACAGTTTGACAATAGAAGATGAGATAGGGGAACAATAAAAAATGGTTTGATTGATGAGCTCGTTGAGGGAAATAGAATTTAGTTGTAAGAGGAAAAGGAAACTCAATGAATTTTTGGAAGCTGAGGTAGGATGATACGAAAGACGTGGTATGTCAAATGGGGATAGCCAACGATGAGGAACGTTTAAGGTTAAGGCATACGAGAGTAAACTAAGTTATGATTTGAAGATGAGGTAGTTGTGTTAGAGTGTGATCCAATAGTTTAAGACTGGGGAAAAGGGAATTTGTGAGAATTTCAATCACCGACTAGATGTTGGGATGGTAGTATTAAGACGGTGATTGGGAATGATTATGGATGTGAACATATACAGGTCGTCACAATTATGAGATTGAATAATTAAGGATTTATGGACATTGGGGAAAATGTGGAGTTCTCTACCTAGATGACTACTTCGGTTGGAGTGTAATAGGTTGAATTTGTACTCGGGTATTAGCTGTTACTATTTTGGGAGGATACTAAATGGTTGTTCCGAGCCAGGTGAGCGTGAAAGAAACCGTAATTTGTTTTGGGAAATTGTGTCTCACTTTGGAGAATGAAGTAACAGGAATTTGGAGGAAACATTTAGGAAACATCGAAGTGATTATTGGACCCTTGTGTCTTGCATAAAATTGAGAACAAGATGAGGAGAACACTATTGTAGTTGGTAACGATGGTTTATTCCACCATCATGGTTGTCGCCTACCTATTGACAAATTGAGGAACTGATCATCCTTAATCTGTTGTTGATAGTAGACAAGATTGTGTTGAATGGGATGAATGATTCTTGCCGGCTTAGATAGTGTGCGGTCTTAGCGTTGCATCTAGAGTCCGAGTCACTGTGACTTTGTAGAGGGTTGCAATAGGTGCGCGGTCGTTCTGGTGAGTGTGTTGGAGATAAATTGGTAAATTGTTACATTTACCTCGAGTTTCGAGGACAAAACTCCTTTTTGGTGGGTAGTAATGTAAGACCCGTATATTTTAGTCCGTATGATATTATGATGTTTTATCATTTTAATCTGTTCTTCTACTAAATTTGGAGTAGCGAGCAGATTATACCCGATATTTCTAGGGTGTTCGGTTGTGGTCTGGATTGATCCACGTGGTTTCTTTTTAATTCAATCAGACTTTTTCTATTGGCACGGTAGTTATATTGGATTCCGAATGTTTCTATGTTTTCGAAATTTCAAAAATGTGTTTATGCCGATTTTTGGGAAAACGGGCAAATTATACCCGTCGTTTAAATTTTCACGGACTCCGATTGTCGTCAAAATTTAAATGGGAGTTTTATATATCGCCGATATTGAGAATTTAATCTCAATATATCTTTCTGAGTTAAGGAACAAAAATTTATTCGGAATAAAATTTATTCGAAAATTTTGGGTGGTTTTAATTAAAATGCGACGGTGAAATTTTTCGGTTTTCATAAAAAGTTGTTCGTGAGCGAGTTACGACTCGTCTGAGTCAGAACATTTTTTTAAGTGTGAGACATTAAATATCTAGATATTTTTGGGTTATATTATTATTATATATTTTTAAGATAAGATCATTTAGATATTTTTTTGTTGAGATATTATTATTAAATCCATTAGATATTTTGTTGAGATATTATTATTATATCCATCAGATATTTTTGGCGGGTATATTATAATTTTATTCTTGACTTTTAGTTTATAATATATCTTTTTTCATCGATGTTTTCGTTTGATCGCGTTTTGAGAGCGTTTAGGAGATATTTAGGCGAAAGGGTAAAACGGTAATCGTGCGGATTAGATATTTTAGAAAAGGATATGATGGGGATTAAGTGGAAAGTTTAGATTATATATATAGAAAGAAGAGAGAGAAAGAGAGAAAATAAGAAAAATGGGTTAAGAAAGTGGGAAGAGAAAGTGAGAGGAAAAAGAAGAAAAAATGGGAAATCGTCCGAATCGGAGCCGGATCTCCGATTAAATCGGGTAAGTTTACTAAACTCGATTATCCTACGATAGTATATGTATATGTAGGTGTTTGTTTGGTTGGTTTTGGTTAGAAAATGTTAGGTTTTACATATTTGAGCAAAATTGGTAAAATCGATAGAAATCGATGTTTTCACGGATGAAATTCGAAATAAATTGCGTAGTTTAGTCGAGGAATATTAGGCCGTGATTATTGAAACTTGTAAGATTGAATTCGGGTGATTTCGTAACTTTTGACATTTTTGAGAAATAAGGGTTTTAAGAATTGAATCGAAAACGGACGTCGTAGAAATCATGTTTAATGGTTCTAATTCACTGCTATATGTTAGGTGAGTACGAGTATGTGGTTATTTCGAAGAAAATAATTGAATCGGTCGGATTTTCGGGTGGAAAGGCCAAAACCCGTAGGTTTTCAAGGCAAAAGGGGGGTTTTCGGAGAAAACTTCGAAAATTCATATCTTTTGATCCGTAAGTCGGTTTTGATCCCCGTTCGAAGCGTTGGAAAGCTAACGGGATGTTCTTTCTATTAAAAATGGTTTGGAAGGCAAGAGATGATTTTAGTTTTTGTGGTTTTGAAAAAGTGTTGGGTTTTATCACGTAAAGTGTGTGCGGTCGGTGTTTTACTGTGTGTTGTGCTTTTGTTATATAACGTGGAGCCAGTGAGCTGTTATATGATGTACTGTGGGTGGCCTAATGGCATGAATCCTAGACTTTTGGAATTCAAATTGTGGTTCAAAATAAATGAATTTAAATTGTGTGGGTTTTTCTATAGAGCGATTAGATTAGTAATCGGGGAGTGAAAACCTAAAGCCCTAATTGTTTAGGTTAGCGATCAAGACCCAGCCTTATTGTAGATGTATCTGAGTTGGTGTTAACTTAAGTCCTTTGTGTATTTTATAAGGTTGAAAGTGTGAATCGGGTACGAGATTTCAACGTGAGAGACAAATCGATCTTCCGTAGCGTAAGTTGTTTGGGTTGGAAGCTTGCTCAGGTAAGGGCACTTTCTAACGATATTATATGTGATTGAATGCATGTGTGTTTGTATTCATGACTGTGTGCCCTTATGGGGATGTTTGAATGATTGTGTGCCAGTTGAGGTCGTGGGGTTATATTCATGATTGTGTGCCCGGTTGGGGATATGTGTTTATGCTATGATGCTAAACTTGTGCTGTGCATTCATAGGATTTGTGATAAATATATGATTTGCTGTTGATGTGTATGTCGAGGAGGACAACACGAGGTGTGTCTGAGCCACCTGTTGGTAATGAGAATTATTCATATGATTTGTGATAAATATATGAATTGCGATTGATGTGTATGTCGAGGAGGACAACACAAGGTGTGTCTGAGCCACTTGTTGGTAATGAGAATTATTCATATGATTTGTGATAAATATATGAATTGGGATTGATGTGTATGTCGAGGAGGACAATACGAGGTGTGTCTGAGCCACCTGTTGGTACTGAGAATTGTTCATATGATCTATGATAGATATATGAACTGAATTGTGAATTGTGGATTGTGAATTATGTTTATACATATTGTGTTTATATAAACTGTTGCATTTGCATGTGTGAGTTGTGACGCCCCCAATCTAATACCCCCAATTAGCATGCATTTAAAGCAGTTAAAAGAAAAATTCAAAAATTGATCAGAGTACATTTGAAAACACGGCATAGAAAGGAGACATCCCATCAACGTAACCAAAATATACACATAACATGCAACACCTGCCCATAATGATATGCAACTGTGGGGTAGCAATCATACAGAGGAAACTTCGTTCCTTACACCCACTTTTCAGAAATTAGAAATAAAACGGAAAATCTAAAATCTGATTAACATATACACATATAAACAGTTTGTCATACATCAAGTAGCATATGTACAACCAAAATATAATATATCATCAGATATACAAAACAATAGCACGCGGCCACCCAACTACCCGGAGTCACATATCAGAGCCGACCGACCAAAATAATGAAGATGCAAGGCTTCACAAAAAGAATACCTCCAGCAAACCTAATCTGCAACGCCTCATAGAGCGTTATAAAACAGCAGAAGGGTGAGAAAAACAACCATAATATAATTGCATAAAATTATATATATTAACACAAAAATACACAAGCAACACATTCTCACCACAAATGCTCAACAGTCGCATATAATATCACACGGTACAATTCTCACTTATCGTATACCACATCACATCAATCATTCACAATACAATCAAACACGTTCCAAGCACAATTACTCATGATTTATGCAATGCACATAGACCGACACAACGACTCTATGCACATGCCATGCGGTACCGACTTCAAATCTTGTAATTCATTAGTCCCCCAGGAACTCTTGGAATCATCGCTCGTTACATAGAGTAACTCCCCGTCGGGCCTACGATGTTCCCCGTCGCTATAAACCAATATTTCAGGGCGAACGACGTTTATGGATTGCTTTCTACCAGTATTTCAGGGCGCACAATCCGATTGCTTTCTACCAGTATTTCAGGGCGCACAATCAATTGGGATTAATCGCTTCTACCAATATTTCATGGCGTAAGACTATAAAACTGATTCATCTATGAATCTTCCCATGCAAGAATACATATCATGATACTTGACACATTAATGACTCATGCCAACATCAAATACTCATGCATCAACAATATTCATGTATTTCAAGTGCACACAAAGTAATGCACACAATTGCCCAAAATGGCCACAAACACCAATATACCACACTTAGCATTTTCTTGCCTCTCGGCCACAAATCGTCATCACAACAGCACATAAGGCATACACATCCAAAGCACAAACATATAACACAATACAAGTCAAATACGCACTATTAAAAACGACAAAAGTCGAGATTCGACACTATTCACATTTTTCGACCAAATTTAATCGGCTAACGATTCTCAAAACCTCATATTCACAAAGTACAGTTCGATACCTTTCCAACGACACCAAGAATGCAAAAATCGGATAATCGGAACCAAAGTTACGGACAAAACCGAAAACACATTTTGAAAAATCACATTTTTGACATTCTCCTGTCCATACGCGTATCACTCATGTCCATACGCGTACGGACAGAACCCATTTCCTTCACAAATTCCTCGTTCCAAAACCCATACGCGTATTGGCCCATGGCTCGCCCATGTTACGCGTAATGCCAAGATTCATACGCGTATTGGCCCAAAAACAAGCCAATGATACGCGTATCGCCTTGGCTCATACGCGTATGGACATGCCCCTTACGCGTATGGCCAGAGCATACCCAGAAAAATTCTGCAGAACAATTTCTGCGTTTTCCAACCCAACATCAACCAATTTCTTCACCTAAAACTCAGAAAAACAGCAATTTGAAGTGTAATAGCATACCACAAACATGTATGAACAATCAACAATGCATTCAACAAGACTTTTACCACAATCAAATTCATTTCTAATCAATTTTTACACAATCTAGGTTTTACTAATATTCTCCAAATCAATCCAAAAACAACAACAAAACACATACATAATCGTATACAATCATAGAATAATCGAGTTTCGCACCCTTACCCGATTAATCGATTCCTAGAAATTGTTCTTGATGATTTTTCCACTCTTTCTCCAATTTTCTCTCTTCTCCTCTTTTCTTCTCTTTTTCCTTCTTTCTTCTTTCTTTCTCTCTATTTTTCTTTCCCTTTTCTTTTCCATTTTCTTTTCTTTCTTACTAACTTAGTAAAAATATCTATGAAATGTCCAAAATACCCCCACACTCAAATATCCCGCAAATGTTCCCAAAACGCGATAAAATATAATCACGACGAAAAATAACATATTTTCGCATAAAAGTCGAGAATAAAATAAAATAATAATAAAATAATCCAAAAAGACTCAATAATATAAAATTGGCAAAACGGGGCGTTACAATTCTCCCCCACTTAGAAATTTTCGTCCTCGAAAATCTTACCTGATTCAAACAACTCTGGATACGACTCCCGCATCCTACTTTCCAACTCCCACGTCAGATTACCATCAGCAGCGCTTCCCCACGCCACTTTCACAAGTGCAATCTCTTTACCCCTCAACCGCTTCACCTCGCGATCCAAAATACTAACTGGTAAAGTCTCGACCGTAAGGTTATCTCTTACCTCAACCTCGTCCATAGGAATCACATGTGAAGGGTCTGAAACATACTTCCGCAACTGCGAAACATGAAACACATCATGCAAATTCGACAGATTCGGAGGTAACGCCACCCGATACGCTACAGCACCAACTCTCGCAGATATCTGGTAAGGACCAATAAATCGAGGAGTAAGTTTCTTAGATTTCAAAGCACGACCAACACCCGTAACCGGCGTAACCCTCAGAAATACGTGATCACCCTCTTGAAACTCAAGATCCTTCCGTCTCTTATCATGATAACTCTTCTGCCTACTCTGAGAAGCCTTCATTTTCTCACGAATAAACTTTACCTTTTCCGTCGTCTGTTGCACCAATTCCGGTCCAACCACAGAACTCTCACCTGTTTCGTGCCAACACAACGGCGTTCGACATCTTCGCCCATATAAAGCCTCAAAAGGTGCCATTCCAATACTAGAATGGAAACTGTTATTGTACGTGAACTCAACCAAAGCAAGATAACTGTCCCACGTACCACCTTGTTCCAAAACACACGATCTCAACAAATCCTCCAAAGACTGAATAGTTCTTTCGGTCTGACCATCCGTCTGCGGATGATAAGCCGAACTCAACTTCAATCTAGAACCCAAAGCCTTCTGTAGACTCTCCCAAAATCTCGATGTAAACCTCGGATCTCTATCAGAAACAATGCTCAACGGGACACCATGCAATTTCACAACCACACCGACATAAATCTCAGCTAACCTCTCCAAAGAAAAACTGATGTCAATCGGAATGAAATGCGCCGATTTAGTCAGCCTATCCACAATCACCCAAATAGCATTATGCCCTCGCTGAGTATTCGGTAACCCCGTTACAAAATCCATCGAAATGCTATCCCATTTCCACTCAGGAATGTCTAATGGTTGCAACAAACCACTAGGCCTCAAATGTTCCACTTTCGATTTCTGACAAGTTAAACAAGCATAAACAAATTGAGCCACATCTCTTTTCAAACCAGACCACCAGAAAATCTTCCTCAAATCTTGGTACATTTTATTCGCTCCGGGATGAATACTTAAAATACTCCGGTGTCCTTCCTCCAAAATCATTCTTTTCAACTCCGCATCGTCAGGAATACAAATACGATTACGAAATCTCAAAACGCCAAACTTATCAACCTTGAAATCCTCATTCTCGTTCATCATCAAATCAACAAATTTCAAATCCAGCTTTTGTTTCTCACAAATCGACAACAAAAACTCATTCGTAACTTTCAACATACCAAGTCTCACACTCACCGATGTCACTTCGCAAACTAAACTCAAGTCTCTAAATGATTCCAAAAGTTCCCACTCTTTCGCCATCAATGCGGACATATGCAAAGACTTACGGCTCAATGCATCGGCTACCACATTAGCTTTACCAGGATGGTAATTCAAGCCAAAGTCGTAGTCTTTCAAGAATTCCAACCATCTCCGTTGCCTCATGTTCAACTCTTTCTGATCAAATAGATATTTCAAGCTTTTATGATCACTAAAGACTTCGAACCTCGCACCATAGAGATAGTGTCTCCAAATCTTTAACACAAAAACCACAGCAGCTAATTCAAGATCATGAGTAGGATAGTTTTTCTCATGAACTCTTAATTGCCTTGAAGCATAAGCTACAACTTTACCTTCCTGCATCAAAACACCACCCAAACCAATTAAAGAAGCATCACAATACACAACGAATGGTTCATTAGGATTAGGTAAAATAAGAATCGGAGCTGTCGTCAATCTTCTCTTCAGCTCACAAAAACTCTCTTCACACTGAATATCCCAAATGAACGCTTTGCCCTTACAAGTCAACTGCGTCAAAGGTAATGCTAGCTTGGAAAAACCTTCAATGAACCTCCGATAATAACCAGCCAAACCCAAAAAGCTTCGAATTTCAGTAACGGATCTAGGAGCCTCCCATTGTAGAACTGCTTCTACTTTAGATGGATCCACAGCAATACCATTACCTGAAATCACGTGCCCGAGAAAACTCACCTCCGACAACCAAAATTCACACTTGGACAATTTGGAAAAAAGCTTCCTTTCTCTCAAAACCTGCAAAACAATACGTAAATGCTCTGCATGTTCCTCACGAGACTTAGAATAGATTAAAATATCATCAATAAACACCACCACAAAACGATCCAAATGCTCGTGGAAAATCCGATTCATGTATTCCATGAACACACCAGGCGCATTAGAAACCCCGAACGGCATCACAGCAAACTCGTAATGCCCGTAGCGTGTCCTAAAGGCCGTCTTCTGAATATCTTCTTCTTTCACCCTTATCTGATGGTACCCCGATCTCAAGTCAATCTTACTAAATACACAAGCACCAACCAACTGATCCATCAGATCATCAATCCTTGGAAGCGGATATTTGTTCTTAATCGTCACTTTATTCAACTGGCGATAATCAATACATAATCGCATACTCCTATCTTTCTTTTTCACCAACAAAACTGGAGCACCCCAAGGAGAAACACTTGGTCTTACGAACCTCTTTTCCAGTAAGTCATTCAACTGCTTTTTCAACTCCACCAATTCAGATGCCGACATTCGATAAGGTGCCATAGAAACAGGTCTAGTACCAGGGACTAGATCTATCGAGAATTCCACCTCTCTCTCCGGCGGTACATCTGAAATATCTTCAGGAAATACCTCAGGAAAATCACACACAACAGGAAACACCTCAAGAGAAACTTTACTCTCCACCGACAACGATGCAAACACACCGAACAACTGAGCCTCATCCGCCAAAAGTCTCTTCAACTCTTTGGTAGATAAGAAACTCGAGTCTTCGTCTTCCTCCAGAGAAGGAAACCTTACTAGCTTATGATAACAATCAATGTGAACCCGATTAAATTGTAACCAGTTCATTCCCAACACCACATCTAACCCTTCCAATGGTAAACACACCAAATCCATCACAAAATCTTTACCATAAATGGCTAAAGGACAATTTAGACAAACCATAGAAGTAGTTACTGATCCCATCGCTAGAGTATCAATAACCATCTCAACACCCATCACAGACAACACAAGATTCAAACTCTTCGCGCACTCAGACGAAATAAACGAATGAGTCGCTCCAGTATCAATAATAGCAATTAAAGGCGTATTATTAATAAAGCAAGTACCTCTAATCAAACGATCTGCATTCGAGGTCTGAGTTCCTGCTAGTGCAAACACTTTTCCTCCAGGTTGAGCCTGTCTTGGTTTCGTACACCTTGTACTAACATGACCAACTTCCCCACAATTATAACATGTAACTCCATTCTTCCTCCTACAATCAGCAGCCACATGACCTTTCAAACCACAACTAGCACACATATCCACATTATTCATTTTCCTCTTACATTCCGATATACGATGTCCTAAACCACCACAATTGTAACATTTCACAGCAGAATTCATTCCTCCACCACTAGACTTCCTATCAAAAGCAAACTTCTGTTTCCCTTTGTCAACAGGGGTAACATAAGGCCTACCTCTGAACTGCCCCTTTCCTTTCTTATCATTCAGATTCTTGTAATGAGTAGCACGTGCTTTGCTATCCTCATCAAAGATCCGACTCTTGTTCACCAACACTGAAAACTGTCTTATCTCCTGATAACCGATACCCTGCTTGATTTCTGGCCTCAAGCCATTCACAAACTTCAAACACTTCGACCTCTCTGAACCCGCTGTATTATAATTAGGACAGAACTTCACAAGTTCCTCAAACTTAGCAGCATAATCCGCAACAGAGGAATTATCCTGTTTCAGTTCAAGAAATTCAATTTCCTTCTTACCTCTCTCATCTTCCGGAAAATACTTTTCGAGAAAAGCATCTTTGAACACAGCCCACGTAACCACTATTTCATCCTCCTCAAACCTCTGAGAAGCATTTATCCACCAATCTTCAGCTTCCTTTTCCAGCACATGAGTACCAAACTGCACTTTCTGATCCTCGGAACACTTAATGAAACGGAAGATCTTCTCAATCTTCTTCAGCCAAATCTGTGCTCCCTCAGGATCATGAGTACCATTGAAGCTCGGTGGGTTATTCTTCTGAAACTTATCCATACTACGCGACTCCTCGTCCGCCGCAGCATTCGGTAAATTCTGCATCGCCTGCGCCATAGCTTGCATGGCCGCAGTCATAGCAGCATCACGTCTTCCAGCCATAATCTGAACGTTTCCAATGATAACAAATTATGGTTAAACAACAACTCGTCCAACGTAACTCGCCCAATATGCCAGACACAACAACCACAACTGACACAAACTGACACAAACAGCTCTGATACCACTTAATGTGACGCCCCCAATCTAATACCCCCAATTAGCATGCATTTAAAGCAGTTAAAAGAAAAATTCAAAAATTGATCAGAGTACATTTGAAAACACGGCATAGAAAGGAGACATCCCATCAACGTAACCAAAATATACACATAACATGCAACACCTGCCCATAATGATATGCAACTGTGGGGTAGCAATCATACAGAGGAAACTTCGTTCCTTACACCCACTTTTCAGAAATTAGAAATAAAACGGAAAATCTAAAATCTGATTAACATATACACATATAAACAGTTTGTCATACATCAAGTAGCATATGTACAACCAAAATATAATATATCATCAGATATACAAAACAATAGCACGCGGCCACCCAACTACCCGGAGTCACATATCAGAGCCGACCGACCAAAATAATGAAGATGCAAGGCTTCACAAAAAGAATACCTCCAGCAAACCTAATCTGCAACGCCTCATAGAGCGTTATAAAACAGCAGAAGGGTGAGAAAAACAACCATAATATAATTGCATAAAATTATATATATTAACACAAAAATACACAAGCAACACATTCTCACCACAAATGCTCAACAGTCGCATATAATATCACACGGTACAATTCTCACTTATCGTATACCACATCACATCAATCATTCACAATACAATCAAACACGTTCCAAGCACAATTACTCATGATTTATGCAATGCACATAGACCGACACAACGACTCTATGCACATGCCATGCGGTACCGACTTCAAATCTTGTATTTCATTAGTCCCCCAGGAACTCTTGGAATCATCGCTCGTTATATAGAGTAACTCCCCGTCGGGCCTACGATGTTCCCCGTCGCTATAAACCAATATTTCAGGGCGAACGACGTTTATGGATTGCTTTCTACCAGTATTTCAGGGCGCACAATCCGATTGCTTTCTACCAGTATTTCAGGGCGCACAATCAATTGGGATTAATCGCTTCTACCAATATTTCATGGCGTAAGACTATAAAACTGATTCATCTATGAATCTTCCCATGCAAGAATACATATCATGATACTTGACACATTAATGACTCATGCCAACATCAAATACTCATGCATCAACAATATTCATGTATTTCAAGTGCACACAAAGTAATGCACACAATTGCCCAAAATGGCCACAAACACCAATATACCACACTTAGCATTTTCTTGCCTCTCGGCCACAAATCGTCATCACAACAGCACATAAGGCATACACATCCAAAGCACAAACATATAACACAATACAAGTCAAATACGCACTATTAAAAACGACAAAAGTCGAGATTCGACACTATTCACATTTTCCGACCAAATTTAATCGGCTAACGATTCTCAAAACCTCATATTCACAAAGTACAGTTCGATACCTTTCCAACGACACCAAGAATGCAAAAATCGGATAATCGGAACCAAAGTTACGGACAAAACCGAAAACACATTTTGAAAAATCACATTTTTGACATTCTCCTGTCCATACGCGTATCACTCATGTCCATACGCGTACGGACAGAACCCATTTCCTTCACAAATTCCTCGTTCCAAAACCCATACGCGTATTGGCCCATGGCTCGCCCATGTTACGCGTAATGCCAAGATTCATACGCGTATTGGCCCAAAAACAAGCCAATGATACGCGTATCGCCTTGGCTCATACGCGTATGGACATGCCCCTTACGCGTATGGCCAGAGCATACCCAGAAAAATTCTGCAGAACAATTTCTGCGTTTTCCAACCCAACATCAACCAATTTCTTCACCTAAAACTCAGAAAAACAGCAATTTGAAGTGTAATAGCATACCACAAACATGTATGAACAATCAACAATGCATTCAACAAGACTTTTACCACAATCAAATTCATTTCTAATCAATTTTTACACAATCTAGGTTTTACTAATATTCTCCAAATCAATCCAAAAACAACAACAAAACACATACATAATCGTATACAATCATAGAATAATCGAGTTTCGCACCCTTACCCGATTAATCGATTCCTAGAAATTGTTCTTGATGATTTTTCCACTCTTTCTCCAATTTTCTCTCTTCTCCTCTTTTCTTCTCTTTTTCCTTCTTTCTTCTTTCTTTCTCTCTATTTTTCTTTCCCTTTTCTTTTCCATTTTCTTTTCTTTCTTACTAACTTAGTAAAAATATCTATGAAATGTCCAAAATACCCCCACACTCAAATATCCCGCAAATGTTCCCAAAACGCGATAAAATATAATCACGACGAAAAATAACATATTTTCGCATAAAAGTCGAGAATAAAATAAAATAATAATAAAATAATCCAAAAAGACTCAATAATATAAAATTGGCAAAACGGGGCGTTACAATTCTCCCCCACTTAGAAATTTTCGTCCTCGAAAATCTTACCTGATTCAAACAACTCTGGATACGACTCCCGCATCCTACTTTCCAACTCCCACGTCAGATTACCATCAGCAGCGCTTCCCCACGCCACTTTCACAAGTGCAATCTCTTTACCCCTCAACCGCTTCACCTCGCGATCCAAAATACTAACTGGTAAAGTCTCGACCGTAAGGTTATCTCTTACCTCAACCTCGTCCATAGGAATCACATGTGAAGGGTCTGAAACATACTTCCGCAACTGCGAAACATGAAACACATCATGCAAATTCGACAGATTCGGAGGTAACGCCACCCGATACGCTACAGCACCAACTCTCGCAGATATCTGGTAAGGACCAATAAATCGAGGAGTAAGTTTCTTAGATTTCAAAGCACGACCAACACCCGTAACCGGCGTAACCCTCAGAAATACGTGATCACCCTCTTGAAACTCAAGATCCTTCCGTCTCTTATCATGATAACTCTTCTGCCTACTCTGAGAAGCCTTCATTTTCTCACGAATAAACTTTACCTTTTCCGTCGTCTGTTGCACCAATTCCGGTCCAACCACAGAACTCTCACCTGTTTCGTGCCAACACAACGGCGTTCGACATCTTCGCCCATATAAAGCCTCAAAAGGTGCCATTCCAATACTAGAATGGAAACTGTTATTGTACGTGAACTCAACCAAAGCAAGATAACTGTCCCACGTACCACCTTGTTCCAAAACACACGATCTCAACAAATCCTCCAAAGACTGAATAGTTCTTTCGGTCTGACCATCCGTCTGCGGATGATAAGCCGAACTCAACTTCAATCTAGAACCCAAAGCCTTCTGTAGACTCTCCCAAAATCTCGATGTAAACCTCGGATCTCTATCAGAAACAATGCTCAACGGGACACCATGCAATTTCACAACCACACCGACATAAATCTCAGCTAACCTCTCCAAAGAAAAACTGATGTCAATCGGAATGAAATGCGCCGATTTAGTCAGCCTATCCACAATCACCCAAATAGCATTATGCCCTCGCTGAGTATTCGGTAACCCCGTTACAAAATCCATCGAAATGCTATCCCATTTCCACTCAGGAATGTCTAATGGTTGCAACAAACCACTAGGCCTCAAATGTTCCACTTTCGATTTCTGACAAGTTAAACAAGCATAAACAAATTGAGCCACATCTCTTTTCAAACCAGACCACCAGAAAATCTTCCTCAAATCTTGGTACATTTTATTCGCTCCGGGATGAATACTTAAAATACTCCGGTGTCCTTCCTCCAAAATCATTCTTTTCAACTCCGCATCGTCAGGAATACAAATACGATTACGAAATCTCAAAACGCCAAACTTATCAACCTTGAAATCCTCATTCTCGTTCATCATCAAATCAACAAATTTCAAATCCAGCTTTTGTTTCTCACAAATCGACAACAAAAACTCATTCGTAACTTTCAACATACCAAGTCTCACACTCACCGATGTCACTTCGCAAACTAAACTCAAGTCTCTAAATGATTCCAAAAGTTCCCACTCTTTCGCCATCAATGCGGACATATGCAAAGACTTACGGCTCAATGCATCGGCTACCACATTAGCTTTACCAGGATGGTAATTCAAGCCAAAGTCGTAGTCTTTCAAGAATTCCAACCATCTCCGTTGCCTCATGTTCAACTCTTTCTGATCAAATAGATATTTCAAGCTTTTATGATCACTAAAGACTTCGAACCTCGCACCATAGAGATAGTGTCTCCAAATCTTTAACACAAAAACCACAGCAGCTAATTCAAGATCATGAGTAGGATAGTTTTTCTCATGAACTCTTAATTGCCTTGAAGCATAAGCTACAACTTTACCTTCCTGCATCAAAACACCACCCAAACCAATTAAAGAAGCATCACAATACACAACGAATGGTTCATTAGGATTAGGTAAAATAAGAATCGGAGCTGTCGTCAATCTTCTCTTCAGCTCACAAAAACTCTCTTCACACTGAATATCCCAAATGAACGCTTTGCCCTTACAAGTCAACTGCGTCAAAGGTAATGCTAGCTTGGAAAAACCTTCAATGAACCTCCGATAATAACCAGCCAAACCCAAAAAGCTTCGAATTTCAGTAACGGATCTAGGAGCCTCCCATTGTAGAACTGCTTCTACTTTAGATGGATCCACAGCAATACCATTACCTGAAATCACGTGCCCGAGAAAACTCACCTCCGACAACCAAAATTCACACTTGGACAATTTGGAAAAAAGCTTCCTTTCTCTCAAAACCTGCAAAACAATACGTAAATGCTCTGCATGTTCCTCACGAGACTTAGAATAGATTAAAATATCATCAATAAACACCACCACAAAACGATCCAAATGCTCGTGGAAAATCCGATTCATGTATTCCATGAACACACCAGGCGCATTAGAAACCCCGAACGGCATCACAGCAAACTCGTAATGCCCGTAGCGTGTCCTAAAGGCCGTCTTCTGAATATCTTCTTCTTTCACCCTTATCTGATGGTACCCCGATCTCAAGTCAATCTTACTAAATACACAAGCACCAACCAACTGATCCATCAGATCATCAATCCTTGGAAGCGGATATTTGTTCTTAATCGTCACTTTATTCAACTGGCGATAATCAATACATAATCGCATACTCCTATCTTTCTTTTTCACCAACAAAACTGGAGCACCCCAAGGAGAAACACTTGGTCTTACGAACCTCTTTTCCAGTAAGTCATTCAACTGCTTTTTCAACTCCACCAATTCAGATGCCGACATTCGATAAGGTGCCATAGAAACAGGTCTAGTACCAGGGACTAGATCTATCGAGAATTCCACCTCTCTCTCCGGCGGTACATCTGAAATATCTTCAGGAAATACCTCAGGAAAATCACACACAACAGGAAACACCTCAAGAGAAACTTTACTCTCCACCGACAACGATGCAAACACACCGAACAACTGAGCCTCATCCGCCAAAAGTCTCTTCAACTCTTTGGTAGATAAGAAACTCGAGTCTTCGTCTTCCTCCAGAGAAGGAAACCTTACTAGCTTATGATAACAATCAATGTGAACCCGATTAAATTGTAACCAGTTCATTCCCAACACCACATCTAACCCTTCCAATGGTAAACACACCAAATCCATCACAAAATCTTTACCATAAATGGCTAAAGGACAATTTAGACAAACCATAGAAGTAGTTACTGATCCCATCGCTAGAGTATCAATAACCATCTCAACACCCATCACAGACAACACAAGATTCAAACTCTTCGCGCACTCAGACGAAATAAACGAATGAGTCGCTCCAGTATCAATAATAGCAATTAAAGGCGTATTATTAATAAAGCAAGTACCTCTAATCAAACGATCTGCATTCGAGGTCTGAGTTCCTGCTAGTGCAAACACTTTTCCTCCAGGTTGAGCCTGTCTTGGTTTCGTACACCTTGTACTAACATGACCAACTTCCCCACAATTATAACATGTAACTCCATTCTTCCTCCTACAATCAGCAGCCACATGACCTTTCAAACCACAACTAGCACACATATCCACATTATTCATTTTCCTCTTACATTCCGATATACGATGTCCTAAACCACCACAATTGTAACATTTCACAGCAGAATTCATTCCTCCACCACTAGACTTCCTATCAAAAGCAAACTTCTGTTTCCCTTTGTCAACAGGGGTAACATAAGGCCTACCTCTGAACTGCCCCTTTCCTTTCTTATCATTCAGATTCTTGTAATGAGTAGCACGTGCTTTGCTATCCTCATCAAAGATCCGACTCTTGTTCACCAACACTGAAAACTGTCTTATCTCCTGATAACCGATACCCTGCTTGATTTCTGGCCTCAAGCCATTCACAAACTTCAAACACTTCGACCTCTCTGAACCCGCTGTATTATAATTAGGACAGAACTTCACAAGTTCCTCAAACTTAGCAGCATAATCCGCAACAGAGGAATTATCCTGTTTCAGTTCAAGAAATTCAATTTCCTTCTTACCTCTCTCATCTTCCGGAAAATACTTTTCGAGAAAAGCATCTTTGAACACAGCCCACGTAACCACTATTTCATCCTCCTCAAACCTCTGAGAAGCATTTATCCACCAATCTTCAGCTTCCTTTTCCAGCACATGAGTACCAAACTGCACTTTCTGATCCTCGGAACACTTAATGAAACGGAAGATCTTCTCAATCTTCTTCAGCCAAATCTGTGCTCCCTCAGGATCATGAGTACCATTGAAGCTCGGTGGGTTATTCTTCTGAAACTTATCCATACTACGCGACTCCTCGTCCGCCGCAGCATTCGGTAAATTCTGCATCGCCTGCGCCATAGCTTGCATGGCCGCAGTCATAGCAGCATCACGTCTTCCAGCCATAATCTGAACGTTTCCAATGATAACAAATTATGGTTAAACAACAACTCGTCCAACGTAACTCGCCCAATATGCCAGACACAACAACCACAACTGACACAAACTGACACAAACAGCTCTGATACCACTTAATGTGACGCCCCCAATCTAATACCCCCAATTAGCATGCATTTAAAGCAGTTAAAAGAAAAATTCAAAAATTGATCAGAGTACATTTGAAAACACGGCATAGAAAGGAGACATCCCATCAACGTAACCAAAATATACACATAACATGCAACACCTGCCCATAATGATATGCAACTGTGGGGTAGCAA
The DNA here is from genome assembly GCA_022829125.1 of Lathyrus tuberosus. Lineage (NCBI taxonomy): Eukaryota > Viridiplantae > Streptophyta > Magnoliopsida > Fabales > Fabaceae > Lathyrus > Lathyrus tuberosus. The sequence goes on along the minus strand of JALAZF010000389.1, from coordinate 1,213,404 downwards.
TCATACAGAGGAAACTTCGTTCCTTACACCCACTTTTCAGAAATTAGAAATAAAACGGAAAATCTAAAATCTGATTAACATATACACATATAAACAGTTTGTCATACATCAAGTAGCATATGTACAACCAAAATATAATATATCATCAGATATACAAAACAATAGCACGCGGCCACCCAACTACCCGGAGTCACATATCAGAGCCGACCGACCAAAATAATGAAGATGCAAGGCTTCACAAAAAGAATACCTCCAGCAAACCTAATCTGCAACGCCTCATAGAGCGTTATAAAACAGCAGAAGGGTGAGAAAAACAACCATAATATAATTGCATAAAATTATATATATTAACACAAAAATACACAAGCAACACATTCTCACCACAAATGCTCAACAGTCGCATATAATATCACACGGTACAATTCTCACTTATCGTATACCACATCACATCAATCATTCACAATACAATCAAACACGTTCCAAGCACAATTACTCATGATTTATGCAATGCACATAGACCGACACAACGACTCTATGCACATGCCATGCGGTACCGACTTCAAATCTTGTATTTCATTAGTCCCCCAGGAACTCTTGGAATCATCGCTCGTTATATAGAGTAACTCCCCGTCGGGCCTACGATGTTCCCCGTCGCTATAAACCAATATTTCAGGGCGAACGACGTTTATGGATTGCTTTCTACCAGTATTTCAGGGCGCACAATCCGATTGCTTTCTACCAGTATTTCAGGGCGCACAATCAATTGGGATTAATCGCTTCTACCAATATTTCATGGCGTAAGACTATAAAACTGATTCATCTATGAATCTTCCCATGCAAGAATACATATCATGATACTTGACACATTAATGACTCATGCCAACATCAAATACTCATGCATCAACAATATTCATGTATTTCAAGTGCACACAAAGTAATGCACACAATTGCCCAAAATGGCCACAAACACCAATATACCACACTTAGCATTTTCTTGCCTCTCGGCCACAAATCGTCATCACAACAGCACATAAGGCATACACATCCAAAGCACAAACATATAACACAATACAAGTCAAATACGCACTATTAAAAACGACAAAAGTCGAGATTCGACACTATTCACATTTTCCGACCAAATTTAATCGGCTAACGATTCTCAAAACCTCATATTCACAAAGTACAGTTCGATACCTTTCCAACGACACCAAGAATGCAAAAATCGGATAATCGGAACCAAAGTTACGGACAAAACCGAAAACACATTTTGAAAAATCACATTTTTGACATTCTCCTGTCCATACGCGTATCACTCATGTCCATACGCGTACGGACAGAACCCATTTCCTTCACAAATTCCTCGTTCCAAAACCCATACGCGTATTGGCCCATGGCTCGCCCATGTTACGCGTAATGCCAAGATTCATACGCGTATTGGCCCAAAAACAAGCCAATGATACGCGTATCGCCTTGGCTCATACGCGTATGGACATGCCCCTTACGCGTATGGCCAGAGCATACCCAGAAAAATTCTGCAGAACAATTTCTGCGTTTTCCAACCCAACATCAACCAATTTCTTCACCTAAAACTCAGAAAAACAGCAATTTGAAGTGTAATAGCATACCACAAACATGTATGAACAATCAACAATGCATTCAACAAGACTTTTACCACAATCAAATTCATTTCTAATCAATTTTTACACAATCTAGGTTTTACTAATATTCTCCAAATCAATCCAAAAACAACAACAAAACACATACATAATCGTATACAATCATAGAATAATCGAGTTTCGCACCCTTACCCGATTAATCGATTCCTAGAAATTGTTCTTGATGATTTTTCCACTCTTTCTCCAATTTTCTCTCTTCTCCTCTTTTCTTCTCTTTTTCCTTCTTTCTTCTTTCTTTCTCTCTATTTTTCTTTCCCTTTTCTTTTCCATTTTCTTTTCTTTCTTACTAACTTAGTAAAAATATCTATGAAATGTCCAAAATACCCCCACACTCAAATATCCCGCAAATGTTCCCAAAACGCGATAAAATATAATCACGACGAAAAATAACATATTTTCGCATAAAAGTCGAGAATAAAATAAAATAATAATAAAATAATCCAAAAAGACTCAATAATATAAAATTGGCAAAACGGGGCGTTACATGAGTCATGCATACCATAGTTGCGTGTAGGTAGTTGGCGCCGAATGGGCCAGGGTGATGGGTTCTGAATCATCACCTAATCCCGAAGGGAATTCTACTGCACCAGGTGATGTGACTGAGCCGTCATCGATCCTTTGAGATCAAATTGAGTCAGGAGAATGCGAGGGAGGCAACTCCGGGTGTTTGTAAGGGCAACACTTTTGTGTCTGCGAGGCAACACGGTTAGTGAGGACCCAAGGGGGTATCACGACTCTCTGCGGAGAGGTTAAATTCCGGAATTCATGCATGGTGAGGGTACCCGGCGAATTGGGACCACCAAATTCATATAGGTCTGCATTTAGGATGTGTGTGCATTGCATTTGTGTGTTAAATTAAATGTTGTGCATTGCATTTGTGTGTTAAATTAAATGTTGTGATTGTTACATATATCATACTGTCACCTCATTTATGTTGCTCTGCATATCATATTGTCATCCTATTCATGTTGTTATGTATATCATGTTCTGCTGGCATGTGTGTATTCTTCCATATATGCTGTTTTTAGATTGTGACCCTCTACTATTATTATGATGTGGCTAACGACCACCCAGGTTTAGAAGTTGTGATGGTTAAGGTATCCAGGTGTCGTGAAGGTTTGTAAGATGCGATGTCTTGGGGCTAGGAATTCAAGATCAGCTTAGGGTCGTGTTTTGATGTGTCCATGTTATTGTTGTTGTGGTTATTGGTAAAGCTGAGTGCCTATTGTTATGTGTATGGACAAATATTTATACTAGTGAGCATTACGCTGGTCCTATGTATGGAAAAGACTTAGATCGAAAGCTCGTACTCTGATTAATCATTTTTATTATTTTCCAGAAAAGACAGTTGTCAATATTATGTATGGCATTCAAAAAAAAATATACACTCCCGCTGTTAAAAATCGGGGTGTTACAAACAACAAGATTTATCTATTAAAGAGTCATACCTAAGCTTCAGGAGTTGCGGTCGGTGCGGTGGTGTCCCAAATCGGTCATCCTATTGTTTTCTTCGGTAAAATGGTATGTCCCGGTATGCAAATCAACCTCCGTGTAAGTGCACGAAATGTTTGATGTCACAAAAGCGGGAAAAAAAATAGTGTTAATACCTTATCAAACAACAACAAGCAACAACAACAACGACAAAAAACAAGCACAACAACAACAACAAAACACAACAAGGAAAAGCACGACAAAATACAACAACAAACATCAACAACAACAACAAGCACAACAACAACAGCAAACAACCACAACAACAAGCAACAACAAACAACAACAAGCAAGAAGCAACAACAACAACAAGATTTACCTTTTAAAAAGTCATATCTAAGCTTCAGGAGTTGCGGTCGGTGCGGTGGTGTCCCAAAGCAGTCGTCCTATTGTTTTCTTCAATAAAACGGTATGTCCCGGCATGCAAATAAGCCTCCGTGTAAGTACGCGAAATGTTTGATGTCACAAAAGCGGAAAAAAATAGCTTCAATACCTTATTAGACAACAACAAGCAACAACGACAACAACAACAACAACAAATAAGCACAACAACAACAACAAAACACAACAACAAGCACGACAAAGTACAACAATAAATAACAACAACAACAAGCACAACAACAACAACAACAAACAACAACAAATAACAACAAGCAACAAGCAAAAACAACAACAAGATTTAACTATTAAAAAATCATACCTAAGCTTCAGGAGTTGCGGTTGGTGCGGTGGTGTCCCAAAGCGGTCATCCTATTATTTTCTTCGGTAAAACGGTATGTCCCGGTATGCAAATCAGCCTCCGTGTAAGTGCGCGAAATGTTTGTTGTCACAAAAGCGGGAAAAAAAATAGCGTCAATACCTTATCAGACAACAACAGGCAACAACAACAACAACAACAAAAAACAAGCACAACAAAAATAACAAAACACAACAACAACAAGCACGACAAAATACAACAACAAACAACATCAACAACAACAAGCACAACAACCACAACAACAAACAACAACAAACAACAACAAGCAACAAGAAACAACAACAACAAGATTTAACTATTAAAAAGTCATTCCTAAGCTTCAAGAGTTGCGGTCGGTGCGGTGGTGTCCCAATGCGGTCATCCTATTGTTTTCTTCGGTAAAATGGTATGTCCCGGTATGCAAATCAACCTCCGTGTAAGTGCACGAAATGTTTGATGTCACAAAAGTGGGAAAAAAAATAGTGTTAATACCTTATCAAACAACAACAAGCAACAACAACAACGACAAAAAACAAGCACAACAACAACAACAAAACACAACAAGGAAAAGCACGACAAAATACAACAACAACAAGCACAACAACAACAAGCACAACAACAACAGCAAACAACCACAACAACAAGCAACAACAAACAACAACAAGCAAGAAGCAACAACAACAACAAGATTTACCTTTTAAAAAGTCATATCTAAGCTTCAGGAGTTGCGGTCGGTGCGGTGGTGTCCCAAAGCAGTCGTCCTATTGTTTTCTTCAATAAAACGGTATGTCCCGGCATGCAAATAAGCCTCCGTGTAAGTACGCGAAATGTTTGATGTCACAAAAGCGGAAAAAAATAGCTTCAATACCTTATTAGACAACAACAAGCAACAACGACAACAACAACAACAAAAAATAAGCACAACAACAACAACAAAACACAACAACAAGCACGACAAAGTACAACAATAAATAACAACAACAACAAGCACAACAACAACAACAACAAACAACAACAAATAACAACAAGCAACAAGCAAAAACAACAACAAGATTTAACTATTAAAAAATCATACCTAAGCTTCAGGAGTTGCGGTTGGTGCGGTGGTGTCCCAAAGCGGTCATCCTATTATTTTCTTCGGTAAAACGGTATATCCCGGTATGCAAATCAGCCTCCGTGTAAGTGCGCGAAATGTTTGTTGTCACAAAAGCGGGAAAAAAAATAGCGTCAATACCTTATCAGACAACAACAAGCAACAACAACAACAACAACAAAAAACAAGCACAACAAAAATAACAAAACACAACAACAACAAGCACGACAAAATACAACAACAAACAACATCAACAACAACAAGCACAACAACCACAACAACAAACAACAACAAATAACAACAAGCAACAAGAAACAACAACAACAAGATTTAACTATTAAAAAGTCATTCCTAAGCTTCAAGAGTTGCGGTCGGTGCGGTGGTGTCCCAATGCGGTCATCCTATTGTTTTCTTCGGTAAAACGGTATGTCCTGGTATGCAAATCAACCTCCGTGTAAGTGCACGAAATGTTTGATGTCACAAAAGCGGGAAAAAAAATAGTGTTAATACCTTAACAAACAACAACAAGCAACAACAACAACGACAAAAAACAAGCACAACAACAACAACAAAACACAACAAGGAAAAGCACGACAAAATACAACAACAAACAACAACAACAACAACAAGCACAACAACAATAGCAAACAACAACAACAACAAGCAACAACAAACAACAACAAGCAAGAAGCAACAACAACAACAAGATTTACCTTTTAAAAAGTCATATCTAAGCTTCAGGAGTTGCGGTCGGTGCGGTGGTGTCCCAAAGCAATCGTCCTATTGTTTTCTTCAATAAAACGGTATGTCCCGGCATGCAAATAAGCCTCCGTGTAAGTGCGCGAAATGTTTGATGTCACAAAAGCGGAAAAAAATAGCTTCAATACCTTATTAGACAACAACAAGCAACAACGACAACAACAACAACAAAAAATAAGCACAACAACAACAACAAAACACAACAACAAGCACGACAAAGTACAACAATAAATAACAACAACAACAAGCACAACAACAACAACAACAAACAACAACAAATAACAACAAGCAACAAGCAAAAACAACAACAAGATTTAACTATTAAAAAATCATACCTAAACTTCAGGAGTTGCGGTTGGTGCGGTGGTGTCCCAAAGCGGTCATCCTATTATTTTCTTCGGTAAAACGGTATGTCCCGGTATGCAAATCAGCCTCCGTGTAAGTGCGCGAAATGTTTGTTGTCACAAAAGCGGGAAAAAAAATAGCGTCAATACCTTATCAGACAACAACAAGCAACAACAACAACAACAACAAAAAACAAGCACAACAAAAATAACAAAACACAACAACAACAAGCACGACAAAATACAACAACAAACAACATCAACAACAACAAGCACAACAACCACAATAACAAACAACAACAAACAACAACAAGCAACAAGAAACAACAACAACAAGATTTAACTATTAAAAAGTCATTCCTAAGCTTCAAGAGTTGCGGTCGGTGCGGTGGTGTCCCAATGCGGTCATCCTATTGTTTTCTTCGGTAAAACGGTATGTCCTGGTATGCAAATCAACCTCCGTGTAAGTGCACGAAATGTTTGATGTCACAAAAGCGGGAAAAAAAATAGTGTTAATACCTTATCAAACAACAACAAGCAACAACAACAACGACAAAAAACAAGCACAACAACAACAACAAAACACAACAAGGAAAAGCACGACAAAATACAACAACAAACAACAACAACAACAACAAGCACAACAACAATAGCAAACAACAACAACAACAAGCAACAACAAACAACAACAAGCAAGAAGCAACAACAACAACAAGATTTACCTTTTAAAAAGTCATATCTAAGCTTCAGGAGTTGCAGTCGGTGCGGTGGTGTCCCAAAGCAATCGTCCTATTGTTTTCTTCAATAAAACGGTATGTCCCGGCATGCAAATAAGCCTCCGTGTAAGTGCGCGAAATGTTTGATGTAACAAAAGCGGAAAAAAATAGCTTCAATACCTTATTAGACAACAACAAGCAACAACGACAACAACAACAACAAAAAATAAGCACAACAACAACAACAAAACACAACAACAAGCACGACAAAATACAACAATAAATAACAACAACAACAAGCACAACAACAACAATAACAAACAACAACAAATAACAACAAGCAACAAGCAAAAACAACAACAAGATTTAACTATTAAAAAATCATACCTAGGCTTCAGGAGTTGCGGTTAGTGCGGTGGTGTCCCAAAGCGGTCATCCTATTATTTTCTTCGGTAAAACGGTATGTCCCGGTATGCAAATCAGCCTCCGTGTAAGTGCGCGAAATGTTTGATGTCACAAAAGCGGGAAAAAAAATAGCGTCAATACCTTATCAGACAACAACAAGCAACAACAACAACAACAACAAAAAACAAGCACAACAAAAATAACAAAACACAACAACAACAAGCACGACAAAATACAACAACAAACAACATCAACAACAACAAGCACAACAACCACAACAACAAACAACAACAAACAACAACAAGCAACAAGAAACAACAACAACAAGATTTAACTATTAAAAAGTCATTCCTAAGCTTCAAGAGTTGCGGTCGGTGCGGTGGTGTCCCAATGCGGTCATCCTATTGTTTTCTTCGGTAAAACGGTATGTCCTGGTATGCAAATCAACCTCCGTGTAAGTGCACGAAATGTTTGATGTCACAAAAGCGGGAAAAAAAATAGTGTTAATACCTTATCAAACAACAACAAGCAACAACAACAACGACAAAAAACAAGCACAACAACAACAACAAAACACAACAAGGAAAAGCACGACAAAATACAACAACAAACAACAACAAGAACAACAAGCACAACAACAATAGCAAACAACAACAACAACAAGCAACAACAAACAACAACAAGCAAGAAGCAACATCAACAACAAGATTTACCTTTTAAAAAGTCATATCTAAGCTTCAGGAGTTGCGGTCGGTGCAGTGGTGTCCCAAAGCAATCGTCCTATTATTTTCTTCAATAAAACGGTATGTCCCGGCATGCAAATAAGCCTCCGTGTAAGTGCGCGAAATGTTTGAGTCACAAAAGCGGAAAAAAATAGCTTCAATACCTTATTAGACAACAACAAGCAACAACGACAACAACAATAACAAAAAATAAGCACAACAACAACAACAAAACACAACAACAAGCACGACAAAGTACAACAATAAATAACAACAACAACAACAAAACACAACAACAAGCACGACAAAGTACAACAATAAATAACAACAACAACAAGCACAACAACAACAACAACAAACAACAACAAATAACAACAAGCAACAAGCAAAAACAACAACAAGATTTAACTATTAAAAAATCATACCTAAGCTTCAGGAGTTGCGGTTGGTGCGGTGGTGTCCCAAAGCGGTCATCCTATTATTTTCTTCGGTAAAACGGTATGTCCCGGTATGCAAATCAGCCTCCGTGTAAGTGCGCGAAATGTTTGTTGTCACAAAAGCGGGAAAAAAAATAGCGTCAATACCTTATCAGACAACAACAAGCAACAACAACAACAACAACAAAAAACAAGCACAACAAAAATAACAAAACACAACAACAACAAGCACGACAAAATACAACAACAAACAACATCAACAACAACAAGCACAACAACCACAACAACAAACAACAACAAACAACAACAAGCAACAAGAAACAACAACAACAAGATTTAACTATTAAAAAGTCATTCCTAAGCTTCAAGAGTTGCGGTCGGTGCGGTGGTGTCCCAATGCGGTCATCCTATTGTTTTCTTCGGTAAAACGGTATGTCCTGGTATGCAAATCAACCTCCGTGTAAGTGCACGAAATGTTTGATGTCACAAAAGCGGGAAAAAAAATAGTGTTAATACCTTATCAAACAACAACAAGCAACAACAACAACGACAAAAAACAAGCACAACAACAACAACAAAACACAACAAGGAAAAGCACGACAAAATACAACAACAAACAACAACAACAACAACAAGCACAACAACAATAGCAAACAACAACAACAACAAGCAACAACAAACAACAACAAGCAAGAAGCAACAACAACAACAAGATTTACCTTTTAAAAAGTCATATCTAAGCTTCAGGAGTTGCGGTCGGTGCGGTGGTGTCCCAAAGCAATCGTCCTATTGTTTTCTTCAATAAAACGGTATGTCCCGGCATGCAAATAAGCCTCCGTGTAAGTGCGCGAAATGTTTGATGTCACAAAAGCGGAAAAAAATAGCTTCAATACCTTATTAGACAACAACAAGCAACAACGACAACAACAACAACAAAAAATAAGCACAACAACAACAACAAAACACAACAACAAGCACGACAAAATACAACAATAAATAACAACAACAACAAGCACAACAACAACAATAACAAACAACAACAAATAACAACAAGCAACAAGCAAAATCAACAACAAGATTTAACTATTAAAAAATCATACCTAGGCTTCAGGAGTTGCGGTTGGTGCGGTGGTGTCCCAAAGCGGTCATCCTATTATTTTCTTCGGTAAAACGGTATGTCCCGGTATGCAAATCAGCCTCCGTGTAAGTGCGCGAAATGTTTGATGTCACAAAAGCGGGAAAAAAAATAGCGTCAATACCTTATCAGACAACAAAAAGCAACAACAACAACAACAACAAAAAACAAGCACAACAAAAATAACAAAACACAACAACAACAAGCACGACAAAATACAACAACAAACAACATCAACAACAACAAGCACAACAACCACAACAACAAACAACAACAAACAACAACAAGCAACAAGAAACAACAACAACAAGATTTAACTATTAAAAAGTCACTCCTAAGCTTCAAGAGTTGCGGTCGGTGCGGTGGTGTCCCAATGCGGTCATCCTATTGTTTTCTTCGGTAAAACGGTATGTCCTGGTATGCAAATCAACCTCCGTGTAAGTGCACGAAATGTTTGATGTCACAAAAGCGGGAAAAAAAATAGTGTTAATACCTTATCAAACAACAACAAGCAACAACAACAATGACAAAAAACAAGCACAACAACAACAACAAAACACAACAAGGAAAAGCACGACAAAATACAACAACAAACAACAACAACAACAACAAGCACAACAACAATAGCAAACAACAACAACAACAAGCAACAACAAACAACAACAAGCAAGAAGCAACAACAACAACAAGATTTACCTTTTAAAAAGTCATATCTAAGCTTCAGGAGTTGCGGTCGGTGCGGTGGTGTCCCAAAGCAATCGTCCTATTGTTTTCTTCAATAAAACGGTATGTCCCGGCATGCAAATAAGCCTCCGTGTAAGTGCGCGAAATGTTTGATGTCACAAAAGCGGAAAAAAATAGCTTCAATACCTTATTAGACAACAACAAGCAACAACGACAACAACAACAACAAAAAATAAGCACAACAACAACAACAAAACACAACAACAAGCACGACAAAATACAACAATAAATAACAACAACAACAAGCACAACAACAACAATAACAAACAACAACAAATAACAACAAGCAACAAGCAAAAACAACAACAAGATTTAACTATTAAAAAATCATACCTAGGCTTCAGGAGTTGCGGTTGGTGCGGTGGTGTCCCAAAGCGGTCATCCTATTATTTTCTTCGGTAAAACGGTATGTCCCGGTATGCAAATCAGCCTCCGTGTAAGTGCGCGAAATGTTTGTGTCACAAAAGCGGGAAAAAAAATAGCGTCAATACCTTATCAGACAACAACAAGCAACAACAACAACAACAACAAAAAACAAGCACAACAAAAATAACAAAACACAACAACAACAAGCACGACAAAATACAACAATAAACAACATCAACAACAACAACCACAACAACCACAACAACAAATAACAACAAACAACAACAAGCAACAAGAAACAACAACAACAAGATTTAACTATTAAAAAGTCATTCCTAAGCTTCAAGAGTTGCGGTCGGTGCGGTGGTGTCCTAAAGCGGTCATCCTATTGTTTTCTTCGGTAAAACGGTATGTCCCGGTATGCAAATCAACCTCCGTGCAAGTGCGCGAAATGTTTGATGTCGCAAAAGCGGGAAAAAAATAGTGTTAATACCTTATCAGACAATAACAAGCAACAACAACAACGACAAAAAACAAGCACAACAACAACAACAAAACACAACAAGGAAAAGCACGACAAACAACAACAACAAACAACAACAACAACAACAAGCACAACAACAACAGCAAACAACAACAACAACAAGCAACAACAAACAACAACAAGCAAGAAGCAACAACAACATCAAGATTTACCTTTTAAAAAGTCATATCTAAGCTTTAGGAGTTGCGGTCGGTGCGGTGGTGTCCCAAAGCAGTCGTCCTATTGTTTTCTTCAATAAAACGGTATGTCCCGGCATGCAAATCAGCCTCCGTGTAAGTGCACGAAATGTTTGATGTCACAAAAGTGGAAAAAAAATAGCTTCAATACCTTATTAGACAACAACAAGCAACAACAACAACAACAAAAAACAAGCACAACAACGACAACAAAACACAACAACAACAAGTACGACAAAATACAACAACAAACAACAACAACAACAACAACAAGCACAACAACAAACAACAACAACAACAACAACCAACAACGAACAACAACAAGCAACAAGAAACTACAACAACAAGATTTATCTATTAAAGAGTCATACCTAAGCTTCTGGAGTTGCGGTCGGTGCAGTGGTGTCCCAAAGCGGTCATCCTATTGTTTTCTTCGGTAAAACGGTATGTCCCGGTAGGCAAATCATCCTCCGTGTAAGTGCAAGAAATGTTTGATGTCATAAAAGCTGAAAAAAATAGCGTCAATACCTTATCAGACAACAACAAGCAACAACAACAACAACAACAACAACAAACAAGCACAACAAAAATAACAAAACACAACAACAACAAGCACGACAAAATACAACAACAAACAACATCAACAACAACAAGCACAACAACAACAACAACTACAACAGACAATAACAACAACAAACAACAAACAACAACAAGCAGCAAGAAACAACAACAACAAGATTTAACTATTAAAAATTCATACCTAAGCTTCAAGAGTTGCGGTCAGTGCGGTGGTGTCCCAAAGCGGGCATCCTATTGTTTTCTTCGGTAAAACGGTATGTCCCGGTAAGCAAATTAACCTCCGTGTAAGTGCGCGAAATGTTTGATGTCACAAAAGCGGGGAAAAAATAGTGTTAATAACTTATCAGACAACAACAAGCAACAACAACAACGACAGAAAACAAGCACAACAACAACAACAAAACACAACAAGAAAAAGCACGACAAAATACAACAACAAACAACAACAACAACAACAAGCACAACAACAACAGCAAACAACAACAACAACAACAACAAGCAACAACAAAAAACAACAAGCAAGAAGCAACAATAACAAGAAGATTTAACTTTTAAAAAGTCATATCTAAGCTTCAGGAGTTGCGGTCGGTGCGGGGTGTCCCAAAGCAGTCATCCTATTGTTTTCATCAATAAAACGGTATGTCCCGGCATGCAAATCAGCCTCCGTGTAACTGCGCGAAATGTTTGATGTCACAAAAGCAGAAAAAATAGCTTCAATACCTTATCAGACAACAACAAGCAACAACGACAACAACAACAACAAAAAATAAGCACAACAACAACAACAAAACACAACAACAAGCACGACAAAATACAACAACAAATAAAAACAACAACAAGCACAACAACAACAACAACAAACAACAACAAACAACAACAAGCAACAAGCAGCAACAACAACAAGATTTAACTATTGAAAAGTGATACCTAAGCTTCAGGAGTTGCGGTCGGTGCGGTGGTGTCCCAAAGCGGTCATCCAATTATTTTCTTCGGTAAAACGGTATGTCCCGGTATGAAAATCAGCCTCCGTGTAAGTGCGCGAAATGTTTGATGTCACAAATACGGGAAAAAAAAGAGCGTCAATACCTTATCAGACAACAATAAGCAAAAACAACAACAAAAAACAAGCACAACAACAACAACAAAACACAACAACAACAAGCACAATAAAATACAACAACAAACAACAACTACAACAAGCACAACAACAACAACAAACAACAACAAACAACAACAAGCAACAACCAACAACAACAACAAGATTTAACTATTAAAAAGTCATACCTAAGCTTCAGGAGTTACGGTCGGTGCGGTGGTGTCCCAAAGCGGTCATCCTATTGTTTTCTTCGGTAAAACGGTATGTCCCGGTATCCAAATCAGCCTCCATGTAAGTGCGCGAAATGTTTGATGTCATAAAAGCGGGAAAAAAATAGCGTCAATACCTTATCAGACAACAACAAGCAACAACAACAACAACAACAACAAAAAACAAGCACAACAACGACAACAAAACACAACAATAACAAGTACGACAAAATACAACAACAAACAACAACAACAACAACAACAAGCACAACAACAAAAACAACAACAAACAACAACAACAACAACAACAAACAACAACAAACAATAACAAGAAACAAGAAACAACAACAACAAGATTTATCTATTAAAGAGTCATACCTAAGCTTAAGGAGTTGCGGTCGGTGCAGTGGTGTCCCAAAGCGGTCATCCTATTGTTTTATTCGGTAAAACGGTATGTCCCGGTCGGCAAATCAGCCTCCGTGTAAGTGCGCGAAATGTTTGATGTCACAAAAGCTGGAAAAAAATAGCGTCAATACCTTATCAGACAACAACAAGCAACAACAATAACAACAACAACAAAAAACAAGCACAACAAAAATAACAAAACACAACAACAAGCACGACAAAATACAACAACAAACAACATCAACAACAACAAGCACAACAATAGTAAATAACAACAACAAACAACAACAAACAACAACAAGCAACAAGAAACAACAACAACAAGATTTAACTATTAAAAAGTCATACTTAAGCTTCAAGAGTTGCGGTCGGTGCGGTGGTGTCCCAAAGCGGTCATCCTATTGTTTTCTTCGGTAAAACGGTATGTCCCGGTATGCAAATCAACCTCCGTGTAAGTGCGCGAAATGTTTGATGTCACAAAAGCGGGAAAAAATAGTGTTAATACCTTATCAGACAACAACAAGCAACAACAACAACGACAAAAAACAAGCACAACAACAACAACAAAACACAATAAGAAAAAGCACGACCAAATACAACAACAAACAACAACAACAACAACAAGCACAACAACAACAGCAAACAACAACGACAACAAGCAACAACAAGCAAGAAGCAACAACAACAACAAGATTTAACTTTTAAAAAGTCATATCTAAGCTTCAGGAGTTGCGGTCGGTGCGGTGGTGTCCCAAAGCAGTCATCCTATTGTTTTCTTCAATAAAACAGTATGTCCCGGCATGCAAATCAGCCTCCGTGTAAGTGCGCGAAATGTTTGATGTCACAAAAGCGGAAAAAAATAGCTTCAATACCTTATCAGACAACAACAAGCAACAACGACAACAACAACAACAAAAAACAAGCACAACAACAACAACAAAACACAACAACAAGCACGACAAAATACAACAACAAATAAGAACAACAACAAGCACAACAACAACAACAATAAACAACAACAAACAACAACAAGCAACAAGCAGCAACAACAACAAGATTTAACTATTAAAAAGTCATACCTAAGCTTCAGGAGTTGCGGTCGGTGCGGTGGTGTCCCAAAGCGGTCATCCTATTATTTTCTTCGGTAAAACGGTATGTCCCGGTATGCAAATCAGCCTCCGTGTAAGTGCGCGAAATGTTTGATGTCAGAAAAGCGGGAAAAAAAATAGCGTCAATACCTTATCAGACAACAATAAGCAAAAACAACAACAAAAAACAAGCACAACAACAACAACAAAACACAACAACAACAAGCACAATAAAATACAACAACAAACAACAACAACAACAAGCACAACAACAACAACAAACAACAACAAACAACAACAAGCAACAAGCAACAACAACAACAAGATTTAACTATTAAAAAGTCATACCTAAGCTTCAGGAGTTATGGTCGGTGTGGTGGTGTCCCAAAGCGGTCATCCTATTGTTTTCTTCGGTAAAACGGTATGTCCCTGTATCCAAATCAGCCTCCATGTAAGTGCGCGAAATGTTTGATGTCATAAAAGCGGGAAAAAAATAACGTCAATACCTTATCAGACAACAACAAGCAACAACAACAACAACAACAACAAAAAACAAGCACAACAAAAATAACAAAACACAACAACAACAAGCACGACAAAATACAACAACAAACAACATCAACAACAACAAGCACAACAACCACAACAACAAACAACAACAAACAACAACAAGCAACAAGAAACAACAACAACAAGATTTAACTATTAAAAAGTCATTCCTAAGCTTCAAGAGTTGCGGTCGGTGCGGTGGTGTCCCAAAGCGGTCATCCTATTGTTTTCTTCGGTAAAACGGTATGTCCCGGTATGCAAATCAACCTCCGTGTAAGTGCGCGAAATGTTTGATGTCACAAAAGCGGGAAAAAAATAGTGTTCATACCTTATCAGACAACAACAAGCAACAACAACAACGACAAAAAACAAGCACAACAACAACAACAAAACACAACAAGGAAAAGCACGACAAAATACAACAACAAACAACAAGCACGACAACAACAGCAAACAACAACAACAAGCAACAACAAACAACAACAAGCAAGAAGCAACAACAACAACAAGATTTACCTTTTAAAAAATCATATCTAAGCTTCAGGAGTTGCGGTCGGTGCGGTGGTGTCCCAAAGCAGTCGTCCTATTGTTTTTTTCAATAAAACGGTATGTCCCGGCATGCAAATCAGCCTCCGAGTAAGTGCACGAAATGTTTGATGTCACAAAAGCGGAAAAAAAATAGCTTCAATACCTTATCAGACAACAACAAGCAACAACAACAACAACAACAACAAAAAACAAGCACAACAACGACAACAAAACACAACAACAACAAGTACGACAAAATACAACAACAAACAACAACAACAACAACAAGCACAACAACAAACAACAACAACAACAACAAACAACAACAAACAACAACAAGCAACAAGAAACTACAACAACAAGATTTATCTATTAAAGAGTCATACCTAAGCTTCAGGAGTTGCGGTCGGTGCAGTGGTGTCCCAAAGCGGTCATCCTATTGTTTTCTTCGGTAAAACGGTATGTCCCGGTAGGCAAATCAGCCTCCGTGTAAGTGCGCAAAATGTTTGATGTCACAAAAGCTGGAAAAAAATAGCGTCAATACCTTATCCGACAACAACAAGCAACAACAACAACAACAACAAAAAACAAGCACAACAAAAATAACAAAACACAACAACAACAAGCACGACAAAATACAACAACAAACAACATCAACAACAACAAGCACAACAACCACAACAACAAACAACAACAAACAACAACAAGCAACAAGAAACAACAACAACAAGATTTAACTATTAAAAAGTCATTCCTAAGCTTCAAGAGTTGCGGTCGGTGCGGTGGTGTCCCAAAGCGGTCATCCTATTGTTTTCTTCGGTAAAACGGTATGTCCCAGTATGCAAACCAACCTCCGTGCAAGTGCGCAAAATGTTTGATGTCACAAAAGCGGGAAAAAAAATAGTGTTAATACCTTATCAGACAACAACAAGCAACAACAACAGCGACAAAAAACAAGCACAACAACAACAACAAAACACAACAAGGAAAAGCACGACAAAATACAACAACAAACAACAACAACAACAACAAGCATAACAACAACAGAAAACAACAACAATAAGCAACAACAAACAACAACAAGCAAGAAGCAACAAAAACAAAAAGATTTACCTTTTAAAAAGTCATATCTAAGCTTCAGGAGTTGCGGTCGGTGCGGTGGTGTCCCAAAGCAGTCGTCCTATTGTTTTCTTCAATAAAACGGTATGTCCCGGCATGCAAATAAGCTTCCGTGTAAGTGCGCGGAATGTTTGATGTCACAAAAGCGGAAAAAAAATAGCTTCAATACCTTATTAGACAACAACAAGCAACAACGACAACAACAACAACAAAAAATAAGCACAACAACAACAACAAAACACAACAACAAGCACGACAAAATACAACAATAAATAACAACAACAACAAGCACAACAACAACAACAATAAACAACAACAAATAACAACAAGCAACAAGCAAAAACAACAACAAGATTTAACTATTAAAAAATCATACCTGAGCTTCAGGAGTTACGGTTGGTGCGGTGGTGTCCCAAAGCGGTCATCCTATTATTTTCTTCGGTAAAACGGTATGTCCCGGTAAGCAAATCAGCTTCCGTGTAAGTGCGCGAAATGTTTGATGTCACAAAAGCGGGAAAAAAATAGCGTCAATACCTTATCAGACAACAACAAGCAACAACAACAACAACAACAAAAAACAAGCACAACAAAAATAACAAAACACAACAACAACAAGCACGACAAAATACAACAACAAGCAACATCAACAACAACAAGCACAACAACCACAACAACAAACAACAACAAACAACAACAAGCAACAAGAAACAACAACAACAAGGTTTAACTATTAAAAAGTCATTCCTAAGCTTCAAGAGTTGCGGTCGGTGCGGTGGTGTCCCATTGCGGTCATCCTATTGTTTTCTTCGGTAAAACGGTATGTCCCGGTAAGCAAATCAACCTCCGTGTAAGTGCGCGAAATGTTTGATGTCACAAAAGCGGGGAAAAAGATAGTGTTAATACCTTATCAGACAACAACAAGCAACAACAACAACGACAAAAAACAAGCACAACAACAACAACAAAACACAACAAGAAAAAGCACGACAAAATACAACAACAAACAACAACAACAACAACAAGCACAACAACAACAGCAAACAACAACAACAACAAGCAACAACAAACAACAACAAGCAAGAAGCAACAACAACAACAAGATTTAACTTTTAAAAAGTCATATCTAAGCTTCAGGAGTTGCGGTCGGTGCGTGGTGTCCCAAAGCAGTCATCCTATTGTTTTCATCAATAAAACGGTATGTCCCGGCAAGCAAATCAGCCTCCGTGTAAGTGCGCGAAATGTTTGATGTCACAAAAGCAGAAAAAAATAGCTTCAATACCCTATCAGACAACAACAAGCAACAACGACAACAACAACAACAAAAAACAAGCACAACAACAACAACAAAACACAACAACAAGCACGACAAAATACAACAACAAATAACAACAACAACAACAAGCACAACAACAACAACAACAAACAACAACAAGCAACAAGCAGCAACAAGAACAAGATTTAACTATTGAAAAGTGATACCTAAGCTTCAAGAGTTGCGGTCGGTGCGGTGGTGTCCCAAAGTGGTCATCCTATTATTTTCTTCGGTAAAACGGTATGTCCCGGTATGCAAATCAGCCTCCGTGTAAGTGCGCGAAATGTTTGATGTCACAAATGCGGGAAAAAAAATAGCGTCAATACCTTATCAGACAACAATAAGCAAAAACAACAACAAAAAACAAGCACAACAACAACAACAAAACACAACAACAACAACAAGCACAATAAAATACAACAAAAAACAACAACTACAACAAGCACAACAACAACAACAAACAACAACAAACAACAACAAGCAACAAGCAACAACAACAACAAGATTTAACTATTAAAAAGTCATACCTAAGCTTCAGGAGTTACGGTCGGTGCGGTGGTGTCCCAAAGCGGTCATCCTATTGTTTTCTTCGGTAAAACGGTATGTCCCGGTAGACAAATCAGCCTCCGTGTAAGTGCGCGAAATGTTTGATGTCACAAAAGCTGGAAAAAAATAGCTTCAATACCTTATCAGACAACAACAAGCAACAACAACAACAACAACAAAAAACAAGCACAACAAAAATAACAAAACACAACAACAACAAGCACGACAAAATACAACAACAAACAACATCAACAACAACAAGCACAACAATAGTAAATAATAACAACAAACAACAACAAGCAACAAGAAACAACAACAACAAGATTTAACTATTAAAAATTCATACTAAAGCTTCAAGAGTTGCGGTCGGTGCGGTGATGTCTCAAAGCGGTCATCCTATTGTTTTCTTCGGTAAAACAGTATGTCCCGGTATGCAAATCAACCTCCGTGTAAGTGGGCGAAATGTTTGATGTCACAAAAGCGGGGAAAAAAAATAGTGTTAATACCTTATCAGACAACAACAAGCAACAACAACAACGACAAAAAACAAGCACAACAACAACAATAAAACACAACAAGAAAAAGCACGACAAAATACAACAACAAACAACAACAACAACAACAACAAGCACAACAACAACAACAAACAACAACAACAACAAGCAATAACAAGCAAGAAGCAACAACAACAACAGGATTTAACTTTTAAAAAGTCATATCTAAGCTTCAGAAGTTGCGGTCGGTGCGGTGGTGTCCCAAAGCAGTCATCTTATTGTTTTCTTCAATAAAACGGTATGTCCCAGCATGCAAATCAGCCTCCGTGTAAGTGCGCGAAATGTTTGATGTCACAAAAGCGGAAAAAAATAGCTTCAATACCTTATCAGACAACAACAAGCAGCAACGACAACAACAACAACAAAAAACAAGCACAACAACAACAACAAAACACAACAACAAGCACGACAAAATACAACAACAAATAACAACAACAACAAGCACAACAACAACAACAACAAACAACAACAAACAACAACAAGCAACAAGCAGCAACAACAACAAGATTTAACTATTAAAAAGTCACACCTAAGCTTCAGGAGTTGCGGTCGGTGCGGTGGTGTCCCAAAGCGGTCATCCTATTATTTTCTTCGGTAAAACGGTATGTCCCGGTAGGCAAATCAGCCTCCGTGTAAGTGCGCGAAAAGTTTGATGTCATAAAAGCTGAAAAAAATAGCGTCAATACCTTATCAGACAACAACAAGCAACAACAACAACAACAACAACAAAAAACAAGCACAACAAAAATAACAAAACACAACAACAACAAGCACAACAAAATACAACAACAAACAACATCAACAACAACAATCACAACAGCAACAACAGACAATAACAACAACAAACAAAAACAAACAACAACAAGCAACAAGAAACAACAACAACAAGATTTTACTATTAAAAAGACATACCTAAGCTTCAAGAGTTGCGGTCGGTGCGGTGGTGTCCCAAAGCGGTCATCCTATTGTTTTCTTCGGTAAAACGGTATGTCCCGGTATGCAAATCAACCTCCGTGTAAGTGCGCGAAATGTTTGATGTCACAAAAGCGGGGAAAAAAAATAGTGTTAATACCTTATCAGACAACAACAAGCAACAACAACAACGACAGAAAACAAGCACAACAACAACAATAAAACACAACAAGAAAAAGCACGACAAAATACAACAGCAAACAACAACAACAACAACAAATACAACAACAACAGCAAACAACAACAACAACAAGCAACAACAAGAAAGAAGCAACAACAACAACAACAAGATTTAACTTTTAAAAAGTCATATCTAAGCTTCAGGAGTTGCGGTCGGTGCGGTGGTGTCCCAAAGCAGTCATCCTATTGTTTTCTTCAATAAAACGGTATGTCCCGGCATGCAAATCAGCCTCCGTGTAACTGCACGAAATGTTTGATGTCACAAAAGCGGAAACAAATAGCTTCAATACCTTATCAGACAACAACAAGCAACAACGACAACAACAACAACAAAAAACAAGCACAACAACAACAACAAAACACAACAACAAGCACGACAAAATACAACAACAAATAACAACAACAACAAGCACAACAACAACAACAAACAACAACAAACAACAACAAGCAACAAGCAGCAACAACAACAAGATTTAACTATTAAAAAGTCATACCTAAGCTTCAGGAGTTGGGGTCGGTGCGGTGGTGTCCCAAAGCGGTCATCCTATTATTTTCTTCGGTAAAACGGTATGTCCCGGTATGCAAATCAGCCTCCGTGTAAGTGCGCGAAATGTTTGATGTCACAAATGCGGGAAAAAAACTAGCGTCAATACCTTATCAGACAACAATAAGCAAAAACAACAACAAAAAACAAGCACAACAACAACAATAAAACACAACAACAACAAGCACAATAAAATACAACAACAAACAACAACAACAAGCACAACAACAACAACAAACAACAACTAACAACAACAAGCAACAAGCAACAACAACAACAAGATTTAACTATTAAAAAGTCATACCTAAGCTTCAGAAGTTACGGTCGGTGCGGTGGTGTCCCAAAACGGTCATCCTATTATTTTCTTCGGTAAAACGGTATGTCCTGGTATCCAAATCAGCCTCCATGTAAGTGCGCGAAATGTTTGATGTCATAAAACCGGGAAAAAAAATAGCGTCAATACCTTATCAGACAACAACAAGCAACAACAACAACAACAACAAAACACAACAATAACAAGTACGGCAAAATACAACAACATACAACAACAACAACAACAAGCACAACAACAAAAACAACAACAAACAACAACAACAACAACAAACAACAACAAACAACAACAAGCAACAAGAAACAACAACAACAAGATTTATATATTAAAGAGTCATACCTAAGCTTCAGGAGTTGCGGTCGGTGCAGTGGTGTCCCAAAGCGGTCATCTTATTGTTTTCTTCGGTAAAACGGTATGTCCAGGTATGCAAATCAACCTCCGTGTAAGTGCGCAAAATGTTTGATGTCACAAAAGCAGGGAAAAAATAGTGTTAATACCTTATCAGACAACAACAAGCAACAACAACAACGACAAAAAACAAGCACAACAACAACAACAAAACACAACAAGAAAAAGCACGACCAAATACAACAACAAACAACAACAACAACAACAAGCACAACAACAACAGCAAACAACAACGACAACAAGCAACAACAAGCAAGAAGCAACAACAACAACAAGATTTAACTTTTAAAAAGTCATATCTAAGCTTCAGGAGTTGCGGTCGGTGCGGTGGTGTCCCAAAGCAGACATCCTATTGTTTTCTTCAATAAAACGGTATGTCCCGGCATGCAAATTAGCCTCCGTGTAAGTGCGCGAAATGTTTGATGTCACAAAAGCGGAAAAAAAATAGCTTCAATACCTTATCAGACAACAACAAGCAACAACGACAACAACAACAACAAAAAACAAGCACAACAACAACAACAAAACACAACAACAAGCACGACAAAATACAACAACAAATAAGAACAACAACAAACACAACAACAACAACAACAAACAACAACAAACAACAACAAGCAACAAGAAACTACAACAACAAGATTTATCTATTAAAGAGTCATACCTAAGCTTCCGGAGTTGCGGTCGATGCAGTGGTGTCCCAAAGCGGTCATCCTATTGTTTTCTTCGGTAAAACGGTATGTCCCGGTAGGCAAATCGGCCTCCGAGTAAGTGCACGAAATGTTTGATGTCACAAAAGCTGGAAAAAAATAGCGTCAATACCTTATCAGACAACAACAAGCAACAACAACAACAACAACAACAACAAAAAACAAGCACAACAAAAATAACAAAACACAACAACAACAAGCACGACAAAATACAACAACAAATAACATGAACAACAACAAGCACAACAACAACAACAACAACAACAGACAATAACAACAACAAACAACAACAAACGACAACAAACAACAAGAGTTGCGGTCGGTGCGGTGGTGTCCCAAAGCGGTCATCCTATTGTTTTCTTCGCTAAAATGGTATGTCCCGGTATGCAAATCAACCTCCGTGTAAGTGCGCGAAATGTTTGATGTCACAAAAGCGGGGAAAAAAATAGTGTTAATACCTTATCATACAACAACAAGAAACAACAACAACGACAAAAAACAAGCACAACAACAACAACAAAACACAACAAGAAAAAGCACGACAAAATACAACAACAAACAACAACAACAACAACAAGCACAACAACAACAGCAAACAACAACAACAACAAGCAACAACAAACAACAACAAGCAAGAAGCAACAACAACAACAAGATTTAACTTTTAAAAAGTCATATCTAAGCTTCAGGAGTTGCGGTCGGTGCGGTGGTGTCCCAAAGCAGTCATCCTATTGTTTTCATCAATAAAACGGTATGTCCCGGCATGCAAATCAGCCTCCGTGTAAGTGCGTGAAATGTTTGATGTCACAAAAGCGAAAAAAAATAGCTTCAATACCTTTTCAGACAACAACAAGCAACAACGACAACAACAACAACAAAAAACAAGCACAACAACTACAACAAAACACAACAACAAGCACGACAAAATACAACAACAAATAACAACAACAACAATCACAACAACAACAACAACAAACAACAACAAACAACAACAAGCAACAAGCAGCAACAACAACAAGATTTAACTATTAAAAAGTCATACCTAAGCTTCAGGAGTTGCGGTCGGTGCGGTGGTGTCCCAAAGCGGTTATCCTATTATTTTCTTCGGTAAAACGGTATGTCCCGGTATGCAAATCAGCCTCCGTGTAAGTGCGCGAAATGTTTGATGTCACAAATACGGAAAAAAAACTAGCGTCAATACCTTATCAGACAACAATAATCAAAAACAACAACAAAAAACAAGCACAACAACAACAATAAAACACAACAACAACAAGCACAATAAAATACAACAACAAACAACAACAACAAGCACAACAACAACAACAAACAACAACAAACAACAACAAGCAACAAGCAACAACAACAACAAGATTTAACTATTAAAAAGTCATACCTAAGCTTCAGAAGTTACGGTCGGTGCGGTGGTGTCCCAAAACGGTCATCCTATTGTTTTCTTCGGTAAAACGGTATGTCCCGGTATCCAAATCAGCCTCCATGTAAGTGCGCGAAATGTTTGATGTCATAAAACCGGGAAAAAAATAGCGTCAATACCTTATCAGACAACAACAAGCAACAACAACAACAACAACAAAAAACAAGCACAACAACGACAACAAAACACAACAATAACAAGTACGACAAAATACAACAACAAACAACAACAACAACAACAAGCACAACAACAAAAACAACAACAAACAACAACAACAACAACAACAAACAACAACAAACAACAACAAGCAACAAGAAACAACAACAACAAGATTTATATATTAAAGAGTCATACCTAAGCTTCAGGAGTTGCGGTCGGTGCAGTGGTGTCCCAAAGCGGTCATCTTATTGTTTTCTTCGGTAAAACGGTATGTCCCGGTATGCAAATCAACCTCCGTGTAAGTGCGCAAAATGTTTGATGTCACAAAAGCAGGGAAAAAATAGTGTTAATACCTTATCAGACAACAACAAGCAACAACAACAACGACAAAAAACAAGCACAACAACAACAACAAAACACAACAAGAAAAAGCACGACCAAATACAACAACAAATAACAACAACAACAACAAGCACAACAACAACAGCAAACAACAACGACAACAAGCAACAACAAGCAAGAAGCAACAACAACAACAAGATTTAACTTTTAAAAAGTCATATCTAAGCTTCAGGAGTTGCGGTCGGTGCGGTGGTGTCCCAAAGCAGTCATCCTATTGTTTTCTTCAATAAAACGGTATGTCCGGGCATGCAAATTAGCCTCCGTGTAAGTGCGCGAAATGTTTGATGTCACAAAAGCGGAAAAAAAATAGCTTCAATACCTTATCAGACAACAACAAGCAACAACGACAACAACAACAACAAAAAACAAGCACAACAACAACAACAAAACACAACAACAAGCACGACAAAATACAACAACAAATAAGAACAACAACAAACACAACAACAACAACAACAAACAACAACAAACAACAACAAGCAACAAGAAACTACAACAACAAGATTTATCTATTAAAGAGTCATACCTAAGCTTCCGGAGTTGCGGTCGATGCAGTGGTGTCCCAAAGCGGTCATCCTATTGTTTTCTTCGGTAAAACGGTATGTCCCGGTAGGCAAATCGGCCTCCGAGTAAGTGCACGAAATGTTTGATGTCACAAAAGCTGGAAAAAAATAGCGTCAATACCTTATCAGACAACAACAAGCAACAACAACAACAACAACAACAACAAAAAACAAGCACAACAAAAATAACAAAACACAACAACAACAAGCACGACAAAATACAACAACAAATAACATGAACAACAACAAGCACAACAACAACAACAACAACAACAGACAATAACAACAACAAACAACAACAAACGACAACAAACAACAAGAGTTGCGGTCGGTGCGGTGGTGTCCCAAAGCGGTCATCCTATTGTTTTCTTCGCTAAAACGGTATGTCCCGGTATGCAAATCAACCTCCGTGTAAGTGCGCGAAATGTTTGATGTCACAAAAGCGGGGAAAAAAATAGTGTTAATACCTTATCATACAACAACAAGAAACAACAACAACGACAAAAAACAAGCACAACAACAACAACAAAACACAACAAGAAAAAGCACGACAAAATACAACAACAAACAACAACAACAACAACAAGCACAACAACAACAGCAAACAACAACAACAACAAGCAACAACAAACAACAACAAGCAAGAAGCAACAACAACAACAAGATTTAACTTTTAAAAAGTCATATCTAAGCTTCAGGAGTTGCGGTCGGTGCGGTGGTGTCCCAAAGCAGTCATCCTATTGTTTTCATCAATAAAACGGTATGTCCCGGCATGCAAATCAGCCTCCGTGTAAGTGCGTGAAATGTTTGATGTCACAAAAGCGAAAAAAAATAGCTTCAATACCTTTTCAGACAACAACAAGCAACAACGACAACAACAACAACAAAAAACAAGCACAACAACTACAACAAAACACAACAACAAGCACGACAAAATACAACAACAAATAACAACAACAACAATCACAACAACAACAACAACAAACAACAACAAACAACAACAAGCAACAAGCAGCAACAACAACAAGATTTAACTATTAAAAAGTCATACCTAAGCTTCAGGAGTTGCGGTCGGTGCGGTGGTGTCCCAAAGCGGTTATCCTATTATTTTCTTCGGTAAAACGGTATGTCCCAGTATGCAAATCAGCCTCCGTGTAAGTGCGCGAAATGTTTGATGTCACAAATACGGAAAAAAAACTAGCGTCAATACCTTATCAGACAACAATAATCAAAAACAACAACAAAAAACAAGCACAACAACAACAATAAAACACAACAACAACAAGCACAATAAAATACAACAACAAACAACAACAACAAGCACAACAACAACAACAAACAACAACAAACAACAACAAGCAACAAGCAACAACAACAACAAGATTTAACTATTAAAAAGTCATACCTAAGCTTCAGAAGTTACGGTCGGTGCGGTGGTGTCCCAAAACGGTCATCCTATTGTTTTCTTCGGTAAAACGGTATGTCCCGGTATCCAAATCAGCCTCCATGTAAGTGCGCGAAATGTTTGATGTCATAAAACCGGGAAAAAAATAGCGTCAATACCTTATCAGACAACAACAAGCAACAACAACAACAACAACAAAAAACAAGCACAACAACGACAACAAAACACAACAATAACAAGTACGACAAAATACAACAACAAACAACAACAACAACAACAAGCACAACAACAAAAACAACAACAAACAACAACAACAACAACAACAAACAACAACAAACAACAACAAGCAACAAGAAACAACAACAACAAGATTTATATATTAAAGAGTCATACCTAAGCTTCAGGAGTTGCGGTCGGTGCAGTGGTGTCCCAAAGCGGTCATCTTATTGTTTTCTTCGGTAAAACGGTATGTCCCGGTATGCAAATCAACCTCCGTGTAAGTGCGCAAAATGTTTGATGTCACAAAAGCAGGGAAAAAATAGTGTTAATACCTTATCAGACAACAACAAGCAACAACAACAACGACAAAAAACAAGCACAACAACAACAACAAAACACAACAAGAAAAAGCACGACCAAATACAACAACAAATAACAACAACAACAACAAGCACAACAACAACAGCAAACAACAACGACAACAAGCAACAACAAGCAAGAAGCAACAACAACAACAAGATTTAACTTTTAAAAAGTGATATCTAAGCTTCAGGAGTTGCGGTCGGTGCGGTGGTGTCCCAAAGCAGTCATCCTATTGTTTTCTTCAATAAAACGGTATGTCCGGGCATGCAAATTAGCCTCCGTGTAAGTGCGCGAAATGTTTGATGTCACAAAAGCGGAAAAAAAATAGCTTCAATACCTTATCAGACAACAACAAGCAACAACGACAACAACAACAACAAAAAACAAGCACAACAACAACAACAAAACACAACAACAAGCACGACAAAATACAACAACAAATAAGAACAACAACAAACACAACAACAACAACAACAAACAACAACAAACAACAACAAGCAACAAGAAACTACAACAACAAGATTTATCTATTAAAGAGTCATACCTAAGCTTCAGGAGTTGAGGTCGATGCAGTGGTGTCCCAAAGCGGTCATCCTATTGTTTTCTTCGGTAAAACGGTATGTCCCGGTAGGCAAATCGGCCTCCGAGTAAGTGCGCGAAATTTTTGATGTCACAAAAGCTGGAAAAAAATAGTGTCAATACCTTATCAGACAACAACAAGCAACAACAACAACAACAACAACAACAAAAAACAAGCACAACAAAAATAACAAAACACAACAACAACAAGCACGACAAAATACAACAACAAATAACATGAACAACAACAAGCACAACAACAACAACAACAACAACAGACAATAACAACAACAAACAACAACAAACAACAACAAACAACAAGAGTTGCGGTCGGTGCGGTGGTGTCCCAAAGCGGTCATCCTATTGTTTTCTTCGCTAAAACGGTATGTCCCGGTATGCAAATCAACCTCCGTGTAAGTGCGCGAAATGTTTGATGTCACAAAAGCGGGGAAAAAAATAGTGTTAATACCTTATCATACAACAACAAGAAACAACAACAACGACAAAAAACAAGCACAACAACAACAACAAAACACAACAAGAAAAAGCACGACAAAATACAACAACAAACAACAACAACAACAACAAGCACAACAACAACAGCAAACAACAACAACAACAAGCAACAACAAACAACAACAAGCAAGAAGCAACAACAACAACAAGATTTAACTTTTAAAAAGTCATATCTAAGCTTCAGGAGTTGCGGTCGGTGCGGTGGTGTCCCAAAGCAGTCATCCTATTGTTTTCATCAATAAAACGGTATGTCCCGGCATGCAAATCAGCCTCCGTGTAAGTGCGCGAAATGTTTGATGTCACAAAAGCGAACAAAAATAGCTTCAATACCTTTTCAGACAACAACAAGCAACAACGACAACAACAACAACAAAAAACAAGCACAACAACTACAACAAAACACAACAACAAGCACGACAAAATACAACAACAAATAACAACAACAACAAGCACAACAACAACAACAACAAACAACAACAAACAACAACAAGCAATAAGCAGCAACAACAACAAGATTTAACTATTAAAAAGTCATACCTAAGCTTCAGGAGTTGCGGTCGGTGCGGTGGTGTCCCAAAGCGGTTATCCTATTATTTTCTTCGGTAAAACGGTATGTCCCGGTATGCAAATCAGCCTCCGTGTAAGTGCGCGAAATGTTTGATGTCACAAATACGGAAAAAAAACTAGCGTCAATACCTTATCAGACAACAATAATCAAAAACAACAACAAAAAACAAGCACAACAACAACAATAAAACACAACAACAACAAGCACAATAAAATACAACAACAAACAACAACAACAAGCACAACAACAACAACAAACAACAACAAACAACAACAAGCAACAAGCAACAACAACAACAAGATTTAACTATTAAAAAGTCATACCTAAGCTTCAGAAGTTACGGTCGGTGAGGTGGTGTCCCAAAACGGTCATCCTATTGTTTTCTTCGGTAAAACGGTATGTCCCGGTATCCAAATCAACCTCCATGTAAGTGCGCGAAATGTTTGATGTTATAAAACCGGGAAAAAAATAGCGTCAATACCTTATCAGACAACAACAAGCAACAACAACAACAACAACAAAAAACAAGCACAACAACGACAACAAAACACAACAATAACAAGTACGATAAAATACAACAACAAACAACAACAACAACAACAAGCACAACAACAAAAACAACAACAAACAACAACAACAACAACAACAAACAACAACAAACAACAACAAGCAACAAGAAACAACAACAACAAGATTTAAATATTAAAGAGTCATACCTAAGCTTCAGGAGTTGCGGTCGGTGCAGTGGTGTCCCAAAGCGGTCATCTTATTGTTTTCTTCGGTAAAACGGTATGTCCCGGTATGCAAATCAACCTCCGTGTAAGTGCGCGAAATGTTTGATGTCACAAAAGCGGGGAAAAAATAGTGTTAATACCTTATCAGACAACAACAAGCAACAACAACAACGATAAAAAACAAGCACAACAACAACAACAAAACACAACAAGAAAAAGCACGACCAAATACAACAACAAACAACAACAACAACAACAACAAGCACAACAACAACAACAAACAACAATGACAACAAGCAACAACAAGCAAGAAGCAACAACAACAACAAGATTTAACTTTTAAAAAGTCATATCTAAGCTTCAGGAGTTGCGGTCGGTGCGGTGGTGTCCCAAAGAAGTCATCCTATTGTTTTCTTCAATAAAACAGTATGTCCCGGCATGCAAATTAGCCTCCGTGTAAGTGCGCGAAATGTTTGATGTCACAAAAGCGGAAAAAAAATAGCTTCAATACCTTATCAGACAACAACAAGCAACAACGACAACAACAACAACAAAAAACAAGCACAACAACAACAACAAAACACAACAACAAGCACGACAAAATGCAACAACAAATAAGAACAACAACAAGCACAACAACAACAACAACAAACAACAACAAATAACAACAAGCAACAAGCAGCAACAACAACAAGATTTAACTATTAAAAAGTCATACCTAAGCTTCAGGACTTGCGGTCGGTGCGGTGGTGTCCCAAAGCGGTCATCCTATTATTTTCTTCGGTAAAACGGTATGTCCCGGTATGCAAATCAGCCTCCGTGTAAGTGCGCGAAATGTTTGATGTCAGAAAAGTGTGAAAAAATTAGCGTCAATACCTTATCAGACAACAATAAGCAAAAACAACAACAAAAAACAAGCACAACAACAACAAAACACAACAACAACAAGCACAATAAAATACAACAACAAACAACAACAACAACAAGCACAACGACAACAACAAACAACAACAAACAACAACAAGCAACAAGCAACAACAACAACAAGATTTAACTATTAAAAAGTCATACCTAAGCTTCAGGAGTTACGGTCGGTGCGGTGGTGTCCCAAAGCGGTCATCCTATTGTTTTCTTCAGTAAAACGGTATTACCCGGTATCCAAATCAGCCTCCATGTAAGTGCGCGAAATGTTTGATGTCATAAAAGCGGGAAAAAAAATAGCGTCAATACCTTATCAGACAACAACAAGCAACAACAACAACAACAACAAAAAAACAAGCACAACAACGACAACAAAACACAACAACAACAAGTACGACAAAATACAACAACAAACAACAACAACAACAACAACAAGCACAACAACAAAAACAACAACAAACAACAACAACAACAACAAACAACAACTAACAACAACAAGCAACAAGAAACAACAACAACAAGATTTATCTATTAAAGAGTCATACCTAAGCTTCAGGAGTTGCGGTCGGTGCAGTGGTGTCCCAAAGCGGTCATCCTATTGTTTTCTTCGGTAAAACGGTATGTCCCGGTAGCAAATCAACCTCCGTGTAAGTGCGCGAAATGTTTGATGTCACAAAAGCGGGGAAAAAAATAGTGTTAATACCTTATCAGACAACAACAAGCAACAACAACAACGACAAAAAACAAGCACAACAACAACAACAAAACACAACAAGAAAAAGCACGACAAAATACAACAACAAACAACAACAACAACAACAACAAGCACAACAACAACAACAAACAACAACAACAACAAGCAACAACAAACAACAACAAGCAAGAAGCAACAACAACAACAAGATTTAACTTTTAAAAAGTCATATCTAAGCTTCAGGAGTTGCGGTCGGTGCGGTGGTGTCCCAAAGCAGTCATCCTATTGTTTTCTTCAATAAAACGGTATGTCCCGGCATGCAAATCAGCCTCCGTGTAAGTGCGCGAAATGTTTGATGTCACAAAAGCGGAAAAAAAATTGCTTCAATACCTTATCAAACAACAACAAGCAACAACGACAACAACAACAACAAAAAACAAGCACAACAACAACAACAAAACACAACAACAAGCACGACAAAATACAACAACAAATAACAATAAAAACAAGCACAACAACAACAACAACAAACAACAACAAACAACAACAAGCAACAACAACAAGATTTAACTATTAAAAAGTCATACCTAAGCTTCAGGAGTTGCGGTCGGTGCGGTGGTGTCCCAAAGCGGTCATCCTATTATTTTCTTCGGTAAAACGGTATGTCCCGGTATGCAAATCAGCCTCCGTGTAAGTGCGCGAAATGTTTGATGCCACAAAAGCGGGAAAAAATAACGTCAATACCTTATCAGACAACAAGAAACAAAAACCACAACAAAAAAAAAACAAGCACAACAACAACAACAAAACACAACAACAACAAGCCCGATAAAATACAACATCAAACAACAACAACAACAACAACAACAACAATAACAAACAACAACAACAACAAACAACAACAAACAACCACAAGCAACAAGTAACAAGCAACAAGCAACAAGCAACAACAAGATTTAACTATTAAAAGGTCATACCTAAGCATCAGGAGTTGCAGTCGGTGCTGTGGTGTCCAAAAGCGGTCATCCTATTGTTTTCTTCGGTAAAACAGTATGTCCCAATATGCAAATCAGCCTCCGTGTATGTGCGCTAAATGTTTGATATCACAAAAGCGGGAAAAAATAGCGTCAATACCTTATCAGACAACTATAAGCAAAAACAACAACAAAAAACAAGCAGAATAACAACAACAAAACACAACAACAACAAGCACGATAAAATACAACAACAAACAACAACAACAACAACAAACAACAACAAACAACAACAAGCAACAAGAAACAACAACAACAACAAGATTTATCTATTAAAGAGTCATACCTAAGCTTCAGGAGTTGCGGTCGGTGCGGTGGTGTCCCAAAGCGGTCATCCTATTGTTTTCTTCGGTAAAATGGTATGTCCCGGTATGCAAATCAGCCTCCGTGTAAGTGCGCGAAATGTTTGATGTCCCAAAAGCGGGAAAAAAATAGCGTCAATACCTTATCAGACATAAAAAAGCAACAACAACAACAACAAAAAACAAGCACAACAACGACAACAAAACACAACAACAACAAGTACGACAAAATACAACAACAAACAAACAACAACAACAACAAGCACAACAAGCACAACAACAAAAACAACAACAATCAACAACAACAACAACAACAAACAACAACTAACAACAATAATCAACATGAAACTACAACAACAAGATTTATCTATTAAAGAGTCATACCTAAGCTTCAGGAGTTGCGGTCGGTGCGGTGGTGTCCCAAAGCGGTCATCCTATTGTTTTCTTCGGTAAAATGGTATGTCCCGGTATGCAAATCAGCCTCCGTGTAAGTGCGCGAAATGTTTGATGTCCCAAAAACGGGTAAAAAATAGCGTCAATACCTTATCAGACAAAAAAAAGGAACAACAACAACAACAAAAAACAAGCACAACAACGACAACAAAACACAACAACAACAAGTACGACAAAATACAACAACAAACAAACAACAACAACAACAAGCACAACAAGCACAACAATAAAAACAACAACAATCAACAACAACAGACAATAACAACAACAAACAACAACTAACAACAACAAGTAACAAGAAACAACAACAACAAGATTTATCTATTAAAGAGTCATACCTAAGCTTCAGGAGTTGCAGTCGGTGCGGTGGTGTCCCAAAGCGGTCATCCTATTGTTTTCTTCGGTAAAACGGTATGTCCTGGTATGCAAATCAACCTCCGTGTAAGTGCGCGAAATGTTTGATGTCACAAAAGCGGGGAAAAAAATAGTGTTAATACCTTATCAGACAACAACAAGCAACAACAACAACGACAAAAAACAAGCACAACAACAACAACAAAACACAACAAGAAAAAGCACGACAAAATACAACAACAAACAACAACAACAACAACAACAAGCACAACAACAACAACAAACAACAACAACAACAAGCAACAACAAACAACAACAAGCAAGAAGCAACAACAACAACAAGATTTAACTTTTAAAAAGTCATATCTAAGCTTCAGGAGTTGCGGTCGGTGCGGTGGTGTCCCAAAGCAATCATCCTATTGTTTTCTTCAATAAAACGGTATGTCCCGGCATGCAAATCAGCCTCCGTGTAAGTGCGCGAAATGTTTGATGTCACAAAAGCGGAAAAAAAATTGCTTCAATACCTTATCAAACAACAACAAGCAACAACGACAACAACAACAACAAAAAACAAGCACAACAACAACAACAAAACACAACAACAAGCACGACAAAATACAACAACAAATAACAATAAAAACAAGCACAACAACAACAACAACAAACAACAACAAACAACAACAAGCAACAACAACAAGATTTAACTATTAAAAAGTCATACCTAAGCTTCAGGAGTTGCGGTCGGTGCGGTGGTGTCCCAAAGCGGTCATCCTATTATTTTCTTCGGTAAAACGGTATGTCCCGGTATGCAAATCAGCCTCCGTGTAAGTGCGCGAAATGTTTGATGCCACAAAAGCGGGAAAAAATAACGTCAATACCTTATCAGACAACAAGAAACAAAAACCACAAAAAAAAAAAACAAGCACAACAACAACAACAAAACACAACAACAACAAGCCCGATAAAATACAACATCAAACAACAACAACAACAACAACAACAACAATAACAAACAACAACAACAACAAACAACAACAAACAACCACAAGCAACAAGTAACAAGCAACAAGCAACAAGCAACAACAAGATTTAACTATTAAAAGGTCATACCTAAGCATCAGGAGTTGCAGTCGGTGCTGTGGTGTCCAAAAGCGGTCATCCTATTGTTTTCTTCGGTAAAACAGTATGTCCCAATATGCAAATCAGCCTCCGTGTATGTGCGCTAAATGTTTGATATCACAAAAGCGGGAAAAAATAGCGTCAATACCTTATCAGACAACTATAAGCAAAAACAACAACAAAAAACAAGCAGAATAACAACAACAAAACACAACAACAACAAGCACGATAAAATACAACAACAAACAACAACAACAACAACAAACAACAACAAACAACAACAAGCAACAAGAAACAACAACAACAACAAGATTTATCTATTAAAGAGTCATACCTAAGCTTCAGGAGTTGCGGTCGGTGCGGTGGTGTCCCAAAGCGGTCATCCTATTGTTTTCTTCGGTAAAATGGTATGTCCCGGTATGCAAATCAGCCTCCGTGTAAGTGCGCGAAATGTTTGATGTCCCAAAAGCGGGAAAAAAATAGCGTCAATACCTTATCAGACATAAAAAAGCAACAACAACAACAACAAAAAACAAGCACAACAACGACAACAAAACACAACAACAACAAGTACGACAAAATACAACAACAAACAAACAACAACAACAACAAGCACAACAAGCACAACAACAAAAACAACAACAATCAACAACAACAACAACAACAAACAACAACTAACAACAACAAGCAACATGAAACTACAACAACAAGATTTATCTATTAAAGAGTCATACCTAAGCTTCAGGAGTTGCGGTCGGTGCGGTGGTGTCCCAAAGCGGTCATCCTATTGTTTTCTTCGGTAAAATGGTATGTCCCGGTATGCAAATCAGCCTCCGTGTAAGTGCGCGAAATGTTTGATGTCCCAAAAGCGGGTAAAAAATAGCGTCAATACCTTATCAGACAAAAAAAAGGAACAACAACAACAACAAAAAACAAGCACAACAACGACAACAAAACACAACAACAACAAGTACGACAAAATACAACAACAAACAAACAACAACAACAACAAGCACAACAAGCACAACAATAAAAACAACAACAATCAACAACAACAGACAATAACAACAACAAACAACAACTAACAACAACAAGTAACAAGAAACAACAACAAGATTTATCTATTAAAGAGTCATACCTAAGCTTCAGGAGTTGCAGTCGGTGCGGTGGTGTCCCAAAGCGGTCATCCTATTGTTTTCTTCGGTAAAACGGTATGTCCTGGTATGCAAATCAACCTCCGTGTAAGTGCGCGAAATGTTTGATGTCACAAAAGCGGGGAAAAAAATAGTGTTAATACCTTATCAGACAACAACAAGCAACAACAACAACGACAAAAAACAAGCACAACAACAACAACAAAACACAACAAGAAAAAGCACGACAAAATACAACAACAAACAACAACAACAACAACAACAAGCACAACAACAACAACAAACAACAACAACAACAAGCAACAACAAACAACAACAAGCAAGAAGCAACAACAACAACAAGATTTAACTTTTAAAAAGTCATATCTAAGCTTCAGGAGTTGCGGTCGGTGCGGTGGTGTCCCAAAGCAGTCATCCTATTGTTTTCTTCAATAAAACGGTATGTCCCGGCATGCAAATCAGCCTCCGTGTAAGTGCGCGAAATGTTTGATGTCACAAAAGCGGAAAAAAAATTGCTTCAATACCTTATCAAACAACAACAAGCAACAACGACAACAACAACAACAAAAAACAAGCACAACAACAACAACAAAACACAACAACAAGCACGACAAAATACAACAACAAATAACAATAAAAACAAGCACAACAACAACAACAACAAACAACAACAAACAACAACAAGCAACAACAACAAGATTTAACTATTAAAAAGTCATACCTAAGCTTCAGGAGTTGCGGTCGGTGCGGTGGTGTCCCAAAGCGGTCATCCTATTATTTTCTTCGGTAAAACGGTATGTCCCGGTATGCAAATCAGCCTCCGTGTAAGTGCGCGAAATGTTTGATGCCACAAAAGCGGGAAAAAATAACGTCAATACCTTATCAGACAACAAGAAACAAAAACCACAACAAAAAAAAACAAGCACAACAACAACAACAAAACACAACAACAACAAGCCCGATAAAATACAACATCAAACAACAACAACAACAACAACAACAACAATAACAAACAACAACAACAACAAACAACAACAAACAACCACAAGCAACAAGTAACAAGCAACAAGCAACAAGCAACAACAAGATTTAACTATTAAAAGGTCATACCTAAGCATCAGGAGTTGCAGTCGGTGCTGTGGTGTCCAAAAGCGGTCATCCTATTGTTTTCTTCGGTAAAACAGTATGTCCCAATATGCAAATCAGCCTCCGTGTATGTGCGCTAAATGTTTGATATCACAAAAGCGGGAAAAAATAGCGTCAATACCTTATCAGACAACTATAAGCAAAAACAACAACAAAAAACAAGCAGAATAACAACAACAAAACACAACAACAACAAGCACGATAAAATACAACAACAAACAACAACAACAACAACAAACAACAACAAACAACAACAAGCAACAAGAAACAACAACAACAACAAGATTTATCTATTAAAGAGTCATACCTAAGCTTCAGGAGTTGCGGTCGGTGCGGTGGTGTCCCAAAGCGGTCATCCTATTGTTTTCTTCGGTAAAATGGTATGTCCCGGTATGCAAATCAGCCTCCGTGTAAGTGCGCGAAATGTTTGATGTCCCAAAAGCGGGAAAAAAATAGCATCAATACCTTATCAGACATAAAAAAGCAACAACAACAACAACAAAAAACAAGCACAACAACGACAACAAAACACAACAACAACAAGTACGACAAAATACAACAACAAACAAACAACAACAACAACAAGCACAACAAGCACAACAACAAAAACAACAACAATCAACAACAACAACAACAACAAACAACAACTAACAACAACAAGCAACATGAAACTACAACAACAAGATTTATCTATTAAAGAGTCATACCTAAGCTTCAGGAGTTGCGGTCGGTGCGGTGGTGTCCCAAAGCGGTCATCCTATTGTTTTCTTCGGTAAAATGGTATGTCCCGGTATGCAAATCAGCCTCCGTGTAAGTGCGCGAAATGTTTGATGTCCCAAAAGCGGGTAAAAAATAGCGTCAATACCTTATCAGACAAAAAAAAGGAACAACAACAACAACAAAAAACAAGCACAACAACGACAACAAAACACAACAACAACAAGTACGACAAAATACAACAACAAACAAACAACAACAACAACAAGCACAACAAGCACAACAATAAAAACAACAACAATCAACAACAACAGACAATAACAACAACAAACAACAACTAACAACAACAAGTAACAAGAAACAACAACAACAAGATTTATCTATTAAAGAGTCATACCTAAGCTTCAGGAGTTGCAGTCGGTGCGGTGGTGTCCCAAAGCGGTCATCCTATTGTTTTCTTCGGTAAAACGGTATGTCCTGGTATGCAAATCAACCTCCGTGTAAGTGCGCGAAATGTTTGATGTCACAAAAGCGGGGAAAAAAATAGTGTTAATACCTTATCAGACAACAACAAGCAACAACAACAACGACAAAAAACAAGCACAACAACAACAACAAAACACAACAAGAAAAAGCACGACAAAATACAACAACAAACAACAACAACAACAACAACAAGCACAACAACAACAACAAACAACAACAACAACAAGCAACAACAAACAACAACAAGCAAGAAGCAACAACAACAACAAGATTTAACTTTTAAAAAGTCATATCTAAGCTTCAGGAGTTGCGGTCGGTGCGGTGGTGTCCCAAAGCAGTCATCCTATTGTTTTCTTCAATAAAACGGTATGTCCCGGCATGCAAATCAGCCTCCGTGTATGTGCGCGAAATGTTTGATGTCACAAAAGCGGAAAAAAAATTGCTTCAATACCTTATCAAACAACAACAAGCAACAACGACAACAACAACAACAAAAAACAAGCACAACAACAACAACAAAACACAACAACAAGCACGACAAAATACAACAACAAATAACAATAAAAACAAGCACAACAACAACAACAACAAACAACAACAAACAACAACAAGCAACAACAACAAGATTTAACTATTAAAAAGTCATACCTAAGCTTCAGGAGTTGCGGTCGGTGCGGTGGTGTCCCAAAGCGGTCATCCTATTATTTTCTTCGGTAAAACGGTATGTCCCGGTATGCAAATCAGCCTCCGTGTAAGTGCGCGAAATGTTTGATGCCACAAAAGCGGGAAAAAATAACGTCAATACCTTATCAGACAACAAGAAACAAAAACCACAACAAAAAAAAACAAGCACAACAACAACAACAAAACACAACAACAACAAGCCCGATAAAATACAACATCAAACAACAACAACAACAACAACAACAACAATAACAAACAACAACAACAACAAACAACAACAAACAACCACAAGCAACAAGTAACAAGCAACAAGCAACAAGCAACAACAAGATTTAACTATTAAAAGGTCATACCTAAGCATCAGGAGTTGCAGTCGGTGCTGTGGTGTCAAAAAGCGGTCATCCTATTGTTTTCTTCGGTAAAACAGTATGTCCCAATATGCAAATCAGCCTCCGTGTATGTGCGCTAAATGTTTGATATCACAAAAGCGGGAAAAAATAGCGTCAATACCTTATCAGACAACTATAAGCAAAAACAACAACAAAAAACAAGCAGAATAACAACAACAAAACACAACAACAACAAGTACGACAAAATACAACAACAAACAAACAACAACAACAACAAGCACAACAAGCACAACAATAAAAACAACAACAATCAACAACAACAGACAATAACAACAACAAACAACAACTAACAACAACAAGTAACAAGAAACAACAACAACAAGATTTATCTATTAAAGAGTCATACCTAAGCTTCAGGAGTTGCAGTCGGTGCGGTGGTGTCCCAAAGCGGTCATCCTATTGTTTTCTTCGGTAAAACGGTATGTCCTGGTATGCAAATCAACCTCCGTGTAAGTGCGCGAAATGTTTGATGTCACAAAAGCGGGGAAAAAAATAGTGTTAATACCTTATCAGACAACAACAAGCAACAACAACAACGACAAAAAACAAGCACAACAACAACAACAAAACACAACAAGAAAAAGCACGACAAAATACAACAACAAACAACAACAACAACAACAACAAGCACAACAACAACAACAAACAACAACAACAACAAGCAACAACAAACAACAACAAGCAAGAAGCAACAACAACAACAAGATTTAACTTTTAAAAAGTCATATCTAAGCTTCAGGAGTTGCGGTCGGTGCGGTGGTGTCCCAAAGCAGTCATCCTATTGTTTTCTTCAATAAAACGGTATGTCCCGGCATGCAAATCAGCCTCCGTGTATGTGCGCGAAATGTTTGATGTCACAAAAGCGGAAAAAAAATTGCTTCAATACCTTATCAAACAACAACAAGCAACAACGACAACAACAACAACAAAAAACAAGCACAACAACAACAACAAAACACAACAACAAGCACGACAAAATACAACAACAAATAACAATAAAAACAAGCACAACAACAACAACAACAAACAACAACAAACAACAACAAGCAACAACAACAAGATTTAACTATTAAAAAGTCATACCTAAGCTTCAGGAGTTGCGGTCGGTGCGGTGGTGTCCCAAAGCGGTCATCCTATTATTTTCTTCGGTAAAACGGTATGTCCCGGTATGCAAATCAGCCTCCGTGTAAGTGCGCGAAATGTTTGATGCCACAAAAGCGGGAAAAAATAACGTCAATACCTTATCAGACAACAAGAAACAAAAACCACAACAAAAAAAAACAAGCACAACAACAACAACAAAACACAACAACAACAAGCCCGATAAAATACAACATCAAACAACAACAACAACAACAACAACAACAATAACAAACAACAA
Organism: Lathyrus tuberosus; assembly: GCA_022829125.1. Classification (NCBI taxonomy): domain Eukaryota; kingdom Viridiplantae; phylum Streptophyta; class Magnoliopsida; order Fabales; family Fabaceae; genus Lathyrus; species Lathyrus tuberosus. The sequence continues at coordinate 1,173,132 of JALAZF010000389.1, read as the reverse complement.
CAACAACAAACAACAACAAACAACCACAAGCAACAAGTAACAAGCAACAAGCAACAAGCAACAACAAGATTTAACTATTAAAAGGTCATACCTAAGCATCAGGAGTTGCAGTCGGTGCTGTGGTGTCAAAAAGCGGTCATCCTATTGTTTTCTTCGGTAAAACAGTATGTCCCAATATGCAAATCAGCCTCCGTGTATGTGCGCTAAATGTTTGATATCACAAAAGCGGGAAAAAATAGCGTCAATACCTTATCAGACAACTATAAGCAAAAACAACAACAAAAAACAAGCAGAATAACAACAACAAAACACAACAACAACAAGCACGATAAAATACAACAACAAACAACAACAACAACAACAAACAACAACAAACAACAACAAGCAACAAGAAACAACAACAACAACAAGATTTATCTATTAAAGAGTCATACCTAAGCTTCAGGAGTTGCGGTCGGTGCGGTGGTGTCCCAAAGCGGTCATCCTATTGTTTTCTTCGGTAAAATGGTATGTCCCGGTATGCAAATCAGCCTCCGTGTAAGTGCGCGAAATGTTTGATGTCCCAAAAGCGGGAAAAAAATAGCGTCAATACCTTATCAGACATAAAAAAGCAACAACAACAACAACAAAAAACAAGCACAACAACGACAACAAAACACAACAACAACAAGTACGAAAAAATACAACAACAAACAAACAACAACAACAACAAGCACAACAACAAAAACAACAACAATCAACAACAACAACAACAACAAACAACAACTAACAACAACAAGCAACATGAAACTACAACAACAAGATTTATCTATTAAAGAGTCATACCTAAGCTTCAGGAGTTGCGGTCGGTGCGGTGGTGTCCCAAAGCGGTCATCCTATTGTTTTCTTCGGTAAAATGGTATGTCCCGGTATGCAAATCAGCCTCCGTGTAAGTGCGCGAAATGTTTGATGTCCCAAAAGCGGGTAAAAAATAGCGTCAATACCTTATCAGACAAAAAAAAGGAACAACAACAACAACAAAAAACAAGCACAACAACGACAACAAAACACAACAACAACAAGTACGACAAAATACAACAACAAACAAACAACAACAACAACAAGCACAACAAGCACAACAATAAAAACAACAACAATCAACAACAACAGACAATAACAACAACAAACAACAACTAACAACAACAAGTAACAAGAAACAACAACAACAAGATTTATCTATTAAAGAGTCATACCTAAGCTTCAGGAGTTGCAGTCGGTGCGGTGGTGTCCCAAAGCGGTCATCCTATTGTTTTCTTCGGTAAAACGGTATGTCCTGGTATGCAAATCAACCTCCGTGTAAGTGCGCGAAATGTTTGATGTCACAAAAGCGGGGAAAAAAATAGTGTTAATACCTTATCAGACAACAACAAGCAACAACAACAACGACAAAAAACAAGCACAACAACAACAACAAAACACAACAAGAAAAAGCACGACAAAATACAACAACAAACAACAACAACAACAACAACAAGCACAACAACAACAACAAACAACAACAACAACAAGCAACAACAAACAACAACAAGCAAGAAGCAACAACAACAACAAGATTTAACTTTTAAAAAGTCATATCTAAGCTTCAGGAGTTGCGGTCGGTGCGGTGGTGTCCCAAAGCAGTCATCCTATTGTTTTCTTCAATAAAACGGTATGTCCCGGCATGCAAATCAGCCTTCGTGTAAGTGCGCGAAATGTTTGATGTCACAAAAGCGGAAAAAAAATTGCTTCAATACCTTATCAAACAACAACAAGCAACAACGACAACAACAACAACAAAAAACAAGCACAACAACAACAACAAAACACAACAACAAGCACGACAAAATACAACAACAAATAACAATAAAAACAAGCACAACAACAACAACAACAAACAACAACAAACAACAACAAGCAACAACAACAAGATTTAACTATTAAAAAGTCATACCTAAGCTTCAGGAGTTGCGGTCGGTGCGGTGGTGTCCCAAAGCGGTCATCCTATTATTTTCTTCGGTAAAACGGTATGTCCCGGTATGCAAATCAGCCTCCGTGTAAGTGCGCGAAATGTTTGATGCCACAAAAGCGGGAAAAAATAACGTCAATACCTTATCAGACAACAAGAAACAAAAACCACAACAAAAAAAACAAGCACAACAACAACAACAAAACACAACAACAACAAGCCCGATAAAATACAACATCAAACAACAACAACAACAACAACAACAACAATAACAAACAACAACAACAACAAACAACAACAAACAACCACAAGCAACAAGTAACAAGCAACAAGCAACAAGCAACAACAAGATTTAACTATTAAAAGGTCATACCTAAGCATCAGGAGTTGCAGTCGGTGCTGTGGTGTCAAAAAGCGGTCATCCTATTGTTTTCTTCGGTAAAACAGTATGTCCCAATATGCAAATCAGCCTCCGTGTATGTGCGCTAAATGTTTGATATCACAAAAGCGGGAAAAAATAGCGTCAATACCTTATCAGACAACTATAAGCAAAAACAACAACAAAAAACAAGCAGAATAACAACAACAAAACACAACAACAACAAGCACGATAAAATACAACAACAAACAACAACAACAACAACAAACAACAACAAACAACAACAAGCAACAAGAAACAACAACAACAACAAGATTTATCTATTAAAGAGTCATACCTAAGCTTCAGGAGTTGCGGTCGGTGCGGTGGTGTCCCAAAGCGGTCATCCTATTGTTTTCTTCGGTAAAATGGTATGTCCCGGTATGCAAATCAGCCTCCGTGTAAGTGCGCGAAATGTTTGATGTCCCAAAAGCGGGAAAAAAATAGCGTCAATACCTTATCAGACATAAAAAAGCAACAACAACAACAACAAAAAACAAGCACAACAACGACAACAAAACACAACAACAACAAGTACGACAAAATACAACAACAAACAAACAACAACAACAACAAGCACAACAAGCACAACAACAAAAACAACAACAATCAACAACAACAACAACAACAAACAACAACTAACAACAACAAGCAACATGAAACTACAACAACAAGATTTATCTATTAAAGAGTCATACCTAAGCTTCAGGAGTTGCGGTCGGTGCGGTGGTGTCCCAAAGCGGTCATCCTATTGTTTTCTTCGGTAAAATAGTATGTCCCGGTATGCAAATCAGCCTCCGTGTAAGTGCGCGAAATGTTTGATGTCCCAAAAGCGGGTAAAAAATAGCGTCAATACCTTATCAGACAAAAAAAAGGAACAACAACAACAACAAAAAACAAGCACAACAACGACAACAAAACACAACAACAACAAGTACGACAAAATACAACAACAAACAAACAACAACAACAACAAGCACAACAAGCACAACAATAAAAACAACAACAATCAACAACAACAGACAATAACAACAACAAACAACAACTAACAACAACAAGTAACAAGAAACAACAACAACAAGATTTGTCTATTAAAGAGTCATACCTAAGCTTCAGGAGTTGCAGTCGGTGCGGTGGTGTCCCAAAGCGGTCATCCTATTGTTTTCTTCGGTAAAACGGTATGTCCTGGTATGCAAATCAACCTCCGTGTAAGTGCGCGAAATGTTTGATGTCACAAAAGCGGGGAAAAAAATAGTGTTAATACCTTATCAGACAACAACAAGCAACAACAACAACGACAAAAAACAAGCACAACAACAACAACAAAACACAACAAGAAAAAGCACGACAAAATACAACAACAAACAACAACAACAACAACAACAAGCACAACAACAACAACAAACAACAACAACAACAAGCAACAACAAACAACAACAAGCAAGAAGCAACAACAACAACAAGATTTAACTTTTAAAAAGTCATATCTAAGCTTCAGGAGTTGCGGTCGGTGCGGTGGTGTCCCAAAGCAGTCATCCTATTGTTTTCTTCAATAAAACGGTATGTCCCGGCATGCAAATCAGCCTTCGTGTAAGTGCGCGAAATGTTTGATGTCACAAAAGCGGAAAAAAAATAGCTTCAATACCTTATCAAACAACAACAAGCAACAACGACAACAACAACAACAAAAAACAAGCACAACAACAACAACAAAACACAACAACAAGCACGACAAAATACAACAACAAATAACAATAAAAACAAGCACAACAACAACAACAACAAACAACAACAAACAACAACAAGCAACAACAACAAGATTTAACTATTAAAAAGTCATACCTAAGCTTCAGGAGTTGCGGTCGGTGCGGTGGTGTCCCAAAGCGGTCATCCTATTATTTTCTTCGGTAAAACGGTATGTCCCGGTATGCAAATCAGCCTCCGTGTAAGTGCGCGAAATGTTTGATGTCACAAAAGCGGGAAAAAATAGCGTCAATACCTTATCAGACAACAAGAAACAAAAACCACAAAAAAAAAAAAACAAGCACAACAACAACAACAAAACACAACAACAACAAGCCCGATAAAATACAACATCAAACAACAACAACAACAACAACAACAACAACAATAACAAACAACAACAACAACAAACAACAACAAACAACCACAAGCAACATGTAACAAGCAACAAGCAACAAGCAACAACAAGATTTAACTATTAAAAAGTCATACCTAAGCATCAGGAGATGCAATCGGTGCTGTGGTGTCCAAAAGCGGTCATCCTATTGTTTTCTTCGGTAAAACAGTATGTCTTAATATGCAAATCAGCCTCCGTGTATGTGCGCTAAATGTTTGATGTCACAAAAGCGGGAAAAAATAGCGTCAATACCTTATCAGACAACTATAAGCAAAAACAACAACAAAAAACAAGCAGAATAACAACCACAAAACACAACAACAACAAGCACGATAAAATACAACAACAAACAACAACAACAACAACAAACAACAACAAACAACAACAAGCAACAAGATACAACAACAACAACAAGATTTATCTATTAAAGAGTCATACCTAAGCTTCAGGAGTTGCGGTCGGTGCGGTGGTGTCCCAAAGCGGTCATCCTATTGTTTTCTTCGGTAAAATGGTATGTCCCGGTATGCAAATCAGCCTCCGTGTAAGTGCGCGAAATGTTTGATGTCCCAAAAGCGGGAAAAAAATAGCGTCAATACCTTATCAGACATAAAAAAGCAACAACAACAACAACAAAAAACAAGCACAACAACGACAACAAAACACAACAACAACAAGTACGACAAAATACAACAACAAACAAACAACAACAACAACAAGCACAACAAGCACAACAACAAAAACAACAACAATCAACAACAACAACAACAACAAACAACAGCTAACAACAACAAGCAACATGAAACTACAACAACAAGATTTATCTATTAAAGAGTCATACCTAAGCTTCAGGAGTTGCAGTCGGTGCGGTGGTGTCCCAAAGCGGTCATCCTATTGTTTTCTTCGGTAAAATGGTATGTCCCGGTATGCAAATCAGCCTCCGTGTAAGTGCGCGAAATGTTTGATGTCCCAAAAGCGGGTAAAAAATAGCGTCAATACCTTATCAGACAAAAAAAAGCAACAACAACAACAACAAAAAACAAGCACAACAACGACAACAAAACACAACAACAACAAGTACGACAAAATACAACAACAAACAAACAACAACAACAACAAGCACAACAAGCACAACAACAAAAACAACAACAATCAACAACAACAACAACAACAAACAACAACTAACAACAACAAGTAACAAGAAACAACAACAACAAGTTTATCTATTAAAGAGTCATACCTAAGCTTCAGGAGTTGCAGTCGGTGCGGTGGTGTCCCAAAGCGGTCATCCTATTGTTTTCTTCGGTAAAACGGTATGTCCCGGTATGCAAATCAACCTCCGTGTAAGTGCGCGAAATGTTTGATGTCACAAAAGCGGGGAAAAAAATAGTGTTAATACCTTATCTGACAACAACAAGCAACAACAACAACGACAAAAAACAAGCACAACAACAACAACAAAACACAACAAGAAAAAGCACGACAAAATACAACAACAAACAACAACAACAACAACAACAAGCACAACAACAACAACAACAAACAACAACAACAACAAGCAACAACAAACAACAACAAGCAAGAAGCAACAACAACAACAAGATTTAACTTTTAAAAAGTCATATCTAAGCTTCAGGAGTTGCGGTCGGTGCGGTGGTGTCCCAAAGCAGTCATCCTATTGTTTTCTTCAATAAAACGGTATGTCCCGACATGCAAATCAGCCTCCGTGTAAGTGCGCGAAATGTTTGATGTCACAAAAGCGGAAAAAAAATAGCTTCAATACCTTATCAAACAACAACAAGCAACAATGATAACAACAACAACAAAAAACAAGCACAACAACAACAACAAAACACAACAACAAGCACGACAAAATACAACAACAAATAACAATAAAAACAAGCACAACAACAACAACAACAAACAACAACAAACAACAACAAGCAACAACAACAAGATTTAACTATTAAAAAGTCATACCTAAGCTTCAGGAGTTGCGGTCGGTGCGGTGGTGTCCCAAAGCGGTCATCCTATTATTTTCTTCGGTAAAACGGTATGTCCCGGTATGCAAATCAGCCTCCGTGTAAGTGCGCGAAATGTTTGATGTCACAAAAGCGGGAAAAAATAGCGTCAATACCTTATCAGACAACAAAAAAACAAAAACCACAAAAAAAAAAAACAAGCACAACAACAACAACAAAACACAACAACAACAAGCCCGATAAAATACAACATCAAACAACAACAACAACAACAACAACAACAATAACAAACAACAACAACAACAAACAACAACAAACAACCACAAGCAACATGTAACAAGCAACAAGCAACAAGCAACAACAAGATTTAACTATTAAAAAGTCATACCTAAGCATCAGGAGATGCAGTCGGTGCTGTGGTGTCCAAAAGCGGTCATCCTATTGTTTTCTTCGGTAAAACAGTATGTCCCAATATGCAAATCAGCCTCCGTGTATGTGCGCTAAATGTTTGATGTCACAAAAGCGGGAAAAAATAGCGTCAATACCTTATCAGACAACTATAAGCAAAAACAACAACAAAAAACAAGCAGAATAACAACAACAAAACACAACAACAACAAGCACGATAAAAGACAACAACAAACAACAACAACAACAACAAACAACAACAAACAACAACAAGCAACAAGAAACAACAACAACAACAAGATTTATCTATTAAAGAGTCATACCTAAGCTTCAGGAGTTGCGGTCGGTGCGGTGGTGTCCCAAAGCGGTCATCCTATTGTTTTCTTCGGTAAAATGGTATGTCCCGGTATGCAAATCAGCCTCCGTGTAAGTGCGCGAAATGTTTGATGTCCCAAAAGCGGGAAAAAAATAGCGTCAATACCTTATCAGACATAAAAAAGCAACAACAACAACAACAAAAAACAAGCACAACAACGACAACAAAACACAACAACAACAAGTACGACAAAATACAACAACAAACAAACAACAACAACAACAAGCACAACAAGCACAACAAGCACAACAACAAAAACAACAACAATCAACAACAACAACAACAACAACAACAAACAACAACTAACAACAACAAGCAACAAGAAACTACAACAACAAGATTTATCTATTAAAGAGTCATACCTAAGCTTCAGGAGTTGCGGTCGGTGCGGTGGTGTCCCAAAGCGGTCATCCTATTATTTTCTTCGGTAAAATGGTATGTCCCGGTATGCAAATCAGCCTCCGTGTAAGTGCGCGAAATGTTTGATGTCCCAAAAGCGGGAAAAAAATAGCGTCAATACATTATCAGACAAAAAAAAGCAACAACAACAACAACAAAAAACAAGCACAACAACGACAACAAAACACAACAACAACAAGTACGACAAAATACAACAACAAACAAACAACAACAACAACAAGCACAACGAGCACAACAACAATCAACAACAACATCAACAACAACAAACAACAACTAACAACAACAAGCAACAAGAAACAACAACAACAAGATTTATCTATTAAAGAGTCATACCTAAGCTTCAGGAGTTGCAGTCGGTGCGGTGGTGTCCCAAAGCGGTCATCCTATTGTTTTCTTCGGTAAAACGGTATGTCCCGGTAGCAAAATCAGCCTCCGTGTAAGTGCGCGAAATGTTTGATGTCACAAAAGCGGGAAAAAAATAGCGTCAATACCTTATCAGACAACAACAAGCAACAACAACAACAACAACAAAAAACAAGCACAACAAAAATAACAAAACACAACAACACCAAGCACGACAAAATACAACAACAAACAACATCAACAACAACAAGCACAACAACAACAGCAACAACAACAACAGACAATAACAACAACAACAACAAACAATAACAAACAACAACAATCAACAAGAAACAACAACAACAAGATTTATCTATTAAAGAGTCATACCTAAGCTTCAGGAGTTGCGGTCGGTGCAGTGGTGTCCCAAATCGGTCATCCTATTGTTTTCTTAGGTAAAACGGTATGTCCCGGTATGCAAATCAGCCTCCGTGTAAGTGCGCGAAATGTTTGATGTCACAAAAGCGGGACAAAAATAGCGTCAATACCTTATCAGACAACAACAAGCAACAACAACAACAACAACAAAAAACAAGCACAACAAAAATAACAAAACACAACAACAAGAAGCTCGACAAAATACAACAATAAACAACATCAACAACAACAAGCACAACAACAACAACAACAACAGACAATAACAACAACAAACAACAACAAACAACAACAAGCAACAAGAAACAACAACAACAAGATTTAACTCTTAAAAAGTCATACCTAAGCTTCAATAGTTGCGTCGGTGCGGTGGTGTCCCAAAGCCGTCAGCCTATTGTTTTCTTCGGTAAAACGGTAATGTCCCGGTATGCAAATCAACCTCCGTGTAAGTGCGCGAAATGTTTGATGTCACAAAAGAGGGAAAAAATAGCGTTAATACCTTATCAGACAACAACAAGCAACAACAACAACGACAAAAAACAAGCACAACAACAACAACAAAACACAACAAGAAAAAGCATGACAACATACAACAACAAACAACAACAACAACAAGCACAACAACAACAACAAACAACAACAACAACAAACAACAACAAGCAAGAAGCAACAACAACAACAAGATTTAACTTTTAAAAAGTCATATCTAAGCTTCAGGAATTGCGGTCGGTGCGGTGGTGTCCCAAAGCAGTCATCCTATTGTTTTCATCAATAAAACGGTATGTCCCGGCATGCAAATCAGCCTCCGTGTAAGTGCGCGAAATGTTTGATGTCACAAACGCGGAAAAAAATAGCGTCAATACCTTATCAGACAACAACAAGCAACAACGACAACAACAACAAAAAACAAGCACAACAACAACTACAAAACACAACAACAAGCACGACAAAATACAACAACAAATAACAACAACAACAAGCACAACAACAACAACAACAAACAACAACAAACAACAACAAGCAACAAGCAACAATAACAACAAGATTTAACTACTAAAAAGTCATACCTAAGCTTCAGGAGTTACGGCCGGTGCGGTGGTGTCCCTAAGCGGTCATCCTATTATTTTCTTTTGGTAAAACGGTATGTCCCGGTATGCAAATCAGCCTCCGTGTAAGTGCGCGAAATGTTTGATGTCACAAAAGCGGGAAAAATAATAGCGTCAATACCTTATCAGACAATAAGAAACAACAACAACAACAACAACAAAAATATGCACAACAACAACAAAATACAACAACAACAAGCACGACAAAATACAACATCAAACAACAACAACAAAAACAACGAACAACAACAACAACAAAAACAACAACAAACAACAACAAACAACAACAAGCAACAAGCAACAAGCAACAAGCAACAAGCAACAACAAGATTTAACTATTAAAAAGTCATACCTAAGCATCAGGAGATGCAATCGGTGCTGTGGTGTCCAAAAGCGGTCATCCTATTGTTTTCTTCGGTAAAACAGTATGTCCCAATATGCAAATCAGCCTCCGTGTATGTGCGCTAAATGTTTGATGTCACAAAAGCGGGAAAAAATAGCGTCAATACCTTATCAGACAACAACAAGCAACAACGACAACAACAACAACAACAAAAAACAAGCACAACAACAACAATAAAACACAACAACAAGCACGACTAAATACAACAACAAATAACAACAACAACAACAACAAGCAACAACAAACAACAACAAGCAACAAGCAATAACAACAACAAGATTTAACTATTGAAAAGTCATACCTAAGCTTCAGGAGTTGCGGTCGGTGGGGTGGTGTCCCAAAGCGGTCATCCTATTATTTTCTTTGGTAAAACGGTATGTCCCGGTATGCAAATCACCCTTCGTGTAAGTGCACGAAATGTTTGATGTCACAAAAGCGGGAAAAAAAATAGCGTCAATACCTTATCAGACAACAATAAGCAAAAACAACAACAAAAAATAAGCACAACAACAACAACAAAACACAACAACAACAAGCATGATAAAATACAACAACAAACAACAACAACAACAACAAGCACAACAACAACAAACAACAACAAACAACAACAAGCAACAAGCAACAACAACAACAAGATTTAAGTATTAAAAAGTCATACCTAAGCTTCAAGAGTTACGGTTGGTGCGGTGGTGTCCCAAAGCGGTCATCGTATTGTATTCTTCGGTAAAACGGTATGTCCCGGTATCCAAATCAGCCTCCATGTAAGTGCGCGAAATGTTTGATGTCATAAAAGCGGGAAAAAAATAGCGTCAATACCTTGTCAGACAACAACAAGCAACAACAACAAAAACAACAACAAACAACAACTCCTGAAGCTTAGGTATGACTCTTTAATAGATAAATCTTGTTGTTGTTGTTTCTTGTTGCTTGTTGTTGTTTGTTGTTGTTGTTGTTGTTTGTTGTTGTTTTTGTTGTTGTGCTTGTTGTTGTTGTTGTTGTTGTTTGTTGTTGTATTTTGTCGTACTTGTTGTTGTCGTGTTTTGTTTAAAAATAACAACAAACAACAACAACAACAACAAACAACAACAAGCAACAAGAACTAACAACAACAAGATTTATCTATTAAAGAGTCATACATAAGCTTCAGGAGTTGCGGTCGGTGCGGTGGTGTACCAAAGCGGTCATCCTATTGTTTTCTTCGGTAAAACGGTATGTCCCGGTAGGCAAATCAGCCTCCGTGTAAGTGCGCGAAATGTTTGATGTCACAAAAGCGGGAAAAAAATAGCGTCAATACCTTATCAGACAACAACAAGCAACAACAACAACAACAACAAAAAACAAGCACATAAAAAATAACAAAACACAACAACAACAAGCACGACAAAATACAACAACAAACAACATCAACAACAACAAGCACAACAACAACAACAACAACAGACAATAACAACAACAAACAACAACAAATAAGAACAAGCAACAAGAAACAACAACAACAAGATTTAACTATTAAAAAGTCATAGCTAAGCTTCAGGAGTTGCGGTCGGTGCGGTGGTGTCCCAAAGCGGTCATCCAATTATTTTCTTCGGTAAAACGGTATGTGTCGTTATGCAAATCAGCCTCCGTGTAAGTGCGCGAAATGTTTGATGTCACAAAAGCGGGAAAAAAAATAGCGTCAATACCTTATCAGACAACAACAAGCAACAACAACAACAACAAAAAACAAGCACAACAACGACAACAAAACACAACAATAACAAGTACGACAAAATACAACAACAAACAACAACAACAACAACAACAAGCACAACAACAAAAACAACAACAAACAACAACAACAACAACAACAAACAACAACAAACAATAACAAGAAACAAGAAACAACAACAACAAGATTTATCTATTAAAGAGTCATACCTAAGCTTCAGGAGTTGCGGTCGGTGCAGTGGTGTCCCAAAGCGGTCATCCTATTGTTTTCTTCGGTAAAACAGTATGTCCCGTTATGCAAATCAGCCTCCGTGTAAGTGCACGAAATGTTTGATGTCACAAAAGCGGGAAAAAAATAGCGTCAATACCTTATCAGACAACAACAACAAGCAACAACAACAAAAAACAAGCCAAACAAAAATAAAAAAACACAACAACAAGAAGCACGACAAAATACAACAACAAACAAGCACAACAACAACAAGCACAACAACAACAACAACAACAACAACAGACAATAACAACAACAAACAACAACAAACAACAACAAGCAACAAGAAACAACAACAACAAGATTTAACTATTAAAAAGTCATATCTAAGCTTAAAGAGTTGCGGTCGGTGCGGCAGTGCCCCAAAGCCGTCATCCTATTATTTTCTTCGGTAAAACGGTATGTCTCGGTATGCAAATCAACCTCCGTGTAAGTGCGCGAAATGTTTGATGTCACAAAAGTGGGAAAAAATAGTGTTAATACCTTATCAGACAACAACAAGCAACAACAACAACGACAAAAAACAAGCACAATAACAACAACAAAACACAACAAGAAAAAGCACGACAAAATACAACAACAAACAACAACAACAACAATAACAAGCACAACAACAACAGCAAACAACAACAACAACAAACAACAACAATCAACAACAAGCAAGAAGCAACAACAACAACAAGATTTAACTTTTAAAAAGTCATATCTAAGCTTCAGGAGTTGCGGTCGGAGTGGTGGTGTCCCAAAGCAGTCATCCTATTGTTTTCTTCTGTAAAACGGTATGTCCCAGTATGCAAATTAGCCTCTGTTTAATTGCGCGAAATGTTTGATGTCACGAAAGCGAAAAAAATAGCGTCAATACCTTATCAGACAACAACAAGCAACAAACACAACAACAACAAAAAATAAGCACAACAACAACAACAAAACACAACAACAAGCATGACAAAATGCAACAACAAATAACAATAACAACAAGCACAACAACAACAACAACAAACAACAACAAGCAACAAGCAACAAGCAACAAGCAACAAGCAACAAGCAACAACAAGATTTAACTATTAAAAAGTCATACCTAAGCATCAGGAGATGCAGTCGGTGCTGTGGTGTCCAAAAGCGGTCATCCTATTGTTTTCGTCGGTAAAACAGTATGTCCCAATATGCAAATCAGCCTCCGTGTATGTGCGCTAAATGTTTGATGTCACAAAAGCGGGAAAAAATAGCGTCAATACCTTATCAGACAACTATAAGCAAAAACAACAACAAAAAACAAGCAGAATAACAACAACAAAACACAACAACAACAAGCACGATAAAAGACAACAACAAACAACAACAACAACAACAAACAACAACAAACAACAACAAGCAACAAGAAACAACAACAACAACAAGATTTATCTATTAAAGAGTCATACCTAAGCTTCAGGAGTTGCGGTCGGTGCGGTGGTGTCCCAAAGCGGTCATCCTATTGTTTTCTTCGGTAAAATGGTATGTCCCGGTATGCAAATCAGCCTCCGTGTAAGTGCGCGAAATGTTTGATGTCCCAAAAGCGGGAAAAAAATAGCGTCAATACCTTATCAGACATAAAAAAGCAACAACAACAACAACAAAAAACAAGCACAACAACGACAACAAAACACAACAACAACAAGTACGACAAAATACAACAACAAACAAACAACAACAACAACAAGCACAACAAGCACAACAACAAAAACAACAACAATCAACAACAACAACAACAACAAACAACAACTAACAACAACAAGCAACAAGAAACTACAACAACAAGATTTATCTATTAAAGAGTCATACCTAAGCTTCAGGAGTTGCGGTCGGTGCGGTGGTGTCCCAAAGCGGTCATCCTATTATTTTCTTCGGTAAAATGGTATGTCCCGGTATGCAAATCAGCCTCCGTGTAAGTGCGCGAAATGTTTGATGTCCCAAAAGCGGGAAAAAAATAGCGTCAATACATTATCAGACAAAAAAAAGCAACAACAACAACAACAAAAAACAAGCACAACAACGACAACAAAACACAACAACAACAAGTACGACAAAATACAACAACAAACAAACAACAACAACAACAAGCACAACGAGCACAACAACAATCAACAACAACATCAACAACAACAAACAACAACTAACAACAACAAGCAACAAGAAACAACAACAACAAGATTTATCTATTAAAGAGTCATACCTAAGCTTCAGGAGTTGCAGTCGGTGCGGTGGTGTCCCAAAGCGGTCATCCTATTGTTTTCTTCGGTAAAACGGTATGTCCCGGTAGCAAAATCAGCCTCCGTGTAAGTGCGCGAAATGTTTAATGTCACAAAAGCGGGAAAAAAATAGCGTCAATACCTTATCAGACAACAACAAGCAACAACAACAACAACAACAAAAAACAAGCACAACAAAAATAACAAAACACAACAACACCAAGCACGACAAAATACAACAACAAACAACATCAACAACAACAAGCACAACAACAACAGCAACAACAACAACAGACAATAACAACAACAACAACAAACAATAACAAACAACAACAATCAACAAGAAACAACAACAACAAGATTTATCTATTAAAGAGTCATACCTAAGCTTCAGGAGTTGCGGTCGGTGCAGTGGTGTCCCAAATCGGTCATCCTATTGTTTTCTTCGGTAAAACGGTATGTCCCGGTATGCAAATCAGCCTCCGTGTAAGTGCGCGAAATGTTTGATGTCACAAAAGCGGGACAAAAATAGCGTCAATACCTTATCAGACAACAACAAGCAACAACAACAACAACAACAAAAAACAAGCACAACAAAAATAACAAAACACAACAACAAGAAGCTCGACAAAATACAACAATAAACAACATCAACAACAACAAGCACAACAACAACAACAACAACAGACAATAACAACAACAAACAACAACAAACAACAACAAGCAACAAGAAACAACAACAACAAGATTTAACTCTTAAAAAGTCATACCTAAGCTTCAATAGTTGCGTCGGTGCGGTGGTGTCCCAAAGCCGTCAGCCTATTGTTTTCTTCGGTAAAACGGTAATGTCCCGGTATGCAAATCAACCTCCGTGTAAGTGCGCGAAATGTTTGATGTCACAAAAGAGGGAAAAAATAGCGTTAATACCTTATCAGACAACAACAAGCAACAACAACAACGACAAAAAACAAGCACAACAACAACAACAAAACACAACAAGAAAAAGCATGACAACATACAACAACAAACAACAACAACAACAAGCACAACAACAACAACAAACAACAACAACAACAAACAACAACAAGCAAGAAGCAACAACAACAACAAGATTTAACTTTTAAAAAGTCATATCTAAGCTTCAGGAATTGCGGTCGGTGCGGTGGTGTCCCAAAGCAGTCATCCTATTGTTTTCATCAATAAAACGGTATGTCCCGGCATGCAAATCAGCCTCCGTGTAAGTGCGCGAAATGTTTGATGTCACAAACAGGGAAAAAAATAGCGTCAATACCTTATCAGACAACAACAAGCAACAACGACAACAACAACAAAAAACAAGCACAACAACAACTACAAACACAACAACAAGCACGACAAAATACAACAACAAATAACAACAACAACAAGCACAACAACAACAACAACAAACAACAACAAACAACAACAAGCAACAAGCAACAATAACAACAAGATTTAACTACTAAAAAGTCATACCTAAGCTTCAGGAGTTACGGCCGGTGCGGTGGTGTCCCTAAGCGGTCATCCTATTATTTTCTTTTGGTAAAACGGTATGTCCCGGTATGCAAATCAGCCTCCGTGTAAGTGCGCGAAATGTTTGATGTCACAAAAGCGGGAAAAATAATAGCGTCAATACCTTATCAGACAATAAGAAACAACAACAACAACAACAACAACAAAAATATGCACAACAACAACAAAATACAACAACAACAAGCACGACAAAATACAACATCAAACAACAACAACAACAACAACGAACAACAACAACAACAAAAACAACAACAAACAACAACAAACAACAACAAGCAACAAGCAACAAGCAACAAGCAACAAGCAACAACAAGATTTAACTATTAAAAAGTCATACCTAAGCATCAGGAGATGCAATCGGTGCTGTGGTGTCCAAAAGCGGTCATCCTATTGTTTTCTTCGGTAAAACAGTATGTCCCAATATGCAAATCAGCCTCCGTGTATGTGCGCTAAATGTTTGATGTCACAAAAGCGGGAAAAAATAGCGTCAATACCTTATCAGACAACAACAAGCAACAACGACAACAACAACAACAACAAAAAACAAGCACAACAACAACAATAAAACACAACAACAAGCACGACTAAATACAACAACAAATAACAACAACAACAATAACAAGCACAACAACAACAGCAAACAACAACAACAACAAACAACAACAATCAACAACAAGCAAGAAGCAACAACAACAACAAGATTTAACTTTTAAAAAGTCATATCTAAGCTTCAGGAGTTGCGGTCGGAGTGGTGGTGTCCCAAAGCAGTCATCCTATTGTTTTCTTCTGTAAAACGGTATGTCCCAGTATGCAAATTAGCCTCTGTTTAATTGCGCGAAATGTTTGATGTCACGAAAGCGAAAAAAATAGCGTCAATACCTTATCAGACAACAACAAGCAACAAACACAACAACAACAAAAAATAAGCACAACAACAACAACAAAACACAACAACAAGCATGACAAAATGCAACAACAAATAACAATAACAACAAGCACAACAACAACAACAACAAACAACAACAAGCAACAAGCAACAAGCAACAAGCAACAAGCAACAACAAGATTTAACTATTAAAAAGTCATACCTAAGCATCAGGAGATGCAGTCGGTGCTGTGGTGTCCAAAAGCGGTCATCCTATTGTTTTCGTCGGTAAAACAGTATGTCCCAATATGCAAATCAGCCTCCGTGTATGTGCGCTAAATGTTTGATGTCACAAAAGCGGGAAAAAATAGCGTCAATACCTTATCAGACAACTATAAGCAAAAACAACAACAAAAAACAAGCAGAATAACAACAACAAAACACAACAACAACAAGCACGATAAAAGACAACAACAAACAACAACAACAACAACAAACAACAACAAACAACAACAAGCAACAAGAAACAACAACAACAATAAGATTTATCTATTAAAGAGTCATACCTAAGCTTCAGGAGTTGCGGTCGGTGCAGTGGTGTCCCAAAGCGGTCATCCTATTGTTTTCTTCGGTAAAATGGTATGTCCCGGTATGCAAATCAGCCTCCGTGTAAGTGCGCGAAATGTTTGATGTCCCAAAAGTGGGAAAAAAATAGCGTCAATACCTTATCAGACATAAAAAAGCAACAACAACAACAACAAAAAACAAGCACAACAACGACAACAAAACACAACAACAACAAGTACGACAAAATACAACAACAAACAAACAACAACAACAACAAGCACAACAAGCACAACAAGCACAACAACAAAAACAACAACAATCAACAACAACAACAACAACAAACAACAACTAACAACAACAAGCAACAAGAAACTACAACAACAAGATTTATCTATTAAAGAGTCATACCTAAGCTTCAGGAGTTGCGGTCGGTGCGGTGGTGTCCCAAAGCGGTCATCCTATTATTTTCTTCGGTAAAATGGTATGTCCCGGTATGCAAATCAGCCTCCGTGTAAGTGCGCGAAATGTTTGATGTCCCAAAAGCGGGAAAAAAATAGCGTCAATACATTATCAGACAAAAAAAAGCAACAACAACAACAACAAAAAACAAGCACAACAACGACAACAAAACACAACAACAACAAGTACGACAAAATACAACAACAAACAAACAACAACAACAACAAGCACAACGAGCACAACAACAATCAACAACAACATCAACAACAACAAACAACAACTAACAACAACAAGCAACAAGAAACAACAACAACAAGATTTATCTATTAAAGAGTCATACCTAAGCTTCAGGAGTTGCAGTCGGTGCGGTGGTGTCCCAAAGCGGTCATCCTATTGTTTTCTTCGGTAAAACGGTATGTCCCGGTAGCAAAATCAGCCTCCGTGTAAGTGCGCGAAATGTTTGATGTCACAAAAGCGGGAAAAAAATAGCGTCAATACCTTATCAGACAACAACAAGCAACAACAACAACAACAACAAAAAACAAGCACAACAAAAATAACAAAACACAACAACACCAAGCACGACAAAATACAACAACAAACAACATCAACAACAACAAGCACAACAACAACAGCAACAACAACAACAGACAATAACAACAACAACAACAAACAATAACAAACAACAACAATCAACAAGAAACAACAACAACAAGATTTATCTATTAAAGAGTCATACCTAAGCTTCAGGAGTTGCGGTCGGTGCAGTGGTGTCCCAAATCGGTCATCCTATTGTTTTCTTCGGTAAAACGGTATGTCCCGGTATGCAAATCAGCCTCCGTGTAAGTGCGCGAAATGTTTGATGTCACAAAAGCGGGACAAAAATAGCGTCAATACCTTATCAGACAACAACAAGCAACAACAACAACAACAACAAAAAACAAGCACAACAAAAATAACAAAACACAACAACAAGAAGCTCGACAAAATACAACAATAAACAACATCAACAACAACAAGCACAACAACAACAACAACAACAGACAATAACAACAACAAACAACAACAAACAACAACAAGCAATAAGAAACAACAACAACAAGATTTAACTCTTAAAAAGTCATACCTAAGCTTCAATAGTTGCGTCGGAGCGGTGGTGTCCCAAAGCCGTCAGCCTATTGTTTTCTTCGGTAAAACGGTAATGTCCCGGTATGCAAATCAACCTCCGTGTAAGTGCGCGAAATGTTTGATGTCACAAAAGAGGGAAAAAATAGCGTTAATACCTTATCAGACAACAACAAGCAACAACAACAACGACAAAAAACAAGCACAACAACAACAACAAAACACAACAAGAAAAAGCATGACAACATACAACAACAAACAACAACAACAACAAGCACAACAACAACAACAAACAACAACAACAACAAACAACAACAAGCAAGAAGCAACAACAACAACAAGATTTAACTTTTAAAAAGTCATATCTAAGCTTCAGGAATTGCGGTCGGTGCGGTGGTGTCCCAAAGCAGTCATCCTATTGTTTTCATCAATAAAACGGTATGTCCCGGCATGCAAATCAGCCTCCGTGTAAGTGCGCGAAATGTTTGATGTCACAAACAGGGAAAAAAATAGCGTCAATACCTTATCAGACAGCAACAAGCAACAACGACAACAACAACAAAAAACAAGCACAACAACAACTACAAACACAACAACAAGCACGACAAAATACAACAACAAATAACAACAACAACAAGCACAACAACAACAACAACAAACAACAACAAACAACAACAAGCAACAAGCAACAATAACAACAAGATTTAACTACTAAAAAGTCATACCTAAGCTTCAGGAGTTACGGCCGGTGCGGTGGTGTCCCTAAGCGGTCATCCTATTATTTTCTTTTGGTAAAACGGTATGTCCCGGTATGCAAATCAGCCTCCGTGTAAGTGCGCGAAATGTTTGATGTCACAAAAGCGGGAAAAATAATAGCGTCAATACCTTATCAGACAATAAGAAACAACAACAACAACAACAACAACAAAAATATGCACAACAACAACAAAATACAACAACAACAAGCACGACAAAATACAACATCAAACAACAACAACAACAACAACGAACAACAACAACAACAAAAACAACAACAAACAACAACAAACAACAACAAGCAACAAGCAACAAGCAACAAGCAACAAGCAACAACAAGATTTAACTATTAAAAAGTCATACCTAAGCATCAGGAGATGCAATCGGTGCTGTGGTGTCCAAAAGCGGTCATCCTATTGTTTTCTTCGGTAAAACAGTATGTCCCAATATGCAAATCAGCCTCCGTGTATGTGCGCTAAATGTTTGATGTCACAAAAGCGGGAAAAAATAGCGTCAATACCTTATCAGACAACAACAAGCAACAACGACAACAACAACAACAACAAAAAACAAGCACAACAACAACAATAAAACACAACAACAAGCACGACTAAATACAACAACAAATAACAACAACAACAACAACAAGCAACAACAAACAACAACAAGCAACAAGCAATAACAACAACAAGATTTAACTATTGAAAAGTCATACCTAAGCTTCAGGAGTTGCGGTCGGTGGGGTGGTGTCCCAAAGCGGTCATCCTATTATTTTCTTTGGTAAAACGGTATGTCCCGGTATGCAAATCACCCTTCGTGTAAGTGCACGAAATGTTTGATGTCACAAAAGCGGGAAAAAAAATAGCGTCAATACCTTATCAGACAACAATAAGCAAAAACAACAACAAAAAATAAGCACAACAACAACAACAAAACACAACAACAACAAGCATGATAAAATACAACAACAAACAACAACAACAACAAGCACAACAACAACAAACAACAACAAACAACAACAAGCAACAAGCAACAACAACAACAAGATTTAAGTATTAAAAAGTCATACCTAAGCTTCAAGAGTTACGGTTGGTGCGGTGGTGTCCCAAAGCGGTCATCGTATTGTATTCTTCGGTAAAACGGTATGTCTCGGTATCCAAATCAGCCTCCATGTAAGTGCGCGAAATGTTTGATGTCACAAAAGCGGGAAAAAAATAGCGTCAATACCTTGTCAGACAACAACAAGCAACAACAACAAAAACAACAACAAACAACAACTCCTGAAGCTTAGGTATGACTCTTTAATAGATAAATCTTGTTGTTGTTGTTTCTTGTTGCTTGTTGTTGTTTGTTGTTGTTGTTGTTGTTTGTTGTTGTTTTTGTTGTTGTGCTTGTTGTTGTTGTTGTTGTTGTTTGTTGTTGTATTTTGTCGTACTTGTTGTTGTCGTGTTTTGTTTAAAAACAACAACAAACAACAACAACAACAACAACAAACAACAACAAGCAACAAGAAACAACAACAACAAGATTTATCTATTAAAGAGTCATACATAAGCTTCAGGAGTTGCGGTCGGTGCGGTGGTGTACCAAAGCGGTCATCCTATTGTTTTCTTCGGTAAAACGGTATGTCCCGGTAGGCAAATCAGCCTCCGTGTAAGTGCGCGAAATGTTTGATGTCACAAAAGCGGGAAAAAAATAGCGTCAATACCTTATCAGACAACAACAAGCAACAACAACAACAACAACAAAAAACAAGCACAACAAAAATAACAAAACACAACAACAACAAGCACGACAAAATACAACAACAAACAACATCAACAACAACAAGCACAACAACAACAACAACAACAGACAATAACAACAACAAACAACAACAAATAAGAACAAGCAACAAGAAACAACAACAACAAGATTTAACTATTAAAAAGTCATACCTAAGCTTCAGGAGTTGCGGTCGGTGCGGTGGTGTCCCAAAGCGGTCATCCAATTATTTTCTTCGGTAAAACGGTATGTGCCGTTATGCAAATCAGCCTCCGTGTAAGTGCGCGAAATGTTTGATGTCACAAAAGCGGGAAAAAAAATAGCGTCAATACCTTATCAGACAACAACAAGCAACAACAACAACAACAAAAAACAAGCACAACAACGACAACAAAACACAACAATAACAAGTACGACAAAATACAACAACAAACAACAACAACAACAACAACAAGCACAACAACAAAAACAACAACAAACAACAACAACAACAACAACAAACAACAACAAACAATAACAAGAAACAAGAAACAACAACAACAAGATTTATCTATTAAAGAGTCATACCTAAGCTTCAGGAGTTACGGTCGGTGCAGTGGTGTCCCAAAGCGGTCATCCTATTGTTTTCTTCGGTAAAACAGTATGTCCCGTTATGCAAATCAGCCTCCGTGTAAGTGCACGAAATGTTTGATGTCACAAAAGCGGGAAAAAAATAGCGTCAATACCTTATCAGACAACAACAACAACAACAACAACAAAAAAAAAGCCAAACAAAAATAAAAAAACACAACAACAAGAAGCACGACAAAATACAACAACAAACAACATCAACAACAACAAGCACAACAACAACAACAACAACAACAACAACAACAGACAATAACAACAACAAACAACAATAAACAACAACAAGCAACAAGAAACAACAACAACAAGATTTAACTATTAAAAAGTCATATCTAAGCTTAAAGAGTTGCGGTTGGTGCGGCAGTGTCCCAAAGCCGTCATCCTATTATTTTCTTCGGTGAAACGGTATGTCTCGGTATGCAAATCAACCTCCGTGTAAGTGCGCGAAATGTTTGATGTCACAAAAGTGGGAAAAAATAGTGTTAATACCTTATCAGACAACAACAAGCAACAACAACAACGACAAAAAACAAGCACAATAACAACAACAAAACACAACAAGAAAAAGCACGACAAAATACAACAACAAACAACAACAACAACAACAACAAGCACAACAACAACAGCAAACAACAACAACAACAAACAACAACAATCAACAACAAGCAAGAAGCAACAACAACAACAAGATTTAACTTTTAAAAAGTCATATCTAAGCTTCAGGAGTTGCGGTCGGAGTGGTGGTGTCCCAAAGCAGTCATCCTATTGTTTTCTTCTGTAAAACGGTATATCCCAGTATGCAAATTAGCCTCTGTTTAATTGCGCGAAATGTTTGATGTCACGAAAGCGAAAAAAATAGCGTCAATACCTTATCAGACAACAACAAGCAACAAACACAACAACAACAAAAAATAAGCACAACAACAACAACAAAATACAACAACAAGCTTGACAAAATGCAACAACAAATAACAATAACAACAAGCACAACAAGAACAACAACAAACAACAACAAACAACAACAAGCAACAAGCAACAACAACAACAAGATTTAACTACAAAAAAGTCATACCTAAGCTTCAGGAGTTGCGGCCGGTGCGGTGGTGTCCCTAAGCGGTCATCCTATTGTTTTCTTCGGTAAAACGGTATGTCCTGGTATGCAAATCAGCCTCCGTGAAAGTGCGCGAAATGTTTGATGTCACAAAAGCGGGAAAAAAAATAGCGTCAATACCTTATCAGACAATAAGAAACAACATCAACAACAAAAAATAAGCACAACAACAACAACAAAATACAACAACAACAAGCACGACAAAATACAACATCAAACAACAACAACAACAACAACAAACAACAACAACAACAAAAACAACATCAAACACCAACAAACAACAACAAGCAACAAGCAACAAGCAACAAGCAACAAGCAACAACAAGATTTAACTATTAAAAAGTCATACCTAAGCATCAGGAGTTGCGGTCGGTGCGGTGGTGTCCCAAAGCGGTCATCCTATTGTTTTCTTCGGTAAAACGGTATATCCCGGCATGCAAATCAGCCTCCGTGTAAGTGCGCGAAATGTTTGATGTCACAAAAGCGGAAAAAAAATAGCTTCAATACCTTATCAGACAACAACAAGCAACAACGACAACAACATAAAACAAGCACAACAACAACAATAAAACACAACAACAAGCACGACTAAATACAACAACAAATAACAACAACAACAACAACAAGCAACAACAAACAACAACAAGCAACAAGCAATAACAACAACAAGATTTAACTATTAAAAAGTCATACCTAAGCTTCAGGAGTTACGGCCGGTGCGGTGGTGTCCCAAAGCGGTCATCCTATTATTTTCTTTGGTAAAACGGTATGTCCCGGTATGCAAATCATCCTCCGTGTAAGTGCGCGAAATGTTTGATGTCACAAAAGCGGGAAAAAAATAGCGTCAATACCTTATCAGACAACAATAAGCAAAAACAACAACAAAAAATAAGCACAACAACAACAACAAAACACAACAACAACAAGCATTATAAAATACAACAACAAACAACAACAACAACAAGCACAACAACAACAAACAACAACAAACAACAACAAGCAACAAGCAACAACAACAACAAGATTTAACTATTAAAAAGTCATACCTAAGCTTCAAGAGATACGGTCGGTGCGGTGGTGTCCCAAAGCGGTCATCCTATTGTTTTCTTCGGTAAAACGGTATGTCCCGGTATCCAAATCAGCCTCCATGTAAGTGCGCGAAATGTTTGATGTCACAAAAGCGGGAAAAAAATAGCGTCAATACCTTATCAGACAACAACAAGCAACAACAACAACAACAACAAAAAACAAGCACAACAAAAATAACAAAACACAACAACAACAAGCACGACAAAATACAACAACAAACAACATCAACAACAACAAGCACAACAACAACAACAACAACAGACAATAACAACAAGAAACAACAACAAATAACAACAAGCAACAAGAAACAACAACAACAAGATTTAACTATTAAAAAGTCATACCTAAGCTTCAGGAGTTGCGGTCGGTACGGTGGTGTCCCAAAGCGGTCATCCTATTATTTTCTTCGGTAAAACGGTATGTGCCGTTATGCAAATCAGCCTCTGTGTAAGTGCGCGAAATGTTTGATGTCACAAAAGCGGGAAAAAAATAGCGTCAATACCTTATCAGACAACAACAAGCAACAACAACAACAACAACAAAAAACAAGCACAACAACGACAACAAAACACAACAACAACAAGTACGACAAAATACAACAACAAACAACAACAACAACAACAACAAGCACAACAACATAAACAATAACAACAACAAACAACAACAAACAACAACAATCAACAAGAAACAACAACAACAAGATTTATCTATTAAAGAGTCATACCTAAGCTTCAGGAGTTGCGGTCGGTGCGGTGGTGTCCCAAAGCGGTCATCCTATTGTTTTCTTCGATAAAACGGTATGTCCCGTTATGCAAATCAGCCTCCGTGTAATTGCGCGAAATGTTTGATGTCGCAAAAGCGGGAAAAAAATAGCATCAATACCTTATCAGACAACAACAACAAGCAACAACAACAACAACAACAACAAAAAACAAGCCCTACAAAAATAAAAAAACACAACAACAAGAAGCACGACAAAATACAACAACAAACAACATCAACAACAACAAGCACAACAACAACAACAACAACAGACAATAACAACAACAAACAACAACAAACAACAACAAGCAACAAGAAACAACAACAACAAGGTTTAACTATTAAAAAGTCATATCTAAGCTTAAAGAGTTGCGGTCGGTGCGGCAGTGTCCCAAAGCCGTCATCCTATTATTTTCTTCGGTAAAACGGTATGTCTCGGTATGCAAATCAACCTCCGTGTAAGTGCGCGAAATGTTTGATGTCACAAAAGTGGGGAAAAAATAGCGTTAATACCTTATCAAACAACAACAAGCAATAACAACAATGTCAAAAAACAAGCACAACAACAACAACAAAACACAACAAGAAAAAGCACGACTAAATACAACAACAAACAACAACAACAACAACAACAAGCACAACAACAACAGCAAACAAGAACAACAACAAACAACAACAAACAACAACAAGCAAGAAGCAACAACAACAACAAGATTTACCTTTTAAAAAGTCATATCTAAGCTTCAGGAGTTGCGGTCGGAGTGGTGGTGTCCCAAAGCAGTCATCCTATTGTTTTCTTCAGTAAAACGGTATGTCCCGGTATGCAAATTAGCCTTCGTTTAATTGCGCGAAATGTTTGATGTCACGAAAGCGGAAAAATTAGCGTCAATACCTTATCGGATAACAACAAGCAACAACGACAACAACAACAAAAAACAAGCACAATAACAACAACAAAACACAACAACAAGCACGACAAAATACAACAACAAACAACAACAACAACAAGCACAACAACAACGACAAACAACAACAAACAACAACAAGCAACAAGCAACAACAACAACAAGATTTAACTACTAAAAAGTCATACCTAAGCTTCAGGAGTTGCGGCCGGTGCGGTGGTGTCCCTAAGCGGTCGTCCTATTGTTTTCTTCGGTAAAACGGTATGTCCCGGTATGCAAATCAGCCTCCGTGTAAGTGCGCGAAATGTTTGATGTCACAAAAGCTGGAAAAAAAATAGCGTCAATACCTTGTCAGACAATAAGAAACAACAACAACAACAACAAAAAATAAGCACAGCAACAACAACAAAACACAACAACAACACGCACGACAAAATACATCATCAAACAACAACAACAACAAGCACAACAACAACAACAACAACAAACAACAACAAGCAACATGCAACAACAACATGATTTAACTATTAAAAAGTCATGCCTAAGCTTCAGGAGTTTCGGTCGGTGCGGTGGTGTCCCAAAGCGGTCATCCTATTGTTTTCTTTGGTAAAACGGTATGTCCCGGCATGCAAATCAGCCTCCGTGTAAGTGCGCGAAATGTTTGATGCACAAAAGCG
The DNA here is from genome assembly GCA_022829125.1 of Lathyrus tuberosus. NCBI lineage: Eukaryota > Viridiplantae > Streptophyta > Magnoliopsida > Fabales > Fabaceae > Lathyrus > Lathyrus tuberosus. The sequence continues at coordinate 1,146,657 of JALAZF010000389.1, read as the reverse complement.
GAAAAAAAATAGCTTCAATACCTTATCAGACAACAACAAGCAACAACGACAACAACAACAACAACAACAAAAAACAAGCACAACAACAACAAGCACGACTAAATACAACAACAAATAACAACAACAACAAGCACAACAACAACAACAAACAACAACAAGCAACAAGCAATAACAACAACAAGATTTAACTATTAAAAAGTCATACCTAAGCTTCAGGAGTTGCGGTCGGTGCGGTGGTGTCCCAAAGCGGTCATCCTATTATTTTCTTTGGTAAAACGGTATGTCCCGGTATGCAAATCAGCCTCCGTGTAAGTGCGCGAAATGTTTGATGTCACAAAAGCGGGAAAAAAATAGCGTCAATACCTTATCAAACAACAATAAACAAAAACAACAACAAAAAACGAGCACAACAACAACAACAAAACACAACAACAACAAGCATGATAAAATACAACAACAAACAACAACAACAACAAGCACAACAACAACAAACAACAACAAACAACAACAAGCAACAAGCAACAAGCAACAACAACAACAAGATTTTTCTATTAAAGAGTCATACCTAAGCTTCAAGAGTTACGGTCGGTGCGGTGGTGTCGAAAAGCGGTCATCCTATTGTTTTCTTCGGTAAAACGGTCTGTCCCGGTATCCAAATCAGCCTCCATGTAAGTGCGCGAAATGTTTGATGTCACAAAAGCGGGAAAAAAATAGCGTCAATACCTTATCAGACAACAACAAGCAACAACATCAAAAACAACAACAAAAAACAAGCACAACAACGACAACAAAACATAACAACAACAAGTACGACAAAATACAACAACAAACAACAACAACAACAACAACAAGCACAACAACAAAAACAACAACAAACAACAACAACAACAACAAACAACAACAAACAACAAAAAGCAACAAGAAACAACAACAACAAGATTTAACTATTAAAAAGTCATACCTAAGCTTCAGGAGTTGCGGTCGGTGCGGTGGTGTCCCAAAGCGGTCATCCTATTATTTTCTTCGGTAAAACGGTATGTGCCGTTATGCAAATCAGCCTCTGTGTAAGTGCGCGAAATGTTTGATGTCACAAAAGCGGGAAAAAAATAGCGTCAATACCTTATCAGACAACAACAAGCAACAACAACAACAACAACAAAAAACAAGCACAACAACGACAACAAAACACAACAACAACAAGTACGACAAAATACAACAACAAACAACAACAACAACAACAACAAGCACAACAACATAAACAATAACAACAACAAACAACAACAAACAACAACAATCAACAAGAAACAACAACAACAAGATTTATCTATTAAAGAGTCATACCTAAGCTTCAGGAGTTGCGGTCGGTGCGGTGGTGTCCCAAAGCGGTCATCCTATTGTTTTCTTCGATAAAACGGTATGTCCCGTTATGCAAATCAGCCTCCGTGTAATTGCGCGAAATGTTTGATGTCGCAAAAGCGGGAAAAAAATAGCATCAATACCTTATCAGACAACAACAACAAGCAACAACAACAACAACAACAACAAAAAACAAGCCCTACAAAAATAAAAAAACACAACAACAAGAAGCACGACAAAATACAACAACAAACAACATCAACAACAACAAGCACAACAACAACAACAACAACAGACAATAACAACAACAAACAACAACAAACAACAACAAGCAACAAGAAACAACAACAACAAGGTTTAACTATTAAAAAGTCATATCTAAGCTTAAAGAGTTGCGGTCGGTGCGGCAGTGTCCCAAAGCCGTCATCCTATTATTTTCTTCGGTAAAACGGTATGTCTCGGTATGCAAATCAACCTCCGTGTAAGTGCGCGAAATGTTTGATGTCACAAAAGTGGGGAAAAAATAGCGTTAATACCTTATCAAACAACAACAAGCAATAACAACAATGTCAAAAAACAAGCACAACAACAACAACAAAACACAACAAGAAAAAGCACGACTAAATACAACAACAAACAACAACAAGAACAACAAGCACAACAACAACAGCAAACAAGAACAACAACAAATAACAACAAACAACAACAAGCAAGAAGCAACAACAACAACAAGATTTAACTTTTAAAAAGTCATATCTAAGCTTCAGGAGTTGCGGTCGGAGTGGTGGTGTCCCAAAGCAGTCATCCTATTGTTTTCTTCAGTAAAACGGTATGTCCCGGTATGCAAATTAGCCTTCGTTTAATTGCGCGAAATGTTTGATGTCACGAAAGCGGAAAAATTAGCGTCAATACCTTATCGGATAACAACAAGCAACAACGACAACAACAACAAAAAACAAGCACAACAACAACAACAAAACACAACAACAAGCACGACAAAATACAACAACAAACAACAACAACAACAAGCACAACAACAACAACAAACAACAACAAACAACAACAAGCAACAAGCAACAACAACAACAAGATTTAACTACTAAAAAGTCATACCTAAGCTTCAGGAGTTGCGGCCGGTGCGGTGGTGTCCCTAAGCGGTCGTCCTATTGTTTTCTTCGGTAAAACGGTATGTCCCGGTATGCAAATCAGCCTCCGTGTAAGTGCGCGAAATGTTTGATGTCACAAAAGCTGGAAAAAAAATAGCGTCAATACCTTATCAGACAATAAGAAACAACAACAACAACAACAAAAAATAAGCACAGCAACAACAACAAAACACAACAACAACACGCACGACAAAATACATCATCAAACAACAACAACAACAAGCACAACAACAACAACAACAACAAACAACAATAAGCAACATGCAACAACAACATGATTTAACTATTAAAAAGTCATGCCTAAGCTTCAGGAGTTTCGGTCGGTGCGGTGGTGTCCCAAAGCGGTCATCCTATTGTTTTCTTTGGTAAAACGGTATGTCCCGGCATGCAAATCAGCCTCCGTGTAAGTGCGCGAAATGTTTGATGCACAAAAGCGGAAAAAAAATAGCTTCAATACCTTATCAGACAACAACAAGCAACAACGACAACAACAACAACAACAACAAAAAACAAGCACAACAACAACAAGCACGACTAAGTACAACAACAAATAACAACAACAACAAGCACAACAACAACAACAAACAACAACAAGCAACAAGCAATAACAACAACAAGATTTAACTATTAAAAAGTCATACCTAAGCTTCAGGAGTTGCGGTCGGTGCGGTGGTGTCCCAAAGCGGTCATCCTATTATTTTCTTTGGTAAAACGGTATGTCCCGGTATGCAAATCAGCCTCCGTGTAAGTGCGCGAAATGTTTGATGTCACAAAAGCGGGAAAAAAATAGCGTCAATACCTTATCAAACAACAATAAACAAAAACAACAACAAAAAACGAGCACAACAACAACAACAAAACACAACAACAACAAGCATGATAAAATACAACAACAAACAACAACAACAACAAGCACAACAACAACAAACAACAACAAACAACAACAAGCAACAAGCAACAAGCAACAACAACAACAAGATTTATCTATTAAAGAGTCATACCTAAGCTTCAAGAGTTACGGTCGGTGCGGTGGTGTCCAAAAGCGGTCATCCTATTGTTTTCTTCGGTAAAACGGTATGTCCCGGTATCCAAATCAGCCTCCATGTAAGTGCGCGAAATGTTTGATGTCACAAAAGCGGGAAAAAAATAGCGTCAATACCTTATCAGACAACAACAAGCAACAACATCAAAAACAACAACAAAAAACAAGCACAACAACGACAACAAAACATAACAACAACAAGTACGACAAAATACAACAACAAACAACAACAACAACAACAACAAGCACAACAACAAAAACAACAACAAACAACAACAACAACAACAAACAACAACAAACAACAAAAAGCAACAAGAAACAACACCAACAAGATTTATCTATTAAAGAGTCATACCTAAGCTTCAGGAGTTGCGGTCGGTGCGGTGGTGTCCCAAAGCGGTCATCCTATTGTTTTCTTCGGTAAAACGGTATGTCCCGGTAGGCAAATCAGCCTCCGTGTAAGTGCGCGAAATGTTTGATGTCACAAAAGCTGAAAAAAATAGCTTCAATACCTTATCAGACAACAACAAGCAACAACAACAACAACAATAAAAAACAAGCACAACAAAAATAACAAAACACAACAACAACAA